>CM060565.1:58310616-59510616 GCA_030625065.1 Alectoris magna | reverse complement strand
TTTGCAAGCTGCAGAAGAGGCCCAACACATGTGAAAAGGGTGAGGTACAAACTAATGATTGAAAATTAAAAACTAAAAAAAATCACAACACAGGAGTTTGGGAAGGATTTCAGGTGGGGTCTTTTGGTTGGATGGATCTGCTGTGACTCTTCTGCCTGTTACCTGATCTTCTCAATTGGCTGTTGGCAAAATATATCTCTCCAGCGGGCCCATTTCTCCTTCAGGAATTCCCTTACCTCTTCTTTCTGGAGAACAGAGAAGTCAGTAAGACAGGCAGGAATATTAGGGCAGCCTTAATCCCCAGCCCTGCTGCCAAGCTGCCATTGGGAGCCCTTCATCCAGGTACATCTCGATACAGCCCCAGTCACCCAGAGCTCTCTCCCACTTGGTCTGGCTCCTCTGCTTCTCATGGCTTTTCCTCCCAGGCACCCGTGTGCTTGGCCTCACCTCATGCAGTGGAAACGCTGCCTCAAAGACATTCTTCTTCACCAGGTCACGCAGCTTCTCTGGTAGCAGGAGGAACGGGGAAGATTAGTGAGACAAAGCATTTATCTCTCTCTCACATGACAGGCAAAATCACCCCGAAGCTTTTGGGGAGGCAGTAAGAAATGCCTGGGAGAGACTGAGCTATTCAGAAGGGATCAGCACTAATCCCTGTCGTGCTGCTCAGCCAGGCTGCTGCAGGCTGCACTGGAGCTGGGAGTGAGCCAGGTAGGCAGGTCCCTAGAGCCAGCAGTAGAGCCAGCACCCTTTCTACATCCCCTGCTGATCCCAGAATGCTGGAGAAGGACAAGCATGTTTAGAGACACAGAAGAGTGGCAGTGGGCTTGGTGAGAGGGCTGCTGATTCCCGCAGTCCAAATTTCCCAGCCTTGGGACGGAGAAGCAAATTCACCTTCCAGAGCTGCATCCTGGCTCTCTCCTCTTTGTCACATCCCCACTCCCAAGGGTGGGATGCCTAACACAGAGCAGGAGCCATGCTACCAGTACAGACTGCGCATCACCTTGGAGATAAAGGGGATGGATGTATGGGCCTGCTGGCCCCATTCCCTTACCGAGGTCGGGTGTCACTGTGTTATGCAAGATGAAGTTCACGATCCGTATCCTGAGCAGGGAGAAACTGGGGTTAAAGGCAACTCTAGGGATACAGCCTAGTGTTGTGGCCCTGGAGAGCTGGGCACCAAAATCCAGAGAAGGAAGTGGGGAAGAAACGGGGAGCTGGCCACCTTGCACCAGTAGTGGCAGGTGGTTTTCTGTGGAGAAGGAAAGAGCTAGCACAACTGTGAAATGAGATAGAAAATGGGTACTGGTGTGACGGTGAGGGGCTGCAAGGTCTAGAAGCCACTAGTCCGGCTCAGCACCCACCTGGTGGTCACTGGTATGTCCTGCTGGGCATTGAGGTCTTGCAGCCTGCTGTCGGGGTTCCTCAGGAGCCATTGGTATTTCCGGAAGAAGTGTTTTGGGGCACGGACACCATAAAATAGCTTCCTGTCCTCAATTTTCTAGTGGGTAGAAGAGAAAGGCTTCTAGAAAAATGTGGTCGGAGAAAGAGGCAGAGCTGCAAAAGCCAGGGGCTGTGTGAGTCCTGGAGCTGGGGTCTCCCCTTGTTGAGTGTACCGTGCATTTTCTAGTACTGATGCAGTGATAGGTGTGGGAGTTCTCTCAGCTGACCAAACTAGACTATGAACCTAGGTTACCAAGTAACTGCTGCCTCTTACCTTGATGGTGAACCCCTTCTTGCTCAGCTCATCCAGGAACTTCTTCCTCTTGACCTCTTTCTCACTGCCCATTTGATGGATGTCACTCACGAGGACAAAATCCCACTTCTCTTCATCCTGCCCATAGAAAATACCAGGGAATTAATGGTGTTGACAAGCAGAGAGCTCTCTCTTAGCTTCAGCCTCTCGAAGGCTTGAACCTTCATCATGCCTGTGTAGAGGGGTTCTGGGGACTGAGAGTGAGGGTGAGGATGGGGAAACTGAAGCAGCTGCTGCCCTAACACCTCCCTCCCTCCCCCCCCCCCCCCCCCAAAAAAAAAAGAAAAATCCACATTTTTGAGCTCTGAACTCCCTCTGAGTTCAGCCAGAGCAAAGCTTACCATGAGAGCAAATGGGTCTGAGTCTTCAAAAGGAAAATTTCTCCAGGGAGTCAACAGAATTTCCTCCTGTGGAAGAGAAAAGCAGCAAAGAGTTTAGTGAGCTCCTTGGGAGATTCCGTACCAGGACACAGAGCAAACCTCTCTCTATGAACATCTGGATTATATTGAGATACTTGCTGTACATCAAAAGAGACAGAGCCCATGTAAGTAAGATTGCATTATAACCCAAGATCAAGGTCCTCCTGGCCCAGTTTTCCTCTCCCAGGTGCCACAAGGGAATGCCAGGGAGAGTAAGAGCAGGGATGTCAGAAACCTTTCCCCATACACTCCTGGTCTCCACTTCCAGCCTAATTATGCACCCAAGTGGTGCAGTTCTGAGGTTGAAGGAAACAAGTAAGGTGATGCTGTGGCAGCAGCTGCTCTCTGCCAAGGATGATTTTCCAGCCCAGGGTGCTCCTCCATAGAGGGATGCTGCAAGAGTACCCTTGGGTGGCCTGGTCCTGGTGGTGGGTGCCCGAAACTGGAGCACATCAACTTTGAAACCACTTTGTCCCGATTCTCTCTTCCTGGCTTCCCTGATGTGATCTCACCCTGCTCCTACAGCCACAGTTACTGCTTAGGCAACAGGAGATTAGTCCAACCAGTCTTCAGTGGATTAGCAAAAGTGTGCTGGGCTTCATAACCCAGTGAGTGCAATGAGTTTAATAAAGATCTGCTCTGGTTTTGGTTTTTTTTTTCTGAATTGTTTTCCAGCTCTTTGGTGTGACTCACACCCCGGCCCCACAGTTATTCTGCTGTTCCCAGAGGCACGGTGTTGCAGAAGGAGCTGCCAGAGGATGGGGATATCATCAACCAGCATTGCCACCAAAGGCTTTGTGACTTTGTGTCAACCATGACACTTTGTATCCTGTAATAACAGCGGCCAGACAGACGAGTTCATCCAGCTGTAATCTCAGGAGTGGAGAGGTGGTGGTGCAACCAAGTCCTGATGTAAAGCCTGGATCTCAAGCTTTCACTGAGGAATGAGGCCATGGGAGCAGGTGAGACTGGGATGAGGAAAGGGCTGAAATACTCTGTGAAATCCTTTCTTGCATGGAGCTGGGGCCCTGTCTTCACTGGAACCAGAAAAGCAGTGGGGAGACCGAGACAAAGCAAGAAGACTTGAGCGTGCTTTTGTGTGGGAGAAGCGGGTTTGGGTGCAGGTCGGTCTTCCCAGTTGGGTAAGCACCTAGATCACAGAACTGTAAGATCACAGAATCGTTATGGTTGGAAAAGGCCTCTGAAGTTACTGAGTCCAACTGCTGACCCACCCATACCGTGTCCACTAACCATGTCCCTAAGTACCACATCTCCACGTTTCTTGAACACCTCTGCGGATGGTGATTCCACCACCTCCCCGGGCAGCCTGTGCCAGTGCATTACTCCTCACTCTGAGTAGAAACTGTTCCTAATATCCAATCTGAACCTCCCCTGGCATAACTAAAGATCATTTTGCATAGCACAGCAGCTCTGCCTATCCCTGTCCCAGAGACCCCTTTGTGCACAGGAGTCCCAAAAGTCTCTGCCCCAGCTGCTTCTACTCTGTTGCTGGCACAGATGTAGCCTGGCAGCATCTCTCTGTAGCTTGCCTTGTCTTGTTCCTGCCTGGCTGGTTTGTCAGTTTGACTTTATAATCCTAGAGGATTTTTCCTACCTTAATGATTCTCAGTGTCATTCTGCACAGACTGCCTGTAGCATCTGCCAGCCTTTCAACTTCACCACTGATCTCTACGATGTGAAGGAGGAAACCCTTTTATGGCAGGTTTAACAGTACTCCTGGATACACCTCTATATGGCTGTTCCCTGGTGCTAGCACCCACATCTGTTCTGCCTGTGCTCAGCTCTGGAGCTGGACCTGCAGAGCTTCACTGCAGCATCCTTCCTCTATCAGCTCTAATGCTGTAATGAGGCTGGTCTCTTGGACCTGATGCTGCCAGATCCTGCCCCTGCTACTGCATACAACCAAAATAACAAGCACTGGTTTTAATCCCAAGATGGACCCATTGTTTTTTTTGTTTCCCTGATAAACGCTATGAATCAGTGGGGTTGCTTCTCAGGTCACCTGCATGTGGCCCTAGGCAGTGAGGATGTTGTGGGAGTAGGGTCTGCAGCAGCTTGGCAGGCTTGTCTCTGTGTTCTCATAGCAATGGGATTTACCACCTGGTCCCTCCTCTGCAAGCACCTTTAGCGCCTCTGCATAGGACTGGAAAATGGGAAGAGCAGAAGGGTTTGAAAATGATTTGCAGATCAGTGCAGGCAATTCCCAGTGCCCACCTTCAGTGCGGGAACAGATGGAAATCATATTCACCTGCAGAGGGGGATTTGCAAACCTGTGATGACAGAAGAGAGGCATTTCAGCAGATTTAATTGATGCTGACCGCTGACATCCCTGTTTGTAGGGCTGAGCATGAGACAAAAGCTGCTTTAAGCCTTGGCTGCTCTGCAGGAGCCCAGCCCCCGTATGGGCCAGATGGGGTTTGTGCGAAGGGACAGCTGTAGAAGGCAGGGAATTGGGACCGCTAGGACTCTCACACCTATGTTTTTGTTTTTTACCCAAGGGACTGGTAACACTACCTGATGATGGCTGCTTTGCTCTGGCAGCACAAGGCAGCCCTATGTGCAGTCAAGGCTCTAAAGTGGTTGTATAAACCATGGACTCTAATCCTTGCTATCAAAGAGGATGTTGCCCATTTAGCCTTTTTCCTGCTCAGTGTTTGGAGCAGGGGTGGAGGCGTACTGTGCCAAATTGTTTGAGAAGCAACCTGCACAATGAGCAGTGTTTTAATATCAAGGAGGGTTTGTGTGCCCAAAGTTTCTCTCCAGCTATATCAGTGGGTCCTTCTCCCCTTGTATCCTGCTGCTCTGTGCAAGAACTTTGCTCGATCCTTTAGGGGTACCCTTCAGTTGGGAGTGTGGTCACAGTGCCAGTGACTGAAGCAAAGGATCTGAGTGGGATCCAGCACCCCTGTTTTCCTTCCCCACTATAGATTGGTGAGAGGCTGGGTGGTTCCTATCACACACACGGCAATGACCAAACTGCTATCTTATCTTGGGGATGGTTCTTACCAGTGCTTCCTGTGCCCTCCTCCCTTGCCCTAGAGTGCTTCCACCTTGCCTCATATTTTCCTAAGAAATGTGACAATCTGTAATTGAACAGGCAGATAGCATACCTGTGCTGTTACTAGCTGTCCCGGTCATAGAGTTTGCCTGGCTTTCTGAATAACAGAAACTGTGCCTTTTCTATCAGGTTAAAGGAGCAGGGAGATTGGAACAAGATGTCCATTCCAACTCGAGCCATTCTATGATTCTGTGATTCTATGAAAGTTTTCCTGAAACCAAACCACCCTTCGTTGATCTGCCCACTGGCAGCTCTGAACTGTGGCACAGACATGCAAAGCCCCACTGCCCTGACCCCACTGTGCCTTTGGGCAGCTGCGTGCTCAGCTCTGCCTTGTTCCAAGGCTGCAAGTGCTATGGGATACTGCAGACTGAGCATGACGCACTGCTTTCCCCATCACACCTTCATGGTGAGAATGAAAGCATTTGCTGGAAAGAGAAACTGAAGCTTTGTGGTACGTTTTGAGTACCCTAGGGCTGAAAGCATTTGAGTTGTAGAGCTCAGAGCTTATAATGCGCCAAATTTCCAAGATACAGGTGGCTCCAAGGTGCTGAAAAACAACCTGTTGGCAACTGCTGACCAGTTTTTGTTTCCTACCTGCATGGTGAATTGGAGTCGTTCTCTTCCTCCTGCTCTCCTTTTTCTCTGATCTGTCTGTCAGGCCGAGGACAAGCTGAGAAGCTCCCAAAGTTTCAGGGTTTCGTTGCAGTGTTGTTACTCTGCCTGTGGTTGCATGTGAGTGGAGCGTTGCCTTTGACTTCCGTGTGGGCCTCCCTCCTGCCTTGGGAGGGAGCTGCCTCTGCCTAGCAATGGGCAGATAGCGAGGAGGAGGAGGCGAGGAAGTTGCCCTTCACCCTCGTTCAAAGGAGTGGCAAGCCCAGTACCGCCCAGCAGCGTAGGCAGGGAATCCTGCCGGTGTCGGCCTTCGCAGCTCCTCTTGCCAACACAGGGAAAACGAGACCACCCCATCCTCATCCTCTGTGCCCATGCCTCTTGTTGTGTCCTGTGAATGTTCCCAAACGGGGCTGAAAGGAGGAGGGAAGGATTAGCACAAGTTCTAGAAAGCACTAAACTATTTCTTACAAAAGGTTGGGGGAGGGAAGGGGGAGCACTAAACCTAAAATAATCTTCTTCATCCTTGGAGTTGAACCTTGATGAACCTTGAGGTCCATGGAATAGATAGGGTGAGAGCAGCACCAGCTTTGAGAAGGATCGGGGAGGAACTTTTGAGCAGCCTAGACAGGGAAAAGAGGCAAAGCTCTAGTTTTCAGGTAAGCAAGAAGCATCTCCTCTGTTGTTTCTCCACTTGAATACAGCCCTCTTCCTCCCTACCTTGGCTGGTTGGCACACTCTGCTCTTCTCCACTTCCATTTCCCCATCTGGCCTTCAGAAAGCACAGGGAAAATTTGGCTTCCTGGAAGAGCCAGTATGTCTTTTTTGTCACATCTACTGGGAGCTGGCTCTTCTTTCTTCTATGTGTAATGGCATTGTCGTGTGAAGGCATTAGGATCAGGTGTTAAAGGTTACAGGAACTTCTCTAAGTAATTTACAGCCCTTAGGAACAAGTATTCCCTCCCTCATGGCTGAGGAGGGGAGCATCTGAGTGTGCCCTGAATGTTCCCCCTTGCCACATAGGTCTTCTGCCTCCCTGCTCCTTAACATCACTTCTAGTAGATGGGATTAACATTAGCATGAGTGCTTCAGCCTCTGCTTTCCTGATCGCATTTGTGTTGAGATGCTCACTGGAAATCATAACCAAACAACTGAGAGCTGTTTTTCTATGATCACAAAGGCTCACTTCATCCAGACCTCAGGCATGGAGCAGGCTTTAACTCTCTTCTTGCAAAAAGGGCCAGACAAAAGGCTACGTATAAGCCTTGTCTGATAGCTCTCCCTTTATCTGTTTTATGTCTGTTGTTTAGTTTCCAGGCTAAGAGCTGTCTTTCCCCAGGAGGGTCAGTCATTCCCTGTAGCTGGGGGTTTTCCTCTGCTCGCTGGATGCATCACTGTGGGTGGCTCTTAAATAAAACGAGTCCTGGGGGGGATCTGGTGCATTCTGTCAGGGAATGCAGCAGGCGTTTCCACAGTGCTTTTCCCAGGCAAGCTAATGTTGCTGTGTGGCTTTGCCAAGAGCCTTAAACACGCTATGAATCAGACCTCCAATTATTATCTTTTTAAAAAGATCCACTTTCTGAATTTCCTGGTACGTTTAAAACCAAGGGCAAAGCGAGGGAAGGAGCGGGCAGACCTTTACCCTCCTAGAAGTGATCTGTAGGGCTGGCCAGGAGGGGAAAACCACCTCGATCACCAGCTGCTCTCCACGGGTGTGGGAGAACACGTGTGTGTTTACATGAGGAGAGAGTAAGCTCTTGTCAGATAGGATTGATTGCGCTTTCCACATCTCCCGACAGAATATCAAAGACCTTTGCAACTTTGAGCACTGCTGGGTAGAAAGGAAATGGGGTTAGGTGTAGGTGGGACATGTGTCTCTACCTGCGCATCTGTTTCGTTCTCCTGCAGCTCTGCCAAGGAGGAGTGGGAGGACTTTGCTCTGCAGATAGGCCAGCTAATTGAACACAGGCAACAGCTGCTTCCAGAAACAGTCTCAAAATTCAGAGGCTTTGCTAGTGGGGAAGGTGAGCTCGTGCTTGCAGACTGGCCTTTTGTCCAAGGCATCTGACCTTGCGTAGCACTTAGAAGAAACAATGAACTTTTTCGTCTTCATTTCAGAAGGACTTTGGCTCAGCCTAGGCAGGATCTAGCTTTTTTTGCAGGGGGGCAGGTAACCAAATTGACAGCGCTCTTATTTCAGAGCTTTCCTGCTCGCACAACCATCCCGCGATGCACTGCCTTGGATCTTATTGCTCTTAAGGGAACGCTACTGAGGACAGCAGCATGGGAAACTAAGGTCAAGGAGGGAGAGGTTGAACCTTCAATTGCATGATGAGCTTCCAGTTCATATGAACTTCCAGTGCGTATCTGCTTAAGACAGGGGATGTTGTGGATCTGCCGTTCATCCCTTTGTTGAGGGATTGTAACAGCACAAATTCATTGTAAGTGGCTGGAATTATTCACGATATTATCACCCTCAAATGCTTATTGCTGCTGGGGCTGGCCATGTGGTTGCATCCTAATCTGCTGTGGTATCGCACCAGTCCAGCGCGCCCCAACCACTTCGGGCAGTGGTTTGACCTGCGCCAGGCACCGCATTGGTAATTTACATCTAAGAAGCAATAATGAGCAGCCGAAGGCTTTTATGTATTGAACTACTTCAAGAAGATAGAGGCTGCCTGTCTACAGCCTGCCTTGCATGATGCAACCCCCCGGGCCTTGGATTTAAAGGGTATTGCCTTCCTGTGCATCTGGCTGGAAGGATGTGAAAGAAGAAAGATCCTTCTAAAGAGGTGCTCCAGGTGTTTTCCAGTGTCAAATTGTAACTCTTTTCTTTGCCGTGTTTCCCTGAAGCTCCTCCGTGCCGCTGATGGGAAGCGGACATTCTTCACCTTACGCAGCTATGCTGTTCGTACAGCAGAGGTGGCAGCTGACTGCTCAGCTTCAGGCGACAGCCCAGCGCCGGACAGAACGTGCAATCGCAAATCTTTGCAGCTCTGTTTGTGCCTGGCCGGCTGCTGCCATCGTGCGGCCGCCTGCTCCATGCACACCCACACAGGCAGCCGCCCTCCCTCAGCGCCTCCTCGCGTCCGCCAGAGCGAGAGCGGGAGCAGAAGTGGTTAAATGGTGTTTGCAGAGGGCACCCGGAGCTGCAGCGCAGCCTGGCGGAGGCTAAGTAATCCAAATCTCTAAGTAATCCAAGTGAGCGCGTTTAAACTTCAACCATTTCCTTTCCTTAGCGCCCGCCCCTCCTCCTCAGGCGGCGCGGTTACCCCGGCAACGGCAGACGCCCGCCCTCTCTTCCTGCCTTCCCCGGGGCGCTCTCCGCGCCTGCGCACTTCCGTCCTTGCGTTGGGCCGCGCGTCGCGGCGCCCCGCCCACCTCTCCGATCCACGAGCGCGGGGTCGTTCCGCGGCCGCTGCCGCCATGAGGCGCGGCGAGCGCCGAGGTCCCGCCGGGCCGCTGGGTAAGGCCGCCTTGGAGGAGCAGCACCAGCAGCCCAACGGCGGCTCCCCGCCTCCCGGCCCCGAGAGGGACGGCCCCGCGCTCGGCCTCCGCCGCAGCACCGAGTCTGAGGTCTACGACGACGGCACCAACACGTTCTTCTGGTGAGTGCCTCCACCGCAGGCCTCCGGCCGCCCGCGCCCTGCGGGGCCGTGCCCTCAGCCCCCGGGTTCTGCGCGCCCCGAGGGGCAGCGGGACCGCCCTTCTCCGCAGCGGGGTGAGCCCTGAGGTGCTGTGGCACACCCCGCCTGGCTGCAGCGTGCTGCCGGCGCTCGGCTGCCTCTCTCCTCCCTCAGTCTCGGTCCTCTCCATCCCCGTTGTTTCCTGTAATCTGTAACGTGAGCTTCACGCAGGAGCGTGGCTCGCTCTGTCCCCGGCTGGCAGCGAAGCCCCTTGCCTGCAACACGAGCTGGGGGCCGTGCGCTCTGCCTGCGGCTTGCCACTGATGGGCAGCGGGAGGAGGACGCTTGGCTCTGGCCCTGCCAATCTGAGCGGCAGCGGGGCTGGGGGTGTGGGTGCTGGGCGAGGTATTTCTGCCAGGACGAATTGCGAGGACGCGCTGAGATCCCGCTGGGTCGCCGGGAGCTCTCCTTGGAAGCGTTTGGAGCGACTGTTGTACTCTCAAGGGCACAACTTCCCTGGGCCTCATGTAGGCTGAGCGAATGACCAAGTGGTGCCTTCTTATAAATGGAAAATGGGTAAAACCGATGCTTTCTTACTCTCTTCTTCGTGTGGTTCTCGTTAGGTGTCTTCTGATGCCTTACAAGCAGCATCTGTTTGAATCCGAACTGTCTGGGTTGTATAACCTCCCCTTCTTGCACCTTTCCATGTGGGCAGCACATAGTCTGCCACTTGTGCAGGGTTGGCGACCTAAAATGCTGTCACTGCAGCTTGTTTGCGAGGGTGAATTATGCCTTTGGAAGCACAAATGTGCCTCCCTTCTTTAAGGCTTCCCCTTTGCTGCTTCCTTCCAAGGAGGACTGTACAGGCAAGCATGTGAGTGTGTTATAGAATGGTTCCTTAGCTTCCATGTTTTAAAGTGCTTTATTGCCCAGTAGTGTTTGTTGTGTGTGCTGACATCAAGAATTGTAAGTGCTTGTAAAAGCTTGAAGCTTTTTCCTTCTATTTCTTTCGATCTGCACATGATGGTGTTGTGTGTTTGCAGGTCGTTGACCAAAGGATAGGCTCAATTTTTTATTGTGTGCAACATAAATTAGAGTGAGGAGCTGCTTGTTTGCCGTGCCCTGTGTCACTGCCCTTGTGCTGTTAGAGGTGGGCAGGTGCGGCAGGGGCCCTCTGTCTTTGCCCACATGAGCTACATAGAAAAGTGCCTTTTCTCGTTGAAGATGAGGTCACTGTCGTGGCCTGCTCAGTATGGGAAAACTCAGGACTGTCAGAAATCTAGAAGTAGTTCGACTTGCAAAGGTAACTTTACTGCTACAAATGCAGCCCACTTTTGGAAAGGTGCTAGGTTTTAGCTGCCTAATATTTTAAAACTTTGCAATACAAATTAGGTGCTGTATAATGATGTCTTCTTATTTGGGCTCGATAACCTTAAACTAGAGAATAGTGTAGTTTAATTACAAGGTGGGAACCTGCTTGTGATTGGGATGCAAAGCTGGAAGAGAGGAGCTGAGGATCTTTTAGTTGGGGAGCAGGAAAGTTCAATGCAATAAGTGATTTATGTCCTCCGTGTAGTAAGTGTTGGCTGCAGCAGCATTTCTTGAAGAAGAAAACTTCCTCCCCCACTTCTAGCAGCCAGTGAAAGGAGGTAGAAGTTATGGAGTTCAGTCTTATGGATCTTGGCTAGGCCTTGGATGCTCCTTGATTACCCATTTGGGATTATCTGGCTAGATCTTGGGTAGAACGGTCTCTACAAACTTCTTCTTGATGCAAAAAGCAGAGGAATTGCAGCTAAGGAAGCCTGTAGATTCCTCTGCCTGGGTGTTTCTCATTTTATTCTGCAGAAAACATGAAGTCTTTCCTGGTGGCTGGCAGGCACACGGACACTTCCGTGCAAAGGAGGATTTGTGCGCATACCAACCGCTTCTGGAAATACAGCACTGGTATTCTGGTATTCTTTATTCAAAACAAACTATTACTCAGGCGTAGCTCTTGTCTCTCAAAAAGTGAACTTCTGTATTTGCTGAGCTGCTTTTCTGATTCTCTGCTTGCTCAGAATTTACCCAGTTCCATCACACTGTTTAAACAGAGGAGTTTTGCGTGAGGCTACTGGCGTGTAGCTCAGCCTTTTTTATCTAATATTTAGAAATGCCCTGGCAGTGCCCAGTTGCTAGAACATATCCAGGAGGTTGTTGTGCAATCTGACCAGGTCATGTTAGTCTGCTGGCTGCATTAACTCCTCTTGCAGAGGAGGGCAGGTGTTTCTAGAATGGCGTTACCCTTTTGAAAGGAAAGCATTGCATAGTTCGGCAATAAGCAGAAGGAAAACCTTCCTGCAGAGATCTCTTAGGGTGGTAGAGGCTGGCTCCAGAGAGCTGCTTCAGTGCTGTGGTTTGAACTCTGCCTCATCAAAGTTGTCATATGACTGGTATCCTACAGCAGTTTACAAAACAGGTCATCAGCCCCACAAACTGCTTTGGTGCGGCTTCATCTGGCACAAGGGCGCCTTCCTCCCATTCCCTTTTATAAACGTTCTTCTTAAAGCGCGTGTTGAGTTATTGCACCTTATCTGTAATGTGAAGTCGGGCTGTCTCAGTGGTGGTTTTAACCTAAGACGAGAAGCAGAGATTGCAGTAGATTTAAACGTATTTAGCATTTATAACAGATCATTTGGGGGGACTTTGATTAACTTGCTAGCTCCGCAGGACTGGTGAATGGATGTTTTTTTTTTTCCTCATTCAAAGGAAAATGACTCATTTGCTGAAGCGTGGTTTGCTTTTTAATCCATTGTTCTGGTTTCTCTATGGAAACGTGTGCTGTTAACGCTTCTTTTGTTGGGTGATCGTTTTAGGAGAGGCACTGATTTGTGAAAGTGGGAGAACTTAGGGCAAGAAAATTCTCCTTACTGTTTTGGAGCATGGCAAGTATGAACAGAAATTTAATCGGCACTGTGTGCGTTTATAGGTACAATGAACGTTTGTTTATGGTCTAAGAAAAGGAACTTTTCAGTTCTGTGAACGTAAGTGTATTTTAAAGCACGGGCTACAGCTTGAAGACCAACAGCTGCATTTCTGTTGCGTTACAGATGGAGATGCTCAGGGCTCGTGGGCAGCATCACTGGGCGAAACACATCTTTTGGTTGCTGCTGACCTCTTCACGTGGCCTTGTGCAACGTGAATGTTTGAGTTTTGTGTCTCTGATTTGAAAGTTAGCAAGATTATGACCAAAGGTTGAATTTTTGTTAAAGATTCTAAAACCTCTCTCTTCATATCCAAGCGGGATTCTGTTATTCTTAATGAAGTCGAAACGTTGGTCAGCTTTACGTTATTATTATCATTCTTTCTTGCCTTTTCCTGTAACTTGGTCTTTATGGTAACTTAATCAAATGCCGTACTGCTGTTGCAGCTGCAGATTTGTGGTACTCTCTATTTGTCGTAATCCATAACACACGTTAAATGATGTCAAGTTACATAGAAGGTAGAGAACTCCGACATTGATTCCTCATTCAAAACCACTTCTAAGACTTTACCATTACTTGGAATCAAGGGGGGAAAAAAAAAAGCAGGTTTGTTTGTGGAAAAAGTTTTTGGTAGACTGAGATGGGAACTGTTTTCATTGCCATTCATTCCTAGGGGTAGCTCTTAATGTCACCCCTTGCACCCAAGAGGGCCAACCATACAGGCTCTTTGGAATTTTGTTTCAACACAGAAAGGATAAAAGGATTAGGACATCGATCCTCGGCTTGTTGTTCTCAATGATTGTTATTGTTTTTAAAGCAGTTATTGCATCATTTATGACTAACGAGCTTTAATGCAAAGAAATGGATTATCGGGGTGTGGCCCCATTCGCTTAAGCCAATTTTGGGTTGCGTTAGAGGTCAAGATGTCGTTGTGATCCTTTCGGTTTGGGGATCGGATCCATCCGAGCCTACGAAAAGAATTGGGAGAATGAAAGCTCTGATAATCATTTTATTGAAAGCTTAGGATTTCAAAACTGACAAAAAAGCAGTTACTATGAAAAAGAGAAATCGGGGGCTCTCCCAGTGAGTAAATGCAGTCTTTCTTTTTAAGCTGCGCTGAGGGAGAAGCACGGTGACTGATGTTGCCTGTTGGACTGATGTAATTGCTCTCAATTGGCATTTAACTAAGTTACAATGACAAGTAGTTTAATAAAAATAAAACCGGACTTATTTAAATGCTCCCAGTGTTTAAATGGAGAAAGAGCTTGAAGTAAGTTATTGAAAGGCAGAAAAATGCTAGCAGAGAAAAATAAAGATACTTTGTATTCTGGCTTTTTAACAGTTTGGGATTCATTGTGCATTGTACTTGATCGTCCTTGGCATAACATATATTTTATATGCATCTTTTTAGGCGCTGTCTTCTGGTATTTTTGACATGAAGCCTCTTAGAACTGAACGTTGTCTGCACTGCTTGCTGCTTACGTATAGCCCAAACTCTTGTGTAATGTGAAAAGGAAGATGCAGCCTGCTTAGCTTAGCTCTTTCCTTCTGCGAAGGCTCCAGACTAGATAGGAGAACATAAGCCTTTCTGCATAATTCCTGTAATGCTTACTTGCTCTGGATGTCCTTAGCTGTCTTCTGTCTTGTCTTCCTCTTGAAGTATTATTTCAGAGTGTACGTGGAGACTTAATCCCTCTTTATGCAATTTCTGTACGAGTACTTCTATATATTCTTTGTTTTTCTGGCTGCTGTAGATGCTTAACACTTTGTCCCAGTCTGTAGGACTGGATTTCTTACTTTTGTTTCTTTTTTTTTTTAAGCTATGGAAAGATAGGGTATATATCTATGTTTGCTATGACAGGTAGATCTGCAAGATGCTTGGCCAACTCAAGCAGCTGCCATTACTTTCTCATTACGAGTGCTGTTCTGCTAGAGCATATAACTTGCTCTTCTCTCTCATCTCTGCTTGGAGAAGAGAAGGCTTGGGGAGACCTCATTGTGGTCTTCCAATGCTTAAAGGGAGCATATAAGCAGGAGTGGGTATGTCTGTTTACGAGCGTGGATAGTGGTAGGACAAGGGGGAATGGTTTTAAGCTGAGGGGAGGTTTAGGTTAGAGATTAGGAGGAAGTTTTTCACCCAGAGGGTGGTGACGCACTGGAACAGGTTGCCCAAGGAGGCTGTGGATGCCCCATCCCTGGAGGCATTCAAGGCCAGGCTGGATGTGGCTCTGGGCAGCCTGGTCTGGTGGTTGGCAACCCTGCGTACAGCAGGGGGTTGAAACTGGATGATCTTTGTGGTCCTTTTCAACCCAGGCCATTCTATGACTCTACGATCTCTGGATTTCATGCTAGGCTGAAAATAAGTTTGCGTGCTCAACCATCTTAAGCTTGCTACATGAAGATCTGGCTTCAGCTGGAATGGAACTGAGTGGATACGTGACATCTTGTATTAGGCAGAGGGGCTTGCTGAATTTCAAGTTGGTGGTTTTGGCACTAAGACAGACCAGAGGTGGGGGCTCGAGGCTCTCAAACACTGATCCTTTGCTCTGCTGCAGACTGCCCATGGGAATGAGTGCGACTGCATCTTTGTTGCCTCTGCTAGTCAAGTCTCTAGCTGCATTTATCTAACTTGGGATGTGCTAATAATGGATTTTTACAATTTCCCCTCCTCCCCAACCCGTTCTGTGCTGTAGCCTTTGAGAAGACTGCACCTAGTTTTTAATCTTGGGGAGGTTACAAAATAGGAGCGTAGTCACATGACTGGTAAATGGACATTAAGTATGTGATGTCTGAATCACCTGTTGTTTGGCATCCTGCAAGGCAGCTCGCGAGGAAAATGCATCTGTTGTGCAGGAAGCCTGCTGCTGTGACACCTTTGTGGATTTATTTTGACCTGCTGTGTCCTTGCTACTTCTGAAAGTACTCCTCCATCTTTCTCATTCCTTTCTGGAGCCGGTCTGTGTCCTTTAGATGGCAAGGAAAGAGTGTTAAATACTGAACACCTTTTTAGCATTGGCAGAAGAGGATTTCATCTGCTTATGAGGTATTGCATGTGTTTTCCCGTGGGATTAAAAGGATGCTGTGAGAAGTGGCTGTGTTTTGGATTAGAATGAACTTCAAAATGCTGTTCAAAGTAACGCTTGCTTTAACTTTCAGAGCAATTTTATCTAGGTCACTGTGATGGATGTTTAAAGGTAAGCCAGTAGAGTCCTTAGAAATCCATGGTGATCTCCAGTTTATCATGTACTGCGCAACTTAAATACATGTTTAACTTCGTGGGGGTTTTTTAAATGTAAAATGGAAATGTAATGCTAACTCATTATAATACTGAAAGAAAACGTAGCACCAGACAGTATGCAGACGTACTTGCAGGATACTGTACTACTCATTCACTGTTTTTCTGTCCTCTGAGCTTGGTGTTTTGTACCCATGTTATTTCAGTGGTTTGTTTGAAGAGATGTTCTAGAGGACTACACAACAACTCATGTCTTTCTGATCTGATGCTAAATGGCTTGACTTCCCTGCTTCCCCTTCCAGGTGGAGTTCCCTAAGTGTTCCACCGAAATAAACAAATGCCTTCTCTTTTAGGAAAGGAATTTTTTGCTTAAGAAAAAAGAAAGCAGCATGCATTACATACAAGAACGTTATTTATGCTGTAATTGTGCCTGTCAGCTGGCCACACTCACTTCTCAATTGCTGGGGATGTGCTGCACAATACGTAAAAACTCCTTTAGTAGTATTGAATGCTGTTGGTATGTGAGCCTTACTGGAGGTTCACTCAAAGGTGGCAGCCTGACCTTTTCTACTTTGGTAAAATACTATATCTGTTTTCTCTCTTGCTGAATTTTAGGAGAGCTCATACCCTGACAGTTCTGTTCATCCTCACCTGTGCGCTGGGATACGTAACCTTACTTGAAGAAACACCTCAAGATACAGCCTACAATACAAAGAGGTAAATATTTAAGCGAGTGTTTCTGTATGATGTCTGTTAGCAGAGGGTCTCTGTGAGCAGGTTGCCTTACATACTTGCATCTCCTGGATAAGCTACCCCATATGATCTTTATTAACTTCTTTGCGTGCCTCAAATCCCAAACCCTACTTTTTTTTTTCCCCATTCTCTGTAGTAACTCAGGATATAGTATTCATTGTCACTGAGGTGCAGGAATTAGGGTATTTCCTGAGATAGCTGTGGTTGTTATGCTATTGGTTACACAATAGATGTAGTCAGTGCTATTCACACTCACTGGTGTGCTGAGCTGAGTGTTGGTAATTTTATGTGTGGGGGTGAGATGGAACAAGTTGGAACGCAGTGGCCTGGCTGGATCTGGGAACGTTTCTGCAAGGCTTTCGTGTGAGCAAATGCCACTGTACTCCAGTTACAACAATGCCTGGATTTAGGGAACAAGTAGAGGCGGGACGTTCTCTGGAATGGCAGTTCAGCATAAAGAAGTGGAAAGGCTGAAAGAGAAGTGATGACATGTGTTATGGGATAAAACGGCTAGAAGGTGACTCAGTGGAATATCTTATTATTGAGATTAGACCTGCTTTAATAAAAACAAGACCAAAGAAGATTAATCACCAGATAACCTTTCTTTCATGAAATGGAAGTTGCTTTCTGCAAGTTCGTTGCAGGGAATAATATTTGCAGTTGTTAAATTCAATTTAACAGCATCGTATCAAGCGATAAGTAATGAATGTTCTTCGATAACTTCTACATCTCTGCCTGTAGAATACTGCCTGCTATATCTAGCCGTAAAAATACTTGAAAGTCAGCATCTGGAAATTAGATCTTCAGAATATTGTTTTATTATTTTTGAAGGATACTTCAGTTTCCGTTCAGGCTTCACCTTTATGCTGTTGTAGTCATTCTAGCTACATGCTGAGTTCTGAGATGGCGGTTAACTTGGCCAAAGCATTGCTTTATCCAAAGCTAAAATTCAGTACAGAATTAACAGGAGTCCTGTGGCCTTTCCAGAGGTTTATGTGTGTTGCCTTGGACCTGATTTACAAGAAGGAAGTGTCGTTTTGTGTTAGTTTTCTGTGAACTCCTTTCTGGTCTCAGTGATCTCTTTTCTGAGGCCTTTGAGGCGAGTGCTTTGCCAAGTTTAGCACAACTGAACATGAAAGATTCCAGCTCAACACATGTTCCAGCCAGGGGAACAAGCTGTGTGCATTCTTTAGCAGCTGTGTGCTTGCTGCTGTCTTGTATTTTGTTGTTCCTGACCAATTTCATGTGGCATATTTGAACGAAGAGAGGCATTTCTGAGCAGGAGCGAGATGGTTACAATATGCATAAGTGTAACTCTATCCTCTGTTCTCACAGATCTTTTTTTTTTTTTGGCTTTCATAGCTTAAAAATACTTTATCTGATCATGAGAGCTTTTTCAGTCTTTATATAGAGCTGCTACATGTTTTTGATCTAAACTTTTGGCCTGTGTGAAGCTGTCACTTTGCAAATATCCCATGGCAACTCTTGGTTACTTAATGAACAGCAGTGATCTTGTTACCAGTGAGCAGTGTCTCTAGCTGTCATGCTTTTTTATTTCCAACTACTGCACAGTGACAGTGGAGCAGTGTTTTGGTCCTTAGGTGCCAAGCCTAAGTACGTGCTTGCAGACACTTAAATCTTCTTTGTTTTCAAGCCCTTGCTGAGAGATGCCAGGCTGCTGGTGATCTACATTAGAGGCTTAGAGCAAAACATTAAATTGAAGCAAAATAAACACATTGCAACACTTTCTCTTGTCTCTGTATTTCCTGCACTGAGTAAAGTGAAATCAAGCAAGGCTCCCATCTTCTCTCACACAAAAGTGCTTCATCTAGTCTCTTACAGAAGCAGTTGAGGGCAGGGTGAGTGGCTGGATTCTTGCAGTGAGTCACCAAGAGAAATGATGCACAAAATACACTGTACAATGTGAACCTATGAAATAACAGGGTGTGGTATCTGTAGCTGAGATTCATACTTGCGTCTGTTTATAGTGGACATTTGAGTCCCATTTGCCTTCCTGCAGTGTGATAGGACAATTAAAGGAAGAACTTTTTATATTTTGTGAGATAAGGCACATAGAAGTGTTTACATATAAAGCTAATCCAAGTTCACACGTAAAGACATTTATATGATCGTGTGATATATGGGATGAGATTGTCTGTTATAGAGTTGAACGTTTACTTCATTAGCCAAAAAGAAGTTGCACTGCAAAACCAGTTTGATAGATGAAACTTTATTCACACAGTTCCTGCAGCACTGAGAGTGGCCTTGAAGTAGTCCATGCCGTTGGACAAATGTCAACTTCTCCTCTCCTGTTAAGCATCCCAGAAGAGCTAACAGGTCTGTGCTCCAGGTCTGAGGATAGCTAAATCAATATTCAGCAACTTCTTTTGTGTACCATGGCTGTGGAAGAAATCCATGTCTCTTGGGTGCATTGAATGCTGAGTAAGAGATCTTTTCTGGGGGGGAAAGAAAGTAAATACATTCAGTTTTAATAAGTCCTACATGCATTGAGACTTCATACTGAATTTCACACTGGATTTTCAGTCTCTTTTCCAGGATGCCTCTCTATAGTAGTTTTTGGCAATAGCTGATCTCTGTTTAGCCGCATGAATAAGTCTGGGTGTATGTGTGTTTGTAAGTTGATGATAGTCAATTCCTGTTGCTGAACACCTACAAAGAAAACAAGGTAACAAAGAGGCTAGGTCTCTACCTGCTGCCCTGCCAGTTCAGCTGAAAGCTCTTGATAGCACTGGAGGCTTTGTACCAGTTCTGCTCATCTAAGTACAGGCAGGGAGCGGGAGCTGTCTGGTTGAAAGCCTAGAACAAAAGGTGATACACAGATCCTTGTAGAAAGGCTTGATTGTCTTGTGTCTCTGAATCAACTCTTTTAAAATAGGAGAAACAATACCCTGTTTGTACGAACGAAACCGTTGCCGTATTCTCTCTTTTTCCTTGGTGAAGTGCTAAAATTATTTTTGTCGGTGCTACTATTTAGCATCTTCCTGATCTGCTGCTCAAAGAAATACATAAGCTGTGTCCCTCCAGGCTACCTGCACAGGTAGGCTGATGCAAACCCTGTACCCCTCTCAAATCCTAGAGAAGTTCTCACATCAAACCATGCTGAACCAGCTGGCCAAACTGCTGCTTACATTTTGAAGCTCCCTAGGGAGGCAGTACGTTGATATGACGGGAAGGAATTGAGTCACTGGAGGAGGAAAGATAACAGAGCTGGCCATGGTTATTACACAGACCTGTCGTTTTCATCTAGATTTCCCTAGGTGAACTTGAAGCTTAAAATATATATGTATATATATATATAGGTAGGTAGATGTATACATGTATGAAATAACAGTTGATTTCAGCACTGCTGCTGTGTCTGCTGTTTGGCTGAAGGTGGATTTTAGGGCAAGGAACAGAGCTGTGAGTTTTCATGGTGATTTACATACAGGTCAGCTCTAGCTTTGGGGAAAACCTCTCACAAGAACGTAAAATGCTGATCTTGGACAGTTTGGTTCATCACTGAGCTTAGTAGTGAGCAAAGCGGCGTGTGTTGTTTTGTGATGCAGAGTGCAGTCTCTTAAGCGTACATGCGGATTTGTAGTCCTGTTATTTCCAAATACAGGGTAGTGACTCAAAATGCAGACTATCCTTGTTATTTGAGGACAGCTGAAAAGATTTTCTTTTGGCTGATTCATCTTGGAAAAGCACGATGAAACTCTCTCTTTCCTGTTTAATTCAGTAGCTAATTCTGTTGTGTTTCCCAGTCTCATAAGGCAAGCAAAGTAACAGAGTTGCATCTGTTAAGTAAAAGCCATTTTTATTTTCAGGAAGCACAGCCTTTTTATACTCAGAGGCAGGTGGCACAAAGCAGTTTTTGTAAATGATTGTGTCTTCTGTTTTGAAAGGAGTTCTTGAAATGTTTAAAGCATAAACAGTCTATGATTGCTTTTCGTATATAACACGTTTTGTCAGTAAATAATAGGTATTTTTCTCTTGCTCATGCATGGAGTTGCACCGTTAACTGCAAACCTGGCCTGCTCTTATCCTGCAATGTATTGAGATATTTCTCAATTACAAAATTTCTGACCACACTTGATCAGGTAATATGGAAGAAAAAAAAAAAGCATTTTGGAATTGTGTTATTACCATTTCCACCATTAGGAGTGGTGGAAGGAGAAGGTTCTTCACCAGAGAGTGGTTGGGCCTGGAACAGGCTCCCCAAGGGCAGTGGTCAGGGCCCAAGGTGTTGGAGCTCAGGGAGCTCTCAGGCAAAGGAGCACCCGAAATGCCAACTCTGTGTGGAACCAGGGTTTGTACTTGATGATACCCAGGGATCCATTCCAAATTTCTATATCTGTGATTCTGTGTATTCAGACATGGGTGTTTGCGTTTGCTTATCTTCCTTTTACATGCAAAGCAATACGTTATTGAAAAACGTATTGCTTACAATTAGCAGAATTTAAATCCTTGGATGTTGCTGAAGTGATTTGTTTATTTATTTATTTTAATCAGTAATGATCTCTTCTTGGAGTCACGGGGCTACTTTAAGTTTCCAGTTCCGCCAAAGCTTAAGCTGACAGTTCAGCCTCAAATGCTGCCAGCAGGACTGTGGCAGTCCTCCCTTAGATCTTACGTTGCTGATGGTGGCAGAAAACAGCGCGTACTAGGCTTTAGGGTTTTGGGATGAGTTTGTGGATCTTGGGTATACCTGCTATATGGTCTGATGACTTTTTTTTGCTGGGTGAGTTTTCAGTGAGATAGGGCTCCTGGACTGCCTGGCAGGATGCTAGTATGCAGACGGAAGCACGCAGTCAGCAGGGAGAAAGGGAAGGATGGGTGGGTGGGCTTTTGGATTTGAGGCTGTCAGTTGTGAAACCACGGTTGAAATGTAGGGACTTATTTCTACATTTATACCTGTTGCCTGTGGACAGTTGGACTTGATGATCTTCATGTGTCCTTTCCATCTGAACTACTCTATATTATTTTCCTGAAACGTAATCCCCAGGAAGGATCGATTTATGACTGACGGGTGTATTAGTTAGGAAACAAAGGCCAGTTTGACATCAAAGAACATGATTTACATCTTTGTTAGTAAGATGCTGCAATATAAACAGTTTGTTTTTTTTACTTGCAGAGGTATTGTTGCCAGTATTTTGGTTTTCCTGTGTTTTGGAGTTACACAGGCTAAAGATGGACCATTTTCAAGACCTCATCCAGGTAATTTAAGCCACTTAAATTACTCAGATATTTCTGTTACGTTCTGCTGAGTGTAAGTATTGGTGTTACATGTGGAGGAGGTAAGTCATAATTTAAATAATATAGATTCAGCAACACCACACAGTTATCATGTAGCTTCCCAGCTTCCACCCAGCCTCCTACAATGCTGAAGTGGTATTCCAAGCAGCATAATGATTCTTGGGCATTTTCATAGGTTGACTATCCACAGTAATAATTATACTTCAGAAGTTTTCTAGTAAGACTGTAAGTCCTGAAATGTTTGAAACCTTAACAGGAGGACTCTTTCGTATAGTGCTATATCAGGTGACATCTTTGATTTTTGCCTATTTTTTTTAGATGTTCTGAATAATTGAGAAGGAGTTGAAGGAGTTTACGTAAGGTTGCTTAATATTCTTGAAATATTTCTTATGACAAAAAAAAACCCTAACTTTTCAGTTTAGGAATCCTGTTTTGTGTGAGAAACAGCAGACTAGTTGAAAACCTTGATGAAAGCAGACGTGCTGCACGCTCTAGAACATTTCTGCAGACTTAGGGCTTTGTTCAGAGATTGGAATTTGTGAGATCTTTTATAATTTGCAGTTAATTCTGGTCTGTCGTGTAAGAGAAATTACTTCTGAGGTCACTAGTAGTGCCTGACTGCTTCCTTGTCATAGCTTTCAGTTTGAGAACATCAGTGGTTTTGTCTGGAACAGAAGGCTTTTTTTTTTTATTCCCTAGAGTTGGACAAATGGGTTAGGGGAAGTCCAGAGACTGGAGATGTATACAGCAGAGTGCTCTGATGCATGATGGTAGTATACAAAGGTGGTAGACAGCAGTTACTGTACTGATGCTCTTTATCTTTCAGCAAAATCAAATTGTTTATGTATTTCATTGCTTTATGTTCCGAGTTTATTGATGAGGTTTTTTTTTTTGTACTGATTGACCCTTTCTCTAGATGGTTAGATGGGAGGATCTTCTAAAGTGCGTTTTTTGGAGACTGCAGCTGTTCACCAGGATAACAGATGCTTCCATAGTCACAGTATGACACCAGGGTGCCTTTTTAAATGTGAACAGCAGCTTTGCATGCAGTAGAGGGCATGAAGTTTGTTGCAGCCCCCTGGGATGTGGTGTCAGCTCTCGAGTTACCTAGAGCTGTGGAGGATGTCTTGGGAAGTACCCATGGGGCAGTCAAGTCTCTGACCTTAGCTTCGTGGTACTGTTCCTAAAGAAAGATCTCATCTCAAAGGAACTGGCAGCTCTGGCCTCTGGTGTGCGCAGCTTCCATTTATAGGACAGAAGGAAGCGTTTGGGTCACAGTCAGGTCACTACAATCACATACAGCAACATTGGATCTGTTACATGAACTCTTGTAGCTGGGTATTAGCTAGGTTTCGTGGTAGCTAGGTTATTTCAGGTGATTTTGGAGGCCTGTTGTTCGGTATGTCTGTACCTGTTTATGATTAGCTCAGAGGTATTTTATACTTTGGTTTGGGTTTTGTGCCTGTGTTTGCTTTTCAATTTAAATAGCTTTTCTTGGTGTTTGTCCACTTGATTTATATATACCCATTTCATCCCATCTCACCATTGATGTTGCTAAAACAAACGGGTTTTGCCTTCAGTCTCCCCCTTAGCATAAGCTGGTTTACCCCATAACATAGTAGTCCTCTGTGTGTGTGTTCTGAGTTTTCTTCTTTGAAAGTGGCTATCCAGACCTGCGTATGGTACCACAAGTATGATAGTACTTAATGTTTTTCATGACAGTTTTAATGCTTCCCAGTATCTATCTGGTAGTACATTTATGGCAGTCTTCATATTACTTGTGTTTTCTTTCTGGTAGTATTACAGTGACAGCTCAGTGTCTGGCAGATAATACCAAATCCTTTCATTTCTCCAACTGATAAGCAAACATACATGAAAACTTACTGGTTCCTAAATGTGAGATTGTATTCTGAGCTCTTCTTTTACTCCAGTCCTTTGAGGTCATCTTCTTTGAGGTCATCTGATTTTCTCCTTGCTGCCCCTGCCTTCCCTGCTGCTGCTGTTCATGCGCTTAGTGTTGTTAATCTTCTTTCTACTCAAGTCATTAAGGAAACTGATCTTAGCCACTGTGTAAGTGTTGTCCTTGTAGACTGGCTTTTTTTCCCCCCCCTTCTTTTCACTATTATTGGCTATTTCAGTTTTAGCCATTTGCTCATTCTGCTTTGACTTTTTTCTACTGATCCTGATTTTCTCTAGCTAATAATTTGCCATATGGACCCATACCAGTTGTCTTAATGTAATCCAGATCTGTAGTGTCGTGCAAAGAAATGGATGTGGCTACTTAGGGAAGACTCGTTTCTTTTTCTAATGTGGCTTTTCTGCTTCTTATTCCATTTTCTTTTGTAAATTATTAGCTTCAAAGCCTCCATTTGTTTCGCAGAGCGCAGCCTCTCAAGCACGCTCAGCAAGATGCAAACAGCATCGAAGCCATCTAGCAAAAGATGAATATGCTCTTTTTTCCCCAAGGAAAAATATGTCACAGGGGACAGATCTTAGACTCTGCCTGCGGATCCGTTTGTTGGTGGGTGGACACCTAAGTTTGGAGAGCGTCATGTGCTTCATGCTAAAATTAATCATGGATATAGGTCATCGGTATGCAAATAAAAGATTTTCTTGATTCTCGTTGTCAGCTCTGCTTACGGAGCCTTGAGCATGCAGACAATGTAGTGTTGCATAAGGCCAGCAGTGCTTTATTGTTTTTGTCAAGATAACGTGCCCACATTGTAATTTTAATAAAATCTTCCTTGACAGTTATTGATGCCCCTGGTAAAAAATATATATTCTAATATTCCCAACCTTTACTCACAGTTATTTTGATGCAATATGCTGTTATTGACAACATAAGCAGTTTGGAGAGTAGGTTGTGATATTTTTCACTAGCCCAGAGCCTACGGGGCCAAAGTAGCCAGAAATGAGCAGGCAAAAACTGGATCTCCTGTATCTATCCCAGGGCAGAAAGCACGGGCTAAGCACAGGCTGCTTGTGAAACCATCAGAGCAGCTGGTTGCCTTGTAGTTCTGTGAAGAAGTCCTTCCACTAGGAAACAGTTCATGATTTGCCCCTTTCTGTCGTTTCCCATAACAGTTCAAGAATCTGTGATCACTCCTGTTTGTACATAAATTTATTGGACTCTTGGGTTGTTGATACTGACTGCTTTTTCACTGACTAGATGAAATAAATTACTCTGTGTATTGGAGGCTGGACAAGCTGAGCTTCTAACTCATTTTTCTATCTTAACAGAGCCAGTTAATGTTTTGAGGCATTACATTTAGAAATGAAATACTGCACAGGCTGAGCTGAGACTGCTCTGAAGGCTCGCCTTCCCTCTGCTGCACCCTCAGTTCTCTCACCTCCTCCTTATCCCACTACTGCTCTCAGGTCACGGGTCGTGCTTCTGAACCTGAGCTTGCTATGGAAAACCTGGTACGAAGTAATCTGAGCAAGCATGTGGCTGGACCAGGCTCATGTGGCTTCTCAGAACAGACAATTCTCCCTGCTCATGTCCTGTGCAACTTCTGATGAGCGCTTAGAAAGTGTTTCCACCCACTAAATGGCCGTAAATGCCCTGCTTAAGCAAAATACCTTAGAATTTATATATATTTTTAATTCTTAGCCTTTCAGGTTGCATAGGTCAAATGTAAACCTGTATTATAGTAATGTAAAACTACTGGTTTTGCGCTCAGCTAGGCAGCCCAATGTTCATCTTGTGCTCCCAAGTCCTCCCCAGGACAAGAACTGTTAGTAGTGTTTGAGCATAGTAATCACTGAGCTCTCAGGCATGTAAATGATTAGTTGAGGCCTATGTAATCAGGCAGATAGCCCTAATTTGAGGGAGGTTCGTAGTGACAAGTGCATTTAAGGAGAACAAATAAATAATAAGGGTATGCCAAAAATAAGCTTGTAGCTAAAGCTGATGCTGGTCCAGGAAGAGAGAGAACACAGTGTTTGTACTGCTTTGAAAACATCTTGTTTCTGTTGTACAGATATAAAATAGTCTTCAAAACCTCTTGGGTGCTTATGTCTGCTGGGGAGAAAGCACACTAAATTGCAACTGGATCTTAATTTTTTATTAAGCATTTTGCTTTAGTAAATGTTGCTGAGTGTATTCAGCAGCTGCAGGTCATTTGTTGCCGTAACTTTTGGTAAATAGGAAAAGTTCACTTACAGACTTCAGTATTTCTTCCATCTGAACTGCACGTGCATCCATTTCAGAGCTAGTCTGCCACGTTTCTGTCTGTAAGTAGTGTAAAATCTGTCATAAAAGGCTTTGGTTGGGAAAAAACCCTGCAATAAGGCTGTCAGTCTGGAGGTGTTGTATAAAGGAAATGATTCTGGTTGGAGAAGTAGAAGTGAAAGGTTGATTCTTTCTTCTGGCTTGAGCACAGTGCTTGCTCTTCAAGGTATGCAGGCAATTCATTGTGAGAGGGGGTGGAAAATGTTACCAAACGCAATATGACTTTTTTCAATAGGAATCTGGTGGAGTTTCTTTTTCTTTTTTTATTCTTAAGTCCTACAGCTTTGCTTGCAAAAACCTGAAGTATTTTTGAGCAGGTACAGTGGTGCCAGTGAAGTCTCCCTCTTCCAAATGCATCTTTTGACCAGTGGAGATTTTTTGTTGCTTCTTTGACTGACACCTAAGGAAACACTTCATCATTCTCTGTGATTAAAATGACAGTTACGTTTGCTAATTATAATGAAATTCATGAAAGTTCAGCTTCCTGTTAAATCAGTTGCAGAGTGCAGAACTTCCTGATATTCAGGCACGCTTGCATTGTTTTTTTTTCCCTCTGAAGGTGTGAAGTGGGCTGTTTTATTAAATCAATTCAGCAGTTTTGCTGAAGAAGAGGTCACACCTTCTCATACCTGAATCTGTTTTAATGGTTGTGTCACTGGCAGGCTGTCGGATAAGGGGCTTCTTTTAGAAAGTGTGGATTTCTTAACATTTTTTGCTGCTTGAGGTTGAATGGGGCAAAGATGACGCTTATTTTTGTTGTGGGGCAAACAAGCATACAAGAAGCTCTGCGGAGCTGTGGCTAGATGATTTCAGGTTTTGAGCTGATCAATAATAGGTTCACAAGCCAGGAGTTAATTTTAAGTTCTTGCATACTTTGTGTCACAGTTCTGGCTGTAGAGCACTGGCATACCAAAGTTCCCTTGAAATCAGTAGTTAATTACCCAGATCACCTGCTGAAGGTTCTTGTTGGTTTTTCTTCTTCTTTTTCATTGCATGGCAAACCATAAACATGGAGGTGGAATAACTTGCTGTTCCCACTCAAGCATACAGATGTCTTGGTTCTTCTTTGCCCCAGCCCAAATCTAACTATCACCTAGATGTTGCCATGGAAGGAGAGCTCTGTTTTATAAGTGTAAACAGGAAACGCCTGAAGGAAAGTCTGTTAAAATAATTCCAGAGTGATTAGTACATGCTGTTACCGTGAGATTTAAGTAACCACTTGGAATGAGATGAGTTTTGATAAATTACTTTGTGTGTGTTTTTGGACGTGATTTGGGGAAGATGCTGAAGAGCTCTGTCTGCATGCACACCGGCTCTGCGTTAACCTGCTTCCTTCCTTAGAGGAGCTCAGAAACGTGACTGTGTGGAACAGAGGACAGACCGGTCTCTGGGTGGAGTGGGAGGAATTATAGGCATGAATGCAGCCTGTGTACCACAAAACTCTTGTCCTAGGCAGTCTGAGAGCCTATTGCCAGAGGACCGAGTCTCACCAAAGGACTGATCTGACAGCGATAGAGCTGAAGATATACGAATACTTTGTGTGCCACTTAAATTCAGGTGTTGCTGCAGTCTGAAATAACACATTGCAAGAGGGTGAGAAATGACTGTGGGTACTGGAACAGCTGAGTTTTGCCTGATCTCTCTTATTATGAAGACTGTCAGGTGATCTCATAAGTCTTGCATCTTGCACCTGAGGAACCTTCTGTGTATTTTTTTGAATAGAATTCATAGTAAAAGTGAAAATATCTTTGGTATTTTTATAATGCTTCTTGCCCCTCAAAGAAAGGAGCCTTATCTTCAGGGAAGAAGATAAGGCTTACCAAAGGCAAAGCAGAGGTCCCTCCTGCTGGTCTTAGTTCTTTTCTGTTTAGCAACACATAGGTGGAAGTTGACAAAAGCTGTCTAGCTGTGATAAAGCTGGGAAGACCAAAGTTGGGCAGATCAGGTTATGTGACATTGTGGAGGAAGAAATGAGATTAGTTCAGGAAAGACATGATTGTTTTCTGTGGTCTGCTAGAAAACATTGTAAGTGGCCAATATAATTCCTTCTAATTCTTAAATGTTTAGTTCATTGGGTATAAGTATTTTCATGGATCCTGATTGTTGCTTGAGCAGTTCCGGCAGATTTACGTAGCAGCTCGTGAGGTAGTTAAAAAAGCCTTTCTGGCTGTATTTTTTAGGAAGGATGGTGAATATTGCGCTTTGAATATTGTGTTTTATAGTTTCTTGATGAGAGCATCTCTTCTTGAAATGTTTAGTTAAGTTATAGCAGATTCGTAATTGACTGCTGTTCTGCTTGAAGCCTCTGCTAACGTCCTGTTTGTCTGTTTCTGCAGCTTACTGGAGGTTTTGGCTGTGTGTCAGCGTTGTGTATGAGCTCTTCCTCATCTTCATACTCTTCCAGGTAAGTAACTTAAGCTGGTGTTTAGTAACTAGGCCTCCAACATAGCTATGAAATCCTTTGTGCTGTTTTTTTTTGTAGGATTCTCACCTTCTGCAGGAGGTGCTGCTCTTCATTTTTTATGACATGAAGTCATCGTTTTACTTAATGAGACCTCTGGATTGAGAAAAATTTATAGTATTACCAAAGTATTTCACCCTATTGTCAGTCCTAACTTCCAATTAACCTCAGCCCAGGTTAGACACCACAGTGAAGCAGTTTTACATGAATTGATAATGTCAAGTTTAAGTGCCAGGGAAGAGCTCTGGATTTTGAAGGAGACTCATCCTCTCCTCATTTATGCAATGCAATTATTGTAGTCATCTCCTCAGGCAACAGCATGACTTGAAACCAAAAGCAAACGTAGAGATATTTAACGGTGAGAGTTAAATGCTCTGTTCTGTCTGACTTCGGCTCCTTTTTGGAGGTTAGTAGGTGAGTCCCCGGTGGTTCTTGTTCAAATTGTACCTTCTCGCTGACATCCTAGTTGCATTTGGTCCTCTATATTTTAAAAGGGTGGTGTAAGTACCATTGCAGTCTCATCAGGCAGCATTAAAATTATCATTTTAGGTGAATAGTTGAGGAACCCTGAAAAGTAAAATTGAAAAATGTTTTACCTCTGGAAACCAAATGAGATTGAAGAAGCAGGACAAGAATTTAGAAGCATCAGGATCTGTGTAGTCTTTCTTCCTGTTGGAGCAGGACATTTCCTTTGCAAACAAGTTTTTAGTGCTGATCAAACCCTTTCCAGCTAATCAGAGATTTCCTTTGGCTCCAGCATTTCTCGTTCTTCTTGACCTTTCCTGGAGGCTTCCCAGTAGTCAGTGCCAAGTTCTCTTAAGAGCAAATAACTTTTTTCTTTGCCTGGCTTATTGTTTCAGTGGTCAGCTGGAAAGTGTCTGCAGTTGTTCAGTAAAGAACAAGATGTTTTTTATGTCCTGTCGACATAACTTGGGGGTTCAGTGTAAACCCTTGCACAGGACCCTAATGTCTCATTAGGGTTTCTTTCAGGCTGCCTGTCCTGCTTGGAGGGAGTGGAATTCTGACCCTTTCACAGGCATGAACAGGTCTGTCTTGCCTTTTTTGTTGTCATTCCTCACTGCTGAGGAATATTTAGTCAGTTCCACTTTATTCTTATATTCTTCCTGTTTCGTGTTACCCTATGTTTCTTTTTTCCAGGCATGCTTGTGAACGATACTCATGACTAGCAGCAGCCAAACCGAATAATATATTGCATTTTTATTTGCTAGTACTGTTGTAGTTTTGAATTCTCATAGAAAAGCCTGGAATTGCTTTGCTTTTCCCCTGGTGGCATGTTGTATGGCCGGCCAGTTAGTTGTTAAGGTCACTCACTAGCTGTTGCATAGTTCCTCACTGAAAATACACTGTTAGTTACTTTGCACAGGTTTAAATAAGGTTAAAATTATGCTGAGTCTGTAGGTGACTAAGTGTAAACATACAACTATGAGTGAGCTTAACTTGTCTTGTAGTTAATCTGACCACGGTAGTTTTATTCTAGAACTTTATTATTATTTCTTACAAGTAATTCTGGCATTGTTCTTCTTTTCATGACTGCCAACTGATCCCCATCTGTCACTGAATTGCATTGTTCAGCTGTAAAACTCTAATCACAATAGAGCTTGGTTTCATTGGGAAATGCTTTGTCAGCAAATGTGTATGAGTGACCAGTAAATTACCTCAAGTCTTGGTCACCTTCTGTAACTAATATTTGGGTATTTTTTTTCCCTTGCTGTTTAAGTTTATTACCTGTGCCGCTCGTGAGACGTTATTGAAGATGTGTTTATTCAACAGGCTGTAATGATTCTTCTTTCAGCCACAACATGCGGTGCTGTTCTGAACTTTCTGTAGCTGAAGTGAGCTGAGCACAGATGCGAGACAAATCTTGCTAACGGTGCATGCGGTCCGTGTGCTCAATCTGCTGATGTTTGCATGTGATGTGTTTTGTTAAAGCTGCACGCTGCTGGATCTTTCTCATTCTACAAAACCGGGATGTCACAAACGCAGGAGGTGGCAGCCATTACATGTGAACGTTTCCTCGTTTGCTTGGCTGCTTATTGCTTACCCTCGCCAATGGAGGGAGTGCAGAAGTGTCAGTGAGAAGGACGGATTGTGTGTCGGTTCAAGCACTAGGCTTTTGGGATAGAGAAGGCATAGAGGAGTAGCATGGAAAATGGATTTAAATAATTCAGATTTTTTTAATCTTTCGGAAATGTTGAGTTCATTCTGTTATTTAGTCTATAGTATTTGGCACTGGAAGATTGGAAACTTAGGTGTATGCGCTGTGTGATGCTTTGAGGTCTGTATGTATTTTAAGAATTGTTTTGCAATGTGTTTTAAAAAAAAAAATGCCCATTTGAAGATAGGCTGATATAAATTGTATTCTTCTGTCCATCAGTGCGTGCTAAGAGGGAAACGTGGGTGTCTTTTTGTGCTCCTTTTGCAGACCGTACAAGATGGCAGACAGTTTATGAAGTACATTGATCCACATTTAGGTGTTCCTTTGCCAGAAAGAGACTATGGTGGCAACTGCCTTATTTATGATCCTGGCAACGAAAGCGATCCATTTCACAACATCTGGGTAAGAAACAAATAGGTATTTGCCAGTGAGTCTGAGCTGCTATTTTATAATTTTTTTTTGAGTAAAAAAGCTGCTTAATTGAACACTTGAAAGTCATGAGTCTTTCTGAGTGCTGAATCAGAAAACAGGTCATGACTGACTGACTAACTTCCTTTATTCCTTCTTGGCCTTTCCTGGCAAGCAGATGGATATGTCTCTTTGTATCCTACTTACATAGCCTGAGGAAGGGGTAAACTTTAGCAATCCTTATTTCTCAGCTTATTGATGGAAACGCCTTGCCACGATGAGTTTGGATTTAATTTTGTGCATAAGGAATTGCCTGCTTCCTTGAGGCACGAAGTTCAAAAGCTGCATGTTACCAAACAGCCCATGAGTTGTACTTTTCTGAATACCACAAGCTGCCAGGAGGTTAATGTTTTTTGCTGGCAACCAGAAGACTCTAAATTCAAGGGCAAAGAAATTGTGATGACTCTCAACTCCATGACTGCATGAGACTGTTAGTGTTTGCTAGCAATGAGCACTACTAAATCCCTTGGGTCTGCCATGCGAGTCTCCAATGCATCAGGAAATGCAATAACTGAGAGACATAGTAGTTATCTTCTTCTAGTGTTGCACCAGCAGCAGTGGATGGAGGAGTGGCACTTGTTGCCCGTGGATTTTTGTGGGCAGAACTGGTAAGGTTTTATGCTCCCCTGCATACAAGATGAGAGTATGGTGAAGAAATGTGTGTTCTCACTTTATTATATCTGATTCGAACACCTTCTTCTTCCTACTCCTTGGAAGGCAAGGAACGTGGCATTTTGCATTAACAAGGTAGTCTTTAATTCCAGTTTCTGCCCTTCAAGCTTCCTGACTTTGCTTTAAAGATAACTTATGTGCTCACTGTGCTTAAGAACAAAGAAACTCATAAAATGCATTTATGTGGAACAACCAAGGTTTATTGCTGCCTTTTTATTTTCTTTTCCTGGGGAAAAAAAAGTGAGCTTCAGTAATGGGTAATTGTACTGCTGAGTGATCTTCGCTCTTGTTTGTTTTAGGACAAGCTGGATGGATTTGTTCCTGCTCACTTTTTTGGCTGGTACCTGAAGGTAAGAATGAGTCTCCTGTTACATTCCTGTTACAGTACTCATCTTCTTTTAAAGCTTGGATGCTTCTCTTCTAATGATGCTTGTCTTCGTGATCAATTGTATTAGACAGTCATCTGTGAACTAGACTAAGTGTTTGTAATACATGAAGGGCTCTTAGGTCATCTTATTTGTTTCCAAACTAATGTTATGTTGACAAACTCCTTCCTTCACCGTAACTCATTTTGAGGTGAGATCAATAGAAGTCAAATCCTTTACTTCTGTAGCAAGATAAATCCTTGAATGACCTTTGAATATGGGGATGAATGGAAGACGGTGTTCAGAAAAGGCAGTGAATATTTATTGTTATGCAAGCATAGATGCGTGATAAATACATTGGTACCATTCCAGTCATGTGTGGCACTGCTCTATCCAGTGTGGGAACGTTCGTTTTTATGATTGCTTTCAGTATATTGCACAACTATTGTGGATCTTTGAATGATTTGTCTCCCTTTTATAGACACTGATGATTCGAGACTGGTGGATGTGTATGATCATCAGCGTAATGTTTGAGTTTCTGGAGTACAGTCTGGAACACCAGCTTCCAAACTTCAGTGAATGTTGGTGGGATCACGTACGTACCACATAAATTGTGACTTCTTTTGTTTTTTTTCCTAAATTGAGGTATATATTTTAAAGGGAGGGGGCAGGAAGTGGTGAAAACTAAATTATATTATATTCATGACCAAAAGCATTTGTATAAACGCTGCAGCTCAGGAGCTCTGACTGTTCTCCATGTTGAACTTGTAATTTTGCAAGGTTTAGGCTTCTCCATGCAATGGTAATGTTACTCTATGTGGTTTAATATTTGTTTTGCTTCATTCCATGCCAGCTAGAGAATCTAAGAGAAACATGTTCAAATATTTGATGGTACAAACCATAAAGTTGGAAATTAAGAGAAAGGTAAAGCTTAGTGTTTATAGTTTCAGATAATTATTTTTCTTGTCTGTTAAGAAAACAGGCTCTGTAGAGTTTACATCCAGCTCTTCCTTCTCTGTAAACCTATCTTTTACTGTTTTCTCTCAGGAGTAAATTACAGTGTTTAGAAGTCTTTGTATAGTGTGTAAAAAAGCTGTTTGGAAACACAGAGGTTTGACCTTCCTGGAAAGCTGCGTGGTCTTTGTACTTCAGAGTCCAGAATGGTTCATGTCATAAAACACTGCTTGTGTGTATTTTTTTGAAGCCAGAGGGACTACTGTGATCTCGTTTCCCTGTGGAAGGAACAAGCTCTGTTGCTTAAAGCGACATAGGTTTTTTTTTTTCCCTTTCTTTTTTCTTTGTAAGGCTCATGTGAAATGTAAATTGGTTACTGAAGCCATCAAAATTCTCTGCATTCAGGGCATGCAGCTCTGGTTCTTACATTCTTAAACTTGGACAGTTCTTTCCGAAGCTTGCAATGATTTGCTTCTTTGTAGTAGTTATGAAAGTAAATATGTATTGTATAAGTACTCCAAGCAGAAGGTAGTTTGCCTTCAAAACCTTCTGAGGAAGGTAATGCTGTGCTTCTCTTCAAATAAAGAGGGCAGATGGTTTTTCTTCTTTTTTTTTTCTTAATCAGCTCAGGAGCTCTATCTCCATAATTAATGTTTGGCAGAAGGGCATAGCATGAGGAGAAATCATAGAATCACTCAGGTTGGAAGGGACCTCAAAGATCATCAAGTCCAACCGCAGCCTAACCATAGTACCCTAACTCTAACAACCCTCTGCTAAATCATATCTCCGAGCAGAAATGACTTATTTCATTTTGCATCCCAAGCCTAGAGATAAGTCACTTCTTTAGGAGGCAGCCTAAAGTTTAAGGAATATATTAGAAGTGTTTTCAGATGCTTTTTGGTGTGTTTCAGAAGTTACTGCTTAACAAAGTGGAGGTGAACTGATAGTGAGTAGGACGCAGTATTCCTTCTGCTACAGAATAGACTTCATCACTGTTTTTTTTTTCTTTTCTCCTTTCAGTGGATAATGGATGTGATCTTGTGTAATGGATTAGGAATTTACTGTGGGATGAAGACTCTTTCTTGGCTTTCTTTGAAAACATACAAATGGCAAGGACTTTGGAACATTCCTACATACAAGTAGGTTGGCGTAGAAAGCAACTCTGCAAGCAGTAGCAGCGTGCAAAGTCTGGGGTCTGCGTTAAGACCTTGATTACAAATAGGTTATTCTGTTAAAGTGAATTAAAGAATCTAATAACATAAGGTGTTGAAGGTTTGTGAATGATGATGTTATTGAACTTGCAGATGACATTATTAAAAAGAAACATGTTTGCCCTGAGCATTGCCTGATATCTAGGATTGAGGACGTCTGTTGAGAATAAGATTATAAAATGAAATTGTAACTGGAGGGGCAAGAAACCGAATCAGGATCAGGCTCTTAGATTTACAGCAAGGATCTATTTGGTCCTCATGCAAATAGTGCATTCCCAGTAACTTCATGCTAATTGGACCATTTAAGCTAATAATTGTGTAAATCCCATGTTTTCTGCTGCCAGTGGTGAGTTATCTTTGTCTGTAGCATGTTGTTGCTCAGCGAAGCAGAGCAGAGGAACTGCTTAATACAGTGGATGTGGTATATTAAAATACAAAATGATAGTACAAACCAGGCTTTTCCTGGAAAGAAAACTAACTCAAAATAGTCTTATTAAGCAGTATTTTTATGCAGTAAAATGAGATGTTTTGCATATGTGGATCAGTGTCAGAAATGGAAATGCTGCTAGATGTCTCTTATCTGCCATTTCTTATAATTCTAACACTGCGTTCTGTCTTTCTTTCAGAGGTAAAATGAAGAGAATTGTCTTCCAGTTCACCCCATATAGCTGGGTCAAATTTGAGTGGAAGCCAGCATCCAGCTTACGGAGATGGCTAGCAGTTTGTGGCATTATCTTTGTAGTAAGGAAACTTCTCTGTCTTGTCTTCTCTGTCATCTGATTTAATCCTTTGTAACCCTTGAGCAACTGCATAGGGTAACTTAGGCTGACGCTCAGCGTGGTGTTGTATCTTTAGTTGAGGGAAGAAGAGATCACTTCTGAATCCTGCAGAAAAGGTTTCCACGTCTGGTACCATCTACAGATTCCTTGCAGTTCAGTGAATAACCTCTACCAAAAACATTGGCTTTGAATGAAATGGGTTTTTTTTTTCCTCTCTGTGTTAAGCAGGTACAATACCGTGTTACAGCTGGAGATAAATGTGACCAGTGTGTCTGCTGTATGTTATCTGGGCAGCATGCCTCCTGAAGTGTGCAGGTTTTTTTTACATTTTTATTCAGACTGGTATTTTATACTGACTGATAACAGATAATACTGTTATTGTAATCTTTTTTTTTGTTTGTTTTACTGAACATGTAATAGATGACAGTGCTAATGGCACCCAGCTTGACCAGTTTGCCTACATAAGGCAGCTTACCCAAAACAAAAGACTGGTATCTCTGTCATTTACCTTGACAGAGCCTCCTTGATATAACCATCTAAGGGCTATGCTGTGGGAATGCATCATCTTGAGTTCCTAACACCCATTTCATGATCACAGGTATGGTACATGGCATGGATGTGGGGGATAAACTTAGCATTTTAAAATGCTTTTGCCCCACTCTTGCCTCTTGTCAGTTAGGGGACTTTGGCCTCTGTGGTATCCATGAGATGTTACGTGACTCAGTTTTGAGCAACTTGGATTTATTTCAATTGAGTGACTGTGAAATTTAACTTGAGAACCAGATAACGATAACCACAGAAAACCTGGATGCTTTTAGTGATTCCAGAGACAATGAGCGTTAATTACAATGGGCTTTTGTATTAATACTGTGGTACCGAATATAAGTAGTTTGTGTTTTTTAATGAGTTAACTAGAACAACCTACTTGATCATCTTGAAACATATGGAATATGAATTCTGGTGGTGGCTTATTTGAGTGCCTGTCCATTGAGGTTCCTCGTTAAGGTTTGCTGAGTGAGCCACATGAGTCAGCTCATAAGCCACCACTGCCTCTCTCTCATCTCACACTAATGTCAAATTGCAGATCTGGGTGCTTCAGGAGCTGTATACTGTCTGTAACTAAGCAAGCAACATAAAGCAGTGCCAGCAGGAAGCGTTAGGCAGTTTGCAGACTTGGTCAGTTGAATGCAGGTTTAGATGACACATTTTATGCTACATAAAACGTTTGCCAAGTTGACAGAATGCAACAGGCTTGCTGAGATTCCTGTAGTTTGTGGGATAAATGTGTATAGATAGTACTTGTTTCCTTCAGTGATTCCTTTGTGCTTACTCCAACTCTCTGCACTCTGAAGAAATCATGTTTTTTTTAGGTGCAGGAGTGGATTCTGTAGCTGAGAGATTCCACTGAGTTTATACTAGCTGACTTCCAGTGTATGGACAGCTTCATGTATTTGCATATGCTTCTCTATCAAGCAACAGTTAACGCCTTTTATTATCATTTCTTTTGAGATGGGAAACCATTGTCTACTTGCTTGCTTAATCGCATTGTCAGAGCAGCTCACTTAAGAATGTTTTGCTATTGATGTGTAAGCAGTGCTCTGAAGTCGGCTTTGGCAGCGGTGTTTCGGTAACTACGTTTAAAAATGTGAAGCAAACATAGAGAAGCACCACCTAGGATGCTTTGCTTATGCCTCATGGTTTGCTTTTTTTTTGTTTTGTTCCCTCAGTCAGATTTTGAATGACAGTGAAAGGACGAGCTTTTGCTTCTAGGCTTTGTTGTGAGTAGTGTTGGAGGTACTTCAAGCTCCCGATAAACTTGTTCAAAGCTAGAGGCAATGCTTGGCAGGGTTTCTGTTGCATCCTCTGCCATGTGCGAGTGCATACCTTTTATTACCTCTTCCTATACATTTGAAAAACAGAAAATAAAAGTAAAAAACAACAACGAAACAATAACTCTTCTTGATCACTGTTGCAGCTGATAATGGTGGGCTCAGTGATACCAAGTAGGATATTGTGGAGTCAGTGAAATAGTTGGGGCGGAGTGAGGCAGGGATAGAGGGAGTTTACAGGCTTCTTTCAGTGAAGTCTTCTGTATGTAATTAAAATGTACTTTCTCTCAGTTTTTATTGGCAGAGCTGAACACGTTTTACTTGAAGTTTGTCCTTTGGATGCCACCAGAACACTACTTGGTCCTGTTACGGCTTGTCTTTTTTGTCAATGTGGGAGGTGTGGCTATGAGGGAGATCTACGACTTCATGGATGACCCGTAAGCCAGTCCTCTTGTGTATATACCGTGTCAATCTTCACTTGCTTTGTTTTGAATTTGCACTGGTTTGCTCCAGCTTGTTGGCATCCATCTCAGCTTGTTGGGAACAAAACGATCTAACTTCACAGCATCTTCTTTGTTTTCTTTTGGTTTGGAGGTATAGTTCCGACTGCATCTGGTTAGAGAAGAGCTGTTACTAAGGGCATTTCATGTGCACTGTTTTTAACATCTGCTTTTTATAAATTATTGCTCTTTTGAGACAGTGATGTGTAAATTAGCTGGAGTGCCACTGGCTTGTGGGTGGAGGAGTACTGAACTCCGTTTTCAGATTGATAGCCAGGAACTACAGTCCTTAGTGGTACCTTCTAAGGACAACAGGGCCTAAACTCTGAATCTGTTTCTTAGAGTTGCTTCTTTCCTTGAGCTGTCTTCCAGCTCGTTCCTGGTCCCCTGGAGCTTTCATGGCACCCTCTTGCAGACCAGCAAACCTTTTAGCAAAGAGTATTGAGGGCAAACTGCACCCATACACAACAGTGCATGCACTTTCAGACTGTTCTTAAACATCATATTTGTCTTTGCTGCTTTTTTCTGCAGACCATGTAAGACCAGAGAATGCTTTGTTCTCAAAAATCACATTTTCTTTTAAGTTTTAGTAGTAATGTCACAAGTTGCCTGAGCCCGTATCTTAAGTCTAAGACAACACGTGGCTTCAAGAAGTGTTCATTATCTGTCACTGACCAACGCAAAAAGTGTCTGTGTTCAGAATTTAGGGTTCCAACATTCTCTGAAGATCAGTTTCCATTGCAAGGCTTTGACTCCTAGAACTGGAAAGAAGGGTCAACTCACATTGCTTAGGCGGATTTCGGGACATTCAGCAGTGGCAGGCTGCCCCCCGCCTTTGGTGTCGGACCTACTGGTTTGGGATGTGCCTCCATTTCAAAGGTAAGAAGAAGTCTCTGCCTCTCACTGGTGAGCTCCTTTCCTTAGAAACACGCCCCCATCTTCTGGTCCTTGTTGTTTGGGTTGGAAAAAAAAACAACTCCTTTGCCCTGTATTCGACCACACGGCATGACACTGAAATACAGGAGAATCATCAGTCACCAACGCCTCATTGCTGATTCAGTTGGTTGCCATTCTCTCAGTGAGCTGGAGAAATTCATCAAGCAAGCAGAGACTCTCATCCTGAAGTGCATGTCTTCATCATTGCCACCACCAGTGTTCTGTTTCTCTTGATGGGTAAGGTGATTAACTTCCTCTCTTCTGAGGTTCATGGTTCTGCTTGATGCACCACAGACCTGACCTCACCAGAATGTTCATGAAACATGGCAGAACCTAGCATATGATCTTACCTCGTACCTGCTCTGCGAATATTTTTGCAACTGGCCTTTGATTCCTTTGTGTGTTTCACGTCACCTAAGCGGAGACGGTCTCGCCCCCGTTTTACCAACTTAACTGAGCCAAGGAACTCGGTGGGGTTCCGTGATGCATTCTTGCTGTTGTGTTGTAGGGAGAAGCTGCTGGGGAGGAGCAGGCTGTACTGGAGGCTCCTAGCTGACAGCACATGAGAAACATTCCTGCCCTTTTCCTTTTGGAAACTCACTCAACATCTTAGTGGACGAAGGTTGGAGTATTCCACAGACCTTCCTTGTCAGAATTGTGGCACATTGCCTTGTTTGTTATTGATGGAATTGTCTGAGATTAAACTGATCAGGTCTTTTCAGGTGATGTTGTGACATCTAGTTTGGAAAGCAGTGAAGTTCGGATACAAAAGACTATTTTTCTCATTATTTTTCTCATTTCTCTTAGTATCTACAGCCAGTTCAAGGACTGCTTGTAGAAGATTGAGGTGAGCATGGTGACAAAATATCTAGAAGGGAATACTCCAGGATAAGAGTGGTTCTTGAGGCTGTATTCTAACTCTTAACCTATACTGTGCTGCTATATCAATTTACATGCTGCCACCTCAGTTCTTGAGGACTGACCACATGAAATGTTCCTGGCCAGAAATTCCTCAGTGTAGGAAGGCCTGTAGCAGTTGACCTCGCCATACCTTTCTGATTTCTAGTCTTTGTGTCTCTTCCAAGAATCTGCATTAAGGCCATGGATTTTAAACTCATTCATCTAATAAAAATGGACACTTCTTTAAAAACTTTTGTGAGTAGAAGGGCAGGAAACCAAATCTTCCTCAGCAGCCTTAGTGTCTGCACAGCTCTTCTGGTGGGGTTACCTTCAACTCTTCTGTCAGCGTGATCTCATGAGCTAGTGAAAGAAAATGATGCCAAATAAGGAAGCAGATCAGCAAAACAAAAAGCTGACCCAGTGATCTGAACAGCTTGATTTCGCAGTGAGAGATGTGCTGTTTGTTTTTCTCTTCATGTTAGAACTGGTTTCTACCCAATTAATCTCATACTGGATGATCCACCTGGAGCAGTTTCTGAAATCTCTTCACCCAAGTTGGTTTAGGCAGGATACTTTAAGTGCAGTGCACTCATTCCATCTGCATCAGCAATAATCTATACTTGGTTTACTGCATTATATACGTATATTTTCCAGTGTATTTGGACTGTTTTGTGTAGTTTGAACTTATGCGTTGGTTTCAAATGTGGCTCTCGGGCATCAAGTTAATGAAAATGTTTATTTGTGTGCTTGATTTGCTGTGACTCCTCTGGATTCAGGAAAGCATCACAGAAGAGGAAAAGGATGCTCTGTTTGCTCTCCATGCTTAGATTCCTTCTCAGGTACTTTAGAACCCAAGGGGGTTCGGTGGAGCAGATATGACTGAGCAAAAGGGAAATGCCTGCTAAAGGAAGGGTGCTCTCCCCAAAGCAGCTGCTGGCAACAGAGGGGAGGAAGGGAAGAGAAGCTGGGAGCGGACATGCAGTCACAGCTTCCTCTGCCCCAGCACTATTTGAGATGCCTGGGAGCCTGTTCTGACCTGAGCGAGCTGGGCGGTGTAGCAGCTGAAGGTGACAGGGTGTCAACGGGCTTGTTTCTCCACCTAGAAAAGAGAAGCATTAGCTGAGCAGCCAGTCTCCAAGGGCAGTCCCGATCAGGGATGTGTTTTCTCTTTTTTCACTGCATGACAAAAGCATCAAGGAAGTACAGCTCAAAGGACTCAGCGAACACTGCGATATTCAGCAAGTTGTTTTTTCAGCCAGACATTAGCAGTCGTAGGCCAGAGTAGAATATCCTATTCTGTAATGCCCTAAAAGTACTGCAGAGGTCATCTGAACGTACCCACTCCTCTCTCCCCAGGCCAGTGAAGGTTTGTTGTATTTCTTTGCTCCCCATCTCCTCTGTCCTTCACAAGTAATTCTGCCACTTCACACTGAGGTCCTCCTAGATGTGTTTAACCCTGCGTCTTGTGCTGCGGTTGGAGTGGAATAACGTGGTAAGCTGGACAAAAAAGGAGAAAGGGCCTGGTAGGAAAATGAACTTCAGAGCACGGTGTGGTAAGTGAGAGGGCTGGGCCCCTCTGCAGACTAGATTCAGAAGCTGGCTGATGGAAAACCAGAAGTTTAGCCGGAAGGGAAGGTCATCTGCGGCAGTCTCTGCAGCACATCCACGTGCACCGGTGGTGCTACAGTGGGTAGGATTTCGTTGCATTCCAAGGCACTGAAGAGGTCTTGTGCTACCCAAACAGGACCATACCTGGTGTACAATTCACCTGGTCCGATGGGTTAGTAAGCTGTAAAAATGTCAAGTCAGCAAATGGAGAACCTAGCTGACTTAGATCAAGCAGCTTACCAAGATTTCTGGCAATAATCTGTTGCTTATAGGGGTGCTGAGATTTCCTGAGAGGCATTCCATGGCTGTTTTTATGTATTTCCCATGCAGGAGTGGGAGACCTGGAAGACAGTGAGTGCATCTCTGATCTGTTATTCTGCCATCACAGCCTCTGAGTAGATGTCTCGATTCTGCCGCAGTTTAATTTCTAGCACTACTGATTGATGAATCCTTCACTAGGCTAGTGCAGAGCAATTCAGCTTCTGATTTGCTTGTATGCTGCTGATTTAAAAACAAACCCTGGGAATTAAACATGAAGCACGTTTTTGTCCCAAGATTGTGTTCTCCTAGAAGTAGAGCACCTTTCTTGTGTCTTCTAGTGTCTTACCTAGCTGTTATTAAGCTTTCTTCTTTTAAAATCCCCTCAGAGGTCATTAGTGACAGCTCATTGAATACCTGTTTGGGAACAGAGTGGGTTTTAGAATGCGTTTATATGGGGATTGAATTCACTTACTGCCATGTGACTTGATATTTGCACAAGTAACCAAGGAGTAGAGCTCCCACTTCATACCTTAAACCAAACCTCAGTTGATCTCAAGCTGGCTGAACAATTGGATTTACTAGTACTCTGAAAGTAGGAGTACTTTCTTGAATCACATCATGTTGATGTTATAACTTCGGAAGTGTTTTCAGAGCCTCTGAGAGGAAACTAATACTGACGTGAAAGTCACGTCCCTGTGTACACGTAACCCAAAACAGACTTCCAGAATTGCGCAAAGCTGAATGAAATGATTACCGCGGCAGTCCTCTTATGGAAGAATGTTTCTCTGAATGCTTACTTTCGTAGTAATGGTTTTGTTTTATCTACCTGTGTTACAGGAAATTCCATAAGAAATTGGGTCAGCAGGCTTGGCTGGTTGCTGCTATTACTGCCACGGAGTTTCTGATCGTTGTGAAGTACGATCCCTATACACTCACGCTGTCTCTTCCTTTCTACATTACCCAGTGCTGGATCTTGGGGATTATACTCGTGCTCACTTGGACAGCCTGGCGCTTTTTTATTCGGTGAGAGGTGTTTTGGTGTGCTGCGTTGCAGGTCTGGCCTGGCACTAAGGGGGGGAAATGTTCTGGGCATCTGTTCAGCAGCAGCATGTTGGATGTCGAATTTATGCTGTCATTAGCCTTCTGTGCTCCTGAAGGGGAGGCTACCGCTCTTTTGGATGGGTAGAGCTGCAGTGTTTTTCCTCTTAAGAACTACTAAATAAGGAGGGAGTTTTCCATGTTTGATCTTGGCAGCTTTCCTTAAGGGAAACTGGTAAGCTTTGGTCTTTGTGGGACTGCATACGTTACTGTTGCTGTAGAAGCAGATGAGCAGTTAAATGCCTGACTGCATCCGGCTGCCCTGGCTGAATGGGTGCAGCCCCTGAGATCAGTGTTTTGTTTTCTTTCGTGCTGTGATTTAGATGAGTCTGAGATGTTTTACAGCTTCGTTGCAAGGACAGTCTGCTGCACTGCAATTGTCTGAGCTGTTCTAGTGTGAGCAACAAGTGAGCCAACTTAAACGTGTTGGGTTTCGGTGCTGTTCTGTGCAGGTAAAACCAAAAGCAAAAACAGCAGCACGAGGCTGAAATGATTACGGTGATCTGTGGCGCAGGCCCTGTGCGAGAGCAGCACAGTTGATCTTAAACATGGCGTTATGATTCTGAAAGAAGTGGGAATAGCCAGACTGCATGAAATGGTGATTCCAAGTGAATCAATGCCATCGGCAACTTCAGAAATGTACAGCCAAAATACTCAAATGGTTTAAGTATCCCGAAGGCACTGGCGTCTGGATCAGAGTTACCTCATTGCTTTCGTTGTGTGCTGAAGCTGTTCATTCACATCGCTGATGCACATCTGTTTTTGTTTTTAGAGACATCACGTTGCGATATAAGGAGATAAGGAGGCAGAAGCAAGAGCACAAGTACGAAAAGGACAAATGCTTGAGCAATGGTGATGGACATTCTTCAATACTGGATGAACAGAATGGGAGCAAACTAAGGGAAAGGAAACTTTGAGCAATGGTCAAAGGGCTAAAAAGAACTCGTAGTGCTCAAGCTGGCCTGGTGGACAGTTTCAACCTTATCCTACCTAACTTGTAATTTTCACTGTTAGTTTTCCAAGGTGTGAAAATCGTTTTGAGGAGAAGATGTCACTTTGACGTGCGCACCCTTTCTAGTCCATGTACACCTAGTCAGAGTCGGAGAAAGTCTGTGTAGAGGGAAGTCAGAACCAACACCGTTGCAACGAGGTGGGATCTTCGTCCAAGTGCGTTGCATGCCTTCCTTGCAAAACAAGGTTTGGAGACACAAGGGGCTTTAAAACGGAGCGCAAAGGGAATCTGGCCCATCTATTTTCAGTTAACCGTGAGATTTCGATGTTGACGTTCGGGCATTAGGAGTGCATGGCACAGGAAATGAATTTTGTGTCTTCTGCTGAAACCACCTGGAGGTGTGGAGTCAGATTATCTAACAGCCACCAATTAACAGAACTGCCGCGAGATAAACAGAGAAAACTGAAGCTTGTGAACAAGTTGCGTTACTTGCACAGAATGTAATGCAGTACACTACTGTTACAGCCCCTCTCATGTGGGGGTTATTGCCTTTCTCTAAACTGACTTTCAATGTCCTGGAATAGCTTACAATAATTTTGTGTTTTATCACAGCTCTAGGGAGAAGGAAGACTTCTCCTTAGGCTTTTCTGTCTTTTTTTTTTAATCCTGGTCACCTCTTAAAGGGAAGGGAAGTTTAAATAAGAAAGGTCAGCCTGCCTTTCGTTTGCTTCATGGAGTAAAATCTATTATTAACAGGAAAAACGGGAGTTACTCCATCAGTCTTAAGTTATTTGCCTTATTCTCAGCTCCTTTACTTTGCTTGCCAAGAGGATTTCATTCTTGGTGTCTGCTGTACGAAGCATGTCCTGTCTGTCACCCTTCAGAGCTGCCCCGTTCCTCCTAAGGTGACTCCAGACTGAGCAATCTGAGTCCAGCTGGAGAAGGCGTTCTCTGCAGTCCTGCACTGAACAGCCGTTCCCGCGCTGCCATCCCTGCCAAAAGAGCAAACGGAGGGGGAAGTGCGTCCAGTCTTCCCTGAGCAGCACGTAGCAGTGGAGGTCTGCAGGCCAAAACTAGACGGCGTTTTTGCTCGTGACTCAGCATCTAGGAAAAGAAATGAGAAGCCTGGGCTGCACTTCTTTTTTTTTTTTCAGGGTCATTATTCCAAAATGTAAGTGCTGCAACTAAGCATCAATTGTGTAACCCGTGCTCGAAGCCTTTTGCGTTGGCCCCTGAGGCACTGATGTAACCTTACTACTTCTTAAGTGCAGTGATCTCATCTGGCTGTCGGAAGATATTTTTCAGGGGAGTGTTTATCCTGAAGAAAATGATACAACACCAGTCACACTTAAAAAGCAGGCAGAGCCCCCAAAATTCTAGGTGGCGGAAGACTGGAGATGCTGCTGGGTAGTAAACATCCGCATTTCCAATCCGTGTTGGTCTTGCACGTGGAGAGCCACTGAAATAAATCTGCATTTCTGTCAGGTTTACGGAGTGACTTAAATATTTCCTGACCCTGAAGAACAAACACTTAGCAATAGGGCAGCCTTCAGTGAACGGGACAGTTTGGTCGCATCTGAAGAGCTCAACGGATGAAGCAGATTTGATGGGCCCTTGGGGCTGCCCCACTTTGCTTAGCAGACAGAGAGGAGGATGACCGTTGTGAGAATGAAGCATCCAGCTTTGTTCTCGAGTACGTACAGCTTACTGTGGGTAGTCAACCCAGTGGCTGCTCTTAAATCATAGTATTTTGCTGCTGTGAGGTAGTGAAGAATAAACGGCCGTGTAACTAGGTGCTGACAAATACAAATGGGCAGACAGTGCCGAGTTGAGCAGGTATTTATTTGTATGCCGTTTCAGCCCGTTCTCATTTTTGGCTTTCCACCATCCTTTTTGAACTGCTGACTGATTGGTAGCTCGTACCGGTGTGTTGTGCTCGTGTAGTCCCAGGCTCAGGTCAGTATATTTCCATTCCTTCTGTGCTGATGAACGCTGTGGTCCCCCCCCGCCCCTCCATCTCTTCACACTACGACCGTCTGAGTCTGTTATGCGAGTTGGGTGGTAACAGGCACACTGAGGAGGGTCTGTCACAGTACCTTCTTCCTCCCCACCCTGCCAAAGACACACTGAGGTACTTCAGAAACAACCGCTGAAGAATCCCTGTTCCCCAGTAACAGTTCTGGAGCTTTGACTTATTACATAAAGCACTGACTTTCGTGTTCGTCTCCTTCCGTTTTATCGGCTTTTATGGTCAGTCTGGATAACCGAACCAACGTAATAAAGCGATGTTTGCTGGTGTGTTTTGGTACGATGCGTGCGTGCTCCTGGTTTATCTCGCTTGTCACCTCGCAAGGACTGAAGGGACTTGGTCTCATTTCCCTTTGGTACAGAGACTGCCGAAGGTTTTGGTGCCTTAAGGTAACTTTTGCTTGTCCAGATTTTCAGACGGGTGGACGTTACGAACCCTTGATCCACGGTTGCAGTTCAGGAATGCCTGTTGCAGTGCGTTGACAAGGATGCTGAGCGCTGCCTTGTGCGGAGCACGCCTCGTGCCGTGCGGATGGTAGTTGGCAGCTTGGCTCCTTGCTGCTGATGACACCATGCTCCAGCAAACAGCCACGGAGCTGCTGCTGTGAGAGCGGAGAGCTGCTGGAAGGTCTCTGGGCATATTCAGCACAGCACACCCGGACGTATGAAGCAAGAAGGGATGTCCTCGCTTGCGAAAGCGCTGAGTCTCATCTGCCTGTTCTTGGCATCAGCAGCAGCTCCTGATGCAGGTACTCTTGATGTATTTGTTAAGCTGGATGCAGTCTGCAGGCAGTGGCCCTCGCTCCCCTGCATGTAGGTGCCTGGTGATGGAGCAGCAGTGATTTCCTTCCTGCAGGGAAGTAAGCCAAGGGAGGTTGCAGCATCTGTTGGTGCTCTTCAGTGCTCCCTGTGCTGCCGGGAGACTTGAGTCAAGAGATTCTGGGTTCTGAGCGCTGTCTGAATCACCTGAGTGTTTGAGTTTAAAGGCTTTATCAATCGGTATCATTGAGGTGCTCCCGTGCGGTTTATCCTAAGGCTTGATTGAAGCACGAAAGTGATAACAAACTGCCGTCTGCTAGCGACACGAAGCTGGTGTTCCATAGGCTACCTGGCATCTGCATAAAGCCAGATCCATCTTCACATACCAGACTTGGGTCATCAGAGGTGACCAAAACCGAGCCAGGCTGATCTGGATTGAAAACTGATGTTCTAGGGGTCAGCGATGGAGGAGACCCCAGCAGAGGGTGCTGGTGGGCCGAGCTGCCAGAATTAATGCTCTGGGGCGATTTTGGGAGCTCCTTGGGGCTTTGGATAGCGGGAGGAAGGGCATCAGTTCCCGAAAAGGAATTATCTGGTGGCAAGTAGGTGGTGAGTTGTCCCAGGAACCAAGGAGCTGTTGGAGCATCGCGCTGCTCCCTGTGCCAGCTGAGATGTTGCCCAGCTTTTCCTTCCTCCCCAGATCCCATGTGTTATGTTGTTCGTTTTTCCTCCCCGTTCTAGCAAAGTGAGTCTCTCTGTGTTTAATGTACTTCTAGCTTTGGAGCTGAGGTAAGGCAAGGAAAGCTCTCTCCGTCCCCACCGCACAGAATCGGGTGTAGGAGAGCTTTGGCTGATGCCCGGCTCGTGTTTGCCACAACGCACGGCACCTGCCGGCGAGCGGAGCTCTGCGTCTGCCCTGCTGGGAGGGCTTTTGGGGACAAATCTCTGCGAGCGCCGCTTGGTGCTTTGGGATGAGGGGTTTTATTTCCCACCCCAAACGAGCCGAGGGAGGGGGAGGAGGACGACGGAGGTGGTTTCTCTCCCGCAGCGCTGGGGAGGGACGAGCAGCTTGGAAGCCCGCATTAAGGGCAGGCGAGGATCCAAATATTCGGTTCCCGGGTACGGATTTCAGTCCGCAGCCTCTGAAAAGGAGGAGAAGCGTCCCTTTGGGAGAGGCGGGAGGAGGGAACGCGGGTCCTGAAGCAGGGGAAAACCCTGCGGGCTGCGGGGGGGCTGAAAAGATGCTGGAGGTGGGAGCGGATGCGGGACCCCGGGGCTGAGAGCTGGAGCCGGGGGTGATCCCGACCCGAGGAAGGGGCGGGGGGAGCGGCAGCCGGTCCCGATGCGGGGCCGGGGGCTGCAGGGGGCGGGCGGCGGGCGGGGCCGAACCCCCCCCCAGGTGCAGCCGGGCCGCCCCGCCCGCAGTCCCCGCTCCGGCTGCCCCGACCGCCATCGCCATCGCTCTCTCGGCCGGAAAATGAGCTTTTTCTCCCCGAAACAGCGGTGAGTCCCAGTTCTCGGGATGGCGGTAGGGGGGAGAAAGAAAGGGAAGAGGGAGGGAGGGCGCTGGGAGGTCGTGTCCGTGGCATCCCCACGCTCAGGGGATGCGCTGTGCCGGGGTTTGCTCGCAGCGGCGCCTCTGTGGTTTGGGGCTGGATCTCGGTTCCCCTTCCTTCCCGAGCTCCTCGCCGCCTCGCAGCATCCCCACGGCGGGGAAACCCGGATCCCGCTCTGCCGGGGGGACAACGGGAGATGCTCTCCGTAGGGGCCGCGGTGCTGAGACCGCCCGGCTCATCGCATCTGTGAGCGGGCACCGAGGTGCAGAGCTTAGCATCGCTTAGCAGATTTCCAACGTAGAACCACGGAGCAGCGAACCTATAGCGGGGTATATCATGCGGGTATTGCCTGTAGAGCCCCACGTCTCGGGGGGTAAACTGGGGGCAGCCGGGGGGCTCTGCGGCAGTAACGTCGGGAGTTTGGGGCTGAGCGTGGCTGAGGGATGGAGCCCGAAGCCCGGCGTCACGTTTGGGATTTATTTTTACTCGTGGTTTTGTTACCAACCAACCTACCGGCAAACTTGATCCTACTTTCCTCCTGCCGTGCTGAGGCTGAGATGGGGCTTTGCTCCTCTGGTAGGGGGGAACGGGGAGGGATGGAGGAGGATGGGGTGTGGGGACAAGCCGGGCGCGGTGCTGGAGGAGAGGGCAGAGAGGGCTCAGCCCGCCCCTGGGGGCACAGCTGATGACTTTGGGGGTCTGCAGCTTCCTCGGGAGGGGGCTCTATAATGCCTTCTGGGTTTACTCATGGTGCACGTAGGGTTTTGTGCAAGCAGCTTCTGGCTTTGGGTGGTCATGGAAGCAAGAAAGGTGTCAGTCCCTTCAGTGTGGGGGGAGATACTCCACTCTCCCAGAGGACAACGCATTGCCATGTTGTCCCTTGCCTTGTCACTACAAGCGGCCATCCCATGTCCACCGTGGCTCCCAAAGGTGCTGGGATAGCACAAAAGGCTGAAGGTCTCCTCCTGAGCTCTCCTTGCCCCCTTCTCTTCCATGCCCAGGAGGGGCGGATGGGGAAATCCCACCCAATCGGACCTGGTGGCTCTGCGGGATGCCTCAAAAGCTGCCCGTCAGCCCTTTAGGAAATGGTATCTGGGGAGAAACTCTTTGCAAGTAACTGGAGTATTTTCAGAAGGGATATGCTCGCCCTTTGGTGGAGCAGCTCATTCCTGAAAACCCATTCCTTTATTTTCCTATTTAAAAAAGGCAAGGAAGCACTGAAAGGAATGGAACTTCTTAGGTAAGAAATCCAGCGGGTAGAAAGAAGCAGTTTGGGGTAAGTCCCCTTGAAGCTGCAGCCTTGGCTCAGCCCACACGTGATATGAACTGAGCCCGTTCTCAGCCCAATCCTTGGGGCCGATCTGGAGTCTGGGCTGAGCAGATTCCGTATGTTCATCTTTGTCCTTTTCTCCTAATTATTTGTTTTCTCCGTGCACTGTAGGCTGTCCTGCTAGCGGGGAGGGTCTGCCATGGACAGCGGGCACATGGGCAGATACCGGCTGGGCGGTGAGTACGGCTGTGAGCTGCAGAGCCTGGGGAGGGCTGCGTGTGTGCGTGAGCACGGAGTTCGATTTCCTGACATCAGTTCCGTCTTTAAATCCCAAACTTTCCAGTATCAAACACTCTGCCCTAAAAGGTTTGCTGATAGAAGCCCCAGCACACCGGGCTTCGTACCTGGAGTTATCCAGAAGCAAGAGTTAGACGGGGTTCTTTAGCCCCGGTTTGGCTACGAGCAGCCGTTCCCTTCTGGCTCAGCTTTCCTGCTGAAGCGGCTCTGGGGGGCAAAGCTGCAACGGGATGCGGGCGCTGCCCGGCTCCATCTGGCCCCAAGGCAGGAGCACCACGGCGTGACGCAGGAGGCAGCGCTGCGGAGTCCCCGGCAGCTCTGTGATCACAAATCTCCTTTTCCTTTCTTTCGTTTTCTCTCCCCTCCTCCTTTCCTTCTCGTTAAGCCGAGCCATCCGTGTGGCTTTAATCGCTCGGGTGATGGAGGCTGCTGCAATGCAGCAACAGCTGCTCGTGGGGCTGCTGCGTCCTGTTTTGCAGCCTCGAGCTGGGCTTTTTCCTCTATGCATCATCCCATCGGACCTCGTTGGGCTTTTTCTCCCCCATATCCAAAAGCATTTTCCCTCTCTTTTTCCTATTTGTGGCTCTTTCGGGCATCCCAGGCAGCAGTCAGTGCTCCCCTATGGCACCAATTGGAATGCTGAGTGTGTCTGAGAGGGATGGATCCGCACCCTGGGGACGGTGCAGTGAGTCCCGGTGCCGCGGGGAGCAGGGCTGGCATGCGCTCCCCTCACCTCCCGGGGCCAAAATCTCCGCTTCTGTGCTTGCAATTTGCTGTTGAGCACCATTCATAACGCACCGATGGGGGCAGCGGTGATCGATTCCCAGCCGATCCCATGGGATGAGCTCCTGGCTGGGATGCAGCACGGCCGAGCTCCCCTCCTCGGGATATCTGATGCCATCCCTGTCCCCCCGCAGCCACCGCCAGCCCTCCGCGCTGGGAGATCGGCATCTACGCTGCAGGAGCTCTGGCGCTGCTGGGCATCGCAGCTGTCAACCTGTGGAAGCTCTGGCGTTCCGGCAGCTACCCTGCTCCTTCTCCATTCCCCAACTATGACTACCGCTACCTGGAGCAGAAGTACGGGACGGCGTATCCGGACATCAAGCACAAGGTACAAAGCAAAAAGAATGCGGGTGGAAAGTTGGGCTCGATTCCATCCCCCTTGCGATACGCGCCGTGGGGCAGAAGTAGGGCTTGTAGTGGGGGTTTAAGTGGGCACGGTGGCCGTGGGTTGACGGTTGGGCTCTGATGGTCTCAGAGGTCTTTTCCGAACTTAATGATTCTACGATGCTATTTAGGGACATGGTAATAACGATCTGATGGTTGGACTGGATCATCTTAGTGGTCTTTTCCGACCTTAAGGATTCTGTAGTTCTACAAAAAGCCACTGGGTATCCCAAAGTGTCTTAGAACATCCTGGCTGTCCTCTGTGGTATGCAGAGGGAGAGAACTCACTGCCTGCTTCTCCCTCCTGGCAGCGTGGGGCGGCGGTGTGCTCGAAGCCGTTGCCCAGCCGCAAAGCCAGCCTGCGAGGTGCTGACACCTGCGAGAGCATCAATGAGCTGGGCAGCCTGGAGCTGATGAGCAGGGACCTGGGGCTGGCCCCTTACGGCCCCCTGAAGAAATCCGTCTCGGCCGACTCGCTCAACTCTGTCTCATCCATCGGGAACAACTTCGGGCAGGATTTCACCGTGGGGCAGGTGGAGGTGTCCATGGAGTACGACGGGAAGGCGGCCGCCCTGCACGTCACCCTGCTGCAGGGCAAGGACCTGCTGGAGAAGGAGGACGCCCGCTTCGAGTCTTGCTTCATGCGCATCAGCCTGCTGCCAGCCGAGCAGATTGTGGGCATCTCCCGGGTGAGCCCCTCGGGGTTTTTGCAGAAACCCTGTATGGCTGCTTTGCTTTTGGGTTGCTTTCCCCCCCCTGCATGTGGTGGGCGGCCAAAAAATTTTGCAGGATCGGGTAAACAGGCAATAGGATGACCTCAGTATTCTCCTCTCCTTCTGCAAGTACGGCCGCTTTTGGGGCAAGGCCTGTTATTTAACACAGCAGAAAGCCCCCAGGTTCCTTTTGGCACTTGCTTTTTGCAGAGGGATTTTGCAAAGCGTTTGGGTCCCGCTGCTCAATTTCATCCAACTGTTCCTGAAAAGAGCAGAAAGCCTCATCCCGCTGAATAAACCCACTTCCATGGGGGTGGAGGTGCCCAAAAAGGCAGCGAAATATCCTCCTGGCACCCTTTTAAGACCATTTTTACATCCAAAGATCAGGCTGAGTATTTATGCTCCCGAGATATTTATTATTTAGCATCGTTATTTATAATTCACCAGCCCTATTTACCATCTTTTGCGATCTTGAGTTATGAAGTCAGTCTTTTTTTTTTTTTTGCCTTTAATGCTCTGCATTACCTCTTTTATTTTTTGTTCTTTAATAGTAGCTAACATTTCTATAATAGCTGTTCATCCAGATATCCTGAAAATACAACGTAGGGCTGTGGGCTGGGAATCATCGGTGCCATAAAGCAAATCTTCTGCCCATCTTGCTTTTCCCCCAGAGGTACTTGAATCCCTTGGGGCTGCAGGGGTTGGTCACGCCATGCGTTTAAAAAGCGGACCGACGGCAGGGATCGTCTCCAAGGATTTCAGTGTCGAGGCCCCAGTGGGTGTTGCCATGGTTTTAGGGAGGGATTGCGATGCTGGTGGTGGCCCCTCTCCAACTCAATCCTCCGCAGATCCAGCGCAGCGCCTACGCTGTGGCCTTCGATGAGCGCTTCTCCATCCCGCTGGACCCAGCGGCACTGGAGGAGGACAGCCTGCGCTTCTCCGTCTTCGGCATCGACGAGGACGAGAGGAACGTCAGCACCGGCGTGGCGGAGCTCAAGCTCTCTGACCTGGACCTGACTGTGCGTCCCTTCAACGCTTGGCTTTACCTGCAGGACATGAACAAGGTGGGTGAGGTGGGGTGATGTTCCTCGTGCTTTGGGGTTTTGGGAGCTTTCTCACAATTCCCTGGGAGGAACCACCCTACTCCCATCCGGCGGGTGACGGTGTGCTGTGTCCTGCAGACAGTCGACACGGTGGGGGAGATCCTGCTCTCCCTCAGCTACCTGCCCACGGCCGAGCGGCTGACGGTGGTGGTGGTCAAAGCCAAAAACCTCGTCTGGAGCAATGGCAAAGGGACTGCGGGTGAGTGTGGGGCCAGCTCAAAGCCCCAGAGCTCTGGGCTGGACGTGGGTGCTTGTCCTGGTCCATCCCAGAGCTCTCTGTGTAGTGCTTGTTGGAGTAAAACCAGTTGAGGGGCAACCCTACTGGGTTGGGATGTGGTGGGTTGGGATGGTTTCCAACGTGGCTGATAGCAAGGTTGTTCTCTCCCCTTGGCCCTGAGCAGATCCCTTTGTCAAAGTCTACCTGCTGCAGGATGGGAGGAAGATCAGCAAGAAGAAGACGGCGGTGAAGAGGGATGACACCAACCCTGTATTCAACGAGGCCATGATCTTCTCGGTGCCGGCCATTGTGCTCCAGGTCTGTCCTGTTACTCCCTGGGGACCCCAAAACCCTGTGCTAGTGAGGACTTCCTGGGATGGAATGGGAGTCATAGGAACTGTGGTTGTGCATATATGGTTCAGTGGGATGTGGTGGTACGGGAGACGGGCACATACAGAGTATGGCTGTGCATGCAGGGATGAGCATGTGTGATTTTTGGATATGGATGATGCGGGAGGATGGGTAAGTACTGGGATATTGGGGCTGGCTGCTGGGGGAGATGGGTATGTGTGAGATGTGGGCGAATGCACGTGTATGGGGTGTGCTTGAGTGTGTAGGTGGCTGCATATATGGGTTTAGGGGATGTGGGGGAAGTAAGGTGGTGAATAAGTACGGGATGGATGCATACATAAAGGGCATAGCTGTGTGTGGGGATGTGCGTATATAGTTTTCTACTACACGGGGAGGGTGTAGTGGTATGTGTATGAGCTGGGTGGGTATGTAGGGGAACTTATGTACCTAAGGTATGGCTACTGGGGTGGGCTGCATGGTGTGGTATAAGGGGTACGGGGGGTAAGTGCTGACAGCCATCACTCCATGCACCCCTGCAGGACCTGTCTCTGCGGGTGACGGTGGCTGAGAGCGGTGAGGATGGCCGTGCGGACAACACGGGCCACGTCCTGATCGGCCCAGCAGCCAGCGGCATGGGCATCACCCACTGGAACCAGATGCTGGCCACGCTGAGGAAGCCCGTGTCCATGTGGCACCCGCTGCGGAGGAATTAGGCTGCTGGTGAGGGCACCCTGCGTCCCCTGGGACCCTGTGCCCCAACACCAGCTCTGCCCTGGCCACAGTGGCCAAGTGCCGTATCTGGAGGTGAAAAGGCAGAGGTGGCCAGAGCATCCCGCTACCAAAATCCTCCACTGGGAGGAAGAGGAGGATGGAGAAAATCCCATCTGCGTTTCTCCCCATCCGCATGCGCTGGGGGCTGCTGAGGGACCCGCTGAGGATGGACCAAAACCAGCAAAATCCTCCCTGAACTGCTGCCCGGGTGCCAGCCAGGCTCCTCAGCATCCTGCATGCCCTCTGCTGTGCCCCCAGAACCGACGGTGACCCCAGATGTGGCCTCTGAGGGCTTCCTGGGGGGACATGGGATTCTTTGGAAGGATTTTTGGGCAAGCAAGGGGAAAACAGAGAGGGGGGGGGGGTGATAAAGTGCTGGCATGGTGCAGTTTCTCTCAGCATGTGTGGTCTTTCTGTTGGGTTGCAGAGAGGTTTTGGTGCACTGCACCAGGGCTGAAACCCTTCAAATTCCAAGGAAAAAGGGAAAAATAATAGCAGAAAAAATGTTGTTATCTATCTCTTCTTTTTTCTCCCATCACTTTTCTAGCACCGTCAATGTTCTGCTTTCCTACTGGCTGCCAAGGGGTGTCTGTCCCCAAATCTCATGGGTTTGAGGCCAGGTCCGGGCTGAATCATCCCCAAAGGCTCCATGTGGTCACCCCAACCCCTTTTCCCAGCTGAATTAACCCTGTGGCTTCCCTCGCAGCGGGGCAGTTCTACAGAAATAGGAAACACCCCCAAATTTTGTATTTTTAAGCTTCACGGGGAAAGGAGAGACCAAAACCCTTTAACGCCGTCTGCTCGTGGGCTCCCAGCCCAAACGAGGTCTTCTGGGTAAGATCTGCTGCTCTGGGGAATCAATTCCTTCTCTGTTTTCCGGAGGTGGACAGATGGAGGGATGCGTGGGGCAGAAGATGCCCTGGGGCTATGCGTCCCTGGGCTTTTCCCAGCCTGCAGGATGCTGGCAGGAAGCCAACAGGGAAACCTGGGGCTCTCCGGGGGGCTGTTTGCCAGAGCGGTGGCACTATGGGGTGAGATGGGGAGGGGATTTGGTTTCTTGAATGGTTTGAGCTGAAAAAAAAACAACCCCATGAGATAACATCACGGTGGTACCCTGAGCTGGCAGCGACTTTCCTCTCTGTTCCTCTGCCTGACTTTTATTTTGCAATCCTCCTACGCAGGCTCCTTCCCCCTAACTCAAAGGCGCCCAGATTTCCTTCTCCCACAGCTGGCTCTTCCTCCTCCTCACCTCTCCCTCCGGGAGCCCCCATGTCCCATCTGCCACCGTCCCTTGGGACCAAGTTACGAACCAAGGTTGTGCTTTGGGATTGCTAGTGCAGTTTGCTGAGGGATGAGAAGGTTCTGTTGTGGGACTACGCTGGGTTTTTTTGTGTGTGTATGGACATTAGTGTGCTGGGAACACAGTGGAAAGGAGAAGGGCACCCAGGGCTTTTCACTGCCCACGGACATTGACCTTTTTGCTGTAGCAGAGAGAAATGTCACAGCGACAGCTCATTGCTTTCAGTGTTTTAATATCCGTCTTTATTGGCGTGCTGCAGCCTCTCTGTGTACATCATTTACTTTGTCAGTAAGGATAACAGGGACAAATGAAAGTGCTCTCCCTCCGTCCTAGGTTTAGCGAGGCCTATTTGTTCAGCAGCTACAGCACTGACTCCGTGCTGTCTACCACCCTAAACAAGAGCTCCCGTTTTCCACCGCCCCGTACCTTTGGCAGCATCTTTGCTTTATGCAGTCCGAACCTGTTGATTTTCGAGTACCCGGAAAGAAATAATCAGCTCCTTCACTTCTCCTTGCCTTTCTTCTTGCTCTTGCGCTGGTTGGTCAGATCGCTGAGCTTCTTGTCCAGGCGGCGCTGGAGATGGGCTCTCTTGTTGGGGTCCAGGGATTTGTCCTTGGGGCTGCTCCCAGGGTACAGAACCCCTTCCTTGTTGATCCACTGCCGAGCGTGTGCCTTGGCCTTGTCCCCGCAGCCGTGAACCTAGGGAGAGAGGGGACAGCGGTGGCAGGGAACAGCTCCTCTTCCCTCCTGCTTTGCATTCCCCGAGTCCATCAAATCACAGAATGTCCCGAGTGGGAAGGGACCCATAAGGAAAGGATGAGGAAGGCGGGGGGGGGGGGACAAACACTTTCTGAACAGGGGCTCTGGCTCCTCTGATGTGGCTCCAGGTAAGTGCTGACTCAAGCAAGGCTCAGGCATGGGTAAGAGATCCTGGCTCATTTGACGCCAAGGCCTGACAACACGCAGAAAAAAGGGCTGAGGTTTGAAAAGTAACAAAAACTCATTGATGTGGACTGTATCCCTCCAATTATTCCTCATTACAATTCAGCAAGGAGAGGTGATTCTGCGGAAAATAAATTTATATCCCAACCGGCTTGTGAATGACCATAAATACAACTATTCTTTGCCATGGAAACAGATAGTACTTGACAAGGGGAAAATCTATGCTGGGGATTTATAGGTCAGCTCACTAAACGTTGCTAAGCCCCGGGAGGCAAAGAGCCACGCTTGGGTGACGCAGGATGAGGAGTGGTGGGAGCAGGAGGCCATGGGTGAATGGAATCTCATCACCTCCCAGCCACGTCCTCTCTGCAGGGCTCAGGCCCAAGGCTGGCTCACCACGAAGCTTCCAGCCCTGCAGATTGAACCTATTTGTCTGCTTCGGCACCGGAATGGAAATGCCAGACAATGGGAAGGGTGGGCAAAAAGCAAAGGGGTGGAGGGGGTTGAGAGAAAGCTCTCAGGAAGAGGTGTGCAGAGCCTCCATGTGACAGCCCCTTCTGCCTTTGCAAAAACATCTGACAATGATGGTTTGGCTTTAAGCTCCCTGCAAGGAAACCTTGCCTGTGGAGCTCTCACTTAAAGCCTGGGCATACCCTGCTCCTCTCCAGCCCCCGGGCGGCTTTCTGGCCCTGTGCATACCTCTGGGATGTGATGGCTGAGGCAGTACCGCCTGTTGCAGTGTGGGCAGAGCTGGCCCAGGGTTGTGATGCTGGCTTTGCAGCGGGGGAAGCCGCAGGTGTTGTCAGCTTTAATGGCAGCAGAAATCAGAGCGTCTATATCTTCCTCCGATGCGCTGTCTGCTGTGGTTTTAGCTGCTGCTTTTCCTAGGTGGAAGGCAGAAGAGATGCAGAGGTTTAACAAACCCAAATAACCCTTTGGCCCAGGCAGTGCAAAGTCCTGGAGCTAGTGTGTGCAGTGACAGGGACTTCACGGTACTCATTGCGACGCTGAGCTCCAGCTCATGCTCAAAGGCACAGGTGGGAGCTGAGGGTCACCCTCTGCTAGAAGGTGGCCGGGGGAGAGGAAGGGACCACACCTGGCTGGGACAAGGTAACTCTCAGCTCTGATTCACCCCCACCTCCATGTTTAGGAGGGGCAGGGTACCTCTCAGTTCTCTCCCCACGTTTGAGAGCCTCTGGTCAGCCTCCTGCTCCTATGAAGTGAGGGACCTACCTTTGCCTTCGCTTTTGTCTTTCTTCCTGCTGCTGCTGCCGCCCCGAGTGCCAAGGCTGGACTCCAGCTCTTTCCTTGCCATCACCTCCCGCCTGGTCTTCTCCCTCTGAACTCTCTCCAGGTGCAGCCTTTTCAGGTCCACTTTCCCTGATCCCTCACTTCTTCCTCCTGCTTCAGCAGGGGCTGGAGCTTCCCCACTGGAGTCCTGTGGCTGAGGAGCAGGCTGCTGCTCGCTGGGGGTTGCAGCTGGGGCTACCACAGCCTGACCAAACTCCTTCTTGCGAACACTGATGTAGCGGTCTCTGCCCTCCCCGGTGCTGACATGCTGCAGCCCATGCTCCTCGGCCAGGAGGTGGATCAGCATCCGGTCATGTGGGCTGAGAGATGAGGGGAAGTCCAACTGTGGCTCGCCACTCTCCAGGAAGGCTTCCAGCACAGCTTTAAACTTGTTTGTGTCACCTTTTGTCCCTGGGCTCTCCCCTCCAGTTCTACTTGCGCTAGGGGGGTAACGTGCTTCTTGCTTTTGAGGAGCTGCTTTAGCTGCTGCTGCTGCTTTGGGTTTCTTCCCTGGAGCTGGCTGTGGTTTGGGGCTGGGTGCTGCAGGAGCCTTGGTGCTTTGCTGCCGCTCCCCTCCGTGGGAGTAATTTTCAGGGACAAGGTCATCGAGGTACTCAAAGGCCGTGCGCACCTGGCCGTGCTGCCTGAAGTGCTCCAGCAGCCTCCCGAGGAAGGCCTGGCTGCCCACCGTGCGGCTGTCACAGATGATGGCCACGTGGCGCCGGGCACGCGTCACCGCAACGTTGATCCGCCGGTCCTCGGCAAGAAAACCAACCTCACCTGCAGGAAAAACCAAGAGGGTGTGAGCAAACAGAGGTTAAAGAGTTTCCTTGGGGCTGGCGTGGTGCAGGGCTGGCTCCTGCTCTCGCTATGACCAGCTGGGAGCCACAATGGGGGGTCCTCAACCATCGCAGGGTCAAGGCATGTGGGGAGGAGGAATGTTCACCTGGAGGCGGAACTGCAGGTAAAGTGCAGGAGGAACTCTATGCAACGTCCCCTGCCTGCCCCCAAGCCGTGCACACAGGGCTGATAGTATAACAGCAGCTCTGCAAGGTCTGCTGCTGCTCTTGGGGTATTTTCTCAAAGAGAAGCAGTAAGAGTGAGTGAATGCCAAGATGACTCAGTGAGACTCAGCTATCGAGAAGGGGAGTGGGGGTGGCTTTTGAGTTTCCAGCCCCCGAGCATAAAAAGAAGGCCAGTGGGGAAAGAATTGCTATCTATCTCCACTGCTGCAGTGACCAGTCTGTTCTGTTTGTGCCTGGCCATTGATGCAGCAAAAGGGTTTCCTGCTGGGTCTGGAATGGCTGCAGAGGGATGGGTATCCCCTGAACCGATCTGTGCGGTCACAATGAACTCTCACGGGTGTCAGGCTGCTACCTGTGGGGCATCTGTCATGCCCCACAGAGAACAGAGCTCTGCCTGGACAGCACATGGAGTAGTAGTCATGGTAGTGAGCTCTGCCTGCTTGTCGTGCGTGTGAAGAGGGCCGGAGTCATTGCTGAGGACATGGGCTCCCACTGAGCCACCAGCGAGGCGAGGTGAGTCACTGTGAATAAGGACTATTCTTAGCCCTGCACCCCACCTCCATCCTCCCCCCAGCGCTGCTTTTCCTGCTCCAGGCTTTCTTTAAAAAAGGCAGAGAACACCTCCCCCTTCCATGCATCCTTTCCCCCTTTTTTCCTTCCAGACATCAGCACTCCCGGCACATACACAGCGTCTCATCCTCAGCAGCATTAGAGCAGGAAGGGACGCCTCGCTGAGGATCTGAAAAGGGGCAGAGGTGCTTCTCAGCACAATCCCACACGTGCCCTCTGCACGAGCTGCTGCCTCAAAACCCTTCAGCGCCTTTTTTCCAGCTATTAACTCCCACTGCAGCCACCGATAGCAAAGAACTCGATTTTCTGCTCTAGATTTTGCCTCCAAAAGGAGCATTTTCTGTGCACGACTTGTAACGTCGGCTCCTACTTTCTTCGGCCTCCAAGCCCCATCCAATTTCTGCCTTTCTCTCACCACTCCATTAACCACGGTGCCAACCCGACACGTGCCACGCACAGGATTCCAGTTCAATAATTTTTGAGGTCGCAGGAGCGTACCTAGCATGGGATCCTTCCTCTGCAATCCCGACAGCACGTGTTCATTTAAAAACAACGAGGAGAAATAAAGCTGAAAGGGAAGGATCTTGCAGCTAAACTCATTCAAAGCGAAGGGCTGGAGACAGTCAGAATTATACCTGGCGATGCACTGAGTGACCCATTCCTTCCCCGTTCCCATTCTTCCCCTTCACCAGCAGCAAGTTCTCACCTTTCCTGTTGGATCTCACAAACGACAGGATCACTGCCTCTTTCTCTCTGCCTTGGAAACCGTCAACTGATTTAATCTCTAGCTCAGGGTACTTGTGGCAAAGGTGCTCTCTTAACATGTCCACCTGAAAAAACACGAGAGGGGTCACTGGGAGAGAGAAGTGCAAAGGGAAAAGCATTCAAATGGCATCGTTCTGGAACAGCCCCTTCCTCTCAAAGGCAAAAGGATGAGTGCTCGCATCTCCCAAGTGCTGACTCCTGACGCTGGGAGTGGAAAAATACCTTTCAGAAGACATCATCACCTCCCTCAACTTTGAGAAGAGGGCCACGACGACTGATCGTATAATTTGCCTCTGCTGCCTTCTGCATTCCTCTCTCTCAGAGTATTTCGGTATTGCTCCTGGAAGCAATAAAGTTTGAATCCACTCCCGTGTGCACGAAGAAAGAGAGGAGGTGCCAGGAGGCTGCCATCTCACCTGGAGGTTGTAGGGGGCTACAACAGCGATGTCTCGCGCCTTCACACCGGCGTCTACCAAAGCCTGGATGTGCAAACCAGCCAGCTGCACTTCTCCTAGGGCACAAAGAAGGGGCAGTGAGGCAGAAGCACGTCCAAGCTGACGACGATAGCAGCCTGGATGTGCCATAGATGGGAGAAGATTACCCGCTTCCCCTCGTACAGCACAGAAAGGCTCAGGTAAGTCCTGCCTGTGGTCCAGCATTACACAGGAGTAACAATTCCCAACTTGGACAGATGGTGATGTGCTATGCATTCCTGCTCCTTGATTCTTGCTTTTCCAAGTCACCAGCTCCCTACGTCTATGCTTAGGAAAAGAGCTCTCTGAACAACCCTAGGCTTTCTCCTGCCTTAATCCAAGAGATCAACACTAACTCAGGGAGGGGAATAGGTGATTTTCCCTTTTGAAGTGAGACTTTAGACCTCACTGCAAATTTAATTTCCCTCTCTATGCTATGAGTGAAAAAAGCCTCCAGCTTTTAAGCAAGCCCCTGCATTTCCAACGCCCCTGTGGTCATATAAAAACCTCCACGCTCCTTCCAGAGCTGTCTGCTCACGATGGTGGTTGCACAAGGGAGATCGAACAAGGATGATCTGAAGAGGAATGCAAACTACTCCACATGTTTATCTGCAAGACTGACTCTACCAGCTATTTTGCAGCAAAACACGTGTACAAGATTCCAGAACCTGCAGTCTGCTGCTCCAGAAGGCTAACTCCCACATTTTGGAAGACTTACATTTATCTCCTGCTCAGGATCCCTGACTTATCTCAGGCTTCTGTTTGGAGACGAGAGCCTTTCTCTCTGTCTCAAGAGGGGCGTGGAAAAATGAGATCCTTTCTGCTGGTAGTTTTCTAAGCCACAACAGTGTTGGGATATGTGGATTATCAAGTGAAGCATCAGATTTTGGACAGCCCACGTGCAACACAACCTGGCAAAGGCCCTCTGTGAGCCTACCTAGCCAGAATAAGAGTGTGAGCAGCATCCCTGAAGAGCAGATCACATCCATTCGCTCTGCTGCAAAAGCAAGGACACAAAGGAGGCAGTGTCTCCATGTTCCTATTTAGTTCTATTGCTTTATTGGAATGGCTATGGTGCGTGACTTTGCACTAAATCTCCATAATGAAACCTATTCTTTAAAGCCAGAAAAACAGCACAAAGCCTGGTGCCTTGAGAAGATTCACTGAGAAAAAGCCATGTGGGACGTTATGAAAGCGGGAAATGAATGGGAGACAGTTCTGAGCCACATCTACAGCCTGGGTGGAACATCTCAGGACAGTGACTCAGCAGTGCAGTGGCCTCGGGAGGCTGAGGACTTCAGTCAATTCCTGCCAATAAAATATTCCCAATGCTAGTACCTGGATTTCCCTTAGACTGTTCATCTTCCACTTCCAGCTCCGACAGGCCGCAGCCAGCAGTGTCTATGAGCAGTAGGGGAATTGTGGTCTCTTCTGTGCAGGTGACGCCTGGCAGGTCCCTGCAAAAGATGTAGGGAAAGGGCCATGTTAACAGCACTGAAGTTATGCCAAAGGGTGACTGGATGTCTGGTCCTCTCTCCTTCCAACAATACCTACCTGGATATTGCTTGCCAAGGGCAAGGTACGGACCAACACAGGTATGCTCTGGAGGTGGTGGGAGGCTGAGAGCTGAGATTCCCCACCTTTCCACCCCTCCAGGCTTCGGTACCTCTTTGCAGTGGCAGTGATGCTACCGAAGAGCCTGGTGGGGTTTCAGGTTTTTACCTCCAGGCTCCCTGGGATTGCAGTCACAGCCATAAGCAGAAGTCCCAAAAGGTCTGAGGAAATCTGGCAATACCAGAAAGCCACAGCTGAAAAGACATTATTGCTCTGCACCCTACGGAATTGCTCTTTAGATTACTCCAAAAACACAAAGAGCTGTGAGGTGGGTCAGCCAGTAGCACCGTGAGCTGTCAGCTCTGCTGCACAGCCCAGCTGTTGGAGGCAGGGGGACGGTTGTGGGGTTGTCAGTGACTCGCTTAAGTGATCTCAAAGAAGAAAAATACGCAGACCTAGGAAGCTGTGGCAGCTGATTTCTGTTTTTACACTGCTGAGACTGAGGGGAAAAAAGAGTATTACCAGAGATTTGACAGCAGTGCTGTAGGGCAAGAGAAGAAAGCGTGGCACAAGGAACCACAGAGGAATTGGGTTTTCGTATCCCTTCTACATCTAAAGCTACTGCATTCCAAAAAACCCAAACTAATTAGCCTTTTTTTTTTTATTTTTATTTTAAAATACCCATGGAAGCTGCTTGCTGAATTCACAGCCTGGGAAGAGGAGGGGTGATGGAGGCCAGCAAGATAAAGGCAGAGATGACAAGAGAACCCTGACAACAATGTGATGTTGTACATCACATGCTGATCAAGGAGATCTGGGGCTCTGGGGGGGTCTGCAAATAACTAAGGAAGCTATCACAAAGGAGGACTGCTTCCAGATGACAGGCAGGGAAGTAAAAACAAAGGCTCCAGTTCAAGTCAAGCCCCCACCTGCAGCCCTAATACTGCATGTTATTCTGCATTCCTATGCCACCGACTGGCCTTGATTCCTATGAAGCTCTCTGGAGCTTTGTTGACCTTTAGGGAAAAAGATGTGTTTCTCACCTGCTAAAAACCAGCCTAAGAAGCAGGGATGGATTTTTGTTCCTGGAGAGATTCCTGACCCTTGATGACAAAGCAGGTTGACCACGCAGGCAGATGATTGTTGCGGGCTTAATGTGCTACCCTGGGACACATAGGGACCCCGTGCTTCAGCCAGGAGGAGGTGATCCCAGCTGGGGGAGTTGCACGTTGTGACTGAGGAGCATTTTGCTTGGGTACCTTTCAAGTATGACACGACCAGGAGGGGTTCCCTTACCTTCCCCATCAACGAGGGGGTGCTGGCCCCCTGAAAAGTGCTAACAGAAGGGACATCCAACACTTCACATAAATAAAAACTGATAGTAGAAGCTGCTGGTGATGTTCAAACCAGCTTCTCATAGACTGAGTCACAAGTTTTGAATGTTGGAAAATACTGCTTGCCAGCCTCCTGGCCTCAATTCTGGCGATGTGTGGGGGTTTCTGATGTGCTTCACCACCTGTTTCAGAAGGAAGGGAGGTTTGGAGATGAAAACCTGACTTATTTCTTGCTCAGGTGCAGAATTAAGCAAATCATTTGGTCTAAGCCAAAGAAAAAAAGGACATGAGGTGGTTGCAAATATCATGGAGGGATTTGTACTAGCAACCTAAAGATAAATTCGTGGTTCAACATCAAGATACTGCATTATCTGGTATACTGTAGAGGCCCAGAAATTTTACATGGTTTAGTGCCCGAAGTGAGGATTGCTGTATTCATGCAATGTGTCAGCAGGACCACGGGCTGGCAGACTTCATTACAGGTTTAGACATCAATGTCTGCAGGAAAAGGCATGGAGTGGGGGACAAAGCTGCGCTGTGGAGTGGAAAGTAAGACGTTCACTCCTTTATCCATCATAAAAGCAAAGCAGAATAACATCCAGCATCATCAGAATAGCAGCCAAAGAACTTCAGTTTTCCAACTAACAACTCCTAATTTAACGGTTTCAAAACCTTTCTGACTGGGGTTTCACTTTAGCTACTATTCTTGTGTAGTTAAATGGGAAAATAAGCACAGCAAGGAACAAGAACAACTGAGAAGAATGTTTTTTACACTGGAATTAGACCTGTATAGCTAAAGCACTGCTGAATGAGTCCAGCCCATCTCACCCCGAGCTCCTCCTGGTATAGATGAACAAGCAGAAAGAAGCCTTTCCTTGAGAACCCACTGCGTGCACCTGTATAATCATATTTACACACAAAGATATATAAACCAAGACAGGAGTCAGCACTCACTGATTCATCAGCTTCACTGATGTAAGCTGAGCTGAAGCCCTGAACAGAGCATGCTGACACAAGCAGAATCCCCATGCTGGCTGCAGGGTATGAAGACGAGGCTGTTGGGGGCGGTCTTAAACACAGAGTTTGGGTATGTTTTTGTTTTATTCTTTCGTCTGGCCAGAGTTCCTATCTCACAGTGTTGTTTGTGCTGTTCACAAATAAGGTTATCAAGAAATGAGCGTGAGATGGCCTCTCCAGCTCTCTCTGTCCTCTTTCCCTGTGAAATGGAGAGATTCTAAGGGGAATTTCAATTTTTTCCCACCTCCTACGTATTCGCATTCAAAAAAGCACTGCTAAAAATACAAAAGCACCATGCAAGGCACGCACTGTGATATTTTGTGCTTCTCTGAGGCCAACAGAGAGAATTAATGTGTTCCCATCCACCTCCCAGAACTCTGCCGACTCCCATTTTAAAAAGCACCAATTATTGACAGTCGCTGCTTGTGTTAGCAAACAATTGCCTGTCCCAGGATGCAAGTGAAAAGAAACATGAGTCATTTCCTCTACATTCCCAAAGAATGGGTAAACTGCTGCAGACAGAATGGATCTGATGCTGTCAGACTTGCTGCAGGTGCTGGCTTGGCAATAAAACCATTCATCACAATCTTGCTTTCTTAGTCTCCTCTGTTGCCACCTTTGGGATCAAAGATGGGGGACACAGTGGTCCATATAATAATCATTAGGATGTGTGGAAACACTGAATCTGGTGTCTGGCCCTACTCTCAATGAAAGCTTGAGATGGGGAAGAATTGCTTGGGGTAGGCACACCGCAGGTCAGATCGTTGTATATTCTCACCAGGTGCAAAAGGATTTCATTTATTGATGTATCGTACCAAATGGAAGCGAGCGGAAGATAACTCTGCACGGCTTCTTGTTACAAAGGAAAAGGACAATTACCACCCAGGTAATGATTCCTTGATGAAATAAAGGACAAACAGAAATGCTGTGGCAGGAAGGAACGGAAAACTCCAACGGAGTTTGTCCGTCGGACAAACCCAACGTGCACTGGGATGAAAAAGACACCTCTGCTCAGATGGATCACCAAGGAGCAAGGTACTTACTTGAGCAGATGCTGAGCTACAGACGGGTGAGCAGTGAGCCGGCCGCTGTACATCTCTGAGGAAGCCCATTGCATGATGGCTTCGTGCATCCGGTACTGCACCGTCAGCATCTTCACAACCTTCTCCCCGTACCTCTCGATGACACGCTCCATCAAGCTGAGTGAAAGGCCCTTGGCAGCAGCCCTGTGTGGAAAAAGCAAGTTGGAAGTGGAGCCTAGATGTCTGTGTGAATTTAACCCTCTTTGGACTATAGAATCAATACGCATCTTCTTGCTACAGCCACGACAGCGCTGTAGGCGGAACTGAATGCAGTGCTAATCAATGCTAATGGTGTTAGTGCTGTCAAAGCAGCTTGGATATACGTCCCAGAGCTTTCTGAGCATGGCAGTGGCCACGCTGGGGTGGTGCTACCCCCCCGGCCTTCCCATTCTGTTTCACTTGGGTACCAGGGGGTTGTGGAGAGGGAGCAGGAGAAAGCTGCAGCGTCCGCAGCATGGAGTCACAGCACGGTGAACACGCTCAGTGACAGACCCATGATCAGATCAGCTTGCATGTGTCAGGATGGAGAAACGCCCCCATGGGGAAACACCTACTGGTATTGCCACCATAACACAAGAGAGACCAACAGCAGTAGCCAGCCCCACCCAGAGTGGTTGCCTCTCCCATATAGTAATAAGGAGTGAAGATGCCCAAGTTCTCAACTTGGGGGAAAAGCTCCAGAATGAGATACTCTTAATCTGTAAGCTCAGCTTACCAGCATCCTCAGCCACACTTCTCATGCCAGCTCTAGGTACTGCATCAGTGTAACGCTGTACTAACACTGCTTCCAGCTCAGGGGATGGCATCAGAATCACATAATGCATTATTACTACAGCCTGACCCTACAAGCATCTTAAAACATTTGGTATCAACACAGCCAGATCCTGGTGATGTTTTATCGAGACACTTGACGTGCAAGTGTTCTCATTAATCCTTGGCTGCTCACCCCAGACTAATGCACTTCAGAGCTTATTGCTTTATTGCCCATTAAGAAAACCAACCCTGTCACCTATGGCAGAGGTCCTGTGCTTCTATCTGTGACACAAATTAATAAAGCTCCTAATGAAATAAGCCTTTCAGGAGTCTAATTGCTTTCTGTTTGACACACAGAAAGGGTTTGTTGGAAGCGTTACAGCATCACCGTCTGAGGAAGGGAGGGCAAGAATTGCTGCATTTTGAGCATTTCTGAGCAGCGAGTTTTCTCACCCTGTGTGCACAGTGAACTCGTGGTTGGTGGCAAGGGGTTCTGCTTGATACAATGAAGAGGCGACAAAGTGATGGTAGAGAACAGCTTGGGAGAAGTGCTTGTGTCGAGGCTAAGGGGCACAGCATGCATCAATTACTGCTGTAGGGAAGCACGACATTAATACATGGCACCACGGTGCGCTGGACTGCCCAGCCCCGTCCTCTTAACAGCAGGGCACTCGGTAAACAGAACAGGGGACTGCAGAAGGAAAAACTAAAGGGAGATCTTTCCGCAAAGTCGAGTCTCATTAAGCTCTCCTCCTTGCAGCAAAAAGCAGATTGGAGGCTGTGATCCTGCAGCTGCAGGACTCTGGAGACAGCGCTGTTTTCCAAAGCCCTGTTTGAACGTAATGAGCACTGAACAACAAACACAGCCACGGAAGCGAGGAGAAGGGCTGGCAGGGTGCAGTAAGGCTATTACAGGATGTGACTCTGTTACAGGACTGGCATCCAGCTGTGCTGTGCATTCTGCTGCTGACCATGACCCCCTGCTGAGCTCATTCACAAAGCCCTTTACAGCTGTGGTGCTTCTGGGTTGTACTTACAGAGGTCCTTGTTGCTCCCAGCTTAGGGCAGAGGAGAAAACCAAGGCTGACAATGCTGGTGACACAGCACCTAACAGAGGGACGCTGGGTTTTCAGGAGGGGAAGGGGATTAGGTGGGGCAAAGCCCCTCTTAGGTGCCGTTTGCCATAAGTGTGATCTCCGCTGCCAAGAGAAAAGCACTTCTAGTTTTTGCCACCTATCATCTTGATGCTCATGAAAAAGCATACCACACACAGAGCCCGCCTGTAGGCAACGTGGTTTACTGGGCCAAGAAAGCACCACGAGGTCTGAATTGCCCCAGCCACCCAATGCCCTCTGCCCAGGAGCCCACTTAAGCTCAGCCCTTTGCTTCCTACCTGAGTTACATCTTGTCTCTGTCTGCTGGATGGACCTTGTAGGTTACTTCAATCCTATCTTTAGTTCCGCCTGCTGGGTATATACTGGGTCTGATCTCTAGTTTACGTCCTGATGAAGTCTGGACTTGGTTCATCCCTTGCTGGGGCTGTCAATGAGCCCCATTCCCAGCTCCTGCTCTGCCTGCCGTGCTCAGGCTGTGGATAATGCTGCTGCCAGACCCCAGCTGTGTAAGTCGTATCAGGCAACTGAAGCAAGATGCAAAGGATAGCAAAATAAGCTGCTGGCAAAGCCTCAGAAGGATGCAGCCTTCCCAAACAAAGTTAACTTCCCTTTGCTTTTGGCCTTTACCCCCTTGCTCACTTGCAAGCCTACAGCTGACTTTTCAGGAGAACTGCAGGAAATACCTGGTGTTTTTTAACAATAAATATTCTAAAGTGTTTCTGCCAGAGACAGACAATAAAGCATGGGGGAGACGTTAAGTCTCCCTGCAAGCCTTAGAAACAGTACTCTTCTATACACTAACTGTGCTGTTTCCACCACAGGGATCTACGTGAGGTTATGTGTTGAATTAATAATGAGGATCTTAACGCCTCCCAAATATTTCACCTGTTAAAACATTTCCTATTATTCACAGCTCAATTAATTTCTACAGTGATTGATCCCCACGCCAACAACGTCATACAGGACAGAGGTTTCAAGTGCCAGTTGTTTTAGAGATACCGCAGTGGGACGGAGAGGTTGGACAGACAGAACCACACTCCTGAGTTCACAAGTCCTGAGCACACAAGCCCACAGCAATCAGTATTTGCTGTTAACCTGGTTTTGCCTTGCCTTAAATGCAGGAAAAGGCTGCACTTTGCTTGAATGCCCCCTCCTGTGGATAGCAGATCCCAATGAAGGAGGATGAGGTCCTGCTGCTGCCTGCTGCTCCTTACAGGTAAGGCTCCCTCCTCCAGCTCTTGCCACGTGTTAATGCTGATAGCTGTAGCTAAGTGGAACAATGTAATTAAAGGCTTCTCTACTTTGTGCCCTGAGCTTTTCTATCCTGGTACACACTTAGGAAGCTTCACAAACAGAGGTAAAGTAGTAGTAAGTGAGGCTGTGCAGACCTCCCCCCTTTATGGATATTTTTTAATCCTTGCAAATATGAGGGAGGGAGGAGGGTAGCTTCTTGTTTCCAGCTGAGGAGGCTTCTACAGAAAAGCAGGGCCTGACATTTGCTCTGTAGTGACGTTTGCTCTTGGAGAAGCAGCACGTGGATTTGGGATGGTGGAAACAGGCTAGCTGCCTGCAAGTAAGACAGCAAAAGGCTCCTGTGCTTATCTAAGAAACCAGCAGAGAGCAACAGATCTGATAAATATCTGAACAAATAAGTCAAAGCCTCAACATGGAGAAATGCAGAGAACAAAAATGTAGCTTCTCTAGACAGGGCCCAGCTCCCAGAGCTGTGTGGCAGCCTCTTTGTCTGCTTCTGCTTACAGTACAGCACTGGTAAAGCACCAAAGCATCTCTGTTTAACAGAGGCTTCCCACTTGAACAGGACAGACTCTGCATGCTGTAGTACCAGACGATCCTGCTGTCAGCCCATATTCATCTCGGCTAACTTTAGACCCTTTACCAAGGCCCCGAAAATAGGAGCCCACCCACTTCAGGTCTGCTGTCATCAATGGAGAAGAGGAAGGTAGGTGGAAGGATTTCAGTCCTTGGGATGAATCATCCCTGGAAATAGCTTATCTTTTTCCATTAACCAAAGAGGGAGCTGGCAGGTGACCGCATTCCTTAATTAATCTCTGGCAGTACCACACATGAAGGTAGAACGGAGCCGCCTTTGCAGTGCATCTCACAGCCTGCAGGGAACACAGCTGGGAAAAGCACAGAGTGACGCTCTTCCGTGTCTGCTTTATTTGTGTTGTGGAGGGGACCGTGCTGGAAAGAGGAAGGCTGTGGCACGCACCTTGATCGATAAAGCCAATGCTTTTACTCCGGCAGCAATTAAGCACAAGGCCAGAGTTCAGATGTACAAAGGAAAGAGCTAATCATTTCCAAAGGCATTTATCTGAAAAGTAATTGGACTTCTTGAAATAAGTTGTTCTAATTAATCAAGATTTGTTAGCTTTTGCATTTCATTAGGAGGGTTATTGTGGCAGATTCTGTCAGTAGATCCAGCTAGACCTCGCTGCAGGTCCTCCCCATCACAAATCTGTTGAGGGCTTTCAGTAGACAACAACAGAGCTTGAAAGAAAAGCCGTTTTCTTTGAGCGTTACATAGTTTTGCCTTCCATCAGCTTGACATGTGCTGTGCAGGTTTCTTCCACAGGGCAGATACTCTGCACCAGGCTACTGAAACCCTCCGCAGATTGAAGCACTTGGTCCAAGAGCCCTCAGTCCTACAGAGAACAGGTGACGTGAAGACCACCCGTGATCTTAATTAACGATGCAAACTTAGTGGCAGCTTTCCACTGCGAAGTCAAATTAACACAGAATTGATGGAGAGACCACGAAGAGGTCCAGGAAGTCTGCAGCAGATGGGTCCTACCAAACAAAACCTCTTAGTTGTCAGCTCCATGATGCAGCAGCAGTAAAGGCTCCTGGCAACCACCAGCACAACAGAGGGCAGAAGAAAGCAGCTGGCGTAATGTTTTCTGCGCTCATCTGAAAAAATATCTGCTTCATTTCAAAGAGCAGCCAAAATTGACATCAGCTTCAGTGCTGGAGCCACCCACCAAGAGTAATGGGATTGGTGTTCCTACTGCATTTTGCCCTTACTCTGAGGGTCTTGGGAAAGTAAGTCCCTGCCTTGGGACCACTGTGAATGTTTGGTGTTTTCATCCACTACATTCTGACCTTGTAAATAAAGCTTGGCTGTGGCAAGAGCTCTGGGCCCAAAACGTGAACAAATGAATGCATTGCTTAGAAAACCAAAGTAAAACAAAGCCCTCGAATTCGAAAGACTAGAAGGAGAATTTATTTTTGTTAGTCTGCAGAAACTTATTCCAAAAAGTACCTGGCATGTTATTTAAGGAGCTCTTGTTGACTGAGCATCTGACTCCAAATTAAATCACACTCCAACCTAAAGTAAAGTAGGTAAGCATGGATCTACAGGAGCTAAGCTTGCTCTAGTTTCCACCTAGCCCCTGACTGCCTCTTTTCAGCCCAAGGTCAGTAACACCTCAGTCCATCCAGCTCCCCAGCCCTGGTCAGCCATCTGATGGTAAGCACTTTCATTACCAACTTAAGAGATGTGGCAAACCTAGGCACAGAGACACAGCCTGCAGACTCGTGAGCAAATGAGCAGCAAGACAAGAAGGGCAGGGGTTCCAGACAGGCATTTTTGTGCAGTTCACCAACCTAGACAGCAAAGGAGTGTGCTTATCACTTGCCAACATCTGCAAAACAAAATCCTTCATGCATCAGACAATAGCAAGAATCAGACCTTGTCTCCACGATGACGCAGCACCTTGAGATTATTTGCAGCATCTCTCAGGTACCTGCTGGGAGCTGCTGCCTCCCTCGCATGTTTCATTCCCCTGGCTCCAAATTCAAGGGAGGTTATAGATATGTATCTGGCTAATTATTTTCTGGAAGCAGGAGAAAGTTGATGAAGTCAGCCCTATTTCTCAGCCCTATTTCTCTGCTTGCGCGCGACGCCAGTTCAGTCATTCCAGACCAAGAGCTAGATAAACAGGTGTACACTGATATTTTAAACTACTGGAAAGCTCCCAGGCACTATATGGAGCATCCCCTCAAAGCACAGGCAATTTACACTAGCCACAGCTCTCCTCCACAAACTAATTGTTCTTCACGTTATACATACTACAAAGTTCTCTAATTACCGCTGTGTATGTGATAACGTGGTGCAGCATCTCAGTGGGCCAACTCCCACATTAATATGTTAAATGAACAAACGCAGAACCACAGAGGCAGAATTTAATAAAGGAACGAGGAGACTTGGATTAATACGAGCACGAACCTGATTGCCCTCCACACAGCTTGCAGTCAGCAAAGAGGAGGTAAACCAAGGCCGCTCCTCTTGCCAGGTGAGAGAAAACCTCATGGAGAAAAACCAAAATATTTTTCTTAAAAACAAATGTTTTAAAAATCAGTATGTAAATACTGGTCAGCGAGACCAGAATTTCCTTCTCTGTTTTATTTGCCTTCTGTTTGCTTCCCGTTTTACTAACTCCAATGGCTGCTATGCACTGTTTTAAACTGTCTTTTTCAACAACTTTTCCAACCGCTCTGAAAATTTCGGTGTAAAACAGAAAAAACCAAGTGCTGGTAAACAAGCGGAATGGAAAACAAAATGACTCTGCTGATGACACATCTCTCAGGAATAACATCTGATAGAATACACACAATTTTGAGTAATCTAGTATTAGAGCATAACACAAGCACACTTTCACACTGAAGGAAAAAAACAAACGAGCAACTCAAGCTCAACATATTGAATTCTCTGGAGCTGAGGACATTTCAGATGACTGATGGGAGGGTGCAGATAAGCATGCTGAAAAGCAACCATTAGACCACGTATAGCTGTTATTATACAAGGTGGTAACAGATGAATATCCAAAGGTTATAGGGGAACAACTCACCCACTCTGAGGCTCACGGCTAGGATGGATGCTCACCACAAGGAACTCCACACAGAAGCGATCTCAAAAGAGATGCTGCCTTAGTGCTGGTCAGCCCTTAAATGGGATCTAGGAGAGGTGGAGTCAAGCTCCACCCCTTCCGGGAGAACAGCTGAATTCCCTTCACCTGTGCTCCCGCAGCTGACCAGTCACTTGCCTCAGATAGTTAATCAGAGGTTCAGGCTGTGATTAACACTTTCCCATACAGACTACCAGCCAGGACAGCATGCCCTCATCTCACACTGCTCATCTCACCTGTCCCTTGCATAAAGCCCACAGTGGGAAGGCCTCCACATCATTACAACACTTTTGAGCACTTGTCTGCGGTGCTGCTGATGTTCCCAGTGTGACAGATCTTCCTAAAACATGGTTTGGCATGATAGGACAAGGGGGAATGGTTGATAGAACAAGTGGAAACTGTTTTAAACTACAGGAGGGGAGATTTAGATTAGATGTCAGGGGGAAGTTCTTTACTGAGGGAGTGGTGAGGTGCTGGAGCAGGCTGCCCAGAGAGGTTGTGGATGCTCCGTCCCTGGAGGTGCTTGAAGCCAGGTTGGATGGGGCCCTGAGCAATCTGATCTAGTACTTGATCCAGTGATTGGCAGCCCTGCCTGTGGCAAGGGGGTTGGAAGCTGATGATCCTTGAGCCCCTTCCAACACAAGACATTCTATCATTCCACCTGAGCTTTCTGCCTTGCTGCATTTACTGCACTCATACTCTCTGTCTGCCTCATTTTTTGTGCAGAGGATCCTCTCCACTGTGGACATACAAGCCCTGATTATGTGTGGAATGCGGGCAAACAGCAATCTTGCAGAAGGCAGGGAATCTAGCAGCTGGATCATGCCCTCAGTGTAGCTTAAGAGTACCTATCCAAAACGGGTATGGGTAAGTTTCAAAGGCTGACACCTTCCTGTCACTGTGTGAGCTAGTATTCCCACTATGAACACCTGGAACTGGTACAAAGCTGCCTTTGGTTTCTGGGGTTTGCTTTAGCACTTCTACCAAGGCAACCCATCTAAGCTAATTCCTACAAAACTGGAGCTGACGTGCAGACTTTGGCAGGCCACGTGCCTGCTCCTACATGGATGAGAGCCTCCTGGGCAAGGAGCTCACAGCAGCCCCTGAGCAGGGCTGAAGGCTGTCAGACTGCTCTTCTGTCTGCAGACTGAAAACCCTTACAAGTCCTTCAGCAGTTGCTCAGCAGGCAGTCCTCAGCACAAGAGGTAGACAGCCATGCTGACTACATGTGCTTTGCTATGACGTGAGTAGGTCAGCAGCAGGTAACCACGACTGTCACATCCTGGTGCAATAAGAAAGCCTGCTCAGATGGAGGCACATTAAACTTTTAGCAGTGGCTATCAGTAAAACAACTCTGATGTAATCCTGGCCGTGTGACTAAACCCAGCCCATGGAGGACGATGCTAAATAATCATGATAATGAAACGTCTTGAAACTTGAGGCGTGAACCTGTGACCGCAGACCGCTCCTTACTTGTGGGAGATGATGGTGGGGGGAAGCTGCTTGTGGTCCCCAGCCAGGATGCACTTTGGAGCTTTCAGCAGAGGTATCCAGCAGCTGGCTTCCAGGGCCTGGGCGCACTCATCTATCACCACCAGATCAAAGTAATTCTCAGGCAGCAGCTTCAGTGGGCCATCAGAAGAAGCGCCTAATTGAAGGAGAAAGTGCACAGCTTAGCAGGAACGCACATAAGCAAGCAACACATCTTTAAAACAAGTCATAATGCTTTAATTGTGATTAAGGGAGACAGACAAAATAACATTTCTCTGCAGATACATAAAAATTCAGCTCTGCGGTCCACAACAAATAAATATACATTTACATGTATAGGTCAGAATTGTTTTCTTGCTGATAGGAGTTGGTGATCCTTACGGGTCCCTTCTAACTCGGGATATTCTATGATTCTATTGTTTGCCCTTTTTTGCCCTGGCATTTAGGGCCAAAAGCTTTCAAGCTTCTCTGAAACAAGTGAAACACAGACCATAAACAGAACAATATGCTCAAATACTTCACCAGAGCAGAAGCAGAGCAAAAGCACTAATAAACACCCACTTTCCTTCTGCCCTCACAGGCAAGCAAAACTTCTCTGCAACAAAAAAATGCAAGGATGACAGCCTTGAGATTGGCTGATCTACTGAGGGATGCCCCAGGGGAAATGAGCAGTGGAGACCCACGCTCCTCAATCCTGCTGAACTAATGTCCTTCCTTATGGGAGTAGAAGGGAAATCAGAAAAGACTATAACCAGCTCCTCAATCCTGCTGAACTAATGTCCTTCCTTATGGGAGCAGAAGGGAAATCAGAAAAGACTATAACCAGACAGCTGAGACAAAAGCTATTTTTTTTTTTACAACAATAGTCCATTTGTTACACCACCAAACAACACTTAGATATTGATCCGTGCATTGATCAGAGCTGTGAATTTCACAGGCATCAACAAGGCATTCACAAAAAAAAAAAACACAAAAAAGGGGCTGCAAAAGATAATGATGCAGAAGCCAGGTGCCAGACGTGGAGATTTTAGTCACAGCATTCACAGAGATGTCATTTTCCAAAGCTCTCATGCTACTGCATTGTAGTTCTGAAATCAGCACTGATTAGGAAATGATTTTGCTTTGACACTGCAAACCCTGCTGCCTCTACAGCTTTATGTCAGTTCAGATGCCAGAGTTTGTCAGCTGAGATGCTGCTTTCCTTACAAATAATTTCCAGCCTCTATGACAACAAGAGGCGTACAGTTTGAACCTGACTTTTTTTTCCTTGCCATGCTGCAGGTGGAAGGAAAAGAAACAACCAGAAAGGCTCTCTCTGTCTAAGCAAGCCTGTCCCATTGTGGCATACAGCTCTGCAGACAAGTTTTCTTCCCCTCCAGCGCTGCAGCTCGGCTTATCAAACTCCCATTAACTAAAGGTCGCTGCTGTCCCTCTGTGTTGCCATGATTAAATTCTCCCTCTGCTGAACTTAGCAACAGAGCAATGTGGCGTGCATCAATAATTCCCATCAAACTAGATGGTTTCTGACAAATACCAAGATTATTTAACAGAGGAAAACCACAAAGTCCAACTCCTTTGTGTTTCCACCACCTTTTGCTGAAACAGAATTACGCAGACCTCCAGACTTGCTAGTAAGCCCCAGGAGAAAAGCACATCTGATCAATGGAATGGCTAGCACAAAATAACCAGTTTTATTTTAAACAAATAAAGATCCCTACTTTTTTTTTTTTCAGGCAAAGCTCCAAGAAGTGAGAGACAATTCCCAGCAAATAATTCACTACAATGATTTATTTTTTTTAACCTTCATGTTAGTAAGTTGTGAATGCCCCATGAGGTTCTTTTTTATGACCTCAAATTACTGATGTTTCTCTTCAGTGAATAATCTCTGAGCAACCAAATCTGAGGATTAAAAGCAGGCTCTGGAGTATTATACATCTGATCCAGCAAAGCACTTCAGGATGTGTTAAATTTAAGCACTTACGTTTCCCTTCAATTGCAAGGGTATTTATTACTTGCCTATTTGTAGTTGTTGCCTACATGTGCTGCCTGACCAATACTTGGAACAGTTCCCTAAATCTCATGTGCTTTATTCCACTTGGGTGATTTACAAAACTACCCAAACACACACAGGCTGAGATCAGGCTATGGCAACATGTGTTGTATTCAATCAGCCATGGAAATTATCCAAGCAGGAAAGCTTGTGACTTATGAAATCAAGTAGCTTGTGACTTACGAAATAAGTAGCAGACTGCACGCTTCCAATAGCACTTGTTTATGCACTGGAAGCTCAGCTCCAACTCAGAACTAACAAAGATGGGCCAGCCTTGTTCCCAGCAAAGGCTCTTCAAAGACCCATATTCTAAATTCATGAGGTCTTCTTCACCTTCATTTCAGAGTGGAACAGAAGAAACACATGCTAGGATGTAAGCAGGGAGGACCTCGCTGCACAGGAGTTGGACAGCATGCAGCGAGCTTGACTGACTCCCAGGAGCAGGAACTCTAAGGCTCCTTCCTGGCAGGATGCAGCATTGCATGGTTTAAATGAGACCTGACAATGGGAGGTAAAATATTGCAAAGAAAAAGAGGATTGTGCACCTGTATTTGTAGCAAGGACTACACAGGCATGGGTAAGGGCTGCAGTCATGGCAGTTTCCTCTCGTTCCTTCAGCTCCTTTCTCAGTGCCTTAATCTCGCTGAGAAAATGGCCCCGCTCCCCTTTGTCTTGAGCCTTTTTGGACTTTGCCTGTAAAGATAAAATATCAAGATAGAACAAAGAGGGATATGTTCAGCTTCTCTGATAACCAAAGAAGACAGATTCAGCATAGCTCCTCTAGGCCCACCGTGACCCACTGGCTTACCACCAGAAGCAGCTCCACAAAGCCCTTGGTTTCTCTTCTCTCTCCCTACCAGCAAGCCCCTTCTACAATCAGCACTGCTTGAAATGTGATGAGTATGTTGGTAGCAATACAACACCAGGCTCTAAGCATGAAGCAGCAGAATAAGAATACCACTGCCTATCAGACCCTCCAGGAGCATCAGGAGTAGCACCATCACTCATGGTCTAGACAGTGATTTCTCAGACTTAGCTGGCCCATACTTAAACTCTTCTGGCTGCACATTTTGATTGTCTCGAATAACGAACATAAAGGACTGTCAAAGGGTAACTCCTTGTCCTTAAATCCTCTGTTTCAGCCCTCCTGCTCTGCCCCGTGTTTTTCCAGTGCCCAGCAGGGATAGAAGGTCAGACATTTTGGTGAATACAACAATGTACACTCAGGAGCAAAAGTACTTTAGCATGAAGAGGAGAGTAAAATGTAACAGTCAGGGTTTTGTGCCTTTGCTGGGTGAGGAACATCACAAACACACTCGCTGTCTTGGTCTGCTCCTTACTCAGGGGAAGCAAAGACTCTTAGGCTCCAAGTGACCTTGAAGCAGGAGGGCCCCCCAAGTTGACTGACCCACAGTCTGCCACAGCAGCAGCTCTTCATTTTTGAACAGGCATCTCTGAGTTGCTGTAAACGATTCACAGCAACACCTGGACGGGCTCGTGTTTTTTTTTTCTTAGCAACACCGATTAAATACATCTAAGCCATCAAATCATCACCATGGGTTGCTAGCACTACCTGTTACAGACCAGCAGCTATGAAGCAAGGGACAAGCTATTGCTGCCCACACTCTCAAGTGGGAATTTGGGCTATTTTCTTCAAGGGAAGGCTGATGACATGAGTAACCTAAAAAGGGTACGCACACAGACTCTCACAAGCAGCTGACCAATGAGACCTGATGGTTCCTACAACCATCTTCCGTATGGATGGATTCTCTGGTCCCTCCCACAGCTCAGCTCATATCACAGCATCTAGGAAAGACATTTCTTTGTGCCTCTCGTCTACCCAGCCATCCTCCTTTGGTTATGCTTCAGGGTATTTAATATCTGTGGGGTCTTGACACATAAAGGGGAGTCAAGCTGGTGGACAGGTTCAGAGGTTACAGGGGAAGGATCATGCATGCATTTTTCCCCTTAGCTTGGCTCAAAAGGAGAGGGTGGGTGCCAATCCAGATACTCATTGAGCTGAAGGAACAAAATAGATCAGTGTCAGCTTCCTCTCTGCTAGGAACACAGGAAGATTAGAGAGCAAAATTGCTGGTGCCAGTACTGCCAAGTTTTGCGTCTGTTCTGCAAAAAACATCTAGTTAGAAAATTAACAACAGCAACTGGCTGGTGGCATTAAGATCCAAACATCTGGCTGAATCCAGCCCAATCCAGCACTTTCAGTCAACCCCAAGGACAATGCTTGGCTCACTGAGCCCACTTGCTCCTTGTTAGGGCATCAAAGGTGCCAGCAGGCTCTAATCTGTATGGTTTGGGCCCCCACCCTTCACCATTTGGTCTAGAAGCTGCACCTCAGGCCAGACCTTGCTTCCATAGCTGAACTATAGGGTTTGTGTACTTGGCTTGATTTAGGCTGGCATTCTTCTGGGGTTGGCTGTAGGTCTGTCTAACTGTCCGGTGACCTGAACTGCCAGCTGATGTTGCTCAATGCCACTAAAGCTAATCTGCCTTTTTTTTGCTCAAGTAATGTGGGATTACGCCCTTGTTGGTACAAACGGTATTCAGAAGTTGATGTCCTGGAGTGCTCCCAGCCTACACAGGTAAGAAAAAGAAAAAGATGGACAGAAAATGTGTATAAAGAGCATGGATTTTCATGTGTGCTACTAGTCTCCCTAAGGCTGAAGGTAAGGAAGAAGAAGAAAAGAAAAAGAGTCAAAATGGGGAGTGAGCAAAGGAAGAAATGATGAAATGAGCAACGAGGGCAAACTGAATAAGGATTAGGGAGATGACCCAGGGCCTCAGAGGTGAGCTGTCTGTCACCTAGAGAGGGAAAGGGGAAGCCAATAGGTCAGGTGCCTCTTCTGTGGTAAAACCTGCAAAGCACTACCATACAAGCTGAACTGCAGTAAAATGTTGTTAGCTCTTGCTTTTTTCGCCTTTGATTTTAGAGTGCATCGAGTGAATCAACAATTATGAAGTTTCTGGGTTGTTTTTTTTTTTAAATCCTGCTTATAGCTGTGACTACAACAGGGTCTCCATCCCAGGAGATAAGCGTATTCTCATCATGAACCTGCCTCCCAGCTATGAGCACAACCTCATCCAGCTATTGGATGCCCTCTCTTACCCTTACGTGAAATGTGCAAGAACAATTTGTCAAGTGACTTCTCTGACTGCTCAAACAATAAATATGCTTGAAGACAGCAACGAGAAATGCTGGATGATGCATAGCCACATTTGGGAAAATTGAAGCTGCTGCCACAGCAGTGGCTGCAGATTGATGTTCGTGGAGCTGAAAGCCACGTTCAACCTCCATCATTAAAGACCAAACAAACATGCATGGTGCAATACTGAAGGGCAGAACAATATGCTTGGGCAAATATGGCACAACACGTATAGGGGTATGAAGATGCTTTTCTATGTGTCCCACTGAGACAAAAAACCTTGCCTAAGTTGGAAGCATCTGAAAAAACAGCTTTTGGACAATGCTACCACCAGCTACATTCTAACTAGCATCAAAGCCTATTATCCTACATAGAAAAGCTGCCCTGTAAATTAAGTTTTAAAAAAATAAATTAGGTTGAGAAAGAAGAAATTAAAGGATGCATTTTTATAGCGTACTTTCTACGTGAGGTGGCTGAGAGTGGGAGGGAGTGTCAGGACAGCTAGATATCTCATCAGGAAGTGAATTAATGATGCAGATGCTTCCCTTCCTCTTGTGGTGAAGAGAACTGTGTGAACAATTCCAGACAGATAATCTGGAAACAGGGTACTGCAGCATCTCCCCATGGTGCAGCGGTAATGATTATGATTTTGCCACTTCAATGAAGAATTCTGCCAGGAGGAGCTTTGCCCTCTTCTGGCTCTACAGCAGAAAAAGATGAGTGCTGTTGACCAGTGAACAAGGAGGCTCAAGCACACTCCAGAAGAGAGATTGTTTCTGCGAGATGCTTCTTCAGGCTGGAAGCGTCCCCTATTTCTGCTGGCCATGCTTGTGCCCTAATGCCTTTTCTTCAAGGCCAAAGTTATCTTCTAAGGGTAATCAAAAAGTGGCAGGGTGACTCCTCACATACAAAGTAGCTTGCCTGGCTAACAGATTGGGTACTCTTAATATAAAGAGATGGCATTCAGGTTACCCACGTGGGGTGTCTTGTGGGGACACGTACGAAGGCCTGGTCGATGTCCTTCCTGACATCTGCCACTATCTGGGCACTGTCACTGCGGGCCAAGACTGCATCCAAGGAATGCTGCTGGATGGGCTCCAGTAGGCGAGCGGGGTGCCCAAGCCGCAGTATGCGGGCTTTGTAGCCAGCCAACCTTTCCACCAGGTTATCCACTGCAACATTGGAAGGGGCGCAGCACAGGACCTGTGAGGGGGGGGAAAAAAACAAAGTGCTTGTTACTGCCACGAGTGAAGTCCTGGAGCAACAATGCCTGAGCAACAGGAAGGCACTCAGCAAAGAAGAGCAGATGAGAGCACGCAGCAAGCAGGAATAAACCATAGACATCTCCACAGCCTCCAGACACCAAAGGCAATTCTCGAATTCTCATCTTGGTTTGAAGCACCAGTGCAGGGTCTCTTATAATTAAAAGCTTCGAAGCTCAGGTTTGCTATTTGCACCTCATTTCAGCTGGTAGGGAAAATTTCCCAGCCAAGCTCTGCAGCGTAACACAGCTGCTACTGGATCTGCTCCAGCTGCCATGAACCCCAATGAGTTTGCAAAATAAATCAAAATGGTTGCTACCACTGCATTCCTGCTGCTGATTACTCACTTTCAGGCCTTGCTGTACAGCTTGCAAGATGATCTCTACTACTGTTGTGGTCTTCCCTGTGCCAGGTGGTCCATGGACGATGGCAAGCTCCTTTTGTGCTAGTGAGAAGGAGACAGCCTCCCTCTGTGATGCATCCAGCGAGTCATTGTAGAGCTTTAAAGGCTCTGGGGAGACAGCAGGAGATTCACTTGGACCTCAGCCCTAACTTACTGAGAAGCACAAATCCATGAATGCAAACCAAATGCTCTTGGTAGCTGGCCCAAACATTGATAATAACTTTCCCAGGGAGCAAGCTACACTATATACCACCCTCCAGAAGAATACAAACTAGTAGAAGTAAGGATTGTTCTGCTTCTTGAACAAGCTGTCCATGCTGCATCAGTCTCTTCCCCACCCTGTTTCTCCTGCTTGGTGATGCTTCAAAAGGAGCAAGCATTTGGTTGTGAACACAGCTGGTCTCGACTAACTTTTGGCAGCATTTAAGGAGGCATTTTCTTGCTGTACTACAGAACCTTTAGGGCAGGGAGGGTACTGTGGGGATATTTTGAAGGTGAGCCAGCGTGTTTAGTGAGCGTTCAGTGAAGAGAGGGAAGAAAGTGGCTGATCTTGCAAATGATTTGTTTCTCTTCCAGTTAACAAACTCAACAAGTTGCTAGTGAAAAAGTAGTGAAACAAACTACAGCATCTGTGAACAAACAAACAAACAAAAGCCCACAGCTGCCCTATATTGTTTAACAGTGACAGAAAAGGAAGGCAGGAAACAGATACAAGCAGGCAGTATAAACGTTGAAAACTTAAGTTAGTTTGGATTTCATGATTAGAAAGGAAAAAAGGGAAATGAATATGCAAATTGCATTACAAGAGAATTGGTTTCGCTGCAAAAGATAGAATTCTCACGAGCCACTTTTTACCTCCAAGATTTATCTAATTTAAATCCATTATTTATTCTCAACTGACTTAATCCTGCTGCTAATCTGCTTGTTCATTATGAAAGTTAATTACAGCAGAGAAGATGACTCATTACATTGAGGTTTACCGAAAATAATGTTCCCACGAAAGCTTATATAAGACAAATCTCTGGGCATCATTCCCTGCAGGGCATCATCTGCTTTATTTCTACCTTCGCATTAAGGGCTTGATCAAAACTTAAGTTTCCTTTGGCTTTAGATATGTTAACTTGTGTGCAACTCCTACACAACCTTTGGCACTGACTTTTGAATCAGCACATCCAAATGAGGTGTCCAGGTTAAACAAGCATAGCTATGCTAAGGATGCTGGTGGGGAAATAATGGCAATGTTTTCTGCCTCTTGCTTTGTGTTATTTTTGAGTTAGCCTGCCAGTGACTAAGAGAGGAACAGCATGCATCCAGGGGGCAAGGAAAAAAAGAATAGCTTAAAAACTACAAGGCATTTCCCACAATGAAGAACAGCCGGGATGTAGGAGTCATTGATATTTCCTTGCTCAAAGAATGAGGTCAGAAAGAGGCTTCTCCACACACATGCACATCCTCTTCCCTCTTAATCACACACTGCTAGGAGCTGCTGGGAGGGCAGGCTGGAAATGTTTCTCTTTTCTGGGCTGGGCACATTGCGAGGTTGTGGAGAAGAAGGCTGGCAAAGCTTCTTATGGGATGCTGTGGCTCCTCTAAACTCACTTCCATCTATCAGCAGGGCTTTGAGCAGGCTCCTCTGAAGAAATGCAGCTAATCCACTCCAGCAGGCTGGCCCAAGTGCTCTTTACAAGCAATCAATTTAGGATTTGCACAGGTAGTCCCAAAAGACAGCTACTAAACCAGCTCTAGCCCTGTGGCACCAAGTCTGCATTGATGCCTCCTGCTCTGCCCAGGGCTGCTCATCTCCTCTCTACAGTCTTTAGAGGGGAAGAAGTCTGACAATGAAATCTGCATTCTTGCTAAGGGTGGGTCCCAATGGGGTAATCCAGCTCCTGACTCTTGATGTAGGAGCTTTATGCTCAGAGGGGGGAGGGGGAAACATCCTGGCCATCACGTTTGGTCTTCCACCATTTCCAGGATCCAAGACCATTTTTTTTCTCAATCTCAGCACTTCAGGTGGAAGGAGTGGGTTGGAAAGCCCCTCCTGAGTGTATGATACCAAGTTTTCCAGAGTTGGAGAGTTCTCACATGTCAGTGTACTTACTAACGTATATTCCTCACCATCTGTGTGTATGGGCACCAAGAAAAAAACAAACCCCCAAATCAGCTCCACTGCAGCCAGACACTGTTGGATAAAACCCAGGCAGGTAATTAAGCCTTAGACAGGGAACTTTCCCTGCCCTCCTTGTTAAGTGTTTTGTAGCTGAGTTGTCCAGACTGCTTAGTTTTCCCTGCAGATTTCAGGGGCTTTTCATGGCTCCCATAATGACAGGAAGCATCGTACAACAGAGGGACAAGAAGCACTGAAGATTTTTGCAAGTGACATAGCATGAGCTCAATACGCATGACATGTTTTCCTACAAATTCCTGTTGCTTTACCAGACCTCTGCATGCCGGGTTGGCTTTTTCTGGAACCTCTGCACCTCTGCAGAGGTTCCAGAAAACCTCTGCACGGGGTTAGGCCTGCAATAGGGAATGAGAAGGGATGGTGTGCATCTAGCCTGGCTGGCCCTGTGGTGCGCAGCAAGCAGAGCAATGCTGGCCTCTGCTGGCTAGCAAAGCCTTTCTATACATTCACGACAACATATGCATATATGGTACAAGACAGCAGCTGTAAGCAGGGAAGGCTTTCTTGCAGGCTGTCAGTGTGAAAGTCCTAAATGATTCTGAGCCACAGGTGCAGGTTTAAATGGAGGAGATCTAAGCAAAGTATTTCTTACGTGCACCTGTATTTTGCTTTCTATTGAGCCTGACAAGTATAAACCCTACTCAGTTCAGAGTTTGCCCTCTGGAAAGCCTGCTCTCCCACCTGGGATTTTTCTGAAGATAGCAAGGTAAGGTCTGGAAATACTTTGTGATGGGGACCAGTCCCACACTTAGCTGCAGATCTCATCTACTCGGTTATATATCCATATGCTCCTTTTGATACTCCATGTTATTCTTCCTAGATCCTGTCTAGTGTTTTTTTGTTATGCCAAGAATACTTATTCTGAGTTGCATTTGTAAGTGTTTTGCAAGGACTTGGGCTCCATCACACCATGCTTAATCTATGCCCGATTTCAGCAACTAAGGAGTAGAGATGAACAGCACAGAATAAGGGCACAATTCAGCAAGCAGAACAAATGGTGAGCAGGATTTTCCAGATCCTGTAGGAAATAGCTGCATACAAATTAGCACCGCAGCAGTAACTCTGGAAGTCATCAGGAGCTGGGGGGGAAAAAGGAGCACTAAATTTGTTTTTGTCATTATTACCCTCCTGTGCATACTGGTGTTCTTTTAGCAAGCCAATATCATGCACTGGTCAGATGCCAGCAGCCACTAACTACTTTAAAACCACATTTCAATTGGTTTTATCAGACTCCTTGTCCATCTAATCAGTCAGTGACTGGATTTGGGCACCCTCCTGGGATGACACAGACTCCAATATAGATCCTCCAGGCACATCATTTGGCAGCACATTCTCCCATGATGTGCCAGGCAGCTGTGATCCACTCATGAGGAAATCGCAGCACAGCAGCATTAAAAAAAACAACAAGCAGCTAGAAGTTGTTTACCAGCTAGGCCACAAAATTCTGCCAGGCTAGCACAACTCTATTTGGGTATCCCCTAAAGAGACCCTGCATAAAAAACCTTTTGGGGGAAAAAAAAAAAGAAAAAAGACATGTGGAGACCCTAACGTTTAAAAAATTAGACTTCTGATTTTCTTCTCCCTCACTTATAACTTAGATTTAAGATTCTGCTGTTCCCTCTATCGCTTGCTGGAGCCTATTTTGCCCCCGGGAGAAAACTCCTGAATTATCTGAGCATGGAGCTGAGTGCTTACGCTTTCCATCGACCCTTTTAATTCTCAATTTCCTTGTAATTTGGTTTACACTTTGTCACAGGAGATAGTCACAAAGGCTGCCTGTCCAGACTAGATGAGGCAGGGACTTTCTACTCTGGGCCTTTCTCTTTTTCTACACAAATGTCTGTGCTAGCTTTTTCTCTGGATGGTCTGCCTTTTGTAAACAATCCACACATTGCAGGTTCCTACACTACTTGCAGAAACACAGATCTATTTCCCCACGCGTTCCATATAACTTAGGACCTGCGTGTGCTGTCTTACAGGCATAAGAGACAGAATTTATCCAGCCAGACTGACCTTCTCTTCAACTCGGTGGAGGATGACAGCTGAAGGGACCTTACAGGATCTATTTATGCTTGAAGTTATTATTATTTAATTGATGGCTAGTGTAACATCTTTCTCGTTAGTGAGAAAGGAGCTATAAAGTGAAAAGGTAAATGGAAGGCCTTTCCACCCTGCCAGAGTATTTTGCTCTTCTCAGGTGATATGCTGCCTTCTCATATTGCATCTCCTGCCAAATGCAGCTGAATGTTCCTATAAATCCATATTCTTGGTGCTGGGGAGATCTAAAATTCATCTCTGTGCTTCGGTTGGCACATCTGAGCAAATTCAATGTTTTTCTTCATTACAGAGGCAGCTCTGCCACCACAGGGAAAAGGTAGAGTTGAAGCTGCTAAGAAAGTCAGTTCATTAATATTTAATTCTTCTATTTAACGTTAAAAACCCGAGTACACCAAAGTCCCAGGGTAGCCAAAAGGCTAAGAGGTTTGACTCGGACTAAGCTAAGTGTCAGATCTAGGGAGGTATGACTCACATTAGCATTAATTCTTCAGCCCTGGTGTATCATATCAGAAACCCAGCCTGAAGGTAATGGAAGTAAGCATGCCAAAGAGGTATAACGTTGTGGACAACTAAATGCAGTAATCAAGGTAACTGGGAAAACTGTAACAGCCTGTACAGAGGGGAGGAAACCAAACACAGCCCTGGCCAGCAAGGAGACCAGTGAAGGATGACATAACTCATGATACGCTTCTGAGCAGTGAGCCCTGCACCTCAGGAGAGACCTGAGCTCTCTGCCCAGCTTACATACAGACTGCCTGCCTGACCCTGTATGGCAACTTGGTTTACCTTCTGCCTTCCTTCCCTGATGTTTGCAGCCCTGGTGATATTTCCCTTCTGTCAAGGGATAACATTCATTAACAGTCACCAAGCCCTCATATTGCTGATCAAAGGCTTTGCTTTCCCTATGGTTCCCCTGAAAGTGTAGCTGTGTAATTTCATCTTTCATCTTTTACAAACTCAAATCAAGTAAGATCAGAGTAAAAGGGATTCTACTCCTACGCAATTTTTTTGGACAGCTGTTGGTAAAGCCAAGTTGTGAGGTTTTAAATATTTGACAATGAAACTAAAGCAGCCTGAGCATTTCCAGCTTGACTGAATATAATCACAAGGCTGTAAAAATAAAAATGCAAGCATTTCCACGCTGTTTCAAATTGCAGTAGTTCCACAGTCGCTTAATTCCCATGCAGGCTGAGTTATTGGATTTTCAGTACAAAAGCAGCTTCTGATATCTGAAGTTTATGGATGGGATTGGGGTAGGAAGCAAATAAGAAGTGCCTCATAAAGTAAATTGAATTTCAGACTCTTGAATGTGTGCAAAGAAATTCTCCCATCACGAATCCAGCCAGAATTCAGCTTTACCTGGTACTTGGAAAGTGAACATTAGCTAGCTGAAGAGTCTGGGTAATTCTAAATCTCTTCCAGGGATGACAAGGGTCTTTGCAGAAGCTTAGCATGTCCAGTGACCCATTAACAATGAAAAACAGGTATTTAATGTTGCCAGCTGCAACACTATTTATTACTTGCATTCAACTTCAGGCTTCACCGACTGCTCTAAAGACTGAAGATTTCTACCTCTTTCCCCACAATAATTTCCCATGATGTTTGCTTAAAACCAGTACGAGTAGCAACATCTGCTTTTACTGACAGATCTAACAGAGCTCTCCAGTTTTAGGAAGTCCTAGAAACATCCTTACTTGTTTCACTGGATGGGCTTGGATCCAAAGAAAAGAAGAGGACATCAATCAGATCAGAGGCTGGACCACTGTGATACTGCTTTAGTGCATTTAAAGCTCTGCCAAAGAAAAAAACAGGTTATAAGCACTGTGTGGATTCCTTCAAGAGACTCCCTGCACACATCAGAGGCCAAAGCAATGCGTCATGGTGACAAAAGTTTGTGAGCACAACAGGCTGATTGTATCTAACTGCTGCATCCCCGACTCCTCACGTCCTCTGTACCTGCAATACATTTCCCCTTTCTATTGTTGCTCTGGTTTGATACAGTTGGACATTGTGATTTTTAAGCACATCAATTCAGCCGAGTGTTGAGATCAGTCTCAGAAGGGTTTTCCTAGAATTTTGGATGTTCAATTGGCCTCTGTGCTCCTGAGTAGTGACCCTAAGTGAGCTGCCCCCTCACAGCCCTTACTTTTTTATCCTGTTGTAGGTGACATCGTTGGCTAATTTCAGCAGGCGGTACGAGCTCTCATGATCCACGCTCAGCATGCCATCTCGAGATTCCTCAAAGGCAATGGTCACTGCTTTGGAGGTGACACGTGTTACGATGCCAGTGGAGAGCAGATCGCCTTGGCCGACTGAATCGTAAAGGCCCACAATGTCACCTGCAAAGACAAATTAGAAGAAAGCATGAAGCGTGGCAAATGTTTTGAGAAGAAGCTCTCTTGAGGAGACTAGCATAGTCCTATGAGGACAGCAGGCTCATCTGCACCATCCGCAGGACTAGCTTTGTGTTTTCTACCAAGGTGAGAAGCCCATAAAGGAGAATATAATAGAATCATAGAATGACTTGTGTTGCGAGGGACTTCAACGATCATGAAGTTCCAACAGGCAGGATTACCAATCACTGGATCAAGTATTAAGTCAGGTTGCCAAGGGTCACATCCAACCTGGCCTTAAACAGTTCCAGGGATGGGGCACCCAAGATCTTTCTGGACAACCTGCTCCAGCACCTCATCACTCTCAGTAAAAAACTTCCCCCTGACATCTAACCTAAAACTCCCTTCCTTTAGTTTAAAACCATTCTCCCTTATCCTATCAATATCTACCCTTGTAAAAAGTTGATTTCTCTCATGTTGATAAACTCACTTTAAATACTGGAAGGCCACAATGAGGTCTTCCTGCAGCCTTCTTTATTCCAGGCTGAACAAGCTTCTTTCGTTCAGCCTACCTGCACGAGAGGGGTGCTCCATACCTTTGATTACCTTCGTGGCCCTCCTCTGGATCCTCTCCAATAGCTCCACATCTTTCCTGTGTTGGTGGTCCTAAACCTGGATGCAGTACTCCAGATAGGGCCTCACAAGAGCTGAGTAGAGGGGGGCAATCACCTCCCTCTCCCTGCTGGTCATTCCTCTTTTAATGCAGCCCAGGATATAGTTGGCATTCCAGGCTGCAAGCACACACTGCTGGCTCACGTTAAGCTTTCCATCAACCAGTACCCCTAAATCCTTCTCAGCAGGCTACTCTCAAGGAACTCTTCTCCCAGATTGTACACATATCTGGGATTACCCTGACCCAAGTGCAAAATTTTGCTCTTTGCTTTGTTGAACCTCATTAGGTTCACAAGGGCCCACCTTTCAAATTTATCAAGGTCCCTCTGGATGGTCCCTTCCTTCTGCTGTATAAACTGCACCACTCAGCTCAGTGTCATCAGCAAACTTGCTGAGAGTGCACTCAATCCCATCATCTATGTCAATGATAAATCCTTCTCTTTCCTGACAGCGCATGCAGCAAGAAGCATTGAGAAGACAGTTACAGACCAGCTACCTTCAGACATTCACACACCACACGGCTTGGGGTAGAGACCAGCAATGCTCCCCACCGTGCTGCTCAGAAATGTAGTATGTTTTCACACAAACCCTGCAGGGCCTGACTTCTCAAAGCTCGCAGACAAAACATTTATTTTATCTTTCAGTCATAGCCAAGGAGGCTGCATGACAACCTGTGCCTCCCAGAGGACTGTTTTATGCCAGTCAGTAGGACTGAGATTCTTAAGGGCTCACAATAGCCATTCTGCTCTTCATACATATATATGAGATAGGATTGGTCAGATTATGCAGTTCAGTGGTGAAATGGAGATTTTGAGCAGGGTGTCTACCTAGTGGACAATTTAGATGGGTCTCAGGCTCACTGAGGACTAAATTTCAGATTAGCAAACTAATGGAAGTTCTTAATTATGTTCATCAGCTGTTGCATTAAAATGTTCTGTCTCTGAGGAATGATTTACTGCTACAGCAATGTTATTTCTCTGTGAAAAGCACTGATGGATAGCTCCTCTTAGACCTCAAGGCTGAGACCCAAGTCTGCAATGAGTTCTTTTAATTTCACAGGTCAGCAGCTTGGAGACTTGGCTGGTAAAGAACATATCAACAAACTGAAGGGCAACATGCTTTGAAATGGTACCACAGATTGGAAACAGACCAGTTCCCCGTGATGTATCTGCTTAGCAAGCTAATTGATTTAGCAAACAGAAGAAAGTAAATTATTAAATGAAACCAGCAAACTATCTGGTGTTGCCTTTCTCTTGTGGACCAGCTTTGAAGAGTGCAAGATGATACCCTTGTTGCCTAAGGAAAGGGGAAAAAGAGTCTCTGCAAGAAAAAGAAGTGATTTCCATTGTCACTTGGAACTATTTCGCAGTCAAACCTAAGTTCTTCCAAGAGGAAAGCAGTTGGCTATAGCTGGCAGATCGGTTCCTCACCTACCTCAGATACTGGCAACCACTCAGCTCTGACGTTCCTGGTTGAAATTTCAAGGAATTGATGACAGAGGATGAGGGATAATAGAAAGAGTGCTGTCTGATGTGCTGGTAAGCCTGTGTTCTTCTACTGTCTCTATTTCCAATAGAAATCCAGGTATTAATACACATGGTGCACACTTCACCTCTTCCTCGTGAAAAAGAACAGTACAGGAAAGGGAGGAAATTGGCAGCTCAGGAAGGAAAAGGAAAGCCCATTTTCCACTTTGAAAATGAACTGCAAGGTAAGCTCCTTATCTACTCCAAGCATGAATGCTGGGGTTTGAACAAAACATGGTAAGAAATCTTTAATGGTGGGAGACCACGGCTTTGTTTTTAAGGATTCTGAACAAGGAAAGCTCGCTAGTTACAATAGGCAGTATTTTCTGTTGCAACATCCATGCTAATACTGAGCTGAAAGAAAAAGAAGACCTATTTCTCTACATTCAACCTCTAGACACATTTTCTTACTTCCTTTTTGCATCAATCGCTCAGTCTTTACAAGTGTTTCATTAGAAATACGTTAGGCAGAGCACATCAGTCATCTCCCACTTTGCACAAATGGGACTATCACTTACCAGGCCCAAAACTGTTATACGGCAGCTCAGCGTCTGAATCATATTTTCTAGGCTGAAATGTCACAAGCAGACGCCCATAGAGGCCAGTTCTCTGGTTGGCAGCTTGAAGTTTTAGTAAGCAGACGCCTCTGCGCTGCAGTTCCTTTAGGGAGATGTTTTCCTGCCATGCTCTGGAAAGCACAGACATGAAAACCATTTGCTAGAATGAAATAAACCCAACGCTTCAGAAGACAAAACAGAAAAAGACAAACCAGGGAGGAGATGGAAAAGATAGATGATGGCAAACGAGATGCTAGCTTGCTGAAGTGTTGATTTACATATCTTCTTGTAGTGATGTAACTGGATTGGATTCTATAGATTTCCAGCTCCAACGATTCTGCAACATATTTTGGGGAATGGGGAGAAGCCTACATAGCATGGGGAAGAACGTCAGTGTTATTTACGTGTATTTCTTCTGTCTGGGTGCAAAAAAGAAAACACTGTCCAGGTCATGAGCCAGCAGAAAACAATCCAAGTTTTCTCCTATCATAAACTCTTAAATGGAAGGTTTGCTGTTTCTCACATGAAGATTTCTGCAAACGCCCAACCAATACCCTTAAAGGGGCTACACAGAGAAGAGAACCTTCTACATTGGACTGAGACACAAATCGCCACTGGCAGCTCTACAGCCTTTTGGCTGAGCATCAGCCAGAGCAGTGAGGTTCACCCCACAGCCTCACTTAGGTGGATTCTTTATTTTTGGATAGACAGATAAGAAAAAAAGAAAAGAAAAGAAAATCTGCCATGCTCAACCTGTACTTTCTCTTCCAATTTGTCTCACAGGTTGGGCTGTGGGGAGTTTTAAGCAGCAGGACAGAGGTATGTGCAGGCTATGGAGGCCAAGGTGGGCCCTAAGTGCCGACAGAGTGAGGTCAGAACCCATAAGCGACCGAATCGGACAGGGGCGAGATGGCCCCATAGGGGTGAGCCCCATAGCTGACAGCAAGCCTCACAGGAGCTCTGCTACAGGGTTCCTATAGGGTCTCGGTCCTACAAGAGTGTGCTGCAGGATCTCTACAGGGCCCCTGAGATACCTTCTCTCGGCGAGCTCTGCTTCCCGCTCCTCCCTCAACAGCTCCAGCTGCCGCTCAGCTGCCTCCGCCGCCATCTTGGCTCCGCTGGCACTTCCGCTTCCGGGTCGGAGGTGCTGTCATGGCGGCGCTGGCAGTAGCCAGGCGGCGAGCGGCAGGTGAGGGATGGCCGGGTGGGAACGGCCAGTCCTTCAGCTCCGGCTTCTTGCTTCTCGCAGGACGGGCTGTGAGAAACGTGAGGGGAAAACTGCGTGAAAATGAAGGGTGGGATTCGTTTCTGTGACTTTGTGAGGAGGTGTGCCGTGAGGGGTCACCTCCATAAACGTGGGGTGAGTCGCTGGGGTTGGGACTAGGGGGCATTCAGTGCGCCTTTTGGCTGGTGGGTGAGGAAGGTGGTGTTCCTGCAAGGGAACTGTGCGTTTTAACTAAGCAAATTGCTTCAGGAAGGGTTGTTGCTGTTCCTGAGATGAGTAGCCTCTCAGCATATGTTCCTGAGTCTCTTCTCCAAAAGTACTGAATCTACACTCCAAAGTGCAACTTGAGTTACGCGGTTAATGGCCATGGTGGGGTTGGGTTGATGGTTGTACTTGTTGATCGTAGGGGTCTTTTCCAACCTGAGTGATTCTGTGTTTCTGAGTTGTAGTAAGCCACTAATTCTTTCTGTGTTTGTGTTATTTTCACCTGTTTGGCTCCATAACTCTCCACTCCTCCTGCCTTAGAGGAAAATCAACATCTGGAATGGTGGAAATCCAGACACAAAAGTGGTGAAACCAAATCTGGTGCACCTTCTCCTTGGGGTTGTGATATCTGCTTGGAAGCCCCAGGACACCAAACCACACCTCCTGTAGTGTGCTTTTGTGTGAAAACTTCTCAAGACTCATTAAATTTGCCTAGAATCGCCTGGTAAATCAAGCGTAAGAGTTTGTCTCCCCGTTTTGGGAGGGATCCTTTTAGCAGCAGTGCTCAGAGTTAAGAGAGCACATGACAGTTCAGACCACTTGCTCCCCTGTGCCCCTTGGTTGCGTTGTTCTGTTGCTCTTTCAAGGAGGTAGGGTGCTATGAGTGTATTGCTATGGGGTGCACTCCTTGCGTATCTACTGTGTCTTGGTGGAAGTGTCACTTGAGCCAAGCGTGCTTACAGGACATGACCTTTCTCTTGCTCTCATGCAGTGCTACACACAGCTCCTTTGTCTTACTTACTCAGCACTGGTGAGGCCGCACCTTGGTGTGCAGTTTTTGGTCCCCTACTACAAGAAAGTTGTTGAGGTCCTGGAGCGTATCCAGAGAAAGGCAATGGAGCAGTGAAGGGTCTGGAGCATAAGTCTTATGGAGAGTGGCTGAGGGAACTGGGATTGTTTCCTGTGGAGAAGAGGAGGCTCAGCAGAGACCTTTTGCCTCTTTACAACTCCCTGACAGGAGGCTGTGGTGAGATGGGAGTCACACTCTTCTCCCAGATAACAGCAATAGGATGAGAAGCGATGGCCTCAAGTTGCACCAGGGGAGCTTCAGATAGGATATTAGTAAAAAAGAAATTTCTCTGAAGGAGTTGTGAGGTATTGGAGCAGACTGCCCAGGGAAGTGGTGGAGTTATCATCCCTGGAGGTGTTCGAGAGCCATGGAGATGTCACGCCGAGGGATGTGGTTAGTGGTCAATGATGGTTGATAACCATCAATCCATCGATCTTGGAAGTCCTTTCATGTACCTTTTTTGCTTCACTCATAGCGGTGAAACCCGAACAAAGGTTTTATAGGCAGAAAACAGTACCAGGGAGTGGACCAGCACCAGTGGACCAGTGACATTACCTTCAGCATCACTGTACTGTTGCCTCACCCAGGGATTAAGAGTCCAACTGTCTCTGCTTGGTTTTAATACTTTCTCCCTCTCTCCTTTTTAGCTTTCTTGTTTTCATCTGTGGTTCGCCTCCAGAGCTCCCAGAACACATCTCTACAGGAAGGGTAATGTCAAATGACTCACTGCTTTCATTTTTGCCCCTTGAAATGCTGACCTACTGGGGGGAGTGTGGGAGGGGGAATGGAGCCAGGAGCCTGTTTCTCTCTGGAAGAGAGACTTACCAGATCCTGTTGTCTGTTACTTCTCAATAAGTTTTAGACACTCTCCCTCCACTTTGTTACCTGTGCTAGAAGGACATTTCCTTTGACTTGCAAAGCTGAATAAAGAGATAATTAAACATTGCACTGAGCAAAGGGCTGCAGTGTGGTTCAGTCCACAGCAAACAGTAGAGAAGCCGCTCAGCTGTTGCTTGTCTTTTTAGGTATAGGTGAGATTTATTTCCCAGCTGGAACTGCTGTTTTCTGATAAATACTGAATTTGAGCTGCAGTTTTTAAGGTGTAATTAAGAGGCCAGTTGCTAGAGGACACCAATCCAGAAAACTTTAGGCTTTGATAATTTCAGCACTTTTAGAAATGCTTGCTTGTGTCTTCACTTTGTTCCCTCTGCTGAGATTTAATACAGAAATACCTATATAGAGCTGCAGGCTGTGCTGCTTCTTGCTTTAACCAGAAGGGGACACTGCAGAGATAACGAAGTCCTATTAGCAGCATCTGGGGGAAATAACAAGACTCATTCCTGTTCCCTCTGTGCTGAGAAAGGATTCAAGGGGTAGTCTCTTCTGTGTGTGGGAACACAGTTTGGATCTCAGCCTCTATGGCACAGCACACAACGTTGTTATTTAAACCCTACAACAAGCCTACAGAGCCTTGGTGTTAGCAATTACTTTGAGTTTCTGTTAATTTAAGCTCTTTAAGGGGCTTTTTGACATTATTGAGTAAACCAGTCGAACGCAATATTAATGTTGCCTTCTTTCACTGGCATCTAACATTCTTTTCCTGAATGTTCTGTGCAGTTTGTGCATCCTGGGTTATTTATGGAAAATGCGGATCTCAGCCCCCAGGAAATTCTGACCTTTCTGTTGTTTTATAGATGGAATTTAGTGAGCAAAACCTCTCTCTTCAAATTTCAGAAAACCAGTATCGTTCTGATAATCTCATTGAGATCCAGGGTGAATCTACCTCCCTTTTACTGAATCGTTGCTTAATAAGGAGCTGTAATCTGCTGCCCTTCAGCCATGTGTCCTGCTCTGACTGAAGGCATTTGGCACCTCTCTGGGTAATCTCTAAAAGCAGCTGTATGGGCCCTGTGCTTTCTTTCCCTGCTTCCTGGAGGGTGCACCGCAGTTGTGATGAAAGCACTGCATGTGCAAAGTGCTGTCCTTGGTTAGAGTGGCACTTTTCTCTCCAGTGTTTCTTTGGGAACAAATCAATAGTTTTCTGTAACTGGCTCGAATGCAGAGAAGTAAACAGTTGCTTCTGGTTCTCCTTGCTGCTCCTTGTCCAGGAGATCTTGAAAAACAGCTAATTACAAGCAAGTGCTATTTGCATTTTTACTGCTCGAACTCACGCTGTGAGCCGCACGTAGCATTTCATTTTTGAATTAACACCCAGTGGCATATTAGAGCAGAGTTAATTGTTGTTCAACTCTGATGTTTTTAGCAGTGCTCTCATGATTTAGTGCCGTCTGCAGTACTGTCGATAAGAGCAGCATACACATGTAGGTACCTGCAGTACTGATTGTACGAGGCTTGAGGTAATAAAGAATCAGTTCAGTTTTCAGGCAGAGCTTCCCTCCCAGTGATATTCCTGAGAAGAGCAGAGAGTCTTCACTGTAACAGGTAATGAGAATGTGTTTCTGGCTGATAGTTAAATACTCCTGGCTGCTTTTGGTCTTCTGTGTCAATGCCATTGCTTACTTGCATTCAAACCCCCAGTTTATTCACTAAAATGAAGGCGTTCCACCTTGTGACAACCATGTACCATTTTAGTAAGTAATGGAACAACATTTAGGTGGAGCAAGTAGAGCGGTTTTCAAGTAAGATAACTTGCTGAGGCAGTTCGAGTTGATCCCATGGTCTCTTAAGGATCCTAAAAGGGAAATGCTCAGGACTCTCCCAGGATGATCTCCAGTAAGGGCTGCAGGGACTGATGAGAAGTCTCAAAATGGGGAGGCTTGTGTCTCAACAATGTTGTTACAGAGTATTTTGAAAAGAAATGTTATTAAAGCAACTTTATATCACAACAGTGAAAGCTACCTGTTCAAGATGAATAAGGATTTAATTGGCACCTTTCAGAAAAATAAGTTGAGGAATGATGCTTGTGCTTGGCTGGCTGGATGCGAGATAGTGCATGCTTCTGCTCCTTTTTGTGAGCCACTTGAATGAAGACAGGTGTAGGTTTAAGAGATCTCTCCTTGTCCCTCCCCAGAATGGTATAGGTTGTAGACAGACATGGTAAAGAACACAGAGCAAGCATTTGGGCTGAATACTTGTATTGTAACATGCTGAATTGCACCTGGGGTGAGAGAAGCTGTTATTACTGCCATTCAGGTTTTGCAGCTGGAAGTGACAAAGGAAGAGCAGCCTCATAACTCTCCTGTAAAGAGCCCAACTGTGGTCTTAGGACCCTCTCAAAACTATTTCACAGAGAAGAGCATTACAAGTAGAGTATAAAAGGATGTGTTAGTCATTCGTATGTAGTGCTTCAGGCTGATTTAAGGGTACTCCTTAGCACTTCCTCAAAGTCAAAGGCAAGTTGCTGCCTCCTGGATGCTCCCTGCTATTGGATAATTGCAGGGCTTTGTGCTGGTACTGAAGTGGGCTGAGGAACATTATGTGTTCAGTCTCTCAGCTGTAGTGGTGGTAACTTGGATCATATAAGTTGGAAGGGACCCTTAAAGGCCATCTGGTCCAACTCCCCTGCAATGAACAGGGACACAAGACAGCTAGATCAGGGTGCTCAGAGCTCCATCCAGCCTGATGTTGTATGTCTTTAGGGACAGGGCATCCACCACTCTAGGCAACTTGTTCCAGTGCTTCATTACCCTTAGTGTTAAAAAGCCTTCTTCCTTACATCCAGTCTAGATGAAAGTTTGAATCCATTTCCACTTGTCCCGTCACAACAGACCCTGCTAAAGAGTCTGTCCCCTTCTTTCTTATAGCTCCCTTTTAGATACTGAAAGGATGCCTTCAGGTCTCCCTGGAACCTTCTCTTCTTCAGGCTGAACGGCTATTTCAGCCTGTCCTCACAGGGTAGGTGTTCCATCATTTTAGTGATCCTCCTCTACACGCTCCAGCAGGTCCGTGTCTCTCCTGCACTGAGGACTTCACATCTGGATGCAGTACTCCAAGTGAGGTCTCACCAGTGCAGAGCAGAGGGGCAGGATCACCTCCCTTGCCCTGCTGGCCACGCTTCTTTTGATGTGGCCCAGGATACAGTTGGCTTTCTGGGCTGTGAGGGCGTATTGCTACCTCATGTCCAGCTGCTATCCACCAGTACCTTCAAGCTCTTTTCAGCAGGGCTGTGCTACATCCTTACATCCTCCAGCTTGTATTCATACTGAAGATTGCCATGACCAAGGTGCAGACCTTGCACTTGGCTTTGTTGAATCTCATGAGGTTCACCTGAGCCCGCTGGTCAGCCTGTCTAGGTCTCTCAGAATGGCATCCCATCCCTCTGGTGTGCTGACTTCACAGCTCAGCCTCATCCACAAACTTGCTGAGGGTGCACTTGATCCCATTGTTGATGAAGGTGTTAAAAAAACACACTGGTTCCAGTACTGACCAAAAGGACACCACCCGTCACCAATCTTCATGTGGATGAGGAGCCATTGATCACCACTCTCTGGGTACAGTCTCACAACCAGTTCCTCTTCCATTGAACAGTCCACCCATCAAATCCATATCTTTCTGATTTGTAGAGAAGGGTGTTGTGTGGGACCGTGTCAAAGGGTATATCCCTGGAAAAGCTTAACAAGAGACTTCTGTCTAAAACTCATATGCAAGCGAGGCTTTAGGTACGTCTGCTCCTACTAGAGCTTGTGACAAAATTCCAGTCAGTAAAAACAAGGTGGTGAGAAGTAGCTGGTGATCACTGGGCTTGATCATCACTAGCACAGATCATCAGGGACAAGCTATAACCCAGCTTAGCTGAATTTTATGTTAATTCTGTTGGTTTCTTTGTGATCGCTTCTGTTGTTTCGCTCTATTTCAAACAACATTTGAAAGTGAAGTGGTACCCACTGAAGTGGTAAGCGGGGGGGGAAAAAAAAATCAATTTCCCCTATGTTATGATAGGAAGGGTGTAAAACAAACCAACCACCGAGGTGTTTATTCCATTTACTTAAGGCTTACAGCACTTCGTGGTGGACCTGAATGACATTGGGTCCTGGTAGCAGTGACTGTGTTTGGCACAGCTTTTGCAGATTGAGCTCAGAAATAAAGCCAAATATTTGTGGTTTTTTGCATCTTTTGGCGAGATCTGTTTGTTACACGTGGATCTTCATTATTAACCTTATCGTTCACAGGATTGTTGCCAAAACATCTCTGACTTCGCCCCCATGGCCTGAAGTGAAATTGCCAGATCCAGTGGAAGAAGCAAAGCACCATGCAGGTAAAGGTGCCAAGTCTCCAAGTGAAGCTTAACATCAGTGTTGTCATTGGTGGCTTGATAGAGTTTATGGCTTTTTATTCTTTCCTTTTAGTGTCACCAGACTCATGCTCTGGCTGCTTGTATTAGAGATTTGGGTAGATTATATAAAGTCCCTTAGTTTGTGACAGCCTGACAGGTCATACCGCTCTCCAAGGACTCTTATATGATGGGCTGTGTTGCTACCTAAAGTGCGAAGTGTGGCTTTTCAACCACAGGGAATCACTTTTTTTTCTTTTAGTGGATAAAGCAAAATGCTGAAGCCAGCACAAGCAGTTGGATAGTGGGCACATCAGAGGGCCGTTACTTCTTAGTGAATAATACAGAATGCTAGAGCCAGCATAAGCAGTTGGACAGTGGGCACATGACAGAGATGTGGCATAAGGCAGTGAGCTGGTGGGAAGCAACACCGTGTTAGAAAATGCATGCTTGTCCCCACATCTAGTCAGGATCACTGAACACAGCCGCTAGTCCTCTTGGAAGGAGCCCATGGATCAGCCAGGAGTCAGCCTCACAAGTCAGTATGTGAAGTGCATGTAGCTGTTGAACACAGCTACCAGACACAGGTTTCCCCTGGCTAGTAGAGATGTGGAAATGAAATACAGAGAAGGCAATATGTGTCTAGCCTTATCTTGTCCAGGAGGGGCTGCTGTCATCCAGACCCTGCTAGAGATGGTAGAAGAGAAGCCAGCACAGGTACAGAATGTTTCTCAGAACAGTAACAAGCCCTAGTGGGTGAATTTCTCTTACAGTTCCTGTGGTGGTGAGCAGTTTGCAGTCATCTGCTTCATGCAGTGAATGAGCTCTTGTGTTTATTAACAGGCTGTCTTCCTGTCTTGTTGCATTAGCTTCTAGGACGTCAGTGAAAGGTACCTGAAAGGACATTTCTGAAGGCTGTAGTCTGGAGAGGCCTGCGAAGTGAAGGAGGGAGGAGATCCACAAGGAAGCAGTGGAAAGAGAGAAGCAGAGCTTTGCCTGTGTTTTTTGCAGATAGTTTCCCATAGCATAACAAAAATGTGGTAATAACTGTGCGAGTGATGTGCCTTGGAGAGAGCTGCTTCTTCCAGGTCTCCTCTCTGACTGCTTTTTTTTATCCTGCTTTTCATTTCCTCTGCACGTCTGGGATTGCTCAAGTGGCAGATGAGCGTTCTGTCCCAGAGCATGATTTGACCCAGTAGTGAACCATAAACTGCTTCGTTTGATTTGCTGACGCCCTGGGGTGAATAAGGTCCCATGTTCTTCTGACTGCTTCACGTGGGATCCTTGGGGTTGTTGTGATTTCCGTGCCTTGTAACCTCCTACTGTTTATGAGCTTGCATCACTGTCTCCTGGCTGTGCTTATCCAAAGCAAACAGCAACTAGAGCATTTGAGTTCTGCCTGATATTCTCCCGCTGTCTGTGGAAACAGACATGGATATTTTAGGAACCGCCATTCCACATGATGCTGAGATTCAAGCTGTGCTAACAGTCAGGTGGTAATATCCATTGATGTTTCCTGTCACTAGAGATGTTTGGAAGAGCGAGCAATAACTTCAGAGTCCACGTATGTTGAAGAACAAATATCTTTTTCTGATAGAAAAAGGTAAAGTTGTGTGGGTAGAAAGTTGAAATTTGGTGAGGAAGTAACCCTCGTTAGAACATGACTCCACATTTGTGTTTTTTTTTTTATGAAGGTTGGTGTTTTGAAATGTTGGTTTTGAGATGTTGACCACCACAGTACTACTGAAATACGTGTGTCAGCAGTTTAGAGCTGAAAGAAATTTGTTGTATCCTGTTGTGCATTGGGGTTTTGTAACAAAGAGAAAGGTAACCGTACTTTCCTGTGGACTTTTGGTAGTGGAGCACTCTCAGTCAGATGAAGAGTATGAAGAGGACTTTTTTCCTGGAATGGCAATTCCAGAAACACAGAAGCACAGCTCTTAGTTTTAGTGAGAATTGCACAGACTGCTGTCTTGTAGAACAACTTCTCTTCTAACCTCTACCTATAATAGCTTGTTGGTTTGAAACATGAACGCTTTGAGTGTTCCTGTATGGGTTGGACTTGGTTTGGTTGTAAGTTCTTGTCTGTCCCAAATGGTTATTGTACTTTGTTTACATACCAAGAAAAGAAAAATGATTCGACCACTTGTGAGGACAATGAAGAAAGTTTATTTTTCCAGTTATAGCAAAGTTACTCTTTTTCTAAACAGCTTGAGACGGTGGAAAGCTGCTATTTGGCAGTGGAATAGCACTCATTAAAAAGGACCTTTTGATGTTCTCATAAAACTTGATTTCGGCTTCGCTGCACAGGAAGTTGATTACTGAAATCTGAGTTACGTGCATGTGCTGAGCAGGACCTTATCCCTGGAATTTATACTGCTCCTGGCACCTTGCTCTGGTTGCATGTGTGTATAAGAAGAGCTTTTCTGGAAGTCTCTCCAGCTTTCGCTGCAGGTTCTCAGGCCAGGTTTTGTTAGCAGGCTGGATTCCTTCTTCCTGTGTACTTTACAGAACTCCTTTTGATGTTCCTGGTTGCTTTACAAAGTATTTAGTGTCCTGGCCTTTTTTATGCATTACTTGGAAATTGAGGAGAGCTCCATTCCAGATGTGTAGACAAGCGCTCCCTTCTGGAACACTTTGTGTTTGAGTACAGTGCGTTTTAGGATGCCTAAGAAAGAGGCTGAGAAATCAACTGCTTGGGATTAACTGCACAATATATTTATAGGTGTCTGCTTGTGTGCTTACTGTGCGTAGGTTTTTACAGCAACCAGAAGGCAGGAAGGTTTGCGAAAGGGTGACTCACGCCCTGTAGGAATCAGCATTGCTCTTATCATAAATTATTAAGGTTGGAAAAGACCTTCAAGATCATCTAGTCCAGCTGCCACCTACCACCAATATTACCCCTTAAACCGTGTCCCTAAGTACACATCTACACCTTTTCTTGATCCTCTTGAGTCTTGCTTAAAGATTCCCAAAAGGTAACAGTTTAGGTGGGAGAGCAGCGTGGCTGAGTTAATTCTGATCAACTCTTCACGCTTTGTTGAGTTTTCTACTCTGATTTCTTCTCTGCTCTTTGCCAACAGAAGTGGTGCAGAAGGTGAACGAGATGATTGCAACGGGGCAGTACGGGAGGCTGTTTGCTGTGGTCCACTTTGCTAGCAAACAGTACAAAATAACCAGTGAAGACTTAATTATGATGGACAACGTGCTGCAAGCTGAATGTGGAGACCGAATCCGGATGGAAAAGGTAAAATGCCTTGTCCACGGTGCCTGTGACCCCCATGCTATTTCTGCTGCAAATGTTTCCTGAGTCAAAATTCATAACCAGTCTTTGAAAAGTCTTGAAGAGCTCCTGTTGTATCTCCCATTCTTATTTTCAGCTTTCTTTTTTGGTTTGGTTTTTTTTTGGCATTAGGTTTATTCCAATCTGAGCTGTGCTGTTAGTGATAACGTTAATGTGATTTCTCTTGAACGTGGTTGGAATGAGTTGTGACAAGACTCTGTTACAAGACAGATTTCTGTTGTGCTAATTTCATCCAAAATAAAGAAAATTACAGTTGTTGTTTTTAGAGATGACAGTGAAAGAAAGACTGTGTTTACCTTGAGACTGCTACACCCAAAACACTGACAGTACTCCCAGAGGAGCTGTCACTGCTCAGAGCTTTCCAAGATCCCTATCATGCTGAGTGTGTTGGGTGGAGTGAGAGGGATGCTGTGTGTAGGGGAGAATTGCCAAGATGCAATTCAACATATTTATCCTTAGTCTTGGTTAACTAGCAGGAACTTGTAGAGGCTCATTAATTAAAATTTTAAATGAAAGAATCCGAAGTAGGATTTTGTTGGATTAATATTGAGTTGTTAGAGCCAAGCAAGCAGTTAAGGAGAGAAGGGCGATTCTAATTGTCCTGAAAGTCCTGAAATTGCTCTGAAAGTCCTGCTTAGAGGCCACTTCTTAGCTATGTTTTCATCTGTGTCCTACGTCTTCGCATACACTCTGACTTGCACAGAGCAGACAGACAGGAGAACAGAGAATGTGAGAATGAAGAGGGTTATGAACTTGCTTAACCACCATACTCCTGTAGGAATTTCACTACAAAATATCTTGTTAAAGGAAAAAGTGGAACACCTAACATCCATTTCTATGTTGCTTTTAAACTGCTGCCATACAGTTAGTGTGGAAGGAGGCAACCTGCATGAAACGCCGTCTCTTCTCATGAGAACTTCTCTATTATTTCACCTGCTTCTTGGATGGGAGGGTGATTGAAATGCCCTGAAATGAAAGGGTTTGTCTCCGTGGTGGTGAACTGACCCCAGCTATTCATTTCTTTATTGTCCATCTTGAGGCCTCGGGGAGGACAATGATTAAAGTGTTTCTGTAGAGCATGTGTTGCAATTGCTATAAAACCCAATGATTTTAGGAGCTGCCACTCATTCAGCACCCACGCAGAAGCGTATTCTTCTTCCCTGTATTGCTTTTATCTTTTTACAACTGTTGGTGAGCCAGAACAGGAAAGTTCAGTGTGTTCTGATCAGTGTGAAAGATACTTCTAAAGTATGTTTTAGAATAAAGTTCTTCTGGAAGTCTGTCTGTTTTATGAATCTGTTTCTTGCCTGTGAGCTGCCATTCTCCACTGGTCCTCTCTAGTAACAAAGCCAGGTTTGAAACATGTGAAGGCCCATTTTTAAGCAGTTTGGCTCCTTTATGGTGGCTACAGAATTTGGAAAATATTGCTTGTATTTCTGCTGGGATGATGAACCGCTGATATGTCTGATTATTTCCCATAGGTTTTGCTGGTTGGTGCTGATGATTTCACGCTTATTGGAAGACCGCTCCTGGGGTAAGAGATCTCATTCAAGAATTATCCTGCAACCTGAAGAGAGTCTTGAATTTGTCAGTGCTATCTCTTTTCCCATCCCTATGGCTTCTGAAAGAAAAAAATCTGCAATAAAACAAACTTGTCAGCTTTGGCTGGCTCTTAATTATTACCACAGTGCCAGGATGGAGCACAGTACCCATTCCTAAGGTCATTGTAGGATATTAACCCCCGTTGGCTTGGCTCTGTTTTCTACATGTATAAGACTTGCACAAACTAGCAGTAAATCTTGCTCTTCAGCATCTTTACTCCCTGACCATAATTGCAGTGATAGCCATCTTAAAATAACCCAGAAATCCATGCCTGTCCCTTAGTGCCTTAATTTGAGTTCTTGTTGTGTTTTGTGTTTTTTTTTTTTTTTAAACCTGTTTCCTTTTACCCATGATTTAACCCAGCAGGTCTTAATCTTAAATTAAGAGTTCAAAGTTTTCCCTTCTTCCTAGTTACATGCCTCCAACAGTCATGGCACCAGCTCCATCTTAGAGCTGCCAGACTTGCTATGCAAGTGGCCAGAACACCTGGTTTGTCAGCATTTTCTTTACCGAAAGGAAGTGGTGTGTGGACTCAGAGTTGCTGGTTGAGCTCTTAGCATTGGCCAGAAGCAAAGTCATCAGCTCTGTGTAGCTTTCCCCAGAGGTTCTAGTGGTAAAGTGCAAATCAAAATAATGTGGCTTGCAAGTGCTTTAAGAATCTGGAAGCCCTGGCTGTGGTCTGGCTGCAGACTGCACTCCACGTTTAATTGTTGGCTTGAACTGCAGCAACTTTGGCAGAGGACAGCCAGATAAGGAGGAACTTGTAGGTCTTGATGCCTTGCAGATTCAGGTTAGAAACACCAAGTATTTTCAGATCGGTTTGGCTTCTGGATGCTTTCTACATTACCAGGAGGACGTCTGTATTCCAGAGTTATAAATAACATGTTTGCACACTTGATAAACATGATTTCTGACATGGGTTTCTGGTGTTTGATAGGATTATGAGGGCTGATAGTGCTTCTGTAAAGAGATTTGGAATGGCAGATCTTCAGGAGCCTTTGAATTATTGCCAGATATTGTTAAACTTGTTGAAGATCTTTAGGAAGTGGAAATACCATTACTAGGACTAGAAACGTGATCTTGCAGATAGTTGAATAATAGAATCATAGAACATCCCAAGTTGGAAGGGACCCGTAAGGATCATTGAGTCCAGCTCCTAGATACATTCTGCAAATGGGGATGTGTCATCCCAGACAGGTTGGGAGCACCATCCTTCACCTGGCTTTCTTAACTAGCGACACTGAAGTGCTGTACTTGGCATGTGCCGTAAAAGCTCTAGAACAGGAAGAAAAGCAGCTGTTTGATTCCTGCAAGTGCTCTAAGTCTGCAGAAGGCACTGTCAGTTGCTTGAAGCAGACCAAACCGCTCACTGAACTCAAGTAATTTTGGCAGAGGAGGATCACTGGGAGGAGAAGGCAGAGCGGAGGGCCGGTGGAGAGATGCTATCCTCCCTCTGAGATGTAGGGAACCTCCCCAGGTTCCCCATCTCTCTGTACTCCGCATGTCACAGGCAGTGCAGACTTCAATTCTTTCTCCTAGTTCCCAGTCGTGTCTAAACCGCAGACATTTTGGAGGGGAGATAAGAGCTTGGATGCGAACAAAGGCAGTTTTGTTTTTCTGTTGTTTGAAAAATAAACACATCAGTGAATGCTTGCCCCAGTGTCTGTGTAAGACAGTTCATTACAGCTGCGCTCCCTGTTCAGACTTGGAGACGGGTAGGAACTTGTCCTGTTTTGGGCAAATGGTCATGTTTTAATTTTCTGTAGCAGATACCTCCCAAGATGACACTTCTCTAAAGCCTTAAAAAAACAGCAGTGCAACAAAACATATCTGCGTGGCAGAGGCTATTTTGGGAACTCGGAGCTGGCTTCTACTCTGGAATCTGTTGGGTTTTGTTTTTGTTCAAGTAACTTGCTGTCTGCTTGATGGGCACAAGGGTATCAAGTGGTATGCAGTTTTACTTCGTTTAGCTGCATAATGTAAAAAATTATTGTGCATCTCGAAAGCTGTGATTAGAAGCAAGCGTAGCTTTGCATGGGTTTCATTCATCTCATGGTTTGATGCCCCTGAGGCAAAAAGTTGTTTGTTTCTACACAGAGTACAGCTGATGAGAGTTTTTTCCCTTTAAATGAACCCTATCTTTCTCCTGCCACTTGACCATTTTTGCAGTGGCTTTAGTAGCAATGAGGAACTGCCTGAAGCTCCTCCTAGACAGCCAGGCTGGGTTCACTTACCCTCTGCAGGGAGAGAGAGAAAGTTTATTGGCTGAAGTTGTTACCTCTGACAGTTATGGTCCTTTGAGGCTGTAACTTGCCTGGATCGCTTGCACTGCTCACTGACAAGAGCTTTCAATCCAGCTTAAGTCCACGAAGCTTCAGCCTAATTTTTTCTTACTTCCTGCTAAAATCTGATTAAAAGATGTGCTTTTATATCTTTGCATTGTTTTGCTTTCTGAGAGCAGCAGGCCTGGCTGTCCCAAACTCTGGGAAATGTGTGACCCCCCCCCCCCCCCCCCACTTCTCATTTTTATGGGCATTCCAGTCATACCTAAGACATTCAATAAAGATTTCTTTTTACTTGGGCTCTGTATTGCTGAGAACTCTTTTTTGCTTACATGCACTTTACCAGCAAGTTGGTTTCTGCCCTTCTTCAGCCTTCCAGCCAGCAGCTCCTAGTGGTTTGTCCAACAGAGAAGAAGACTCGTTGGGACCTGCTGGCCTTGAGCTTTGACTTGCACCTCACCTATTTCTCAACAACACCTTTAGTTTGCTTGAAAGCTTGTCAACATCTGTAAGCAGTGCATGGGGGGATGGCTATTTACAGGCATGCCGGTGTTTCTCCTGTTGGCTGAATGCTACCCAAGGTTTAGGGCAGTGGATGTGGTCTGGCACTGAGAGCTGTATCAGGGATGGCTTGGCTGCGTTGCTGCAAACTCTGTCTATTCTGAGAGCAGCACAGAGATTTCAGTGGCTGAGTTGTTTTATCTGGCCTGGCTGCTTTCCAGTTTCCCCGTGTGATCATCATTAGTGAGTTTCTGACATGCCTTTACCGTCCAAGCCTCTGAGAAGTCAGTGGGAGTTTAGATTTCCTTTTGCCTTCGGTGGACAGAAATTAGACCCAGAAAGCAAAGCTCCCTAATTATAGTGGCAAAACACAGCCAGCCCCTGGAGTGCAGTTCAGCTTTTTGGTTTCTTTCCTAGCATTACAGTGCTTACTGTGTATTTCGGTAGTGCTGTTGGTCCTATCATTGGGCCGAATCTGGATACCATCTTTTAGCTGAGATGTCAGGGTCACCCAGTGGTCTTTTAAAATCTAGATTATTTTATCTCTTTTCTTCTTTTGGGCTAGTCAGTAAATGTAGATGTAGCAGATTTTTCCTCTGGCCGTCTTTCTCTCCTCACTTAAGGATTCAATCACTGATAGATATTATACCCCAGAGGGTAAAAGTTAATATGGATGCTAAATGTCTCAGAGCCTTTGGCCTCTCAGTGACCTTGCTGGAACAGTTGGCTAGATGGGCTTTTCTCCTCTGCCCCCATAAGCACAAAGTCATTTGTCAAGAAAATGCTCTTTAAATGTCTTCTGGCAGCAAAGTCAGTGTGCTAATCAGTTTTTAATGGTACTCTGCAGTGATGCTGCATGGAAGAGTGTCTCTTCCGTCTCCATCGTGCCTGTTGATTAAAAGTACACTTTCCAAAGCTCTTGTCTGAAGGTGCTTATCCTCTCGTAGAGGAGCCGGTGAACAGACAGGTAGCTGGTCCTCAAGCACATGCTTTGCATCACCTTGTTTTCTAGCTTGGGTATTTTTTTTGAGTGGCAGCCAGAATTCTCAGTGCTCTTATTTTCTAACTTCAGCAGGTCTTCTCCTTGTGCTCTGCAGCTTCCTTGGCTGGGTAGGAGGTGTTTATTCATGTGTATTTGTAGAGTAATGCAGAGCAATGGATTGCTTTGTGGCTTTAGTCATATGCGAAGTATGGGCCATGTTCTTCTCTTCATTTCCATCCCTAGGGAAGGAGGTTGTTTAGTTGCTGAGAATTTCCTTCCATGTGCAGAAGTGAGATTTAGAAACAATTTGAAACTTTGAGTGATGTCACCACCCCACCTGAACTCTGTTTGCGGGGTAACCTGTACGTAAAATCCTCAGTGAGTGTGTGTCCTCTCTTCCAATTTGGGGTAAGCAAGTGGGACAGACCAAGAGGGGGAGGCAGAAGGGAGCTGTGTGGGAGAAGTGACTTGCTCCAGTAGCTAATTAGCTGCTCTTCCTGCTAGAAACAGCGGCCAAATCTCCTTCTGCTGAGTTTCTGCCAGAACTTTCTCAGGTAAGAAAGGTCAGAAGATTTTATTCCAGCTGTCTGGGGTGCTTTACAGAAGAAAGAAAGACTTCTGTGTTGACCAGCAGAGCACAGGAGGAGGGACTGTGGTGGGTTTGATCTGTACCGTAAGCAAAGTAGAAAGATCTTGTGAACGTGGCAGGAGAATTCATCTGAACTGTAATCCTACAAGCTCCTCCAGGCTTCTCTTACTGCTGCTTCCTTGGCTGTTTCTGATCTCACCCTTCATGTGGCAGAGAAGTACTGCCCTTCAGACTAGCACTTCACTTGACTGTTCCACAGACAGCACCTTGAGGCTTTTGGCTTTGCACCACAAAGCCAACTACCTGACAGATGTCCTTTCTTCTTCCCTGGTGACCTTGTAGTTCCTGTAGATTTGGGCTTTTTATAGCGGGATCTGTTACCTTTGTGTCACTTCTCCCCCTGAACCTATTCACCAACGGGCAGACAATGTAAATCATTAACAAGTGGTGCTTTTTTCCTGTATTTTTAAGGAGAGATCTGGTCCGTGTGGAGGCTACTGTGATTGAAAAGACGGTGTCGTGGCAAAAAATCAACATGCGCTTTCGGAAAAAGCACAATTATCAAAGGAAAAAAAGTAAGATATAAAGAACACGGAGCTTACTTCCGTGCTGTTCTATGGCTGGGATATGGATATGCCTGAAGAGAGACGTATCAGAACACCAGTTCCCGGGGAGGGAGGTTTATTCACCATACCCCCAGCACTCTTCAAGGAACAGCACTTCTTTCCCAGCTTGCTGCCCCAGATGCGTCCACTGTATTCAGAGCAACAGTGACTTTATTCGTCTCTGTCCAGCACCCTTTGTTAGGTAGCTTTGTGAAAAACCTTTCTGGAAAAGGAAACGTTTCAGGGCAGAGAACCAGTTTTGGTCTCCTTCCAAGGCTTTACATACTGGCTATCACAGATACTGACAAGCTCTAACAGTATCCTGTGGCAGTCCTTTCGACTTCCCTTTCTCAGATATGACTGAGAGGGTGGGAAATGATGACTGTTCTTTGCAGAACAGATGCTAAAGCCTTAACCGGTATGACACAGTCCCATAGGAGCTCTGCCTAGACCTCCTGCTCATGCAATACCAGCGTCACGTAGCTGTCCTGCAACGTGGCTGCATCTGTCAGCACACCCCCTCCTAGACCCTGTCGTGCCTTGGCTTGCCTTAATGTAGCTCAGGCTTCTGATGGGTATGCAGCAGTTTGTATGCTATCATCTGATCTCTTTTTTTTTTTTCCTCTCTCTTTTTATTCTTTTTCAGTTATCACGAACCCACAGACCGTCCTCCGGATAAACACCATAGAAATTTTCCCCTGTTTGTCATGATTGATTGATTGGATGTCGTGTGGCTTAGGCTTATTATTGCTTTAGGCAATTATGGAAATAAAACTGCCTCGGCGTCGTAAAGTTCTGGACTTCTTGCTATTGTCTGAAGTGGAAATCTATATGTAATTTCTTTTTAAAAAGCAAAATGACATAATTTTTTTGTTCACTGTTATTTCAGCATTGATGGTGTTTACTTATTCAGAGCCTTAAACAACCCCAGCTGTGTTGCTAGCTGACAAGCTATTTCATGCCAACAATGTCTACCTTTGGCTACACGCTTCTCAGAGGGCTTTTGTTTATCTGTGTCTCAGCTGATAAAAATAACTGGGATTTCACTGGCTGTAGAAGAAGAGGGCCATCAACTCCCCAGTCCCGCAGATGAGGCTCTGAGCCTGGAGGACAGGATCTAAGTGTACAATTGATTGATTTAAAGAGCCCACTACTTGCGTTAGTTACTCATGTCCTTGCAAGTTTCCCTACCCTGGAACTGTGGGTGCACTTAAGGCTAGCAGAGAAACATACATGTTTGGGTGAGCTTGTTTCTCCTCTGCAAACACTCAGCGCTCTCCACAGATTGCAGATAGGAGAGATGTTTTTAAGAGCGTTAAGTGCTATTTGTCTGTTTATTTTTGTTTGTTCCTTTCCTTACCAAGCTCTAGTTGATCTGTTAATATGATGTTGGCACTGCGTGGCTTCTGGGAATATCCTGTGGTGCTTTGTATGACCCACAGCAAACAGCTGACCCACAGCGCTGAAGAGTGCCGGGGAAGAAGATACTTACTGCAGGATCCCAGATTGTGCTAAGATGTGAAAATCCTTCTTAAACATTAACAACAAGAGGTACAGCTGGGAAATTCACCTCTTAAAGGTGAACCAAACTATTGCATAGCAATGAATTGCGTGTGTATCATCATATCATCGAAATAACAGATGCCAGTGGCTTAGGAGTGATTTCATACCTATTCCATAAGCAGGTTTTTTTTTTGATTTCTGGTCTTGGTATTTTTCTTTCTTCACTTTGTCTGCAAATCAAGCAGTGTCACTGAGCAGCACGTGCAAGACCATATTCAGCAGAGGTGCGTTCATCGAAGGTTTGCGTGTGTTTCTGGACAGTGATGACAACTAGGAGGAGTTTCCTGCAGCTTTCAGGAGGTTCTTGGGGTAGCTGTCAGATTCCCTGCAGCTACCTTGAGAAATGATGAGTGGGCTCTGTTCACCTTGCCGCTTCTGTAGGGAATTCCTTGCTTCTAATGAGTCAAGAAGAAGGACCGCATCTGGATGTCCTTATGCACCTTCGCTGTGGTTCCTTTCTCAAACTAAGGTTGCCCACTACTCTGCATGGAGGAAATGCTAGTTTTGAACGTAAGTATATCTGGGTCTTGTCCTGTCTTTCAAGTCACTATAAGTGTGCAGGAGATCACTTGATGTGCTGTAAGCATCGAGCTTTGTAGTACAGGCTGCTTTCATCTGGCCTTACTTCAGCTTGAGGGAGATCTGGGTGTGCTTGGGTTAAGCCAGTTCTCTAGTCACCAGAGAGAGGTCCTCATCTCTAGAGGCTCGCTCTTCTCTCCTTGCTTTGGATAGCTTGGCATGGACAGCCCTTGGGAGATGCTTTTCCTTCTCTGACTGTACAGGGGGCTTGGGCGCCTTGATTTTGCACAACTAGAAGAATACAGAGGCAGGGACCTTTCTACAGAGGAGGTTCAGGTTGGCTGTTGGAGCAGGCACCCCAGGGCAATGCGCATAGCCCTAAGCTGCTGGAATTCAAGGAGCATCTCAGTCATACAATCTGATTTTTGGGTGGTCCTATGCGGAGCTGGGAGTTGGATTTAATGTTCCTTATGCGTTCCTTTCAACTCATGGAATTCCATGATTCTATTCCATGGTAACCTGCTTTGATCATTTCATCTTGCAGCTTCCTTTCCAAGCTCTTACAGATGGAAGTAGTGGAGGGACCTCTTCTTCGGAAACCATCTCCTGGCAATGCTACCTCTTCCTCTTCTCCCAAAGGCGGCTTTAGTTTCTCGCTGGGGCCACAGATCCCCGCAGTAGCAGTTAATTGCAATATGTGGTGCCAGCGGGCTGGCATGAAGAGTGTGCTACCACAGGCTACGCAGGGACTGCATTCCAGTTACAGGCTGTTCAGAGCCCACAGCGGAAGCAGCATTGCCAGCTGAAGCAATTTGACTGGGAACGTCACAATTCCCATGTGTTTCTCAAGGTCTGTGAGTGCCGGGGCTAAGAAACAGCATGGCTTCTAGGGGAATTTTCTAGCTTTCCTGGTTGCAGAGAAACACTTGAAAATCATGAGAGATTTCGTGGCTCGGAAGCTGGAAGAAGGAGCTGAGGGTTTATTCAAAAGCATAATGAAACGTTTTCAATCCGTGTGTCCCCTCCACACCAAAACAAAACCAAAACCCTTGGGGAAAAGCAATTCTAACCCAGAAAAGATAGAATAGGAAGTTAGGGTGGCTTTGTGCTGGGTTCAGTGCCTTTTTCAGCAAATACCAAGAATTCAATCGGAAACCAGGAAATCAGGAAAATACTCAGATTTTATTCAATATGGTGCCTTCAGGTTGAGGCATAATGGGGCTTCTCCTGATGTTTTCTTTAGGGGAAGTTAAAGCTCCTTACGTGCTAAATGGAAGCAGGAATCTGTGGTTCTTCTCTGGAGTGAAGCTGCAAGTCTCCTTGTGTTCACATGTTGCGGGTGGCCACTTGAGATTTTCTTTTTGGCTGCTTCGTGTGCTTTGCCACACTCTAATAGTTTGAGCATGTACAGGAATTCCTCAACAAAACAGGCAGCACTGATTCATTGTGGAAATTTATCTGCTAGGACAAAACATCTTTTTGGACATCGCGTCAGATCAGGGTGGAATTTGAGAGCTGCTTTGCCCAGTCTCCAACAATTAGGCATCTGCGTGGCTTAGATGAGATCCAGACCCAAGTTCCTGCCATCCAGGCTCTCTAAAGCAAAGCTGCTGAGTTTGCCCCCCTTCAGTTTCCCCTTGGTGCTGTCTGACTTTGTGTAAATAAGAATTCACTGCCCAGAGTGCGGAGGGCATCTGTCTGCTCTGAGTCAGAGCTGAATTCCAATGCCTGCTCCCTGCCCACTGGCCACAAAGCCGCCGGCTGTTCTGCTTTCCCTCTTGTGCTTTCGAAGAATGCCGTTAGGACTCCGCTTCATACCCCAGCAGAAGGACAACAGGCTTTGCAACGCTGACATTTTACCACTCTAAGGAAGCCTTGTTTTCTTACCAGCAGGGCTGCTGAGAGGTTTGCTCAAAAAGAGGCATTGGTAAGTGCCATCGCTTCTCTGCCAGCTCTATTTCAGCCTCATGCTGCACTCATATTCTCTTTTTTGGGGGTATAAATGTCTGGGTGTTACCGGATCCCAGCTGAACTGTACAACCCCTGCTGGGCACCCCTTGTTCCCCTGTTACCTTTTCAAAGGAGCCAGAAGTGTTCAGCCAAGCACTAATTAAGCGTGAGCCATGGCAGCGAATGCTATGTGCTGGTGCACAAGGATCAATGAGCTATGGCCTGCCTGAATGTTAGCCCCAGCCTTTGCCTCGTCCCTCACCCTTTTAAGAGCAGCGGACTGTGGCACCCTGTTTCATGTTTGAGTTTGGAACAAGGTTTCAGTAATTTAAATGGCACGTGCTCTTCTTCCCCTCCCCAATGGGATGTGATGGCCACAGCGGCTCAGATGCCAAATCTGCAGCATCAAGATGCTCGTCTTTGGGCTTCACATCCTGAGGACCTGATAGTAGCCTTTTGGTATCTAAAGGGGGGGTGGAAGAAAGAAAGGGGACAGGCTCTTTAGCAGTCTGTTGTGATAGGACAAGGGGAAATGGTTTCAAACTAAGAGAGGGGAGATTAAACTGGGTGTAAGGAAGAAAACTGGGTGTAAGGAAGAAACTTTACAGTAAGGGTGGTGAAGCACTGACTCAGGTTGCCCAGAGAGGTGGTGGATGCCCCATCCCTGGTGATGCCCAAGATCAGGCCGGATCAGGCTCTGAGCACCTGATGGAGCTGTAGGTGTCCCTGGTCATTTGCAGGGGAGCAGGACTGGATGACCTTTAAGGGTCCCTTCCAACATAAACAATTCTATGATTCTATGAAGAAATGGATTCTTATTGGGTTTGGAGTGGAAACAGCCCACGCTGGCCATCCTACAGGATGGCTTTCTGCAGCGCGTCTCTGAGCTCCGTCTGGATGAGCTTTCAATTACCTACGTGATGGGGTTCCTCTTCCATGCCTTGGCAAGTTGTTGCGTGCTCTAAAATAAGCTCCACAAGCAGAGCCGTTCCTCACAGCATGAAGCCTTCCTGTTGTGAAGGATCCATGATGTGTGCAGCATAATGAAGTGTGATGGACGTGGGGAGCAGCAGCAGCCTTTCTTTCTGACGGCCAGCTTCTGCAGAGAAACAGAAATGCCCTGAACTCTGTCTTTGGGACCCAAGGGACTCAACATCTTACTTACAGTACGGGCCTGCTTAACATTCAGCAGCCTGTACCGTTGCACAGGCAGCAGGTGTTCATCCTGGCCAAGTGGCAAAGCAGCTTAAAAAAGTTCTTAGGATATCTCATTCAGGCCTTCAGGGTGGAAGGGAAATGCTGTTAATATGCCCCGTTGGTGTTTTGTTTTTTTTTTTTTTGTGGGTTTTGGGGTTTTTTTTTCTTCTCCTGTCAGCTTTGCAAAGGCGTCTTTGAACTTACGGTGTGCAGCCAGATTTATTTTCTCAGCATGATCCGGACGCATTTTGGCTGCACATCTCAGTACGCCTCGGTGGTTAGAAATCAGCAACAGACAGAATGCAGCACCGGGAAGCCGTGTTGGGTTTGATTTCTCTTGCGCTAGATTGTTTTCTTTCTTCTTTTGTGACCAAAGAAATAGCCCTTTCTATTAAGAAAAGAGATGCTTCACCACCAGGTCCAGGCCAACGCAAAGCCGTTACGGAGAAATCAGACAGCAAGCCTGGATGTGAGCAAGCATGGGGGCTAGGTGCCTTTCATCTATTATTTCCTCTCTCCCTATTTATAGAACGTGGGAGAAGTGGTTGGGATCCATGTCCTTGTTTTGCAGCGTCTCTGCCTGGCTGGTAATACAGAGTTAGCACAGCTGAAACCAAAGTCAGGTTTCGATTCCGGTAGGAGCCTGCAACACTGCTGAGAAAGGAACGGTCTCGGCTCTCCCTGAAGTCTGAAAGCACTTTTAATTGCATGCTGTCTTTGCTATAGCAACTAAAAATATGTTTATTGACAGCATCGCTTTTGTTATATTCTTGGAGAGCATTCCCTGATGGCACCATCCAATGTTAACTCTCTGGAGGCATGCTAGTAGCAAGGCTTGCTGCGTGCTTACTGTCTCTGAGGGAATAATGTTTGTACAGTCATTAATGAGAGACAATTACAGGTAAGACGTGAGCTGGAGACATGGGGATTGAGCCCTTTGGGTGGGTGCTTAGGAGATGAGCTAACCACTATTGAGAGTGAAACTTTACAACAGCTTTGTTAGTTTTAAAAAGAAGGTGCTGGCTCTGAAGTCAGCTTAACATCGTCGCTTTCAGCATGGATCTTCTGGTCTCCTGCACCTTGAAATCGTTTAACAGAGCAGAAAGGGGCTGGCTTCCATTTTATCTTCCCTTCCTAAATAAAAACAAACACACTGCTGCTTTCCAAGCCAGCAAAGTTCTGTATTTTTTTTTTTTTTCCCTCTTCTCAAAATAGCCAATGATCCGGCAGGGATTTCGTTTGGACCATGCTATGGGAATTCCACGCTCTGGGGCTTGAGGTGATTTCATTCTGTGTCTGCTTTAGGACAACATTTTACTTCTGTTGGATTTTGCTTTGCAGGGACATGATTCGTGAGTGAATTTGGCTACTTTCCCAGTGCAAACTCAGCGTTGTAAAAAAAAAGAAATAAATAACAAACCTGCAAGTATGGAGAAGCCTGGCCACAAATATTTCAGCAGAAAGCAATATCCACCCCCACCTACCTTCATGGCTGGTTCTGCCACAGGTGTTTGGTTCAGTGATTGCAAGTGATAATGCCGTGTTTCCATCATGATCCATTTCAAAGGTGTCCAGCAAACGTGGGCCTGTGTATGCATCACTGCTTGGTGCGTGTTTGGGAAAGCATAGCCTTCCAGCATGGCTTTCCAGTATCCCCAAATGCAATGTCAGGTACATAAACATGCCAGCTCCGGGCCCTGAGCCAACTTTCTCCTACAGAAGTCAAGAGTATACAAAGAGCGTTGCCTGGACTCTGCTGAATTCTGTCCTAAGGGCTGAAGAAGTAAAAGATCATTGGAGTAGATCTCCTTCTACCCAGTGTTCTCTGGCCATTTTGGGCTGGAATGCAGTGCTGTGGTTCAGCTTTGGTCCCCCCACAAGGTGGAGGTGCAATAAGAACCCCGAATTTGTCACTGGTCAGAGAGCTGAAGCCACAACAAACCCAGGACTGTCTCTATGAAATGCTGCAGCAGTGCAGCTGATGAAAGCTCATTGATCCCAACTGTTGAAAAAAGGGGGGGAAAAAAACACCATCTGGGAGAGTATCCTCTTATGGACTTCGTGCTTGGATATTAGTATGCACCATCAGGGCTGTGGCATCATTTCTTTGCTGTTACACCCTGAGGAAGGTTGTACACAGATGAATGAGGAGCACCTTCCCTTGGGGAAGCACATGAGACCCCTGTAAGGAATCACTGCTGGGGAAGCAAGAATTGAGGCCCAGCTCACATCACGCATAGCAGCACTACAGCTCAGCTTAAGCCCAGCAAGAAGTGGATAAGAATCATAAAATCACAAGGTTGGAAAGGACCTACAAGATCATCTAGTCCAACCATCCTCCCATTACCGTTGCTACCACAGAGACACAAGCTGGTGTCTCCTGCTAGAAGCAGGGATGAATTCCAAGCACCTGCTATGGGTGAGGTGGTTCCTGGATGCATTTGGGATGAATGCACAGAAAAGTATACACTGAATTGACCCAGGATGCACAGACACTGTCAGATTTGGCTGAAATCAGCCAATGTACTCAAAAACTAAACAGGGCCAAGCAAGACAGGATTTGACTGCAGACATCTCATTTCCTTAGGAAATGGGACTAAAAATAGGAGAGGGACACAAGGGAAACTTCTTCTTGACATGACACCCCCCCTCTCCAGCTGGGTTTTTGTCCTGAAATCTGAGATTTGGAGCTCTTGCTGATGTCTTCTGGGTTCCAGATGGAATCAAGCTGCAAATTGTTTGCAAATTGGTTCCTGTGAGCTCCGGAGTAGTGCTGGAGGGGTATGGGCTGATGCAGGGAAGCACATGCCAGCTTGCCATGGCAAGAGCAGCATAAGTGCAGTGAGAATGGTGCTGGGCTCAGAAGTTACAGGGCAGGAGCTCCATGTAGAAGCCATAGAAGCAATTATCGCCTCAGTGTTTTGTATCTCCACTTGCTCATTTCCCTTGTTTTACCAGTGCCCTCTTCCCAGTGAGGGCTTCAATGGGTCCCACGCTTCTGTCTTTGGTAGCAGTCTTTAAGAAACCCTTCTCCATGTTCAAGGTCAGAACACAACTCTTGGGTGCTGTGCATGCACCAGTGCTGTTCAGCTTCACCACGCATTATGGGCTGTAAACATCGAATTTTGGGTTACCTCGAGTGCTGGGTAAGGTGGTGCAGGTGACCTGGGTTCCACTGCAGACGAATTCACCGGAGTTTATCAGACAAAGAGAGGCCCGTGTGAGAGGTGATGAAAGCCTTTGGAAGGGAGGCTGGAGCCCTAAGGTGGACGTTTGACTGCTCTACACTCTTTCTCGTGTCTCTTCTGGAGTTTTAGCATTGCTGTCACCTGTGCCGCCCATGCAAGCGGCATCCTGGAGTTTGCTGAGGGTGGCCGAGATGCTGCGGGGCTTTTCCCTCCTGCTTACCCACAAGCCTAGCAAATGGGAGTTGTTCGTTAACTGGGGGCGAGGAGGAGGAGGAGGAGGAGGTGAGCATCCCCCAACCCGCCCGCACCCAGCCCTGCCCGGCCCCTGGGGCGGAGCCGGCGGAGCGCGGAGCTCCTTGCTGCTGAGCGCGGTGCTGCGAAGGACGGAACGCGGAGCTCCGAGGGACGGAGCCCCGGCCCCGGCATGAGCTTCCCGCGGCCCCTGCGGCGCTCCGTCAGCCTGAGCCCGGCCCGAACCCTGCGGCTCGTCGTGCTGGGACAAGGCGCCGTGGGGAAGACAGGTAGGACCGGGGGGGTGGAGGGTGGTACGGATCCCCTGTAAGGACTGGAGCGGGATGGGGAGTGAGTTCCTCCATCAGTGCCTCCCCTCGCAGCGTGGGTTTGGTTTTCCTTCCTCCCTGCGCTTTGCCCTGCGGCTCCCCCATCGCAAGGATTTGGGGCAGCCCTTCACCCACCCAGGGCTTGGCAGTTCTCTTTGCAGCACTCAGGGCTGCCGGGAAGCACAGCCGCCCCAACCAGCTCTGGGGATGACATTGGGGCTGTCGTGTCCTTGGGGGCAGGGTGACGTTTTCCACTCTACCAAGGCACAACCTCTAAAACTCTGTGCTGCAGTGGCACCTCCACCGGGCTTGCTGCCAGCTGTCGGGGCTGTCCGAGCTGCGTTTCCATATACAGTAACCGGCCTCTTGCTTTCCTCGTGTTATCAAAAAAAAATATCACAATTTCCCCCTCTTGCCCTGAAGGGAGTAACGCCGAGATCTTGCTTAGAGATCAGGAACTTGCAGCTCCGGGAATCAAAGGGAATATTAAGGTGAAATGCCTAAAGAAGGACTCCCCAGGCCTGGTGGTCTCTGCGGGGAAGTAAATGGACAATTTTCTCACCCACCTCTGCTGCATTCACCTGGATGAGCCCAGCTGGGAGCAGTTCTGTGCTCTCCAGAGCAGATTTGAGAAACTTTTAAGTTCTGGCTTCATGGGAAGGTGTTGCAGCAGCTCAGGCATTTCCATCCTCGTGTCCCAACCCTCTGAGGAAGGCTGAGTTTGAGCACAGGTCTATGGTTGAACCCAATCGGTAGCTCCAAGATTAAAACCAGCATAAATCACCCATGGGAGGCTGGAAGTGCAGCCCTCCCTTGAGATATCTGCTGCCTTCTGCTGCTGATCCTAGTGTAAACTTCAGAGGGAAGCTCTGCTTACGGAGTGCCAACTGAAGATGGATTGATGCTGTAAAGCTCGCAAGAGGGTGTGCTGTGCAGCAGGACAAATGCTCAGCACGTGGCTGCACGGGGCAGTGGAGGTGACCGGCTGGTCCCTGCAACGCAGCTTGGTCATGCATCACAGCATCCCCTTAATCATTGATAGAGACCAAATTAACCTTATCTGCACCGGGGTTCTCAAAAGAGAGCCCCTCTCTGAGGTCATTTATGTTCAAGATGGGGGGAAGATTAATGCCTTATATGGCTGCTTGGATGTGCTTGCTCCTTGCTGCCTTCATCTTGACGGGCAGCTCCTGCACCTGAGCCAATTTTTAATTCACTTAATTGGCTCCTCTGCCTGTCCAACACCACACTCTCCGGCGCTGGGCGGCTGGTGAACATAACGACATGGTGCTCCCTAGAAATCAGGACTGCCGTGCCTCAGTTTCCCCCAACCATTTGGGTCCCACTTGAAGGATGCGGCTGCACACCTCCTGTGGCATCCTTGGTTATCCCCGCAGAAAGCAAATGTCACCTCGGTGTGGGAGCTCATCAGTTCTGCTTGCTGCAAGCTTCACATCGACGTCTTACCTTCAGGGGAGTTTAATGCCATGGGTTTGGTGTGTTTCATTCTCCCTTTGCTGTCCTTGCTCTGTTTTCTTCACCTACCGTGCTGACGTCTGGCACGCAGCCTCCTCGTCCTGCCTCTCTTGGGGCTTTTTATTTTCCCTGCCCTCCATTCCCACTCATTTTCCACCAATTTCACTTTCTGCTCCCATTGCCTCTCTTGCCACCTCTCGCTCCTGTCCATAATCATTACCATCATAACCTCCTTGGAGTGCTAAAGCGTCACTCACATCAGCCCTGCTCTTTCAACCTCCAAACCACTTCTCTGAGCACACCAGAAAATATACCAACAGTGTATTTTCAAAGATGCTGCCCACAAAAGGCAACGTTGACTGGTTTGCTTTGTCCACCTGCAGCTTTGGGCACGTGGATCGGATCTGAGCTCTGCCCTATCCAAGCTGCCTGGATGGAAAGAGGTGACAAGGGTGAGGAGAAAGCCCATGCTGTGTTTGGATGGCCCTCCAGCATCAGCAGACCTCGGCCAGCCATTCGAGTGTAATTTTGGGCTTCGCATCTCCCTGTCTTGCAGGGAGAGCTGGTAATCGGATAAGAGAGGTTTAATTGCTCATGCTGCCTTTGCAGGGCTCGTTTTGCTGCAGCACACTGCTGCTGGATGGAAGACCTTGCTTAGGATTTCGCCATGCATCCCTCCCAGTTTGCAGTGCCCTGCGATGCTCCAACTTGGGAGTTTGGATGAATTTTGCCAGATTTGCTGCCAATGGCTTTTATTCCTCCCTGCAACGTGCCTGGGTCAGGTTAAACAAACAGGGCTGAGATTCATGAGACCCATCCAGGCAGTCATAGCATCAGCAGAGGTGATATAGAGGGAGAGCCTGGCCCTACAGCTTGCCTACGCGTTGAGTTCATGTTCACCCACCATAAAACTAAGCACGTGCATAAATCTCTGCAGGATTCAGGGCCAGAAAAAGCAATTTATCAACCCTGACCATGAACTACATGTACAAGGAGCTGTGTGTTACGGGTTTACGATGCCTGGCTTGCTCTCTGCTCTCAGCCACCATGTAAGATACTCTTCCCATCCACACGCCCTGAAGGGACGTTTCTGACAGCAGAGAGGCTCCTGGCAAAGCAAGAGATTGAGTTAGCAGAGTCCCAGGGGTCTGTTGCTGCTTTCCATCCCTGTTCTGCTGAGTTTCATTGACATGAAAGGCATTTACGCTGCTGAACAAGCAGGCAGCTTTGGGGTGGTGGAGGTGTTTGGAGTGCGAAGCTGAGTAAGACCCTACTTTCTACCCATAGCATCCCATTGAACTTTGCTGATGTGAGTGATTACAAGAGCAAAATCCATGTTGCCAGGGCTTGGGTTAATTAGATATCAGACTAATTCAGGGGGATACAGGAACGTGAAGCATTGCCAAGGTAGCTGATGCAGTGTTGAAAGGCACTTCCCAAAATCTGGTCCTCCTGGGGCTGGGTTTGCATTGTGGCTGCTGTTACACTATCTCCCACCTCCCATAGGGGCCTGTCTTTGCTCCAACCCTCCTGCCTCCATCAACCAATATTTCTCTATATTTTGTTCCAATGATTATAACTGAGTTTATTGCTGTTTTGTTTTCTTTTTTTCTTTACAGCGCTGACTGTCAGATTCATCACCAGAAGGTTCATTGGAGACTATGACCCAACACTAGGTAGGCAAAGTTCTTTTCCTTGCTGCTAATGCTCCTCCACTCCCAAACTCACCATATTGCCTTGTTTCACCTCAAGCAGACCAGCAGTGGTCAGAGCCAACAGCCGTTGTAGCACCTCCCTGTCTCACGCATCTCTCTTTTTTTGTGTGCGTGTGATTGCTTTTGTAAGGCAAAACCTATTTTTTTTTTCCCCTACAGAAATAAGGGAAATAAGTTTTTCTTCTTTGGACCTTCTCTCTGCCTACTGCTTATTCCTTCAGTTGTGCTCAATACGATGTTTGAGGGCTGGAGCACCTCTCCTATGATGAAAGGTTGAAGGAGCTAGGCTTGTTTAGCCACGCATTAAAATAAAATAGAAAGCAATCCTGGGGATTCTCACTGCTGTGTTTGCCTGTCTGTCTTCCTCCAGAAATGATTTACAGACACATGGCTGTCATTGATGGAGAGATGGTGCACTTTGAGATCCTCGATACCGCAGGACAAGTAAGCTCACAGAGATGGCTGGCCTGGGATGATTGAACTCGGCCATCCCTGCTCTTCCATTTGCTTTAATCTGTTATGTCTGAAATACCAGTTGAGTTGTTTATCTCAGAAAAGAGCAATGTTTTGGAGAGTTTATCCACTGGATTGCCAGCGAATTGCACCAGCCCTGCCTTTCCATACCCTCTGTGGATATGGCAGTCGCACCAGAGGCCTGTCTGAGCTGTGCCATCCCTACCTTGAGCACTGGGTGCAGGGTGGGATGCCACAACGTAAGAAGGACATAAAGCTGTTAGAGAGCATCCAAAGGAGGGCTATGGAGATGGGGAAGGGTCTGGAGGACAATAGGCATGAGGAGCAGCTGAGGTTGTTTGGTTCGTTGGGCCCAGAATACAGGATGCTGAGGGGGCACCTCATGGTGGGATGGTGGTCACGGCCCCGATGTGCTGGAGCTTGAGGAGTGTTTAGACACTGCTCTCAGGTCAAGGGTTTGAGTTGTCCTGTGTGGAGCCAGGAGTTGGACTCGGTGGTCCTTCCCTTCCAATTTGGGATATTCTATGGTTCTGTGATGTTCAAGAAACATTTAGATGTGGGTACTAAGGGATGTGGTATAGTGGGGAAATACTGGTAGCAGGTGAACGGTTGGACTGGATGATTTTGGAGGTCTTTTCCGACCTTGGTGAATTTATGGTTCTATGGCTCTTTGGTTCTACTGCAGTCTGCATCCATCACTTTTCACAGCTCAGCAGACTTCTCCCTTGGACTTGCTTGCTATGTGAGATCCCAGGTCAAAAAACCCTCAGGAATAATGGTGATGGGTCCCCATGAGAGGTTTTGTGGGTTGCAGTGTGTGCATTTAGAAGACGTTGGGGCTTCTCACACTAACGGCAACTTCTCTGCCCCACCAGGAGGAAGACTCCCTGCAGATAGAGGAGAAGATCAAATGGGGCGATGGCTTTGCAGTGGTCTACTCGGTGACAGACAGGTGCAGCTTTGACGAGGTGATGAGGTTGTGTTTCCTCATCAACCACATCCACTCCAGCCCTAAGCGGAGCGGCGGGAGCGAGCAGCCGCCTGTGGTCATCGTGGCCAACAAGAAGGACTTGCAGTTTGACAGGATGGTGTCCACGCAAGATGGTGAAAACCTCTCCAAAGCTTTGAAGCTTCCTTTCTATGAGATTTCCACTCGGGACAGCTACGAGGAGACTGTGGCAGTGTTCAATACCCTCTACCAAGAGCTCATGAGGCAGGGGCATTTCTCTCCAGGCTCCTTCAAGAGGAGGACAGTGTCGAAAGTGATGGAGAAGATCCCCAAGATGCAAGCCAGCTCCACCTTGAACTCAGCAGGCCGGAGTCTCAGCTTTAACTCCTTTAGGGACTACATCCCCGAGTGAGCATCCCTGGTGCAGAGGAACAGGACCGAGGGATGGGTCCTCCTGCTGCTGAGGCACATGTTTATGTAGTGAGGAGCTGCTTTATTTGGGGCTGAAGAGCAGCGTGTAGAGCAGGAGGGGAATGTTAAGTGTTGCATTGGTGTTCAGCAGCCTCTGAAGGTCTGGTTGCTACAAACAGGCTTTGGGTCTGCAGGGAGGATGCTCTTCCTCTGTCCCACCCATCCCCCTCCTCCTCCTACTTGTTGAAGTCAGCAACAAAGGTTGTTCCTATTGACTTCATATGTGTTGTGTCAACGCTTGTGGGTCCCAATGGGCTGTACTGGGGATCAGACCCAGTACCCACACCTCCCCATGGGATTTCTGCTTCCCACAGAGAGCTCGCTGGGTCTGTCCCTGTTCCTTCTCCATGCTCCTTGGCTGGCAGCAAGGGCATGTTTTAAAGCAGAGACCTGTTTACAGTAAGGATAAAAGTCTGCTAATCCCTGACTTTTCTCAAAAGCCATTTTTTTTTTAACATCTGAAGCTCCTTGGCACTCTCTCCTGTAACATCACTGTAAATATAAGCCTGGGCAAAGGGCTGTTTGGTGAAGCTGCCCCTTGTTTGACACCTCTGGGGTTGCTAGCCTTTAAGGGGAAGCAAATTGGATGGCATCACTTCTGTGCCCTGCAACCTTAGGCTAAGGTCACGCTGCTCCATCCTGGGGGAATGTCATTCCTGACGCATGCCCTTGCCCTGGAACTCAGCTCAGTGTGTGTCTTGGAGACTCCCAGAGTGCAAGCAGTGGGTGTGGATACAGAGGAGCGGATACTGGGATGTGCAAACGATTCTCAGTCCCTTGTCTGCATTTTAACTGCCCCATCCCTGTGGCTGGATAAGTTGGTGGGTTTTTGGTTTTTTTTTTGCTCAGATTGGCTTTGTTATGGGGCAGCAAAGGCAAGGAAAGGAGCCGGGCTTGCCTCTTTTTGCTGCTGCATCATCAGTGCCATCGCACGTCCTCTTGCTAAGCTGCTTCTGTGTAGTTTCTCTCCGATGCAGAGCTCTGCTTCGCCACCCAAGGTGAGATTTTTGGAAGACGTGTGGCATGTCACTTGTGTGCCTTCTGAGAAACAGCCGTGTGCCACAGTGCCCTGTGCCAATAAAAGCCAAGCTAGCGCCTGCGTGTGATGCTCTCTTGCCTGGATGTTCCCGTGGGAGTGGGGAGGAGATTGTCGTACCATGCTGAAACAGATACGTCAATTTTAGGGAGAGCATGGGTGGTTAATAAACCTTTACATCGGGGCTTGGTGTCTCCTGTTGCTTCCACCCCATCCCTGCGTGTGCTCCCCCTGTGATGGTGCAAAAAGGAAGAAGCTGGCAGAGATGCACACCCAGGATTCACAGCCTGAGGATATGGCTCGTGCTCCATCTCCTTCCTGCCCACACGGATGCCCCTTGATCCCTTATAGCCCCAAAGATGCTCCTTGAGGTTGCTGGTGCCTAACCAAGAGCTTTCTCATCCATGGTTTAACCCAACCCTGTCTTCCTCCGTGCTTCTGCCACACATCCATCCCATGGGGTGAAGATGACAGGCTCTGAAACAAGAATAGTTTGGGATTGCTCCTTCACAACATCTGAATTATCTCCAAAGCAGCAGCAGTGGGAAAAACCTCTGGGAGCCGTTCGTGGCCAGACACCTTCCTACCTTGAGAGCAAAATTTGGGGCTTAAAGCCCTGGGGAAAGCTGACTATGGGGAAGCAACAACTGGGATTTTTTTCTCACTCACTGACCCCAAGCAATGCGGTCTGCACTCAGACCCGGCCAGGATGCTGAGCACATGCTTGAGTCTTGCTCCGTGCCAACGTGCAAAGCCAGGCACAGCAGAAATCCACATTTTTCAGTATGAATTACTCAAAATGAGGAACAGGAGAGGGGCAGCTTGTGGAAAGCAGGGACCAGAATGCAAGTGCTTCCCCTGGGAGCGGAGCACAGCAGGGATCACTGTCCCGAGCTGACCCCAGAGCATCACTGCGTCACCAGGAATCCAAGCAGAGTGTTTGGCCAAAGCCTTAGTTGCACTCGCTGCTTGCAAGTCAGCCTCCTTGTGAGGGCCAGGAGACTGTTTAGCCTGCTATAATTAGCAAGAAACCTCATTTATTCAACTGCTCTCAGAGAGGCCAGGGGGAGGTTGTTAGGGCTAATTGCTGGAAGCCTTGAAGGTCTCCTCATAAGCAACCCCTGAGCCGCCGCTGAAGATTCTGGTCGATCTTGGAGGAGTTTCCCCCCTTGGGTGCAGTGTTAGGAAGGTGACCCTTGGGGTGGTCCCCTCTGTGGGGACCTGAGGGTTGAAGATGTTCTTGGGAAGGTTTCAGTAGGGCAGCCCTATAGATCCTAAATCCATTTGCAGAGGGTTGGGTAATGAGAAGAAGAGGAAGGTCTCTGCTTTCCTTGGAGCATGTTCTGCAGGCTTTGGAGGCTCAGGGAGGAAGGCTTCAAGTCACGTTAGTGGCAGGCTTTAGGGCTGTTTAATAACACAAAGGGGGAAAACAGGGATGAATGGAGCTGGGGTGTCCCATGAAGATGCTCTGGGCAAATGTTCCCATGCTTTCCTGTTCTGCTGGAAAATGTCAGCCTTCTGGGGACAAGTGGGTGTCTGGAGGGCTGTCCTGCACCTGGGGCCTGTCAGTCCTTCCAGCCTGATGTTAGGGCTGGGATGGGAGCCTGATAGCTGGGCCCCATGTCCAGAAGCTGAAGAGTTTGGGTCTCATCATCCAAAAGGCATCTCCAGGGCAGCGATTCAATTTTGTGAGCATGTAGGCTGCAAAGCTGCTTACCAGATTTCTGGGAAGCTTAGAAGAGGCAAATTAAATGAAAGCGTTCTTTCCAAATGCTCCTTTCCCTCCCAGTCACCAAAAGCATCTCCCAGGCCATCCTGCAATCCTCCCTTTGCTCTTTCTGAGATGCCTCCTGAAAAAGCAAGACGCAACGATTGGTATGTCTTATTTAATTACCCTACATTGCACTCGGGCTGAGTCAGGTGGGCTTCTGCATCCCTAACCCAAGCCCTTATGGTACCTGCTCCTCTGCTTGTGCTCCTTGTGTGAGGAGCTGTGGTCATAAAGATAAAGCTGTGCTTACATGGGTACGGGAAAGCTGATTTCTACAGGGGGTCCCATGGTGGAGAAGCTGCTTTCTTTCCTTTTGCTTCTCACTCTTTGTCATCAACCTTGTGCCAAATAAATGAAATTAAACAGAAAGCTTGGATTTATTCTTTTGAGGTCTTTGAGAAGTGTATCCGTGGCTTTACTCGGAGAAGAATTGTGTTGCACCACTGCATCTCCAAACTGCATCCCTGAGATAACAGGGGAGCGTGAAGCTGGTGGTGGCCCCTTCAGGCACCTGGAATAAATGCAGCACCTCTAAAGGATTGCTTTGATTTCTGTTCAGAGCAGACAGAGCTGCATGAGATTGGGATTTGCCAAGTTTCCTGGCTCTACGAGGTTCAGTTTGGGGCTTTTGGGTGCTGTGGTTTGGGGTGCAGGAGGGTGGGTGCCACATAGGGATGGTTTCTCTCCAATGCAAAAAATGCAAAGGGGTTAAAATAAATAAATTAAAAATAAAAGTGAGACAATAGTCCCGAGCAGTTGTTTCCAAACTCTGCTGCTATTTATATGCCCGCATCCTCCATGTGGGTCTCGCTGCTTGGTTTATTGCCATTATAAATAGCTGCTGTGTTGCTGGGGAGCTCAGGGAAACTCAGGACTTCTCCCCAGGGGGGAAATCTGGGGCTGAAGTTTGGGGTTTTCAGCCACCAGATGAGCTATATCACTCTCTGTTTCCTTCACTTCTTAGTTCTCTTTAAACTGTTCCTCAGCTCTGCTAACTTTCTCCAAATGCGCGCTCTGTAAGGCACGGAGATGCTCAGTGCAGCCGAAGGCTTTTGCTGTCACTGCAAGGAAAGTCTGGGAACTGCAAGGGGAAGAAAAGCAAAGGGAAAAACCTCAGTGTAGAGAGCATCAGGTTGCATCTGCCTGTGTCTGACTTTTGGAGCATTCTGGACAGGTTAGGATACAGCAGATGATGGGTACTGAGCTGAGGGCAGGGGGATGAATAGAGCTGAACAGTCCAGCTTTGGGCATCTTCTCTGTGCTCATCCCTATGCATTGTGTAATTCTTCTGGGGAGTTAAAAAAAGCAGAGTTTGGGTTGTAGGCACTCCAGTAGTGGGGGAGGTGTCCACCCCCTGCTAGGGAACATCAGGGAGAGAAGCCAAGCCCTGGAGACGCTCTGCTGCTCCCATCCTTCTTTTGTTCTTGGCAAGCCCCAGCTCCTCTCTCTCTATATTTTTGAAGAAAAACAATAAAAAGAATAACCCAGCATTGCTAGTGTGGACTGGGCGTGCTGCTGGGAAGCTGTGGCTCTCATCACTCGGTGCTTTGGGGCTGTGTGAAAATATTGATGCTAAGGGCTGGTCCTGAGCCCTATGGGCAGAGTCCCGCAGCTCTCCATGCTCTCTTGTTTTTCTAGCCTGAAGCATAACAACAGGGTTTTAAAAAAGGACGCTGTATGCAATCTATGGGCATCAGAAGCCACGGGAGCTGTGTTCTCTCCATGCCCCAAGGGTTTGCAAAGCAAATCCTTCGAGGTCCCCGTCAACCAGAGCCTTGGGAAAACCCCAAAGGAAAAGAGAAAATGGGTGGCTTTGTAATGTTTTGGTGTCTTCGTACTATTGCCATATACCGTTGCATGCCTTTGAGTCTGCAGATTTGGTGGGAAGGAATGGGATTAGCAGGGCATGGCTTCATGTGCCTCGGCCCCACAGCCAGTCCTTCTTGAGGAAGTGCAAAACCCCTTTTCAAGTCTGTGAAAGTGGGGAAAAGCCTTTAAAACCGTGCAGGAGGGTGGGCTGGCTGGCTGGAAACCAGGTGAACTACCCCAAAATGTCTTTTTTTTCCCCTCGTGCAAGCAGTCAAGGATAAGTGATTTTTCTTGGCAATGGGAGAAAAATGCTTGGGATGGGCTAAGAAAGGAAAACACAGAACTGGGGCTTTGAGCTGCCTGCGGGATCTGGAGTGTGCTGAAGTTTGGGATAGGATAATAGAATTGCTTAGATTGGAAGGGATCTTGAGGATAACCCAGTGCCACCCCTCCTGCTGTGGGCTGGTTGCCACCCACCAGATCATGCTGCCCATGATCCCATCCAACCTAGCCTTGGGCATGGCCAGGGATGGGGCATCCACAGCCTAAGATGGATGGGAAAACATCCCAAAATCATCGCTTCTACCCCAAAAGATGCTGATGATGGGAGAGTGGGGAGAATGCTCAGCCCGAGCCCCTGCGGGCGGGCTGCTTGGGGTTGTGGGTTCCCAAATGTAGCAAAATATTCTCTAGCAGGGTGGTGTGGATGGAAAGCTGCTTTGTAAGAAAAGTTTTTTAAAAATAAACTCATGCACCAGCATTTTGCTGGGATGCAGCTGCTGAGTGTTGCCACTGCTGTGCTAGAAGCATCCCCTGGGTCTGCTGTGCACAGTTCCTCTAATCCTCCCTTGGAGCCCTTTGCTGTCCTGTGGCTGCTGGGATTTAACCATGTGCCATGTGAGAGAGCTTTTCCCCAAGCTGTTCTTGCTGCCAAAAATTTCATCAGACCCCCTCCCCCCTCCCCCCCTCCCCAGCCACCCTGTGGGTGCCAAGAAAACCAGGAACCATCGATGCTGTGCTGCTTTTCTGAAATACTGGAGCATCGTGCCTCTATCCTATGGGCTGAATTATGTGGTGGGTTGATTTCTTTCTATGCTTTTCCCTTTATTTTAACCAGCTCTCGACCCACAACTTTGATGGATTATTATTATTATTATTTTTCCTCTTTGTTCTCTCCAGCTCCTCCCAGAAATCCCAGTGAGCTCCGTCTGGGAGAGCTGTGCCCTCTTCCCTCAGCACTTGGTACCCATCTCCATCACTTTGCCATCCTCCTCTTCATCGTGGATCTGACCCTTTCTCCTTGCATAGGGGCCCAAATCAGCAGCTGGGAGATGCTTCTCCCCATACAATCAACACTTTCCCCACCTCCCATGTTGTGTATTTCCCATAGTGGAATGAAAAATTAATTCTGGAGCCATGCATTGGGGAAAAACTCATCAAGTGCTTTTTAGGTGACGACGAAGGATTTCCGTGAGGATTTGACCATCCTGAGAACCTCCTGAAGAGCAGAATTCCCTGGGGTGAGTAATGCTGTTGTCATCAGGTCAAGGCATCGGGGTTGTTGGGTTATTTCTTAGAATCATAGAATCATTAAAATTGGGAAGGACCATGGAGTCCAACCGCCAACCCACCACCACCACCATGATGACGAGTGCTTTAGGGGCAAGTAGCCCTCTGCACCTTGGGCATGTCCAACGTGTGAGAAACAAGAGGGAAAACCCCCAAAATAATAATAACAAAAGCCAAGTCGGCATAGAATCAGCAGAACGGGGAGGCTTAGCAACGCCGCTGTAGATTCATAGATGTGTAATAAGGGCTCATCCAGTGCCACCTTAATAACTTGGTTAAAATACACCAAAGAACCAAAATCTTATGGTTATTTCCATATAAGTCAATGCCTTAAAAAAAAAAAAATTAAAAAAAAAAATCAGAAAATTCCTCAGCTCTGTTGCTAATGTAAGAAACCTGTGGGGGCCTGGGGAGGGAGGCAGTGAGCCATCCCAGCTTAGATAACGCGCTGGCTTTGCTTGGATCAAGTTGCTGGGTCTATAAAGGTCTCTGACGTGGCTTCGGGGTTGGGAGGAACAGTTCCCCTTGGGAAAGAGAATCAAGAGCCTCTGCGCTGTGCCACGGCAGCCAAATTTCGGGGTGAGGCTCTGGGTTGGTGATGGTTATGCCCGGGTGCTGCTGCAGCATCTTTTAGGTAAGAGATGCATCTGTGCCTTTCTGGAGGGGGGGAGGGGGTACAAATGGATGTAGGGGAGGTGGCATGTGGTCCCTAACAGGAACAGCAGGGCAGTGACATCTGTGTTATCGGACCCAAAATTCAGCAGAGCGGGTGGAGAGAGGCAGACAAAGGGAGTAAGTTGGTGTCACCCCAACAGGTTGTCGCCACCCATGTCCCTGCCGCCCACTTTGAGCCCCGTCCTCACGCAAAGGCTCAGCTAACACAGCCAGACTTTGCTCTGTGCACTCACCAAATACTTCTGCAAGCAAGGGGAAACGAGGATGGAAAGCTGGTGTCGTGTTACAGGGTCACCTTTCCCATCCCCACTACTCCAAACGCCCTGCGAGAATTTCTCAGCACCTCTTTGCAGTTTGCAGCCCTTCCACAAGAAAAGCTGCGAGGGGGCCCTCCCGTCCCACTTGGAATTTTAACTCCTTGCATTCTTTCAGAGCAATCCAAGGTTTGAGCGGGTGGTGGTGGGGGATTCTTTCTTTTGCTTTTGCAGGGGAAGGGAGAGAAAGAGGAAAGCAGAGCGTCTCGGAGCATCCCGCAGCAACGTGCCATGCCTATTGCTCGCCCCACCGGCCGCATCCCAGAAGCTGCTTGGACTTCTGGCATCAGGGAGCTGACAGAGCCCTGGAAAGGTGCCTTGGGCTGCCTCGGCGTGGCCGTCTTCTTCGCCATGACCATCGGCATCATCTCCTGGCAGGCTTTGGAGCAGCCCCTGGAGGAGTGGATGCTGAGAGGCCAGGCAAGCGGGATGCTGTGGGATCGCCGCCGCGGTGCCCTGCTCTTGAGGGCGCTGCCGATGGGACGGCCGCTGGTGTCCATCACAGTGGGTAGCGTGCCGGCCTCAGAGCCGCCTCTGCCGCGGGATCGGTGCTGGCAGGACAGCACGGAGTTCTGCTACACGTGGGAGGAGGAGGCTGAGCTCCGCATCTCGCTCCAACCCACCCCGGCCCCTGGCACTGAGTGCTATAGTGTCCACTGGACGCCTCTACGCCCCGATGTGATGCTGAAGGTAGTGGGGAGCTCCATGATTTTCTCCTTCACCTAGCTCCTTTGGGACAAAAATGAGCTGGTTTTGGCCAAAATGCAACATTTTGCAGTCTGGCTGTACCCTATCTTGTAGACCTGGAGGGTGTAGGTGCAAAAAATCCCATTTTTGATGCCCTGTGCTCCCCCTACACCCACAGGGCTGCCTCCTTCTGGTGCTTCATGAGTAACCACAGGCTGCGTTTATACGGAGACCAGATAAATAATCATTGGAGCACACAGTGGAGGAAACAAGGAACAGCCCTGGAGGGTCCCTGCCAGTCCCATGCGCAGCCACACTCCTGCTGGGATGAAAATGTATGGGGATTTTCTTTGGGGTATTTTGTCCCTCTATGGGGTATTTCTATTCCATAAAGCCCCTGATTGCCTCTTGGCATGGTTTCATGCCAGTGGATGGCGTTACCTGAGAGCAACCACTTCGTTAATTCATGTTAATTTATAGGCGCTCAAGGGGATGGGCAAGAATAGATTTTTTTTCCCCCCCTCAATTTTAATTTCAAAAAACTTATTGGAAAGTAGTATCTGGAGGAAAGTGAAGTGTTAAGAGTGAGCTTACTTTTTTCTCCCTCCCCCACCGCCCCCAGCTGGTGTGACTGGTTCAACTGACACCCAGTGCAGCTATTCTGAGCCTCCAGCGTTTCCACTTGAATAATTTACATCTCCATTCCCCACCCCTTGGTCAGGCTTAACCTCGCGCTGCCCCCGTGGCAGCAGTAGGCTTTGGAGAGTGTTGGGGCTGTATGGGATATAAAGGGACCATCTCCACCCACCCCAACCACCCCCAGATTTCTGGGGGCCCATCTCCACGTGCCAAGTCACGCGGTTGGCTAAGTCCCGCTGATCCCTCTCTTTGGCAGGGAAGGGAAACTCTCAGAGGCTTTGAAGCACTGGGCATCATGCAACAGCACATTTTTCAGAAATCTTCTTTTCCTTCCTTCCTTCTCTCCCTCCCTCCCTCCCTCCTTCCTTCTTTCCTTCCTTCCTTCCTTCCTTCCTTCCTTCCTTCCTTCCTTCCTTCCTTCCTTCCTTCCTTCCTTCCTTCCTTCCTTCCTTCCTTCCTTCCTTCCTTCCTTCCTTCCTTCCTTCCTTCCTTCCTTCCTTCCTTCCTTTTCTTTCTTCTAGAACAATTTTTGGCTTAGAGTTTGAGTTCCCCTGCCCAGGTGTGTCGAATACAGATGTATCCAGATGCGTAATGGAAGTTGGGCGGACGGACAGCAATCCCCTTCAAATGAATGAGTTTGTGGTCTTCAAGGTCTATAACTTTAAGCCTGGACTTAAACTGGTTGCAATTTCTTTCTCATTCCATTTGATCCCTTTAATCAACCCCCATCCTACAAAAGCGCTTATGCAGAATCTCATTAATTTTTCTTCATAAAAGCCCAACTCTTGTGCTTAAGTAGGAAAAGCTTAAAGCTTCTAGCAGGTCATACGCAGAAAGCAAAAAGTAATTGAGTGTAAAACCCCAAAGTATATGGGTTTGGAGTTGTTCTTCCTGGAAAAAGATGAGGTCATGACATGGGCATGTCTCTCTCCTGCTGCAGGATTGCTTCTCCATGGCCAATGTCTCATGGTATGGAGGTGCGAGCCTCTGTGCCCAGCGCTGGCCCATCAACAGTGCTGAGAGCCCCGAGCAGCCCTTTGTCAGTGGAGATTTCAGCAAAAACCCCACTGGGTACGGCCCTGTGCTGGAGAGATACTTCTTAGGGTCAACAGGTATTTGCTGCTTCCCTGTTTGATTTCCTATGGGTTTAATCTCTGAGTCTCTCCATCCATCCCCACATTTATAAAGCAATTAAGGAGCTGAGTTCATATCCCAGAGACTAAATATTTTAGAATCGGAGTAACTAGCAGCAGCAGGATTGAAGGGATGGATCCCAAACATCCTAATCCTTATGGGAGAATTGGTATGTTGAACCCAAGCTGTTTTCACAACTCATAGGATCATGAAGGTTGGAAAAGACCTCTAAGATCCCCAAGTCCGAACCCAACACACCCCCACTATATCCACTGATCATATCCCTCAGAGCCACATCTCCAAGGCTCTGGAACACTCCTAGGGATGGTACAACACCACCTCCCTCAGCAGCCTGTGCCAGTGACCCTAGAAAGCCCCCCAAGAGGAGTTTGGCACAGAACAGTGTCTACTGCTGTGTCCTGAGCATGCATTTGGGATTCTGGATGTGGACTAGGATAAGGCTGCCATTGTCTATTTGGGTGCATATTTGGATTGTTCCATAGCGTGCCAAACTTCAGATATCCATCCAAAATCATTTGCTCTGCAAAGTGATCATTTTAGGAAGAAGTAAACGCAAGTGCATGAGCTGAATACAGAGAACAAAAAGGCTGGAAACACCGCACATCCAAATGAATAAAAGAGGTTAAAAAGGAGAAACGGAGAGCTGGGTTTTCTTGCTTAACTGGAGCTGCTCTATGGCCACTGATGAAAAGATAATCAAATGAGATATTTTCCCCTCTTTTAACCCTGAAGGAGTGACAGTGAGAGTGGCACCTGATGTGCCCCTGGTCCTCTCACTGGAGAGCCATTGGCATTTCTGCCTGGGAGGAGCTGGAGGCCCCCTGCACTACGTCCTCTGCACCAGCCCCGATATCACGACTGCACACCGGCACGTGGGCACCCAACTGGCAGGGCCAGCACGGGCACTGCCTGATACAACACTGCTGTGGTAAGCCATTCCCTCTGCCTCCATTACTGGGTTGCTTTCCAAGCCTAAATTAGCACAAATCTCCATTTTGCTGCTTTTTCCTCACCCACTAAATTTTGCGTGCCTCTCTCACTGTGCCCTTTGCTAGACCAAGGTGTACACCCCATGTGTTCTTCATCCCACAGGTCTCCCATCTGGCAGTATGATGGTCCGGTGGGTTCTGCTGCCAAAATTAAGAGGGGTCTGAGGTCGCTGGCCAGGAGACTGAAGCGGCATCGCATGCAGGAGGGGGTCCTGGCCCTGGGGGAGCATGGCACAGCCGCACTTGCCACCACGGTACATCCCATCCTGCCAGCCCCTGTGCTTTGAATGCCCACAGAGCAATTTGAAATCCCTCTGAAATGCAAAAGCATTCATTTGGTTGAGTGGGAGGCTTATTGAGCATCCTTTAATGACAGAAAGCTTGGTTTGGGGTTTTACCCATAGAGGATGGTCATGAGTGAGGTCCCCAAGGGGAACCCCAATGGTCTGTCTTGGGATCACTGCACTTTAATGTCTATATCAACAACATAGACAGTGGGATTGAGTGTACCCTTAGCAAGTTCGCTGATGGCATGAACCTGAGTGGTGTGCTCAGTAGAATAGAAGAAAGGGATGCCATCCAGAGGGACCTGTACAAGCTCAAAAAGTGGGCACATTAGAACCTCATGAAGTCTAGCCCCCATGGAAGGGGGCTTGGAACACAATGATCTTTAAGGTCCCTTCTAACCACAGTGGTTCAATGGGCCTGTGGTAGGTTTGGGGTTTTATCCATAGAAATGGTGCTGCTGACCTCGATGGCTTTGCCATTCCCACGAAACAGATTTTTTCCTTTTTAATTCCCTTCAGGACCATGTGCCTGCAGAGCGGAGGAAGAGGCATGGTGCACCCCATGCCTGGGACCCAGCAATGATCTTCCCATTGCAGCTCTCCATCACTCTGTCTCCCTATACCAGCATCGCTGCCCCGCTCTTCCTGCACTTGCTGCGGGATGGTGAGACCGGCTACTGGCTGAGCCTGCAGCCCCGCTATGGGGGCTGCTCGGTATGGTACCCAGCACCTCTATTTTCTCTTATTTTTAATGACCCACCAGTTTGCTATTCAATCGTGCAGGGCGGAATTTTTCACTTCTATGTACTGCATCAATGCAAGTTGTGGTACCACCCCGTCCCCAGCCTTGCACCCCACATTTTTTTGGGATGTTTTAAGGGTCTGACTGATATTCCTCACCGTTTGCTGCAGATCCCGTTGCTGACAACGTGGAAGGGGCAGCTTTGTGCCCGCCTGAACATCACCAATGAGGCGGCACTGAGCTGGTACTTGTCCCGTGCCCGTGGCCTGCGGCACAAGTTGGGTGCCACATACATGATCTTTGAGGGTGCTGAGGGTAATGCCTTCCTGGAGCAAGCCATGTCCCCTCCTGCTGAGCTGGCTGGTGACCAGTATGCTGAGATGCTGGCAGCAGCACTGGTGACACTGGGGAATGCTACTGTCATCAGCGTCGGTGCCAGGTGGGTTGTGATGAGAAGATGCTCGGGAAAGCATCAAGGTGATTCTCCCATCTCTTTGCTGCTTCTCCTTCTTCTTTTTTCTTCCTTTCTTTCTTTTTTTTTGGGAGGGGGGGAGGAGGGCATAATGCTTTAGGGCATAAAAATGCACCAACCAATGCTTAATTGCATTAATGCCAGATGCAACAGAAATCCATTTTAGCCTCTATGGGTATTTAAGGAGGGAGGGAAACCCTGTAAAACCCCGTGGTGGTAAGGGTTTGTGGTGCCAAGTGACTGCACTTTTCTGACCTGCATAGCCCATAGCTGGGTGTTTTTAGCCCATTAAAGAGGGGATAGAATCAGGCCTAAAACCTTTTCAGTTAGATGAGCTCCAAGTCTTTGGAGCCAAGTCTTGTCATAAGGATTTGGACCTGACCCTTTTTGTCTGCTGGAAATGCAGTGGCAGTGTTCTGTCTTTTATACTGGGCTGTTTGGGGATGTGTTCCCCTCCAAGTAAGCCTCATGCATAGAAGTGTTACTGGAAAATAATAATAATAACATAGGGAAAACAATTTTTCCCTCTGGAAGACAGACAAGTCCGCTGTCAATAATGATGGCCCCACAATGCAAAACAGATGAGCATGAGTGCAAGCCAGGAGGAGAAATACTCCCTGTAGGATACATCACAGTGGGGTTCAGCTTCTGGATTTGGAGCACCTCATGGACCAGGGCAGGACAACCCAGTCTGTGTCCTGGGTATGATTTTTGGAGACTGTTTTCCTACGAGGGTGTGTGAAGAGGATGACAACGAGGCGGGGTGTCAAATCTCATGGAGTCAAGCCAGGAGGATGAAAACTTTGAGCAGGAGATCTAGGGAAATGCTCCAGAATCACTGAATCATTAAGGTTGGAAAAGACCACTAAGATCATCACCCATCACCATCAAGAAGAGCTAGAGTGACTGAATTCAGCAGGTGCAGCAGATGGGAGATGAGTTGGAGAGCACTGGCTTCCCTTTCACAAAGGTCCTCAATGGCTGGGGAACCCATTTGACCATAGTGACTGCCAGGACAGCCAAGAGCTGTAGGGTTTCCATGGAAATCCTTCTAAACACACTGGGTCTGTGCTTGTTTCCCCCAGATCTAGTCATCTGCCGTTCTTTGTCCAGATGAGCCCGCTGCACTCAGACTGGAGCCACGCTGGACTGAAGGGGTTAATTCCCTCTGCGCTGCACTACAGCCTTTTGGGCTACAACTTCTTCATCCCTGATACAGTGGGTAATGTCTTCTTTCCTTCCTTGCTTGCTATCCTTGTATTTTCTTGGGGGATTTTTGCAGCATCCGTGTGAGAGGAGCATAGGCTCAGTGGCTATAGAGTGGCTTCAAGCACTTTGTTCCCAGAACCCCATTTTGGTTGGATTGGAGGTTACTAGGGATTGGGATGAGGAACTGAAAGCACAATACCACGTTGTAAATCTTAACAGGCAGCCAGCTCTTGGGGGATGTCCCATACAGAGATCCTTCGTTGCACGAGTTTCTTGGGCTAAAACTGAGCTGACAAAAGCAAAGAGGGAGCCAACAGCTGGAAAACAGCCTGCCTGGGCTCCCAGATGGGAAATAGCTATTCCTAAAATGCCAGCAGTCTTGATCCAAGTTTGTATTTCTGCTCTGAAGCACAATGGCATGAGATCTTTAAATAAAAGTAATTACAGAGACTGAAACATAATCATCTAATGGGGGCCAAGCAGCTCATTTCTCCTTTCTTCTTGGGGGTGAATGTTATTTGTTTAGACCTCACCACAAGCACAGAAGTCATTACAGAGGCCATGCTGAAGATGGTCAGAGCCAGCAGAGCTGCAGACAGCCCTGGAAAAGGGGCGGTGTTGAGCATTTTTCAATTTGGCTTCTATTTTTTTGTTGGCTTTCCTTAGAAAACAAGGCTTGGGCAATCACGTGTGCTAGTGGCATCCTGAATTGATGCTAAATCTGCTGGCTAATGTCAGTGGGACAGAAGATGAGGGATGCTGTCCCTGCATGGATGGGGTCATGGTGCACAGCCTCCAGAAAAACAAAGCTTTGAGGATAGTTTGTGCAAGCCCTTGTGGAGCAGTTTGGTGATGGGATTTTGTCACCCCTGGGGTGACACCCGGACTGCAGAGTGATGTCCCCTGGGGATGCTTCCATTTACCCATCCCCTCCTGTCTTTTCCAAACCTCTCTCTGGTGCTCTGCAGAGGAACTGGAATCTACTTCCACCGTGTTTCTTATCAACCAGTAGATACTCTGCCCCTCCTCCACTTTCCACTATGAACATGACACAGATTACATCTTTCAGCCTTGTTTCATGGGGTACTAACATCTTTTCCTTCCCATCTGGGGACAAACATTATTTTCTGAGGACTGTTGGCTTTTTTCCAGCCTTGCCCTTCGCTATTGACGTACTACTCTCTGTGCTCTGGTGAAGCCAAGTTTTGGAGTTTCTTGCTGTCTACCCTCTACGTGTCCCATTCCTTTAGGTGATCCTATCAGGTTCTGCCTGACTATTTTCCTTTGCTGGGTTGTGTTGTCATCATCTACGCTTTGGTGATCACAATTTAATCCTAGCACAGGATCTGGGTGAAAATTTGTGCCGCCTTGAATACCAAATTAGGTGGCAGCATTGAGAGAGTGGAGTATTTTTCCATGATGCTTCTGATCTGCACATCCAATTGGCAGGAAAATCCTTTATTTTTATGATACTTCTCTTCTGCAAAGAAAAATATTCCTTTTTACAATGTTCTGCAATGACTTGACTTAGAAACTATTTCCTTAGACCTCATTCCCAGTATCTGTCCCATTAAACATCCATCTCCAGTCATTTTAGGATATTCAAAGAGGGGTCAAGCAAAGAAAACCCAGAAGTGGGGATTCAGCTGCTCTTGCGGTGGGGTTATGCATCCTGCTTGCATCAAGAGCAGCTTGCTTTGACCCTTCCTGGGATGAGATGTCCCTAAGCAGCTCTGTTCAGCTCCTTGTCCCTGGCAGGAGGCAGCCTGGCTGGTGACACCCCAGGGGACCCGGAGCTGTATGTGAGGTGGTTGCAGATTGTGACGTTCCTCCCTGTGATGGCCTTTGGCACACCACCCTGGCTCTGCTGTGACTCCTGGGTACGTACACCAATGTCCCTCAGAGGAAGGCACATCTGTTCCTTAAGGAAGAAATCCACTCTAAAAGCCATTATAAAAAAGCCATTAGTAGCCCCTGTTGGGGAAAGTCAGTGCTAAAATTCACTGTACTAATTATGATACCCACAAAAGCTAGCAACGAATCATTGCATGATCTCAACATTGCTTTTTTTTTTTCCCTTTCTGCCTAACTATTGAGTTTTCACCACTTCAAGGTTTGGCTATATGCAACCACACGGCTGGTACCCACAACACCTGTAGGTGTGACAGTATCACACCTGTCCTTCATTCACTTTTGTTGCTTGAATTGTTTAAGTATTATTTTGTCAAATAGTTGATATCTACACTATAGTGAAACCCACATATTCGCCTTCAAGATTTGGGGGTGTTCAAGACCAGGTTGGATGGGGCCCTAGGCAGCCTGGTCCAGTACCAGATCTGGAGGTTGGTGGCCCTGCATGTGGCAGGAGGTTGGAACCTGGTGATCCTTGGGGTCCCTTCCTTTAATTTCATTTGGCATCCGTCGGGATGGCCATGTTTCAATTTAGTGACCTCTCCCTAAGGAAAGTCTATTTTCTTTCCTCTTGCTTTGCTGTGGATTCCTCTTACCATGTATTCCTTTTTATCCCCCATTCCTGTGCAGGTCCTGAATCTTACCCGGCAATGCATACAGAGGCACAGGGACTTTGTGGTGCCACTCATCATAAAATACAGCAAGGAATGGCTTAGTTCAGGGTACCCTATCTTCCGCCCAGCGTGGTGGCTCAGTCCCACGGACCCGACTGCTTTCACCGTTGAGGATGAATTTCTCATTGGAGATGAGGTAGGGAATGTAGAGACAACTTCCCCAAAGGGTTATTTGGGAAAATACAGAGCTTCCTGCAGTTGTCCATCCACTCCTTCTCACCTTCTTCAAATACAGAGCTCAAATAGAGGGTGCTCAAAACTGAAAGGTTGATGGAGTCCCGTTGGCTCCTTCAGGTTTGAAATGTAGGATATATTCAAAATGGAGAATCAACAAGACTTTTTTTTTCTTTTTTTTTAAATTATTATTATTTTTTTAAATATCAGGGTATTTTTCAGCCATTTGTGGCAGAAGGAACCTCCTGATTGTCATCATTGTTTCTTTTCCCCAAATCTTTTGGGGGTTTTAATTCCATTTCTTGGAGCTACAAGCCAAGGGTTCATCCAAAGTTGATGGCTCATAGAACCTTGATTTTGTTCCTCCAGGGAGTTCCTCTAGCCTTGTTTTGGGATTTTTCATTCCTATGTGCCACCCAGAACAGTAGAGGCACAACAGAGAGCACAGACCCTGGGTTCCAAATTTGGGCTGGCATCGACGTCCCAGCTGGACTACTTTATCCACATGCTGCCTATGGGATTCACACACTTGAATCTGTTTTACTTCAGTATAGTGGGGTAAATATTATTTATCCCAAGTACAGCCACTGATTTTAATAAGGCAGCCAGAATTTAGGTGAATGGTATCATTCAACCACAACTTGATAAGCGTGCATCTAGCACACACGTGGCACAAATTAATGTGATTTGCTGCCTTAAATGAAAAATGGATGTTGGAAAAGAGGTTAGAGTCTTCTGGAATGCTTCCTTAGAGAAAAATGGTGCTTCATCCCCTCATTTCTGTAAGGAGAGCTTTTATTCTGAGCTGTTGCTTTGCCTGGATGCAGGATCCCTGTAGCTCAAGATTTTGGCAGTTGCTACGTGTACATATGCAGGAATATAAGGACATACTTTATTGTATTCTTTTTTTCTTAAAAACACAATTATTTATTCATACAATAACATTAACTTTGCAGCAAAATCTTGTGCTGCCTTTGCACAGGGATGCTGCCAAGGAGTGGGGGGGGGGAGGTACAATCTACCTAAAAACATCCAACACTCAAAAGCCAAGTTCATCGGGAGCTTGTTGCTTGTTTTAACAGCAAAGCAACTTCTGTTGCAGAGTTTTCTATCTTCTCAGGTTCTGCTTGCAGCCTCTGATCAACACTGCAATATTAAAACCTGGAGGCTTGACTTTCTTCCCTCAAATTCCATAGATTTGATTGACAGTCTTTGGGGAGGAGGGTTGTTTTCGAGGCAAATTTACATCACTGCAGGAGACTGATGAAATATTCTCCTGCTTCTTTGCAAGCTTGTGTAATCAGGTGGGACATTTTAAAACTACAGATCTTTTGCATAAGTGAGCTGGAATGGCATTGTTTGAGAGAAGAGACGTTTCTTTGGTCGTGATGTAATGCAAGGTGCATATACAGGCAGTGGTGATGGTATTGGTTGTAACTGAAAGCAAGCTAAAACTTCGCTTCTTCTCCCCAAATCACTCAAACGAAAGAATCCCTGATGCAATGGAAACGGCCAGGGCAGAAATGTGCTCTGTGTTAGCAGGGTGAGATTCCTGGTAAAACACAACAAACAGCCTTCTGTCCCAGGAGCTGCAAAGCTATGGCTTGGCTGAGAGCTCCCAAAATACGGTAAAACATCAGGCTTGCTCCATCAGCGTGGCAGGGCCAAGCCTTTCTGATAAAACACCACATGAGGCCAGCAAAACCTCGCCTGATTTTGCTTCAAAAGGAGCCCGAGCTGGCGGGGAGGAGAGCCCAGATGGGGATGTTTTGACTTCCAGGCTGGCTTTTGGCAGCTGGAAGAATCCAGATGAAGTCCAAAGTCTGATTTAGTGCCATTTGGAGCATGATTAATAATAATTTACTGGAAAATACATAAGGTGGTTCTGTCCTGGTGTGGTTTGAGGCGAGGCTGAGTGTTAGGATGCTGGCTTTCTGATCGTGTTGCATGTAAGCGTTTTCTGCAGGGTGCTCATAAAGATGGTTTTGTGCCATCAACGATGTTTTCCTGCTCCTGAGCTATCTCCCAGACTTTTTTGGGGGTAACTCTGGTCTAGGAGGATCACCTTAGTTTGAGATCTGGTTTGGGTTTTTTTTTTAGGCTGATTTTTACCTTCATTACTTCCAGACCCATGTAATCTGCATGTCTTGGCAGCACACTTCCAACCCACTGAATCCTTCCAGTAAAGAGTGTTGAAACATAGCAGCAAAGAAACAAGTGGCACCATTTCAGCAACCCCCTCCCCCCCAAAAAAAAAACCAAACAAGAAAAAAACAACAAAAAAACACCCAGCAAGTACAGCATTGCTTCACATCAGTGCTGTCTGAGTTAAAGTGGAAGCTGTAAGAGGTTGGGTTGTGCTGCCAAGTACATTGATAAAGGCCAAGTGGGTCCAGAAGTGTTCCCCAAAGAGAGCCAAACACCACAATGTCACCCTGGGACATTGCTGCCCAAGATCATTCACATTTAGTGAAGGGATTGACCAAGAGTTCAAGAAATTGACTTCTAGGAGTTGAATGATCAGTGCACCTCATGCATTATTTCTGCTTTTTCCTACTTTTCTCTTTATTTATCAGCTTTCCTAGAGTTCGTTTTTCCATGGTTCCTTTCATTGCTTCCTTTCCATGTTCTTTGAGATACAGTCCATCATGTTGTATACACTAAGCAAAGCTCTTCCTAGGCTGTAGACCCGGACTAAGTCTCCCAGAGAAGAGGGCTTTGGAATCCCACCTTCTGAGCAACCTGGAACTAAAGCTCCCACAGAATGTTTCTTTCTGATTAAAATCCAAGTTTCTGCTTGGCTTGGTGTCTGATTGTCTTTGATTCTCGATTAGCTCATATTCAAGTGTCTTCAGCTGGGTCCCCCCGAGCACCAGGTCAGGGGAGAAAAGAGAAATTCCCATTTCCCAAATTCCTCACAGCTCTATAAAATCTCCTCAAAAGCTGCTGTAAGGAAGCCTGAGCCTTTCTGCATCCATCCTGGCCTGCTCAACCTTGAGGCCAAAGCTTTGTTTTCTGGAAGCTTCAGATTTCTGATGTTATTTCAGTTCAGGTGTTCTAAAACATGGCTTGGGTGGATTCTGGAACCTTTTTCTTCCAAAATATGCATTGGATGGAGACTACACGACTTGTTGATGGTGTCTTTTCTTCCAAAATACAAGTTGGACAGACTCTCACAGCTTGATCAAATACAGGACATTACATCACCTCTTCCCACTCCTGTTTAGTAAACCTTACCCATGGGAACAATGACCTCTGCTGCTTGCACACGTGGATACTCCCGCAGCCAAAGTTGCTGATTTTCTCTGCAATGCCTCAACTGACCCTGCAGGTGCTATGTTACTTTTTCTTTCTCTTTTTCACTGCAGGTCCTGGTGGCTCCAATAACAGAAAAAGGGCAAACGTGGCGAGATATCTACCTGCCTGGAGAAGGGTGCCGGTGGCGGGACACCAACAGTGCTCGTGTGTTTGATGGAGGCACTGTCCTTAGGAACTACTCTGTCAGCCTTGAAGAGATGCCAGTTTTTGTAAAGACCTCCTAAATTCAGATCGTCATGAGTCTGAAGCAGCTGATCTCCTTCAGAGCAGCTCTGGCCAAATGTGATCTGCTCTTCCTTAAAGATTTTTCAGCCTATTTGCACTTTTCCAAGACTACTTTTTTATTATAATTTCAGCAGAAACTCTTTGAATCATTTATTATTCGCTGCTATTCTTAAATAGCACCAATACAGCTTGGGCACAAATACACACCCACGCCACCTAGACCCAAATCCTTCTGAGGTTTTCCCAGGGAGATGTTTGTGTGTATGCAATTAGATGGGCACATCCAGCCTTCACGACAGTGGATTTTCCAGAATCTGATAGGAACGAACATCAACTACTGGGATGGGATTTATGCATTTAAAGACAAGTTTACACACTTGGAAATGTAAAGGTGATAGTACTGTTGATGTGCATGGACATCACGTGCTAAATGCTACTTGTTTCTCTCATCTGATGCTGTACATGGGCCTCCAAAAGGATTTTTGGTGGTGAGCGAGTGACTTGGATGATAATTGGAAAACTACGTGAGTTTCAGTGTGTTTCTTTTGAAGAGCAACTCAATCAAGCAAAGTACTGTCACTAATAGAGCCTGAAGCGGATGGACAGGATGGCTGCTCACCTTGGGATAAAGAATCCAGGACTCAGCATCCCATGCATTACCTACAAGGCAAACTCCAGCACGCCTGAGCCACCCTCTTCACTTCTTGTAGAATTTTATGCTTTTTCCCAATTATTTCTTGAGGTGCGAGTGGGAACCATTGAGACCAGCCTGTCCAGTGGAAAATGTTTGGATGGTGCTGTGTGGAGCCAGGAATTGGACTCAATGATCCTTATGGGTCCCTTCCAACTCAGGATATTCTGTGATCTTCATGGGCAAAGTAGATGCTGGGAATGTTGAATAAGCACTGAAGAGGATTACGTTAGCTCTTTAGATAACTCAAGATATGGATTAGCACGTGGATGAACAGGGAGAAGGTTTTGGAGGCTTGCATTGGATGTTAACAAATAGATCACACTCTGTGGGAAGTTAAAGGCCCTGCTTTGGTTCACTCACTTGATTTGAAACGAAATCCAGCGAGCTGGATCTTTGTTTAGGATAAAGCCCTAAATCCTGCTGGCTTCAGATGGGCACAAAATGTGGAGCACAGGTCTCTGTGCACATCACTGCAAATCCCAACGGTGCTGGTGTCTTTCTCCAGACCTTCCCCAAACTCAAACTGAAAACTCTATCAGTTTTTGCTATTCTTGGCCTCTAACTAATCACTAACTTGAATCCAGGCCAAGTGGCTGGTTGAACATTAAAATAATAACAATAAATAAAAAGCTCACGCATGATGCATGTTTAAGAAATAGCACACCACCATGTGATGTAAAAAAGTCTCCAGCAGCCAATTTGTTTCTGTATGTTTATAGGGTAGATCTTGTTTCTAGAGAGAATTTTGCATGATTTGAGTTTCCTGCTCTGTGATGCTGCTGGGCTGGGGTTTGTGTCAGTGGGCTGTTTCCACGTTACAAAGGGTGCTGTCACGTCATTGCCAGCTAAGATCATATTGCTAATGCATTTTCTACCTTACGAGCAATTGGATATTAAAGACTGTATATGGAGTCATTGTAATGTTTATGGAGTGTTTACTCATGTATCCTTGACTTAAAGTATTGGCCCACCTCGGTAGGGCAGTAAGGAGTGGTTTGGATAGGTTTTCTTGGAAGGAAGATATTTTGGCCATGATTATGGATGATGCTCTTCTATCTCCCCATAGATTAAAAGGCTCTTTCCCCTGCCAGAGTCTTTAACCATTTGTGTACCCAAGAGCTGATCTTATTGACCTTTTTTTTTTTTTTCCTTTTTTTCTTAAACTACATTTAAGATGCTCAGACGTACTGTTGAAAGCCTTTGTCAGTGGTGCACATTTGGGCTCCAGTTCTGAGCTGTAACATCCAAGGTACAATGCTGAATTGCAGGTCTGCTGGAGTGGTGTAATGGGCTGTATATCTGCATGGGGATTGCCAAAATGCCCGACACGTGCAGAATTGTTCTGAAATCAGTGGCCCTTTGGCTGTTTTGAAGTCCATCCCCACGCTTTTTCTTATTTATTTATTTATTATTGTTGTTGGTTTTTGTCTAGTTGGATTGTGCTGCCTCAGGGCTTGCCTTGTTTGCACGTGAACCATTGTGTCCCCAAAGGAATGACTGGATGGGTCCAATCCTGGTACACCTGCTAGAGCAGGAACCCCCAGCAGCAGGGATGGGGAATGTGGATCCCTGAGGAAATGCATCAGGCCACAAACTCTTCTTGGAAAGGCAGAAACTGCCTTGAAAATTTTGTGTGTGTACTTACAAATATGTATAAAATCACATCATTGTGTAATACACTTAAAGATGACTTGAAGACTACCTTTAGAGCCTCTAGCAAAATTCAGTCATTTCCTAAACTCTACTTAAAGATTTTCCAGAAGTCAGCTTTAAGACTTAGTGTCTAGCACACTTGAAGTCTTATCTAAAGCTTATTTGAAGACAAAGTCCTCATGTCAATATTAAGACTTTTGTTCTCACCAGGAGACAACCATTTCCTATGATCAAATCTAAGCTTTCTAGTCTCCAGTAGACTTAGAGAGTTTCTTCAAAACAACTTTAAGGCTCTAAACTTGTAAGAGACCCTCTGAGATACTCTTTCAACACAGCAGCGGGCCATGGGCAACCCCAGCCCAATAGAGGAAGCCAGTTTGCCATGCTTTTTGACCCATACTCAGCTTGTTCCGTAGTTTGGGCTGAAACACAACTAGCAGCAAAAGCTCAGACGTGTAATGCCAAACACCACAGTACACAAGACCCTGAAGGACGTGGAAAGCTCTACATAGGCTCCTCAAATGGCACATGAAGGAGCCTGGGCTAAGGATAAATAGGTAGAGTCAACTGCCTTCAGGCGCTTCTCCTTATGCATCTTTTTCAGCTCTGATGAAAGGATTCTCTGGAGACCCAGAGGAGCACTTGTAGGGATATTATTACTATTTTCAGATTTGGCCTCACAGAAAGTTGTAACTAATAAACTCATCACTGGAAGAACAGCCTACAGAAAATGGCTTTGGTCAATCCTTGGGCTTTCACCAGAAACAAAGGCGTTTTGTACAACTCCTTTCAGTTTGTACTTACATGGTTTTCACAGGTTCTCTGCAACTCAGCTCCATCAGGGTCTTGCTCCTTTGCTGAGGAAGGATGGTGACAACTCCACCAGTGTGTTCCATTTATCAGTTATTTCACTCCTTACAAAAGGAAAACACAGCATGTACCATTCACAGAATGATTCCCCCTTCTGTTGCAGATGATCTCTCTGCCCTCCTCTTCTGAGATGGTGAGTAACAGCCCTGCTTCAGTTTGCTGGGTTTCTTTCCACCAAGACCCAACCTTTCACATGCACGTCCTCTTTCCCAAACGTGTCCGTGTTCGTGTGTTACCTTCTCCCTTTGTGTCTATTACATCACGATTTGAAGTCCCATTTCTTTCTTCATTCTGCTCTCTCCTGTTGTAAGAGGAAGATTTTCTTGGTCGTTACAAAGCAGGGCTCAAATGGCTTAGATTTGGGTTTTTCCATGGGGTGCATTAAGAGATTTGTGGGAATGGGGGATGTTTTCAGTTGCGTTGTACGTTGCGGTGGTTTGTTGGTTTACTGTTAAAAAGGCAAACCCGTTTCCAACCTAAAACTTTATGGAGGACAACCTTAATGTTGATATTCTGTAGCTCATAAAGGAGGAGGCTATGAGAGTTCTGGCTAAAACCAAACCTCTACCCTTTGCAGTTGTATTTCCAGCAGCTGCAGAGAGCTCGGCTGTCCTTTGTCCATGGGGTAATCCAGCAGAAGAGGCAGCAGGGACCACGTCCCTGGTGTCACACCGGTGCTGCAATAAAACCTTCCCACAGCTACAAGCCCAGCTGGCTGCGAGGCAGTCCTCACATCCTTCCCAGGTAGGTCTGACTGTGGGGTGGCTGCAAGCAAGGACAAGAGGGGAGATAACAGCATTTAACCGCAGCGGTGCTTCAGTCTTTGGTGGCTGGTTGATTTGGCTGCTTCAGTAATGTGACCTCTTGCCAGTTCTTAATATGAGTGAGGTTCCTTCCAGTGCTAAAGCTTAATGCGTTTTGCAGGGAGGAGTAGATGACCTTTCCATTGTTGCTGTCGAAGTGACACGCCATCTGCGAAGGACAGCAGTAAAGAAAGTAAGTAATGCTGGATTTCAGCCTGTTGGGACACAGGTGGAAGATGAGAAAGGGAGAGGCGGCAAGGATGGTAATTTAGCAGCTGATTTATTTTCTGTACCTATGGAGAACACTTGTTTTTGAAGGGCACCTGTCTTAAAAGATTTGCCTTGTCGTGGACGGCGAATAAAAGCTTCTCACTGATGCAGTGTGGCTGGGATTAAGAGAATTCCTCCAACAGGAAATGTGGTCCCCTAGCCCCACTGGTTTCATAACATCCATCCAACAGTGGTGGCAAGAAACTCTCTTTCAGTTCCAGGTGAAGGCTGCGTGGCTCGTTGAAGGGATTATAGCCTGTGCTTGGTGGTAAGAGCAGGGATGCTGCCTACCCAGATTCCTGCTTTGGGGAAATAACCTGCACCTTTAGCATTTACACAGGCATTTCTTCATGGCCTCTGTGTGTGAAGGTTAAATTGGGCAAGAAGGTTAAAGGGGCAAGGTGCAGCCCCTTCCAAGCAACTGCTGAGTTTCTCTTTGCCTGTTGGCTGCAGTGATTCCACTGGAATTCTGCAGTATTGGGTAGGGTCAGTGAGAGCTTGAAAGTGCCTGCGTCAGTGAGTTTGGCAAACTTCACCTAAAAATCCAGGGCCACCTTTCATCAGGGATGTAAACCACGGCCTTAGACACCCTAGGTCCTTAGAGAGGGAGGGAAGAGGCAAGTGCAGGAGATATGTCAGATCCTAGAGGAGATGTCTCCTGTTTCAGAGGTGACCCTTCAGCACATCCTCTTCCCACCTACAGCAGAAGGGTCTTTGAAGAGGTGGTTCAACTTACTTCTCCATCTGCTTCTCCAAAAGTGTGGTGATGGACGTGTGCTGCTCACCCAGTCTCTATTTGTTGGCACGAAACCAAGGGAAACAGGTGATTGTAAACGATGTCTGCCTTTTAGAAAAGGACTCGAGCGGGGTCAGATCGGGATTTAGGCTACTAAGTAGGGTTGCAAATTCTCCCATCTGGAGAAGCAATGGGGAAAGGAAGCTGTGTTTTTGTGCATGTCCAAATTCAGCCCCGTTTCTTGCCTCATTTATTTTCTGTATCTATGCAAAGATTTATTTTTGAATTGCAGTTGGTTTCTCATCCTGAGGGGCTCATAGAGTTTTCCTGCTCGTTTTTTGTTTTTTGTTTGGAGCAAATGTTGACATTTCAGTTTCATCGTGGTTTTGTTCTACAAGGCACTGGAATCTGTTGTTATTTTGGTGAGTTGTGCCCGCATGTCTTTTCATGGATCTCCTTTTGTAAGCTGCAACATGAAATATATCCTTTCTCAAGTTCCTGTTGAGAGGAGTAGAAATTCCTTTTGGAAGTTTAAGGTAAATGCATTTGGAGGAACGTGTTCTGTGGCACACGTTTGAAGACAGAATTTAATTTCACTGTATAGCTTGAAAAAAAACATTACGTGGCCATTAATTCTAAGAAGTTTCAATGTGGGAAATATTCAAACTATAGTTTCCTCATTTCTTTTCAGTTCAGAAACTGACCTGACTGGGAGAAGAGCCTCCCCCCATCCCTCACGTTATGTAAAGCATTCATGAGGAAGGAAAAGATGAGGATCAGCTTGCAATAGAATGTTGACACAGAACCCCGTGTCCGATCCCCATGCTACACTCAGGTTTGTATCTGCAGCTTATTTTGCATGGAGCAATGCTTTCTCTCAGCTGTGCAACCTGTAAAACTCTAACTGACCTTGTTCTTTGCTTCAAATATTTTGCAGTGTCTAAGGACCAGTTTCACATAGGTTTCATTCAATCTAACTTCCCTAGAATGGAGATCTTCCCAAGGAAGTAGTTGTGCAGAAATTCTTGCTCCACTTCCTTCCCTACTGTTCTGTCTGGCTATGTGCTACGTCACTGCTTGCTCCTATTGGTACTGTGCGTAAAATAATTGTGCTGCCACTATGTCTCTTGAGCAACCGATGTTCTGGACAGTGCTGAGCTGGGGGGCCAAGATGAAGGCAGGAGATGCCTGAGGAAAACCACACTGCTGTGACTGAGTTTGTTCTCCTGGGTTTCACCGACCGTCGGGAGGTGAAGCTTCCTTTGTTTGGGCTCTTCCTGCTCATCTACGTCACCACGTTGGGGGGCAACGCTGGCATCATTGTGCTCGTGCGGCTCAATGCCTGCCTTCACACCCCCATGTACTATTTCCTGAGCAATTTATCTTTCTTAGACCTCAGCTATGCCTCCACCATTGCTCCCAAGCTGCTGGTGAATCTCGTAGCGCAGCGCTCCACCATTTCTTTCTTGGGTTGTGCAACACAGATGTTCCTCTTTGCCGCCCTGGCTGATGCCGAGTGCTTCCTTTTGGCTGTGATGGCCTATGACCGCTATGTGGCCATCTGTCAGCCTTTTCTCTACTCCGTTGCCATGTCGAGCCGGGCCTGCACCTCCATGGTAGCCGGGGCTTATCTCAGCGGGGGCCTGACCTCGCTGGTGCACACGTCTTTCACGTTCACCCTGTCCTTCTGCGGCTCCAACACCATCAATCACTTCTTCTGTGACATTCCCCCACTGCTGGAGCTCTCCTGCTCCAGCACCGTGGTCAACGAGGTGCTTCTCATCACCTTGTGTGGCTTCATACAAACCAGCTCCTTCCTGGTCATCGTCATCTCCTACATCTGCATCCTCGGCACCATCCTCCAGCTCCACGTGGCAGAGGGCAGGCACAAAGCCTTCTCCACCTGCACCTCCCACCTCACGGCTGTTGGGTTCTTCTATAGCTCCCTCCTCTTCATGTACTTAAGGCTTGACTCCGGCTACTCTTTGGACACTATCAAACTGATTGCTTTGTTTTACACCATGGTCTTTCCCATGCTGAACCCCATGATCTACAGCTTGAGGAACAAGGAGGTGAGGGAAGCCTTAAGAAGGTCACTAGGGAGAAAAGTGTTTTCTCAGTCGTTTACTTAGCAGGAAAAACTGCATCTGTGTGCTGATAGGGTAGCTTGGGCTCAGCACAACGCAAAGCCACTAAGTCTGACTTATACCCATTCCTGTTGTTCCTAGCATCTCCATCTAAACTGGTTTCCACAGTTGCACATTGTTGTTGCTGTAGCAAAAGGGATTATGTAGTGAGTAGTTTCCTAAGGCAGAAACCTAAAATAATTCAGGCTAATGTTAATTTCAGTGAACCTCTCTCTCTGCTATTCCAACAGATGGAATCTCTCCCAAATACGAGCATCTACAGTTTTGCATTCCTTACATTTAGAGAGGTTACCTTCAACCTGCACATTTCATAGAACAGTCCTCTGTCATACATTTAAGAAAGTATGGTTGTTTGTGAAAAATAGAGCACTTGTTATTCTGGATTAAGCAGCTCACCTATACTTTTTGTGGAGGTATTTTGTAGCACCTATTCGGAGTCATGTGTGAGATCTGTCTTTTCTAGAAAGTGAATTATGTCTATTTTTCACTGTGTTTGTTTAACTCGAATAAAGTAAATGAATACTTTCAGACGATGGTTTTCCCTCTCTGATGGAGTGAATGGCTTTTTTTTTTTTTTTCAATATCTGGAAAGTAAAACTTGTTTTGTCGCTTGCGATTGGGAATGTGCTAAAACATTTTCAAAGCGTCTTTTGTTCTAATGCAAAATAAAAATGTTCCACTTTTTTTTATGGTTCTTCACTACCTTTGATTACAAGTTTCTTACGATAATCAGCAGACATTTTTGGGATTTTATCAAGGTTGAAAGCCACACTGTAAGTAAGTGTCCATGTTAGGACCCACAGTGCTTTACCAAGCATTAATTGCTCTGGTCAGCCTCACCTGAAATCCCCATCCCTGCACTCACAGGACCAGGAGCTTTATTTAAGCCCAAATCTGGGGTGTTGCTTTTATTCTCCTTTTGATCTATGTTAGAAGAGCCCTTGTTTTTCTTGGCCTACAGAGCACCTTGATCCAGATCTCAACCTGTGGGCTGAATTCCTTGCTTGACTCTAGCCATGCCTTGTCCCTCTGAATGTATCTGGCAATCACCAGACCTGATCCTAACCCTGACCTGCGAGCTGACTTCTGGTCTTGGACTTGGATCTGTCTCATCACCATGGCACTGCCTGGTATTCAGTTGTATATTTGTGTAGTTAAAGAGGACACCTTTAACTTGTTCATGGAGCTATGTTGTTTGGAATGTCACCAGCTGCCCATATTTGCTCAGTATCTTCAGTGATGTACCCCAGATTGCACTGTGACAAAGTCTAGAGCCGCAATATATTCATGGCACAGCACAACAATATCCAGCAACAGGCAATCCCCGCTGCAAAGAGAAAAGGTCCAGATGGTTTTACTGCAAAAGCTTGTGTATGCCAGGAAAGTGGTGCCTAAGGATGAGAATATCGCTCCTTTTTATTTATTTATTTATTTATTTATTTATTTAATACTAAAAGGGAAACCAAGGCATAAAGGAACTGGTTTGCCAAAGGCACAGAGACTGTTTCAAACCTGAGGTTAGACCTGAGAAGAGATTCCAAACTCAGGGTCCATTTCTGCCTCTAAACCGTCCACTGTTTCTTTCTGACCTACAGTCGCTTTAGAGAAACAAAACAGCTGTATGCACACTGGATAGCTGTGCAGGAAGAGCCTTGAAAGCAAGCATTTTCCTCGTGTAACAGCGATTAGATATGGCAGCACTTACATCAATGATCCAAAATGCAAGGGGCATACATAGAAGATGGATGTCTCTACTAATACTCAAGATTTTGCTGCTTCGGGGAATTTGTTTTACTTTCTTTTATAGACTACATCTAGAAGACTGGTTCATTGGCTGCATAACATTGTGGTAAGAAAAGGACCAAGAATCCTAGATTAAAATCACCTATGTGGAAAAAACGCCATGCACTTGCTTTCAGTGTTCACTGGGTTCCATATAAGTATACGGTGGTTCAAGCCAAGAGTACACTACTTGCTGCAGTATTTGGCTAGACTTAGATGCTTTACCAGACCTGCAACAAACAAATTTCAACTACAAAACTTTTAAGTAACTAATTTTGCATCAGTATTGAAGGCATAAGCAGGCAACAATTTCACAATACACTTGCATGCTTGGGTACCTATCGTAATGAGACTTTGTTATTAGTTTTTTTCTGTGATTATTTACTTGTTCACCCCCTTTGTCATCACTGTTTCCTACATGCTCATCCTCTCTTTCATTCTGAGGGTCACTGTAACACCTTGCAGAACGTGCAGACAAAGCTGAGGGAAAAGAGTTTGTGGTTATGGTTGCAAATAGCAAAATTCATAGTGCCTTGCAACAAGTAAACAGCATGTGTGATATTATCAAGAACACTCGACTTTTGTGGTACTATTTTTGGACAGTGTGAAGACTTTTAACTCAATTTTCCAAAGCAGAGGGCCCTGAACAGGTAGGAACAAGTGTCCCAAAGCAACTCAACTGAGGTTCTTCACTCACTTTATACTGAGGTTTATTCATGCAGCAAATATCTCAAGATGTTTGTTCATGATCATTGATTCCAGATTTCCTACAAACGTCAGTAGAAATGTTTGGAATGCTATCAAGGTTCAAAAATGAAGGGATTGCATGGTGACCGGAAGCAATGTATTCTGTTTTGTTCTTCAAATGGAGCACCATGGAGCTCTATACCAAGGAACTGTGCAATACGCAGAAGGTGGGTGACAGAAACAGACATTAGAGTGAAGCCCACAGTGTTGCATAACTTTAATTAGCAGTTGGAGATTTGCCATACTTAAGTATAACAAAGTTTTCACTGACTAATAAAAAATCAAGAAGCACACAGCCACATGCAAGCTTTTTTATCCAGGGACTCTTCAGAGGCAGTGGGGAAAAATGCCAACATTTTTAGGGCTGTGAGTGGCTTTTACCTGGTCTGGGCCTGTAATACCTACACATAATATCCTTGAGAGTGTCTGTCTTTCTCCTCCCCCTAAACCCACTGGGTGGGATGAGACAGGATATCAGGATAAAGTTTTTTTGCAATAAGGGTGGTGAGGCATTGGCACAGTTTGCCTAGAGTGATGGATGCCCCGTTCTCAGAAACATTCAAGGTCAAGCCGGATGGGGCTCTGAGCAGCCTGATCTAGCTGTAGGTGTCCCTGTTCATTGCAGGGGAGCAGGACTAGATGCCCTTTAAGGGTCCCTTCCAACTCAAACAATGCAGTGATTCAATCATTTTCAGTGATCTGATGGCGATAGGGCAAGGGGAAATGGTTTTAAACTAAAAGAGGGGAGATGCAGGTTAGATGTTAGGGGAAAATTCTTAGAGGGTGGTGAGGCCCTGGCACAGTCTGCCTGGAGACGTTGTGGATTCCCCATTCCTGGAGGTGCCCATGGCCTGGCTGGATGAGTTTGTGGGCAGCCTGACATGGTGGGGGCAACCAGTCCATGGTAGGGGTTGGGACTGGATGGACTTTAAGGTCCCTTCCAACCCAACCTTTCTGTGGTTCTATGATTCTGTGATGTCATCAAAGAGAAATTTGATCCCATCTGAGGAGTTGTTGCAAAGTGCCATTTTGCTGTTTTCTTCCAAAAACTGATGCTGTCTAGATTGGTTCCCATTACTAAAGCTAATGAACATTAAAAAAGGTTATCTTCATTTGATCAAACGTGGTTTCCACAGGTACCAATCATTTACGGCATGGATTAAGTCAACTTAATGTCTTTATGAACATCACCTTTAAAATCAGAAATGCTACAAATCTTCTCAGGATGACACTGTGATGTAATTAGCTCCCATCTCCCAGGGGACATAAAGTACAGTGTAATTGCCACGCTACTGTGGTCTGGCTGTCCAATATATAATTGCTTCAGACTTTTTCTGAGTGTATGAGCACGGCACTGCAGTTAAGTGCTTACCTCCTTGAAACAAAGATTAAAAACCAGAGGAAACTAGCAAGGCATAGATGAGCTGGATAACTCTTGTTACTTCATGTAAAAATCAGTCCTTGTTGAAGTTTGCTTTGGAAAGTAAGTATTTGCTGCTGAAAGTTGCATGTTCGTTGATTCTGCAGAGCTGCTGTAACTGTGCCTGAATTAAGTCTTAGTTACTATGGTATGTCTCAGCTTTATGTGGGCTAAGACAGTATAAAAGAAAATAAAGAGGTTTCTCTCATTTTAATTTTTTTTAGGAAGATTTTCATCCATAACCGTGGACCTCCTGGGCTTTTCTGTTTGTTTGTTTGTTTGTTTGTTTTGTTTTCCTTTGTTTGTTTGCTTGTTTCCAGCTTGGATTGCAAGGAACAAGCACAGGATAAGCACAGCTACTAAAAAGCACGTTTGCACCAAGATTTAGGGTTGAGCTCACCTATTTTATGTTGGGGCTCCATTGGTAACCATTTTAGGCTTAATGCCCTTAGATTCTCACCCTCAGATATGTGTCTTGGGAACAAGCATGGAGTAGATGTGATGCATGCCACCCCACTGGTGCCTTACTTCTCTCTGCTAAATATAAGAAGCCTATACACCTTTGTAGACAAAGAAATTTTGGTTGCCATTCAGACAGTGGGCTTTATATTGATTTGATAGCAACTAGAATGATATCTGGTGTAGATTCTTCTGTTGTCAATGAAAGCACTTAATGTCCTCACCCAAGAACATGATTCGTCTGATGATTCCACTCACTGCAGAGAAGGAGGTCCTATGCAACTGACTGCTATTAGACATCAAGATTTTAGATAGCTTGTTTGGATGGAATGAATGAATGGGTAAATCAGATTTCATTATCTAGGTAGTGCTACTTCTCATGGCAAAATGTGTTTTAGGAACTTAGGTTTTTCTCAAGTCGCTATGTGCCTGTTGATCATGGATGTGAGCATTGCGTGGTTCCTTACCCCATTAATTTCTAAGCACTAACAAACCCTTTATCATCCTTATTTTTCTTGATGGCAGACAGCACACCAGTGAAACCCGATGGCTTCAGGAAACTGCACAACACCAACCACTTTCATTCTGTCTGGATTGACAGACAATCCAAGGCTGCAGATGCCTCTCTTCATGGTGTTCTTAGCCATCTACACCACCACTTTGCTGACAAATCTGGGTCTCATTGCATTAATCAGTGTGGATCTCCAGCTTCAAACCCCAATGTATTTTTTCCTCCAAAATTTGTCTTTCACAGATGCTGTTTATTCTACAGTCATCACTCCCAAAATGTTGGCCACATTTTTAGAAGAGACAAAAACAATTTCATATGGAGGTTGCATTCTGCAGTATTTTAGCTTTGTTTTGTTGAGTATCTCGGAGTGCTTGCTGCTGGCTGTGATGGCATATGACCGGTATGTGGCCATTTGTAAACCTCTGCTTTATACTGTCATCATGACCAAGGCAGTCTGCTGGAAGCTGGTGAAAGGTTTATACTCTGTGGCCTTCCTGAACTCTCTGGTGCACACCAGTGGCTTGCTAAAACTGTCCTTTTGCTCTTCAAATGTGGTAAACCATTTCTTTTGTGATAACAGCCCCCTCTTCCAGATTTCTTCTTCCAGTACCGCTCTCAATGAGCTGCTGGTTTTCATTCTTGGCAGCTTGGTTGTGATGAGCAGCATCGTTACCATCCTCATCTCATATGTTTTCATTATTCTGACTCTGGTGAGGATCCGCTCCAAGGAGAGGAAATACAAGGCCTTCTCCACCTGCACCTCTCACCTGATGGCTGTCTCCTTGTTCCATGGAACAATTGTCTTCATGTATTTTCGACCAGCCAACAACTTCTCTCTGGACAAGGACAAAATTGCATCATTGTTCTACACTGTGGTGATCCCTATGCTGAACCCTCTCATCTACAGCTGGAGGAACAAGGAGGTAAAAGATGCTCTACGCAGAGTCATAGCCGCCAGTGTTTTGTTTCACTGATCTTCTGGCAATACAGAGAGATCCCAACTTGAGTTTTATGGGATGATTCGCAAATAATTTGAAATTAGAAACCACTTAAGCACGTATTCAGTTTAAATGTACACTGGCTTTGCATGTGAAATATGTTTTATGTATACTTCAGCACTATTTTGGAGAGTATATCCTTATCTGAAATTTATTGTCTGTGGGGCAGCATTCATTTTCCTGAACTCGTGTCAAAATCCAATTTCAGTGTAAGTTGAAAGAGGGTTTGTAGAATGTTGCCAAGGTTTATGTGACTTCTGAAACTGAATTCATGCTGCAATCAGGGATGAGCTGTAGAAACAACTGATTATTACCAAAACAAATGAAGTATGTATTTTGTGTTTCTCCTTCTTAAAAAGTTGTCTGATTGTTTATCCCTAAAATCAAAATGTCATGAGTCGTTCAATTTGCAGTCATGCTGGTAGAAAAGTAAATGCAAAGAGCAGTATTTCAGCCCTACGTAAGGCTGCCTTGAAGAAGATCAAGTAGCATCATCTATCACGAAATGCACAATCCTCAACATCAGACCATGCTTCCCTTCAGACACCATTTGAGGCATTATTTTTCCCTTTAAAACTTTAGGTTGACTATACCCTTAAACAGGTAGAAGAGTCTGAGTGGTGACTCTACCAGTGTAGCAGGTAAGAATTTTCTGCTACCAGTTCCCTACTGTGTCCAAGGAAAGTCTTCATAGAGATACTCTTATTGATGTATCCATGTTCACATTCAGTGCAACACAAGTGAAGTCAGTCTCTTTCCTTTGCACATCTCTAGTGTGGAGAGAGTTGGAGGCACTCAGATCTTAAATGAGAAGCTCAGTGTAGCATCACAGAGCAGAGATGAATACACCTACCAAAAACATCTTGTCTGTAAGTAGAGGTGAGAAGTGGAGACCTCAGGCTTGAGGTACAGAGCAAAACAAGGAAAGGAAGAGAGTAGATTCACATGGATTTTTTGTTATCATGTTTCTGCTGCAACGCCATTGAGCTCACAATGCCAGAAAATCAACGCTAGAGATTGTGCTGAGGGTACAATCATGCCCTCTGGTGTGACTCAGCTCACAGAACAAACATATTTGGAATAGCACATGTAGGTGTCTTTATGTCAACAATGCGTGTAGGATCCCAGTGTACTCACTGGACACTCATGATCGTTGCTCATAAATGAATGATCTCATTGGCAAAGTGGCTTTGACTGTATTGACTAGTTACATCCTGTGGAAAGAGACTCTCGGTTGCTTGATAATGGCAGAAGCATTTGTAAACATCACTTGCTTTTCTCGTGGGACAATTCAACTGAGAGCAATTACTCTACAACAAAAGCATGTTTTTAAGTGGGAATATTAATTGGTACTAGCCAGTTGTTCCGGGTATCTGGATGGAAAAGTATAAATGCAGGTTTATTTCCTCTTTACCACTTTCTTCATCTGAGAGGGGGATTTTCTAAAGGCACGTTGGGACTGCTTTGAGCAGGAAGGTTTTAGAGCAGTAAGTATAACTTGCAGGTGACCATGGAATGAGCTAAGTGTATCCTGAAACTCTTTGACCCGAACACAACTGAAGAGAAGCAAGAAGTGCCGTAAGTCTTTATGAAATAATAAAAAAAAAAAGCACCAAATTTCAATTCTATCCATCATTTCCCTCTCCCTGTCTCTCCCATAGTCTCTGAAAATAATTTTCTCCATTTTCTTCACCTCGCAGCCTTCTCTTCCACAGACTGCACAGCCCCAGCTCTCTCAGCCTGCCCTCATAGGAGAGTTGTTCCATCCCTTGGATTATTTCTGTGGCCCTCCTCTGGACGCACTCCAACAGGTCTGTGTCTCTCCTGCATTGAGGACTCCACACCTGGTTGCAGTACAGAGGTTTCCCTGTCTTACAACAGAGAAAGCTATGGAAAAGAGCAGAGAGGAAAGGAGACCAGTAGGAGGGAGAAATAAGTGAAACAACTGTTATCACTGTAAGTTTCAAAGCCAGAACTGGAGTGGATGAGTGGCATGGGGGTAGATCCAACCCATGCACTGATCTGTGGCTTTCCTTCTTGATTCCAGGTAACAACTGAAAAAAAAATAATGGTCCGAGGTAACGATACCACTGTGACTAGCTTCATTCTCACAGGATTAACTGATAGACAAGACCTGCAGCTTCCACTGTTTGCTTTTTTTTCTTTCATTTACGGGATGACACTGCTGGGCAATCTAGGAATGATATTGATCATTAGGTTTGAGCCACAACTGCATACTCCCATGTACTTCCTCCTTAGCAGTTTGTCCTTCTTAGATGTCTGCTATTCTTCTACTGTTACTCCCAATATGCTGCTCAGCTTTTTAATGGTGTCAAAGGGAGTGTCGTACAGTGGATGCCTTATACAGTATGGCTTCTTTGCACTTTTTGCCACCACTGAGATGTTTCTCCTGGCTGCGATGGCATATGACCGCTACGTGGCCATTTGTAACCCGCTGCTCTACACCATCATTGTGACCAAAAAGGTCTGTGTACTGTTAATAGCTGGATCATATTTAGGGGGTGCTGTGAATTCACTGATACACACCCTTGGCTTGCTAAGACTGTCCTTTTGCAGCTCGATTGTAATTGATCACTTTTTCTGTGATCTCGTCCCTCTCCTAAAGCTCTCCTGCAGTGACATCCACCTCAACAAGACCCTTGTTTCCGTATTTGGCTCCGTAATTGAGGCAACCACTCTTGCAATCACTGTCATTTCTTATTTTTTCATCATTGCCACGGTGCTGAGGATCCGCTCTGCCAAGGGCAGGCAAAAAATGTTTTCCACCTGTGCCTCTCACTTTACATCCGTTTTCACATTTCATGGCACAATCCTACTTATGTACTTCCGCCCCAGCTCCAGCCACTCACTGGGCACTGAAAAAGTTGTTTCTGTGTTCTACACCGTGGTCATTCCTCTGCTCAACCCTTTGATCTACAGCTTGAGAAACCATGATGTGAAGAGTGCAGCAAGGAAGCTGCTGAAGTGGAAGGTCTTTACGTGCTGAAAGCGTTCCGCAGTGGCATACGGGCTGACTCTATACAAAAACCTCACTGTCTTGGATACGCTTCATGAATTCCTGAATCTTTTATGTTATCATGTAAAAGACATGTTGTGAAGATGGCTAACTGAAGGGTGTGTAAAAGGAAGACATAGAAATAAATCCTCTTTCTGAGGCCTTACTGAACCTAAGGTCATAAGTCACCTGTCCGCTCTTTGAAGTCTTTGGACACCAATGTGGGATTAACCCTTCCAAATTAAATATTTATGTTTGGATATCTCCCTCAAACTTGCTCCATTTTCGTAACCAATGAAGGGACATGGGCACACTAACGTACTTGTAGTCCTGCCCAAGAAATTCGTCTTAAAACAGATTAGATGCACTTGTCTCTGAAGCTGCCTACTTTTTCTGTGGACATGGCCTCTAGTAAACCCTGAGGGAAGGCAAATTTGTTTATCTCAGGTGACTGTGGAACCCTAAAAATATTGAATTAGACCTCTAATGACCTTAAACTGCACAATTAGACCTCCAGCTACAGATTGCTAATTGTTTGACCTCAGATAACCGTGGTATCATAAAAGCTCTTGAATTTGACCTCTAGTAACTCCAAAAGGCAGAATTTGACCTCTGATTGTTAATTGGTTGAAATCCAATGACCTCGGGACCCTTAGAAACTCTTGTCCTGCCATTTATTCCAGGAGTACATGATATCACACGTTACTGTAATTGTAGGTATTGTGTTTGTTCCTCGCAGCTGTGTCCATCAGAGTGGATTATGGCATCACTAACTGAAGACACTGATGTATTGAGTGCTGTTTATTGAGAAGTGGTGGGAAACACAGCAATTTTTTGTTCAATGACAAAGGATGTATGCTTTTACAGGTGAAATAACTTCTCAGTAATTACTTTGAGGCCCTTTAAGAATTCATTGTTTTTCTTGAAGCTTTATGGAATGAGCTGAAAGGAACTGTGAGTGTGGATAGTTTGAAATGAAATCAACAGGATCATATTGTGTTCAGAAACACGGGTAACCCGTGGCAGCCTGCAAGTTCCATACAAATGAATATCTGGAGTAATAAGGGCCTTGTAAATGAGAGGAGTTGGCTTCACCATACTCCAGGAGCCAGGTGAGGAGTGATGCAGAGATCCCCAGCCTAAAGCATTGGGGCAGCTGGTTCCCCTGCCAAGCCTGCAGGATGATGGCATGATGAGACCACGAGCCACCAGCAGCTCTTGGCTAAACACTCCTGCATTCTCTCAATCTGTATCAGCCTCTGCTCTTCCTTCCTTCAGAGAGCTTTGCCCTGGACTGGCTGTGGGCAGCTCTGCACCTTGCCTATGGGAGGGGTGAAGCTCATCATCCATGAGCAGGACTGCATCCTTGCCAGAGTGAAGCGTACTCTTCTGGATCACAGGTGACAAAGCTCTCTGCTCGATGCCATGCTGAGGATTTCTTGGCGCTGTAAGATCAAGAATATTCATGTCCGGTAGCTGAAAAGTAACAGAAAACAGTGGGGAGGGATTTATTTGTTTTATTTTTTCTTGTCCAGTCCCACCATGCTACCGAGCACTGTAGCGGAGTAACACATTTGTTATGCAGTCATCTTAAACCAATCACTTCCTCGTAACAGCGGCATGGATAAAAGCAGCATGGTTCTGACGTGGGCTGTTAGGTGGTCAATTTGAACATTTTTATTAACGTGGTGAGACGTATGTAGGGTTTTGAGTATTCGATTTCACAGTAAATGCAGATAACAGGAGTCAGTGACCATTCTGCAGCCTTTTGGTAGCTTGTTACAAGGTCTGGCAGTTCATTACGTGTTTACTTGCAGTAGTTTAGTCATGACGGTGTTTGTGCAAGAATGATATTGCTAAAAGTCAGAGTGAGGTACAGTTTAATGCCGGTAGGTTCTAAGTTTTTTTGCCTTCTTTAACCCCAGCAGATGGTGCTATTGACTGAAAAAATTCCTGTATTTCCCAAACTGATAACCTCGCACTTGATTTTCTGTTTTGTGTTGAAACTGCGGGCCAATATTATGGCTTTGCATAGGAATGGGAATTGCAAGGATTGTGCTGTTAGATCTGTGGAAGTTTCATTTATATATTTATGCAAATGGGAAAAAGCTGAGTCTATTAAAAGGAATTAAAAAAATAATAATCAGGGTATTTTCTAAACCTCCATTATTTTGTGTATATATGCTATAGGACAGGTGCAAGGGAAATGGCTTTAAGAACCCTGGCCATATGACTCAAAGGCTGATGATGTTTACTTCCAGGATGGCAATTAGTTTTTACCCGTTGTTAGTCTACCCATGAATGGCTCTTTGACCAGAAAAGAGCACCTATTGAGTCTAAGGAGGAGGCCTAAGCTGTGACATCAATTGCGGCGTTGATCTTTGTAGGTGGGAATTTACTGATAGTAGAGGAAAGATGTTGGATAATGGAAGAATATTGTTGCTATCACATGTAAATCTAGAGAGACTGACTGAACAAACAGCTGTTGGAAATTAACTTTAGAATGCTTAGTGACTTACCATACCTCGGCTAGTAACAATACTTACAGACTTTTGAGCTTTCTGAATCTTTCATCAAGAAAAAGAGAAATGACTGTAAGAGTAGTGGGGACTTTATAATAACTTTGGATTTGTGAACCAGCAGCCCTTACTTTCACCATAGAAAGATTTAATACAAGAGGGAATTGTAGCCCCTGTGGGAAGGGCCTGGATCAGCTCAGTGCCAAGCTGACTACTGGATAAGCACTCGTAGTCTCTGCGGGCATTCCTGTAAGTCATCGTGGCCCAGATATGTTCCTCTACAGTAAGACTTTGGTTCAGTGCAGGCTAGAGATGTGCTGTTTGTTCATTTATTACATCAGTACTCATGGCCTGCAAGTTGAGTGGTTTTTTTACTCATAAACATTAAGATATAACTTCAGTCTGAACTCAGAGTAATTCCATTGAAGTCCTTGGTGTTTTAACACGAATAATAAAAGGACAAGGATCTGTTCTTGCTGTTGTCAGATCAGGATCTTAATTATATTGCTGACCGTGGGGCAAGGGAGAAGCCACAGTTGCATGGGGCGAGCATGATTTAGTGATTTAGGATTTTGGCTACCTATGTTGGACTGTATCTCAAGAGTTTCCTCTGGTAATAACCTTAGGTTTGTACCTGTCTATAAACCAAAGACAAGAACACTTCAAGCTGTTGCCTGCTTTTGGTCAATTCAGAACACTAGCTGTTAAACCACTAACTCAGCTTCAGTCAAAATATATTTTATATGTAACGTAGTAGAATAACGTAAGTGAAATAGGAACAATCTTTAATTATTTCACTCTGTTTACTTGTGGGTATTCAAAAATGTAGGGAAGGACGAGGGTTTTGTAAGGAATACTTTCAAAAACTTAGTTTTGATTCTAGCCCATTCTAACCTGAGGAGAATGAATATCAGAGAATCATTCAGTTTGGAAAAGACCTCTAACATTCTCCAGTCCAACCTACCACCAATACTGTCCACAGTATTGCCCACAATACTGTCCCTGAGTACGACATCCACCCTTTCCTTGCTTACCTCCAGGGATGGTGACTCCACCACATCGCTGGAGGACTGTATTTTGGGAGTGATTAATTATAGAGCATGGAAACATATTCAGTAATTACTTGATGAGTTTCTACTGAATCAAAGAAATCAATGCAAAGAGACTCAACAGCAAAAAGTTTTATCGCTGTTAGGCAGATATCCTTAATGGCAGTACAGGGATAGCACTGGGATTCTTCTCCAAAGTGCTTTAAGAAAAAATCTCCTTTTTTTCCCCAAGATTGCTGTAGAATGCAAGGAAAACAGGAGAAGTCTCTACACACACAGCTAAGGAAGATAAAGGGGAATGTCTTGATGCCTGTCTGTCGCATTTTAGGCTAATTACGCCCTGGATGGGCATCCTGGCTTCTTTTGATGTTGATAAGTCTAACTGTTAAGACTCTGCAAAAAACAGGCATGCTGTTTTTCCTTTGTTGTGTGCTTCTTTTACCTTGTTGAAGCAGAACAGCCTTACAACATGCACACCATCTACAGGGCTACACTGCAATCATTATCCACAACATCTAAAGGCTACTATGGTGTTGCAAGCAAGCATTAATTGTGTTACACAGTAATTCAGCATCTATCCTTTTAAGGATATATTAACAGAGTATTTTGTGTAATTACTTCTTCCAATCACTACAATATTACTTTTTATATATTTTAGCTTAAGGATTATTGAAAATGTCAGACTGCGGTCCAAGCTGTGGATAATCTCTGTTTTGAAAGTACAGCTTCTGCTGAGGTCCAGCAAAGCTGACGTTTTCCTAAGCCATGGTTTAACTTTATTACCTTGCAGCTCATCTTGCTGACGTTGCTTCATTAGCGAAGAATCCCTTGCTATTAGTTTCTCATCTTTCCTAATGGATTGTCAGAATCTTCTTTCTAGAAGCGATGGAGGTTCGTGGATGTCACTCGTGGGTGACTCGAACTTGAATACTGCATACAAACTTTCTACACTGTCTTTCTGCATGAAGTCACATGCAGGTGAAACACTGGTATTGCTGGGAAGACTCAGTGTTTGAGTTACTGGGCATCAAGTAACTTCTAAAAGAAAAAGAACGCATCTGAACTTTACCCAGAGATGTGGGCTATACCTAGTGATAACGGTTAGTAATGATTTTTGGACTTACACCATTTATGGTGTAATACCAAATTGTAATCTAATAGTAGAAATCAGAAAACTAAAGGTAAAAGTCAAGCAGATAGCAGTGCTGTAGGAATTCTAGCAAGTTCTAATAATTAAGAATTCGAAATTCTAATAATTAAGAAGTTCTAATAATTAATAAACTTTTCAAAGCTATGTGGAAAACCAGAAATGTTTTCTCAACCTTTAGAATAAATGTGCATAATTCTGTTACGACACTGAAAAAAAACCTCAGCCCCACCAAATCCTATGTTACTACCTTATTCCATTTCAAATAATGCATTAGGTGGGAATCCTTATATAAAGACCTTACAAAATGATGTAAACTTCTGCTTTGCAGTGTGACTGGCTGTACGTGATGGAGGCTTTTGGAACAGTTGAACTGAAGCCATCGTGCAGATTGTGCGGGTGGCATCCTGATAACCACTGTGAGATTAGGGAAGCAATGAAGTCACAATAAACTCTCAGGATGTCACCTGTGTACGTTGTTACTGACAAAGCTTGTTGCAGACGGTTGCCTTTCTTCACTGGCATTTACAGCAACGGCTGTCATGGCTTTCAGTATCCCAGAGACCATTAATATTTTAATCCCATACCGAAGAGAACGGCAAAGGGAGGAGGCTCTCATATTGGTTTGCATTCACGGTGAATCAATCACATCCTTGCTAATTACCAGATAAAAAGCAAGCAAGCAGGCCAGGAGCCAAGAGAGCCTTTGCAGGGAACAGTAAAAACTCAGCAAGAGCAGAATCTTGTGAATGCATGTGTGTGTGTACTCCTTGTCCTTAAGGACTTGAGGAATCTTGATGCTATCTATGCTGCAAATGAATCGTGCATCTATGTATTCCATGATTGCAAGCTTGCAGTTTAGCCCAACAGATTTTCACTCCATGTGCAAAAAGCGAGTTGCACAAATTGCAAATCTGAGGGGCAACTGAAATATTGACTGCTTTATCAAAAGCTTGTACAGCGTGGGGTCTCTTGAACCACAGCAGTATTGGGTACAGATTTCGTATTTCTGGAACAATTAAGTGCTAATAAAGCGTGCTGGACCTTGTGAACGTTAAGGTCTCTGCTAACCACAGTGAATTGCTGAGAATGCAAAAACAAATAAAGGACATTCATGCATTCTACGTATCTTTGTAGCTGACTTGCAAAACATTTCTACTCTGGCTTAGCATATTTTCAGTACTGCTATTATTCTTCCTGCTTCTCATTGTTTCAAGCCACTAACTGGATAATAATTAACTTATTGTGTATATTAGCAGAAAAAATGCATCTGGATCACCACAGGGTGAGAGGTGTAATTTAGAGCTGTGGGTAAGGTTTCTGTAAAAGCAGAAACTGATCTCAGGATGGTGCTCAGTGGGGAGCATGCCCCAGTATCTCCCAAAACAGTGCTATTGGTAGGCTATGGAATTTGAGGATGAGCTTCCAGAACACTTTCAGCCTGGTGCCTTTCAAACTTGTATCCTAAACTAGGCTTGGGAATACATTTGGGACTTGCAATGGACAGATATGAGACTTATTAAGGAATCAAAGCCTCTTAGAATCTCTCTCTCTCTCAATTTGTACAAGTGCAGGCGATTTTCTAGTGTGATGTTGTGACAAGTGCTGCCATAGTGAAGTGTCTTCTCTTGGGTGCTGGTAAGAATGCAAATTAAAACTAACCAGAAGGCATATCAGTGAGAACACTCCAGAAAAGCAAGACATGATTTGGAAAAATACCAGCCAAAATTGAAATTCGACCCCAAAAGTATAAAATTGCATGTAAGAAACAGAAGAGGAGCCATGCAGTACCACTACAGATCTGAGTCGTTGTGACAGAATGAATGGCAATCAAATTATCAGTTTATCATTTGAGCGTAGGTGTCTCTGAGAGTCTTGGGAATTCCATCTAGGTGTTTGAAGAACACCTTGCACCCGATTGCTTGGGCAGATGGAGAGTTTATAATGACTTAATAGACGTTTAGTTGATAGGTTCCCATCTGTGACACTGGGTGGAAGATAATGACAAGTATTGTACAAAGATGGGGGTTTGGGGGAGAATGCATGAGTGTACCACTTTATAATGCCCACAGTTTTACATAATAACACATTTAAAATACATGGGCTTTACTTGTCTTTGTAGAGCTCGTGTCATCCTTCTTCTCACTTGAGACGTAAATGCAAAGCAAACCTCGTTTATCTATTCTGTTAATCTCTGGATTAACAGGAGCTGTTAAACTGATTTGCAGAGCTTGTTCCTGAGAGCTTTTAAGTTTCACCTCTTTCCCCATACTCGAGTGGATAGTGATTTTAGGATTACCGCACGTTTTAAACTGTTTTAAATGAAGAAACAATCTTGCTGGAGGCTTTAGAGCAGTGCATTTCTGTTTACTTGCAAGTGTGCGCAGTTCATGGAGCATTTTTAGTTTTCAGTGTTATAGGAGAAGAAATCAGAGTGAGTTCAAGATAGCGGATGCTGGAGAGTTTACAGGAATTATATGGGTTTGAGTTGAAGTTCATATCTGATGTTGTAGTTCTAATTAAACTGAGTGGAAAAAGTCCCATAGGATTTGCTTTCATTTTAAGGCTAGCCCCTTCCTTTTTAATGTAGGTCAGAAAAAAATCTTGTATTAATTCACAGCGCTCAGTAAACTTAAATGATATTTTTTCTTCTGAAATGAATTCCATTACGGAGTCCTATGACATTTAACAAGGATGAAACCAAGAAGGTTTCCTACATAAATTACATTAGATATGTCCATATTTTAAAGGGATTACCCGTTTTTTAAAGAGGGATTTTGAACCTTTCTCCAGAATAATGTTCAACAAGACTGAATTCTTTCTTCAGTGCCAGAGGATAGATTAGGACAACTATTCTTCTTGTTTTAACAGCCTCTTTCACAACCGTTTCCATCATAAGCTGCTCTTCTAGAAGACAGTTTGTGACATTTCCTTTCAGGTGAGTCAGAGGTTTTGCAGATTTGAATGAAACATGAGGTGAAATATGTGTTTATTTTAGTAGCACCGTAGCCAAGCAGGCAAGAGAAGGAGAGGAAGGAGTTGTACCTTGTAGCTGTTTGTGATGTGCATGAGTCATATCTTGGCTGACCATGACCTGCTGTGAACCACGCTGGGCTGCGAGGAAAGTCTTCCAAGCATTTAGAGATAATGGGTGGGTGAACTGTAGCCTGACATCCTCTCTCACAAACAGGCGCATAAGAACACAGCAAAAATGGATGTTGGCTTTTTTGTAAGTTTATGAGAAACGCACGCATATACTGAAGTCTAAATGAATTCGTATTTTTATTCATAAGAGAGGAAGTATTACTCATCTTCAGTTCATGGCAGCACTTCATTTTTGCTGTGGCCTGTCAGCTTGCGAAAACAACTTTGCTGCTTTGTTGCCTGTTGGTGTCACGGCTGCTGCAGCCTGACTGAGGCAATACCCTTCAAATACTCTCAATCTGTCAGGTTTTGGGGTTAGCTGAGGGCTTGGACTGCTGGGCAGAAAAAAGCTTAAAGTGGGAGCCCTGTGGGTATGCGATCTGCTCATACCCAGGGCTTGTGTCCTTTGGGACAAGGAGAAGTCAAAATGCTCAAGCTCTAAGTGCACAGTGTTCAACATAAGTAAGTTTGATCCTCGTTTTTTTAATGAAGTCCCTTGCCAGAGAAGTGCCTGGCTCCCCTTGCCATTGCCTGCTCCTCTGCCTCTCTTACTTCCTTCTTTAGAAGGGAAATTCTTTTAGAAATTCCATCGTAAGATGACAGTTTAAAAATAAATAAAATAAAATAAAATAAATCTTGCAAACGTACCAAACCCCTAAGTTAAATACTTCCAGATGAGATTCACTGCCTTGCTTCTTCTCAGCCCAATTTGCCTTGTAAGTTTTGAGTTTGCTCAGTGCAAAACACCTCATCTCTACGTGTGTGAACAATAATTTTGGAGTTCACAATAAAAAGGCGTTATGAAGTATCCCTAGGCACAGAATCATACCATCATAGAGGTTAGAAAAGACCTCCAAGATCACCATGTTCGATCGTCAACCCGTCACCATCATGCTCACTCCTAGATCATAGTATTAGTCAACACCAGCACACCCATTGCAACGTGACAAATCCTGAATTCTATTTCACTTTGAATGTGCTGAGATGGTTTGCTAAAAGCAATTCAGTATCATGAAAGCGGAGTGGCTTCTTTTGCCCAGGAAAGTCTTTGTGGTTTGCTGGTAATGTAGAAGGGAAAATTACATGGCATCTTTCCCTCTATCACAGCATTTGCTTTTCAGTCCCAGCATCTCTTGAGTATGTCATGTAGCATTTCTGACTTGAAGCAAAGTATTTTATTTCCCATCCCAATTACTTGTTTAAAATGCATCCTCCATCAGAGTGCATGTGAATAGCCCCAGTGACTGCAGATTGAATCAGATCAGAGTTTAAGATAAGACATGGGTTGAGAAAATACTGACAATGTAAATATTGTACTCAGATACAAATGTGAGTCTTCTTGAAATTACGCATTGATTTACAACAAATGAAATAGTGTTTATCTCTTTTTCCTCTTTTAGCACTGTGTACTGTACAGTGTAGGAGTGCTGACTACCTCTGGGTGTCAGGCAGCAGCAGTAGATCACCGGGTTGATCTGAATGCTGTCCTTTATGATGAAGAGCACAATATCTTGAAACAATCATAGATCTATTTGTGGGCAAATCTGTGTTGGAGTAAAATGTCGTCCAGTTCACTGGAACCAGCTGTTAAACCTGAGCTAGCTGCTAAAAATATATTGCCTGGAGCAAGTACTTCTTCCTCCTGCTGCGGCAGCTTTCAGGAGATGTAGTTGGTGCATGTTGACAGGCTGTTGGAGTCTTGTGGGTTTTGTGATTCAGGTTGGATATTAGGAACTGTTTCTTCTTAGTGTGGTTGGGGACTGGAACTAGATGCTCAGAGAGGTGGTGGAATCACCATTCCTGGAGGTGTTCCAGAACCATGGAGATATGACACTGAGGGGCATGGTTATTGGTATGGGTGAGGTTGGGTTGGGATTGGACTGGATGATATTAGAGGTCTTTTCCAACCTTAATGATTCTATAAGCTGTTAATTTAGCTGCCTATTATTTAGGGCTTCATGTGGAATATTCTAGCCTTCCCCTGTATTTCTCTTCTCCCACCTACAGCAAAAGGCAAGGATATGTTTGAAAGACTTTTTTTCTCATTGTCTGTGAGAATGCACAGGATGGTGCCTATCGGATTTCTTTTCACACAGTGCTGTAGGATTGTGTTAGGTGTATAGGTATGCAGGCGATGTGCATGTGATATTCAGCTGTAGTGGATTTTTCCTGGTGCAGGCAGTCTAAATGTACAGCAGCAGACCTGTCTCCTGATTCAACACACAACCAGTTTCTTCTCTAGGTGTTACTGCAAATGTTCAACTCTCTCCCATTTAATTTATTTTATATGTGAAAAAGAAAAAGAAGTTCATATTTTTTCTGTCCAGCAGAGCATTTGTCTTCGAAATCTTGTCTGCCAACAACTATGCCAGGTTTCTGCCTTGTGGACAATGTTATAGGTAACAGAAACGGGTTTTTGCAACCAGAAGTTTAGAGAAGGTATATCCACTGAATTGTTTTCTATGTGGGTAACAAAACAAAATGACTGAAACAACCTCCTTCCAAATGGAATAAGTCACAGTGCTGGAGCTTGAGTGAGTCTGTAGAACTACCAAAACCAGGGTCACAAACCCTTGCCCTAAGTAGAAACAGCCTCTGCTTGGGCTTTATTGTTTAAATATGACAAGCGCAAGCTGCACCCAAAACTACTTCAGCCTATTGAAGAACTTTCCAGCTTGAATCCCTTTTTGGACCCTCTGTACTTTGAAAGATGAGGATTAAAGGTAGCAAGCCTCCGTGAGAAAGTTTTGGACAAATGTCATTGAGATTTGCTGTGTGCTCATGCTCTTCTCTATTTCCAAGACTTGCAAGGAGTTCCTGTGGGCGTTGGGTCATGGAAGAGCTGGAGATCTCTAGAAGTGTGGGAAGCAAAGGGAGAACTTGCCTGGCTGTTTGTTGGAAAGCAATGTCTGCACTTTATCTTTGGAGTTTTCCATATTGGCTGATGTATAAGGTGTCACTGACAATTAAATAAGCTATCCATCATATTGACTGTTATGACTAGACGAGCCATTCACAGAGCTCTGCAGTATGTTGGCATGTTTGGCAGCAGGGGAAGGTGTTTTTGTCTACTTCTGCTTTGTTTTTTGTGATTAAGGAAACCTTGAGCACGCCCAGAAGTACAAGATCACAAGCTAAAAATGTCGGCTTAAAATTGATCTCAAGTAAAGCCTGCAATCAAGACTAGAAGATCAACATGGATGTCACCAGCAAATCTTGTCAGTATTTACTCCAGTGACTGTAAAACATCAAGAACGATTTTTAGGAAAGTCCCTGATATGGATGGGGTTTCTTAAAAAGGTTGTCTGAGACTTGTATTTTTCACCAAAAGGGAAAGAATTTTGATAGGAGAAAGGTAGTATGTTGGGAAGGATGTTTTTCTTTCATTGTTGACACTGGAGAAAAGAAACAGAAAGGGCTTTGCGGTGTATTTTCAGAGGATAAACTTGGTATTGCGGTTCACGATCAGATAATCAGAGTACCTGAACCTCAGCCTGGATGAGGCACGTGTTATGTGGCTCATCTTTCACTTTAGGGGAAAACTTGCTGGCATTTTATGCATTGAGACAAGAATTACTGTAGGTTCTTATACAGCAGATGATTGAAGCATGCTGAAATGGTTTGGTTTATTATTCTGATAGAGGGAGTTGGTTTTGCTGTTGAAGAAATAATATTTTTCTCAAAGATTTTCCCCCAAGACTTTGTATTTACCTGTCAAGTTCCTTAAATCTCAGGTTGCAATGCGTGCATCAGGAAGCGAGGAGACTTCTTTTTAAACTTTTTTTTTTTTTTTAACTTTGTTTTAAAATCCTTTTTAAAAGCTGTTTTTCATGTCTGCCAGTGCATGAATGAATACTACGAGGAGCGATAACTGAGTTGATTCCGCAGTGAAAAGTCCTTATGATGACCTTTAGTGCAAAGAATTATTTAAAATACGGTACAGAACCAAATGTAAGTCCCAGTAAAGATGAACGGTGTTTGATACTAACCTGTATAAATCATCCTGGGCAACAGAAACGGCCTGCCATTGCCATGGCGTCTTCAAAATGGGACTTACATGGAAATACATCTCTCTGTGTTGAAATGCTAGTAATTGTAAAGGAATTAGTGTTAAACCTGGTCAGGTAATAGATATGGAGGTTGGCAACCCTGCCCGTGGCAGTGGGGCTGGATCTTGATGATCCTTGAGGTCCCTTCCAACACAAGCCGTTCTATAATTCTCTGAATTAAAGAGGGTGGGGGGCAATCCTTTATAAGAAAGCTTCATGAAGTCTGATGACTGTTTCTGAAATACGGATAAGCATCTTCCACTTCCTGACAGCCCAGGGGAAATCTAGTATTCATCGCTATACAGAGCAATGAAGTACCTTTTTGTGCTGGATTTCTTACTTGAGGAGACAATTCCGCTTGCAGTAATGAGATGGGAAGGGAAGCCAGTCCCAGGTGGAGGCACTGAGTGAGCAGAGGCAGGCCAACTCTGCTTGGGAGCATTTGTCAGATTATTAGAAATCATGTTGAAAATCCACGTATTACATTAATTCCTTTGTTTCTTCTGGTGTAGGCAACTGTCCAATAAAACAAAACAGATTAAGTCAATTAAAAAAAACCACACACTTTGAACGGGAGACTTTGTGCACTATTTAGATTTCTTAAACGCTTGATTAACAGGCATTAATATTATCTCTTGTCACTTCAAAGCATTTAAATCCTCTACTGCTTTCTTAGTTTCCAAATGACTTTAGGAGACGAAGTGTTTGGCAGGAGCAGGCTGCTCAGAGCTGGGAGCTGAGCTGTTGTCTGTAGCTCTGCCCGTGTGTTTGCTGTGCAAGATGTGTTTGCTGAGCTTCTGCTGCTGCTTTTCCCAGCTTCAGAATTCATCTGCAGCGTTCTTCATTTTGCTTGATTTTCAGTGATAGCCCTGAGCAGGCGGTTCTGCATCAGCACTAATGAATTGGAAAATGAGGCGGTGATCATTTTAAATGGCTACATGAGAGCACAGTGTGGGGCAGCTCAGAGGGAAAGGGAGGAAACTTGAACAAAGGTGCTGGGCTGGCAGCTCTTCCTGTCAGAATGAGACAGTTGCTGGCCCCAGGAAAGATGTTGGGACCTGGTGGGGAGAAGGAGAACCCTCTGGGATGGGAGTCTTGCCCTTGTCCTCACCTGCAGCATGCATCCCAGGTCCTGCAGGCCAGGAACTGCTGCTCGCTAAGGAAGTTGCTCCTCTCTCCTCGTGAAGATCACTGCTGGTGCACTGCTTGCTGCTGGCATCTCTGGGATGTGCCTGGCTGTCCAAGGCTGTGCACCTGGCTGCCAACCCTTTCCTCTTTTCTCCAGCACAGAAATTGTCTCCGTCCTTCTCTATTCGGACTGTTTCATGGTTCCTTTCGGTGATAAAGTGAGTCCTTCCAGCCTCAAATCTGCAGCTGGTAGAAGAAAAATGCCCCAAATGCTTCTTTTCCTTTGTGGTGTAAGGCTTGTGCCTGCCTGGCCGCAGGGCCTCAGTGCTCTTCAATCACCCAAACTCTTACCATCACTTTATTTTACAGCAAAGACCGAGCACTTCCTTGCTTGGGAAAGTTTGTGATTGCTTATTATTTTTTTCCTCTCCAAACTTCCACCCAAGTAGATCCTAAAGAAGGGGCTGCCTGCTCTCATTAATGCACCTGTAAGCGTACCAGCATAGACTTTCCTTTACAGGATTGCTACAAGCTCTGATGGATGCTAGCAGTTCCCAGGACTCCAGGATACATTATACAAAATCATGCTATTAAGGTTACTGCAGCTTGCTGTACCATTTTGGAACAGTAACTACAAAATCAATATGGAGAAAACGTTCAAATAAATTAATGTCTGAAAGAGTGATAAATGGAAGTTAACCAAAACAAATAAAAATAGGCTTTAAATACAATAAACGTGGAGTGATTCCTACAGGAAAAGGGAATGTGAACTAACTTTAAATGGGAAATGACTCTGGAAGGCAGCAACTGAAAGAGCTGGGGAGTAGTGGTACACAAGCAATGGAACATATGTTCTCTGTGTGATTTCACAACAAGGCCATATGCTCCACAGGGGAGGAATAAGGGAGCAGTAAATAAGAGCAAGGAGTTGATTCTTCGGAGAAGCGAGTGAGGATGATAATACTGCAAATGGCACTGAGTTTTCAGTTGCTTCTTTGAATGTCGGGACGGGCAATTGCTGATCTGAAAGAAAGAAAGCTTGACACTTTTTTGAAGGCAGCTGAAAATACGTAGTAGAGTGATCCTTCTCATTACATAGTGCTTTAAAATGGGAGAGGAGAAGAAAAAGGAAGAAGTAACAGATCCTAACAGGAAGAAAAAACACCAAACACCCCACCAGTGCTTCCAGGTACTCAGCACCTCGAAGCTGGATCCTGACAAATTGGTGTTGGAAAAGGCCTTTTTCATTTTTTTTTCCCCACATAACTCTACACTGCAACACTGGTAGTCAGCTGCTGGAGTTAACTACCCTAGAAGGTGTAGTTCTTTGCCATGATCTTGTTGTTCTAAACCAAGACTGACTGCAACTGTGGAAGATGTGCTTAAGCAAAAGCACATACCTGTGTTCAATACAGGAAAGCCTCTGGTCTTATTGAAGCTCAAAGTAAATGCTAGTGATCTCTCCTCGGTTAACTTGCACTTTCTGGACTTGCATGACATTTTCAGTCAAACACATGACTTGTGTCTCTGGTCTGCCTTTTGGGGTATGGGCTAATTAAAGGAATCCATTGTGTCCTAAACTGTTTTGCTACGAGAGTGATAAAATTTTATATAATTGCATTATATTTCATATATATATATATATATATATATTATTTATGTATCCTAATCTCTCTATTTTTTTTCTATTATATATATATATATTTTTTTTACTAGACAATAGATGTACTCATGATTAAATGGACAGCTGTTCACTACAGTGCTTAATAACTTCACATTGTGGATACTGCTTCACTTTCTGTGCAGGATACGCACACATGCATATAAATAAATGCTTACATACAAATTTGGGAAGGTGTTATAAAATGTATGTAATAAACATGGTAGAGCATAGGTTAAGTATTAAACCTCACTTTTAACTTGACTAAAAGCTGAAATCTAGGTGACATTAACTAAAAATACTTTGTATATACCTAAAACGTTGAAAGGGGCTCTATGTCTCTCAATAGAGAAGTAGTACCACTTCCAAATTCTTGCAGTTCTCTCTTCTGCTCTTGGAGGCCTTTTGGTTGTTTGAACGCAGTCTATCAGCCACTGAATCTTCAAAACCAGCCAGGGAAGGGAGGCTTGTGGGGCTTGTCATAAAATTATTCTTTCAGTTCTTTTGTTTCAGTTGATTTTATACGCCAGCAACCTCAGTCACTCTTGTCCTCCCAGTTTTGAGTTTACAAATGAATCTCAAGGCATATTGAATGAACAAGTTTGAAGGAAAACAGTGGTATTTCTTTTTCAGCCGAGCCAAGTTCTGTCACAGCTTTGTGGACTGCTCAGTAGCTGTAATCCATGTGCTATAGACTAGATCCTTGGCTGGTCTGAATGGTTTTCATGGTTGCTTCTAGATTGGACACCATGCTTTGTAACAGCCGAGGAGGATCCAGCCTCTCTCCCTGAAACTCAGAGCATGAAAGATTTTGTACGTTTATCAATCAAAAAATAAAAATACTCAGTTGCAGCTCTTCTGAAGTGCTCTTGTAAACTACTTATGGACTACTTTACCATACACTTAAACAGTGCAGCAATCTGCCTGTTTGGTGGTAACCAGACTTTCCCATAACATATATGGCAAGAGCAGTACTTTGGCTGAGTCTTTCCAAATCACTTCTCTTGCTGAACTGTAATGGATTTGAGTTCTTAGCCACCACGACTGAGTTCCTGACACCCTGGAGATGCATTGCAAGAAAAAAAAAGCAGATAATTTATGGTTTATTAGTTCTATTCTGCTGGTATTGTATTGCCAGTTTGAACATAGCTTGCTTAAATATGCAAAAAAGAAGGGGCATGAAAATGACGTTTATTAGAAATGTTTTGGCCAACTTGATAAAATTCAAATTCCAGTTCACTGGAACATTTCCTGATCTATGCACAAAGCTGATAGTTTGGCACAGGTTCTCCTATTTCCTACCCAAAAAAAAGCTTTTCTGGTGCTTGTGTTTCTGATGGAAAACATTTTTAGAGAAAATAGTGACTATAAATTTGGATAGCAAACTACTGTGTTTTCTCAGTAGAAACAAAGGGAATATTTATAGAAAACCTCCTATCCTTGAGCTAGATATCTGTCAACAGCTTGCAAATGGAGATAACAGAAACTAAAGGAAGTCTGATGTTTTGTTTAGTAATCTGCCCGGCAGCAAAACTTATTTTGTTGCTGGACTTAATTTTCATTGTACGCACCGCTAATGATGAGCCTCAGATTACCGTTTTCCGAGCAAGTCCTCGGGGATGAAACCCACCAACTACCACTGCCAAAGCAGAAATAAGTTCAGCCATCTGACAAAATCAGTGTCCGTACATTACAGCAGGACTTTATTTTGTGTTCAGCTAGGCCTTGGGAAGTAATTACCATGGCTTTTGGTTGTGGCTTAAAGGAAGATCTTTTTCTTCTCGCTAGCTTAGTATGGAAATTTAAGCGTGACTGTTCTGCTTTGAGTGTATAGTAGAGATTCATTACTACAAGAAGGTGTTGGGTTTTTTTTTTACTTAACTCATCACACGTATGCGTATTGCAGCTAACCTGAGTTTTGTATGCACTATTTTTTGAGATCTGTAGGAAACTGTTTCCCAAAAAAATTATGTCAGTTCAGTGTCTGAGTCAGCCATTGGTTATAAATGCTGTAGTATGACATTAATCAGTCACTAATTAGAGTTGTGGACAACAGTGGCTTTTATGTGGGTAATAAAAATTACTAGATCCTTCGTAGTTCTATTTGAACTGTGACCAGATACATTAATCACTAACTTTCCAAACTTAGCCCGCTTTGATGTGACTGCAATCAAGTAGCAGGTAGGATGGGGAGGAACCTCTCTATAAACTCAGGTTATGTTGTCTGAATCTCATTTCTCTGCAGAGGAAGCTGCCTGCCGTAGAGAGATGAGAAAAAAGGAGAAGGATGTCAAGACTGGATTTGGTTCTGTAGCACACAGCAAGCTGGACTCCAGTTTTAGGTGATAAATAACCATGTGCTTTTTCAGTACTCGTCATTAGATGTGTTCTAAGACCATTTGCAAATTGTGTTGCAACAAATGCAGTGTTCAAAAGCAAATCCTTCATCGAGTCAGTGATACAGGTTCAAATAGGAAGATCCAGAAAGGAGGGGTTCACAGAATCACAGGATCATAGGAGCTGAAGATCATCCTCCTTCTTTCTGATTCTTCCTATTTGTACCTGCGTCCACCAAGAACTCCCTTTAGACTCTGCTTGGTCCCCCAGTATTTATGCTCCTGCTATCATGTCATCTGCCTCATCTTGGCACAACCCATCAGTCTCCATGGGGTTAGAATTCACCTTGTGATTGTCCACTGTTTGTTTTGTAACTGGACTGCTGGCCCTCCCAGAACAAAAGAAGTGGTACGGATTTTAGTTCCCCCAAAAGGGAGAAGGACTGCCATTCCGATTCTGGTTTTGTGGCTATAATGATAGAGGATGCAACTTGTTTATTTGCACTCATTTGGGATATTAAACAGAGGAGAGGCTGCACTGAGTATTGGAAAATTCTCCTCCAAAGCACTGATCTTGTTAGGATTATTTCATGAAATGCTTGTACACATTTCTCTTTAGGATAGGGGTTCTGTGCTGGAGTATCTGTCATACTGTAGCAGCTGTCAAGCAGGCAGATGGCATTCGTGTATATAAAAAAGGGCTTGGGTATACTAAAGGAAAAAAAAGTGGAATTCCTTCTCTGAAATTTCATTTTATTTCGTTTAGTACTTAAATGGCTGAGACGTGATAAATTATTTTTAGTCTTAAGGAAAATTAATGTAAGTGACTGCATTGCATGTGATAATAGCATGTGGTATGCACAGCAGTGCATATGCTCTCTACTAAGGTGCTGTTTGGAAATGGGGAGTGACACGTTTCTGAATTGTTCTCTGCCTGTTCTCATCCTCATCCATGTCTGCACGCTTCTCTGTGGAAAAGTACAGACACGTACACCTTTTTTTTTTGGCTTTTCTGGCTCAAAAGCCACTGCAAGAGGGCAGAGGCAGAGCAGGAATTGCTGAGTTGTGTTATTTTGCCCATCCTTGACTTCAGCCCTTTAAATGAGACATCACCCTCTTGTGACTGCACTGAGCCATTCCTCTCTCCTGGCATTCCTTTGGCTAGCAACAAAACAGGTGTTTTAAGGCTCTGCATTATGTTACAGAGAGCTTGGAAAGCCCAAAGTGTGGTATTTTTACAGTAAGCGTTGATATGCATGCCTATACAAAACTAAATATTCTGTAAATATGCCAATATTTCTGCAAGGTTGGATTGATGGGATCCACACACCCTTTCCCACAGTACAGTGTTCCTCAGGTCACACACAGGTATTTAACTAGGAAAGTTTGGCATGCTTTGTTTTCCTGGAAACCTGTCATATATGATTTTAAGAGTACTAGAATTGCACATATTAACTGCTGCCTTAAATTTCTCTTAAGCACGCATTGCTCTCTAGTTGGAGGTGATCATGGATTTTTAATGATTCTCTTAAATAACAGAAACAGCTCGATAGTTTCTTGGAAAGTACCTGAAATCAAAGTTCTAATTCTTAAAAAAAAAACAAAAACAAAACTTCCTGAGGGCTACTTAGTCAGGAAAATCCATGTATAATTGAACGTGACAGCACTTTGCTTGGAAGTCAACAGACTTTGAAAGTGAATAATTGCATAGGCTGGAATCCACTAGCAAAACATCACAGCGAGTCACTGCTCTGTCTTCTGCAGGCTTGTGGAAATATTGATGACCCTCACCAGATCCCCTGTCTTCCTTATATTTTATTTGCTTTGTTCTCACCGGACTACAAGACCTCTTCTTTTGCCACTGCATTCTTGAGAAACATCTTCCTGACAGACTGAAGATTCCAATTGACCCCTATGTATAAATTAAATGTAATTACCAAGCAGTTTGCTACTCGGCAAATGAGAAATTCAGTTACATCTGAGAGGGGGTTGAGTCACTCTGGATATTTAGAGCTTGCTTTTGTGTGCGTTGTAAAACGGTGCATATGGCAGTGGAAGATGCTTCAAGGTTACACTGGTTTTGCCCTTTTCGAGTTCTTTAGTTTTGGGGTTTTTGATTTGTGTGATGACTCAGCCCCACCATTCTCAGTGAACTTGGAATACGTGACATTCTATTTTGTCTTGCTGACCGACTTGATGCATTACTCTATTACAGCCACAGAGAGATACAGTTCTGTCAAAATCTGCTTTGCTCTACAAAACCAGACCCCGACCTGTATCACAGGGAGTATCACAGTCATCAAATGATTTTGAAACAGGCTCAGAAAGAACACGTCATTTTCTAGCATCTCCTTCCTTTTTACACGGCTCGTATCTGAAGGAGGCAAGGTGCCCAGCCCATGACAGGAGGGTTGGAACTGGATGATCTTTAAGGTCCTTTCCAACTGAAGCCATTCTATGTTTCTCAGAAATCTCTACCTATGGGAAATACGGAATCGAATGCTGAGAAATGCGTTTTGTGCTGTGTGTGTGTGGACTGCCAGATTTACCAGTCCCCACTAACTTGGAGGGCCATCTAAGGAGACACAGATGGATTTCATAAAAATGATGTTTCACATAGAGGCTGCCGAAATCACAACTTCTGCCGTTCTCTTAAGTTATAATTCACAGTCCAGGACATTGAAATAATTACATGCTTTCATTCAGTCAGAAATTACTGCATGGTTTAAAAAATAAATACATAAAAAGTTAGGTGTAAATTCTCTGATTCATGTATTTTGCTAGGGCTCAGAATGTCTAATACCCATTAATTCTAGGGCAGTTCAGGCTTGAAAGGCATAACTTCAGAAAGTTCTTTATAGGCATGTTCAGAAAACAGTTATTTTTGAGAAGAAGACTCTATGAAGATTGGGTTTGGGTGGGCTAAATGTTAAGTTAACAATGGTGTGGGCAGGCCTGAAAACTGGACCAATATAAACTGTTGTAGTTGCCCATCTTGGAAACAATATTTTGGAGTTTCTTTTTTGCAGCTATGGCTCTTGCTTTTAATTACCAATTTGCTTAGGCATGCAGGGGAGATGCAGACAGTTTTTCCTAGCATGAAAAATTCCTTTGAACAAAATGTTTTCAGGGATTTTTTGTGCACTGGTTACAGGGAAAAATTCAGTCCATATGAATCTGTGTGTCCTCTCTGTCTGTTCATAACATCATGGCAACATGGGAGTTGGTGAAGTTGAATTCTTTTTCTGTTTATGATTGCAACATGAAGTCTGTTCTTATTTTTGTTGTTGTCGATGATGTCCGTTGTTTTGTTCATTTGCTTTTTTTGATTGTTCACACTTTACAAAGGTTTTATGACTGATTTGCACAACGTTGTGGCTATTTTATGCAGAATTACTTTCTCCAGCTATTATAGAACAGAATCACAGAATCATAGAATGGCTTGGGTTGGAAGGGACCTCAAGGATCATCAAGATCCAACACCCCTGCCGCATGCAGGGCCACCAACCTTCATATCTATTGCAGCAAGCTTAACGGGTTCTGGTCTGATCTTATTCTTCAGATGAACACATAACTTGAAAGAACCTTGGTTTTGGAAAGAACAATAAAAAGAGTGGATATTTATATACATGCATTATTCAAAGCAGGAAAGAACAACTGCAGACAAACTCTCCTGTTCCCTGACACTCAAATGTTTTTAGATGCAAAGTGGGTGTAAAATATTGTCGTTACAGTGCCCTGTCCATCTCTTCTGCACTGCTGCCCTACAGGAGATAAGTCTGGTCAATCACCTGGCTGCACAGTGGGAAAAGAAGAAATTAGAGAGGAAGCAAGAAGGCTGTGGGCATACTTCTCCTGTGTAGTTATACAAATACTTTTTCACACTCCTGTTTTAGGAGAACTTAGGACTGGAAAAACCTGAAATACAAATGATGATTCAGAAAAAGCTTGCATCTGTCCCTGAAGTAATGATGCACAGATACATGTTGTGTGAGTGGGAGTGTGTGCAATACACATAGGTCTTCAGTGCATTTCTGAACATCCAAATCTGTGGGGCACTTATGGCAATTTTCTGTGACTAATGGCGATCTCTAAGAGCTGTTCGAGGGATTGGGTTGGAAACTTTGCTTGTGTATTAGTGTGGGATGGATAGACAACTGGTCATGTGTGAAAAAGGGAGAAGGATAAATTCTCAGCCACTGTGTCTTTCTGTAGTGTATTAAATCTGTACCATTAATTTCTGCCTGAATATGCTATGAAATAATACCTTGTTTCACTTGAAACATCCACTTCTTTCCCCAGATGCATTTTTTGCGTCCTTTCTTGAACTGGGACAAGATTCCTCAAAGGGCTCAATTGGAGTTGTGACATCAGTGATGTCAAAGTCAGTTATTTTTGTAAAGAAGGTATCAAAGTTGGAAAACGCTCCTGTGATGTATACTTTGGAAATGTGGGTATGGTTTGTCTAAGTCGATGAATGCACGCTTTTTATTATTATTATTATTATTATTTTCTGAGCTGTGGGAAGCTAAGCAAAGAAAGCTCAGAGAGTCTAATAAAAAGCCTGGATGCATAAGTGCATTTTGGGGGTTTGCAAAACTGCCAGAAACCTGAGACTGGCAAACATTGTGCGTCCTGATGGTGTTGGAATAAGGAACACTGAGCTGTGGAAGAACATGTTTCCCTTGGCACTCCTGCAGTTCTTGTGTTTTCCTTAACTTTTGTAGTGTAGCCGTATTGCCATTCTCTCTGGCAGACTGCAGGTATAAATGAGCCAAGACCTACAGAAATGGTATCAGATATGGCTGGAAAAAAATCATCACAGTTTTGCACGGATGACGTTTGGTGAAATGAGCAGGTAGAAGCTCAGCCTCTCTTTCTACATCTGTCAGTCAGTATAGCAAAAGATCCTATCTCATCCTGCTGATCTTCCCATTTAATCAAGTTTCTGTGTGTATTAGAATTTTTAAGATAGTCTGAGAATCAACAAACTTGATTAAATATGTACATAAGAGCCTGGGATATCATGGTTCTTATCTCAGTTGTTTGTAATGGTTTGCTACAAAGCTAGCTCCGGATTACCTGGCAAGTGCAGGTACGTTACTGACTCGATAATCCTTGTTTAAAGAAATACAGAGAGAAGTAACTCAGCCCAACTGAGTTTAAGAAGACTGTTCTGGCATATTTTGTACATTATAGTTATTATTTTGCCAATATAGCATAACGACTAAAAGAGAGGAGATTTAGGTTGGATATTTTTTACAATAAGGACAATGAGACACTGGAAGAAGTTGCCCAAAAAAGTGGTGGATGCCCCATCCTTGGAGACTTTCAAGGTCAGGCTGGACAGGACTCTGAACACAAGCTGTAGGTGTCCCTGTTCATTGCAGGGGGGGGTGGACCAGATGACCTCTAAAGGTCCCTTCCAGTGATTCCACTGGACTTGGGGAGGAGGTTAAAATTAGCTTTGCCTTTGAAGGCTTTTGTTTGCAATGTACCATTTATCTAAAATGTATTATCTCTGCTGGCCAGGTGTGCTTGTAGCAGGAAATTTGGGTTCTGATGGTATTTTGGTTGTCAGAGAGAAGAGAGAAAATGTGTAAGAGTCCCTTTGAATAAGGTAGATTGAAAGAAGAAGCAAGCCAAAGAAATGCAGAGGAACACATGCAAGTAGCACGGGGCATTGTACGCGGGGGATTCAGCTGGATGGAACTCTGCTTGTAGGGAGAGATTGGATTTTACTGTTGTTTTTGTTGCTTTGCCAGTCAGTTTTGGCTCAATGAAAACTAAAAGGAGGGTATAACGAGCGAGAGAACAAAGCAATCCCTAATCAGTGCTATGCTGCCTTCCACTCTACAGATGTTTGTGAAAACACCTATGGCACAAGGTGAGAAAGCACCTGTTTTTTTCTCCTTTTTCTTTTTTTTTCTTCTTCTTTTTCCCCTTCTTTCCTCTTTTTTTTTTTTTTTTTCCTTTAAGAGCTTAATTAACTTAAGGCAAGAGAAGAAAAAACACAAAACAATAACTAAGTACAAAAAAATCTTGTTAAGAATCTTTTACCTCCTCCTGCCTACACAGATTTCTGCATGGTAGACTTATTACACAAAGCTACTACGAAAGAGGAAAGAATTTCTGTTGCTGCTTATATCTAGCAGCTAGCTGCCACAGTCAGTCAATATGAACAACCCCTAATCAAGCTGATCCTTATATATGAAACTAATTGAGTCTTCAATCTTTTCATATAGGCAAAAACAGCTACAGCAATTGGGTTTTGTGTGGCAGAAGATTGAATTTCTTATCAGGATTGGAAAAGATAGATTTCCTGCCTTCCAGAGTGATGCAGAACCTATCATGTCCTGTTTTATAGATTATGATTATTTTCAAGACTTAAACAGTCTTCTTCTCAGCTGATTTCTATACGTGATCTGAAAACAGAAGGGATTATGCATCTTTCTAGCATGGTGAGTCTCTGGCTTGGGCTGCCCAGAGCTGTGGATGCTCCATTCCCAGAGATGCACAAGGCCAGGCTGGATGGGGACATGGACAACCTAATCCCATGGGGAGCAAGCAGCCCATGGCAGGGGATGGGGCTGGGGAGGCTTTCCAACCTGAAATGTACTATGTTTTGTTTGGCGTTCCCTATGTGAAATTCCTGACACTGCTACTAATTTGCCGCACGAAGTGACTTCTCAGAAACCCTCATTATTCACTCTCTGTTTTAGGGCTGTGCTGATGGGTAACATTTGAAATAAAAGAAAGGAACAAGTAGAAATCTTTTTTTTTTTTTTTTTTGCTATGGGCACATCTGTTTTTAATTGATGTATTTTTCCAGCCATGAAGTTTCCGTACTGGTTTTTTGTATCAGTTTGATCTGTAGGACTTAGCTCATATCGGAGGAGGATCTGGCCATTCAAATCCAAATTTTAACTATGAATTAGAAACGAGTGAGACTGTCTCACTGGTTATACAAAAAGAAATTTGATTTATTTGATGGACTAATGCATTTCTGCGACTTGCTTGCTGTGGTCTTTTTTCAGCTTACTGGTTGCCCTCCTGCTGGTGCCTGCAGCACCCCACTACCTCCTGCATTTAGCGGGTGTGATGATGCATTTAGGATCCTCCACCTTCCTGCAATCCCTGTGCCAGCTCTCTCCTCCCCATCTCATAGAGAAGCATAATCTCTGCCATTGCAGCCCTTTCTACAAAATACTGAGCATGCCTCTATTTGTTGCACTCTCCCTCTGTCTGTGCAGTGATGTGAGCCTCATCCACGGCTTGTTGGCTTGTCACACGCGTGCCATCTCATCTCCTGTATCTCCATCCTGTAAATATTCACATTCCTCCCAATGAGCTGCTCTCTTGGATACCTGGTGAGGCTGAAGAAGCTCAGAATCTAGAGCTGCATTTTTTTGTTTTACCTGTTTTTTATTTCTTAATTGTGTTATTTCCTTCTCCTATCCACTTCTATTCTTTAATCTTTTTTATTTTCCTTCTCTTTTTGTGACTTCTGTGTTTAACTTTTGTTAGCTCCTGGCCTCTGCTGGTCTTTGATATTTTCCTTGCCTTTACAAGCAGCACAACCCCTTCCAGTCAAATGATACTCAGAATGAAGGTACCTCCTGTAACCTCTTGATAAGACAAAGATTTGACATTTTCCAGTCAGTCTGAATTTGTAGTTCAGGGTTGAAGAACAGCCTGTAAGTACATATGAACTTCATTTATTCCTCCAAAAGAAGAGACGTGCTGTAACTCAGGCCGGACCTGAAAATACGATGTGGCTGGAGGAAATAATTGCAAATGTCCCTCATTTCCAGTTTGCTTTCAAACTCAGACCCATTTGGGGAACCTGAAGCCCCGGACTGCTGTCACTCATCTCTCTGCCCTTTGTCTCCAGATGACTTGAACGCTCATAGCCTGGTTTCCCTAATAATCCTGGTGAGCCGAAATTCCTAAAGATGTTGGAGCATTGTGTTGTCTGTGGAGGAGAATGGCTGAGAACGGCAGAGCTGAGAAGTAAATCACTTCCCACGTCTGTTGAGCACTTGCAAGATATTGCCCAGTTCCTGTATATTCAAGACATTTTTTAGAAATCTGGACACTATTATTAGATACAGCAATGTTTCAGTAATGATATATCATGGGGAAATGATTTTTTGTTTGATTTGCTGCTGTAACTCACTCAAAGATTCCAGTTGCTTCCATTTCCTTTGTGCTAGCATCTTATGTGCACTTGCCTATTCAAATTCTTAAGCTTTCCTGTGACATGCATGTTTGGCTCCTGATGCCAGTTAGCACTGAACTGTGTACCCCACTGCTCTACCAAAGCTGAAAATACTGTGCAATATTTCTTGGGAAATAACTGTCTGCTTTATTCTCATCTTCCCATAGGATTCACGAAGGAAATGAAAGGATTGTTTCAAGAATAAATATGTTTTCTTACATATTTCTTCTTTCGAACAGCCTTGGCTCAATTATACTTTTACAGTTTCCATTTCAGGTTGGATTTGTGTGTGTGTGCGTGTTAGTAAATTAATAAACGTAGCATAAAGTTTGTCAGCGTTTTTCACAGGGTGAAAATTATTATTGTTCAAGATTTATGTACATGTTAAGACACCTATTTACACAATAAACACTAATTCTGGATCAGAAAAGCTCTGCAATTAAAGCTGAATAGATACACTTTACTGATTAAAGCAACCTTTGGAAACTGATTTTCATCAAAGCTTATTTTTTCCTGGTTTAGAACAGTGAAATTCCTGCTGATTGAGTGTAAAGGTAAAAGAACATTAGCGTTCTGCTCTTTATTTACCTTGTTTGTAGCTTTGATTGTATGAATATTAACTCATTCAAATAAGGCTCGTATCCGGAATGTTCTCCCATTTGGTTTACTGACTCAGCAAAATAATTTAATCAGTCAAACTTAAAATATTTTAGAAGAAAAAATAACAGCTTGGTTTAAAGACAAAGCCTAACCAAAAGCGTATTAGTACTGAATGCATCCCCTTCTGTATACGTAGGTTGAAGGGATGGGTTGTTCCTGTCTGTAGACATCTCTTATTCTAAAGCATAGGTGAAATTTCTTTTGATCGTTCCATTTATAGGATCTTCTTTGCTGTGGGTAGGGAAGAAAAAAAAAGAATGAATGCGAGATACCTGTAGTGAAAAATAAATTTGAACACCTTCAGTTTAGTCTGTATATGGAAATGTTTGTTTTAATCTGCATGTTCTTGATATTGGTGATGGCTGCAGATCATGAAGGTGTGTTGGCCCCGCTGTACAGCCAGTGTATCCAAATGGCAACCAACTGAGTGTTAGAGGGAAGTGCTTTACTTTTTGAAACCCGACGCTTAGTTCCTTCCAAAATCTCAACAAATAAATATTTAAGTTGAAGTTAAACAATGAAATAGTGATGAAAATTGCCCTTTTGCTTGGCTTTTTTGATGTTTTTATTATCGCCGGGTGACATTATTTTCTTCCTTTTTAGCAGCGGAGGATCACAGCTGAATGGAAAAAAATAGGCAAATTGATCTGGTGCCTTGCAAGCTTTCATTGGAACTGCTTCTTCTGACATATCTGCCTAATAGCCTGGGGAAACTAACTAAAATTACCGTACAAGAAGTGTATGGGAAATCCACTTCTGTGGTTCTTGTGTTATGGAGTTATATAGAAATAATTACCTCTATCTTTTCTTTTTTTTAGGTGAAAGAGTCTGATTCTCGAGGTCTGGATAAATCAAAAGCAGGAAGGATTGATAGTTCACTGCTGAGAGCTATTGGACTGTGCTGTGTGTTCCCCAGAAGCTGGATCATAGCATTGATCAGGGATCAATTTTTTGTTATATATAATAATATAACTTAAATATTAAGTTTTCTTTAAAAATGAGGAGTCTGCTGTCAGATTGACCTGTTTTCTCTGTAGGCATCCAAACACCTTCTGTTTTAAATGAAAGGTGGGGTATTTTGAGATAGGATCAATACAAGATAAATAGAAACAGCATTTGTATCGGCAAAATGGAAGGAATCAACCTGTCATAATTGTGGCTTCTTCTTTAAAGATTTTTCATCTTTTTTTTTCTTCTTTTTTTTCCCAGATGAAGCATTTATCACACATATCACATGTTTGAGAGAACCTAATAGGGTTATGATAACCATAGACTGGCAAGATGCTGGCACAGTCTGCCCAGAAAAGCTGTGGATATCCTATCCCTGGAGGAGCTGATGACCAGGCTGGATGAGCCCTGGGTAACCTGATCTGGTGGTTGGCAACCAGCCCACCACAAGGGGATTGCAACTGGATGATATTTAAGATCCCTTTCAACCCAAGCCATTCTATGATTCTACGACTCAAGTTTTTATTAAACTCGCATTAGTATTACGTTCCCTTAAAATGTTTTTGCAGAGCAGCTGATGGAGAGATCCTCATAGTCACCTCATGTTTATTCATGTCTTTGCGTTCAGCACAATCTGTTGCAGAAAAGGTCAATTCGATCTATTTTGAAATGATTGAAATTCAATTAAATATGCTGCCACAATCAGAAGAAAAACAGCAAGTACTTTCAGCGCACTCCTCATTCTGGGATCCTATTTTTAAAAAACAGCATAGTTTATAACAGAAGTACCTGAACAAACAATATTATTTCCCATGCTGTATTAAAATTCTTTACATGATAATTCAAGAGGTTCAACTTCTGAAACTTTCACAACAAATGTAGACTGAGAGGAGTGAGAGAGACCACTGTCGATGAAGGTAGCTGGACTAGTCCTTGTGTGCAGTGGAGCTGAGCCATCTTGGCTTATGGACCAAATTGGTTGTCCTTTTTATTTCTTGCTGATTTTACTGTTAAAGACATGAGTAAACCAAAGTATTTGACCCAAGAGAATGTTTTAGTGATGAAACCCTCGTGAAAGAAATAGTTGTTTCATCTCAAACAATATTTTAGGGAGAAATTAAAGAGATGCTTTCTTGTGAGAAATCTTGAGCATCTGTGTATTACTGAATGCACCAAGTAGATAATTTATAGATTAGAGATTAAATTTCTGTCTAATTGAAGTAATATTTTTCTATGTTTTACTGACATTTAAGTATTAAGTAGGCCAATATTATTCTGTTTAGATGTTCTCGGAAAATAGAAACAGCAAAGTTGTTGTTAATTAGAACAGTCTGATAAATAAACACATGTTGAGGTCAACATTGCTTATGGCAAAATATTGCAAGAGTATTAATGGATATTCAAACACTGCACATTAATTTTAATCACACTTGTGGCCTGTGTGCCTTTTCTTTGTAAGTCATGGCTGAAGTAAATTATTGAAGATTTGTGTATTGAGGTCTATTCAGAATTGTCAGAATAGGCATCAAATTAATCATAGAATGGTTTGGGTTGGAAGGGACCTTAGAGATCATCTAGATCCAACCCCCATGCCGTGGGTGAGGACAACTCCCACAACACCCAGTTGATCAAAGCCCCATTCAGCCTAGCCTTGAATATTTGCCCGTGCCATTGCTTAACTTTATTCAGAGTATCAGGGATAGAAACAACATAGAATTTTAGCGTTTGTTATTTTCTTGTGTAATTATTACTTTTTTTTTAAATACACTTCCTTCAGATCCCAGCTGTAGCTATGGTTATTCAGGATGGTAGGAGCGGAGAGAAAGTTCTGGTCTTTGGAAAAACCATAAACATTTTGATAAAAATGGGGCTGTTTTTTTTTTTTTTTACTTCTGATTTAAATGTCAGTACTCAACAAGTACCAGAAAACTACTGTTGAGAAAACAGTGAAGATGTGGCTACCAAACATTGCAGCGCTTCAGATCTTGGTGCCTGATATTGATATTCCAGCCTGGGGGTTCTATTTCGTTGCTCAGCATCCTTATTTTAAGCATAACTTAAGATGGTGAGATGAAACCAGTTCCACGGAAAGACACTGGAGTTAGAATAATTAATATTGAAAAGCTGCAATCTCATACCAGAAGAGTCCTTGTTGTGTTTACAATTAACCTTGTTTGGAATTTAATGATTCCAGAATGACCCTATGAGAAAGAATACGAACTTGTTCACTGAGCACCTGCAACATTTTTCAATCCAATATCTGAGTTCAGGAAAAGAGGTGGAAGTTAGCAACAGACATGTAAAAATGGTATCTTTGCACACACACACAGGAAAGACACCAAGGTAGAAAGGTTACTGTTGGGAATGAGGCAACAATACCAAACTGCTTCATGATGTCCAGTCCTGCAGTTAAGACAAAGGCACAAGCTGTTCAGTGTACTGATTTCTGTAGTGCAGAAGTGGTGAAAAAATTGAGGCTATTCTTACTGAGGAAGATGAGTAATGTGCCATATTTTCTGTTTCCACTATTACTGGTCCGTTCTTTTACAGGGAATGATTTGTTGATGACAAATGGAATCATACTGTTTAAAATGAGCAAAAAAAAAAAACACCCCACCCTAAAAAACACTGAACCAAACAGGTAGGAAAGGAAGGATAATGGAGTTAAAACCTCAAATTCACGGCAGGGAAGATTTTCAAACTTAAATACCTTCTGTAAACTTTATACAGAATAATTCATCTATGCAGCCTTGAAATTAATATTTTTGATGGATAAACTGGAGAAAACAAGACAGGCTAGATGTTACAGAACACCTACATCAGCTTTCTCAAATTTGTCATTAGTGCCTTGACAACAAGTATTTGGGAGATACTCTTCAAAAGTAATCTGACAAATGTGTTGAAGCTTTATAGAGACATGTATGTTTATGTTGTTTCTCTCAGACATGTAAGACATAAGAACTCAATGTAGACTTTCATTTTCTCTTGCATCCTCTTTCATATCTCTTCAGTTTACCCATCAGAAGAAAACAAACTCCCTACCCACCTCGGGTGTCTGCTCTGAGATGTGAAAGACCCATTTGTGTACCACAGTCATATTTATTGGCTCTTGGTGCTGGGAATGAGGTATAACCACCCTTACTTGCAGGTCTCTGAGACATCTGAAACATCGCTGCACACATGGGAACACTGGAGACTAATGTGAGTGACAGTTCAATAACCTGCTGATTTGCAGGCAAGCATTTGATAATGGATCTGATGGGTCTGAAATTCAACCGGTTTAAAAGGCTTCCTATTGTACACCTTCTCCTTCCTCATAAGGGCTTCCGTGGTCACTCTTCCACTTCCAACTTATTTCTTCAAGCTTCTATTGAAAGTAGCCTGGATTTTTATTGTGAATGAACAGTTCGGGCTGTTGAAAACAGCTTTTATAATGTTTCTTCCTATATTAACCCAGTAGATAATATTTCTCATTGCAGTTCTTGGAAAAGAAGGCATTGTATATTTGATTGGAAGGAATTCCATTAAATACTGTTTCACATTTATTCTCACTTGCTGATTCCCAGACAGCATCTACTGAAATAGTGTTTAAAAAAAATAAATAAAAAAAGACTGTGAGGTTCACCTTTGGGAATCAACCCCCAGACATTTGGCTTTAAGGATCAGTAGTGAGAATAAGGACTGTAAGAGAAGCAATAGTAATTCTGGCAATCATGTTGGAAAGAAAAGAGTCCAGCTTGCTCTTTTTCATCTGTTCTGTCAAACAGGCCGGACAGCGGGAAGAACTCGTTGGCTATTTTCTCTATATAAAGCAATTGCAACAGGAGTAGAGTGATGACTTGTAGTGAATAACAGATTCAAGATTTCAGTTGTGTGTGCGCGCATATAGGTGTATTGTCTATTTACATACCTATATCTATCTAGTCTACCTACCTATCTATCATCTATATATCTTCGTTCTGTTCACAATTTGATCTTTCTCTTTTTTCTTCTTCTTTTTCTTCTTTCTTCTTCTTTTTTTTTTTTTCAGATTACTTGTGAAATTATTTGGCTTATTCCTGGCTTGGATAATTTTGCATACTCTTGATGACCAAAGATGACAAGATCTGCTACAGTGGTTGGCTTCCCCTGAGTGCAGAGACGGGAAAGTTTCTATACCACAATGTAGTGGGTTATACTTTACTTCTATTTTACAGTTATTTTTCAATAAGTGGCCACACCTTGCCACTATTTTGAAGCTTTTTCCAGAAATCACTGATCAGAGTGAGGAAACACGTCTTACTGTTAAAAATATTGGCCTGGGACGGGAGATCTGGATTCTTTTCATACTCACTCCTTGACCTGTGTTGAATGTTCTCTGTACTTCACTTTCTCACTCCTGATCTCCTCGATGAGAATCTCCTCCATGAACCACAGCCGCATACTGACCCAAGGTGACTTTAAGGGATCAATAGCTAGAACTGCTAGAAAACTATGCAGAATTTATGGTTTCTTAAGGTAAATATGATGTATGGTCTTAAGATACATTTCCTAATGTTTTGGAACTGGTGAAATGTGAAATATATGCAGGCATCAGAAACTCAGCCGTAAGCTTTTACCTGTTCTGCAGATGGATGTACAGAGACCTGGAAGGGATGTTCTGATATGATGCTTCAGGGAATAGAGATAGTGGAAACAGGTTGAATGTAGACTTTAGATTTGTCAGATTTAGGATCATATTTTATCACTAGATTTGGCAAAATCTGTACAAGTTCAACTCATTTCTCTGCTCTTGGAATCTGACTAAAAGGTGGGACTTCATTCCCGTGTAGTTAGCCAAGTAGTTTGCCTGGCAAAATCCTCAAGCAGTGCTGACTGAGCAACACAGCCTTGTTGCAATGGGCTCCTTGCAGGGCTGGAGAAAATTGCTATACTTTGCACTGATGGTTTACCCTCTTATTAGCTTTGTCACTTCACCTTGATTTGTTTCCGAGTTTCAGCCTAAAATGAAAATCAATAGACGTTTCTCCTTAGCTTTCAGATCATAAAATTGACTTCTTAGAAAAGATGCCCTGTGTTTTCTGAAAATAACACCGTGACAGGATGGAGGAAATCTGTGCTGCTAGTAGCAGTTTGAAGTTCAAATACCCACACTCAGTCTTCTTTTCTCTCACTCAATGTTTGTTTTACAGTCCAAGCACTTAATCTTTTTGGGTTTTGATGGTACTTCTTTTTCTCTCTCATTCCATCATGTTATTTGTCCAGATATAATTTCATAAAACTGAGCATTCGTCGTGTCCCCCTCACTGTGCAGAGTGGTCATAACGTGAATAAAAAAAACGTGCTGCTTCTCTGAAACAGGTATTTCTATAGCAGCTAAGCATTTTTTATCTCCATACTAGTAGGGAGCAGATTTTCTGAGAAAAACAATGTCTAACTGTTAAGCTTTGTGTTGAACGTGTTACAGTATTGTGGCTGCTGCTCAAGGGTTGTAAAATCCAGATTTTCAGTACAAGGACGGCTGGATTCCTGTTGCAGTGGTTGCACACGTATTGACTTCAGTAACTAGTGTGATTTTGTGAGCGGCCAGGTACATGTTAGATCCCACTGAGAGCTGCCATCTCGTACATGGAAAAAAATCTCAGGCGAGTAAATTTCCTGAGGCATTAAATCCACGCGAGACAAAAAGACAGAAGGGTCTTATTGAGCCAGGCTGGTTTGTGCAGAGAAACACTGGCAATAGCTAAGAGAGTGGCCAGGTTGATATCAAGACAGATAAAGTGTGAAAGGATCCAAGAAAAAGTCACTATTCAAACAGGCATGCGGTGTGGTGGGACTGCTTGGTGACCACGAGCAGCAACAGTGCTGGCTGGACATAGCCAGTCTGCAGGCTGGTCAGAGCCTCTGAAAAGTCTGGGCTTTGTTCTATGGGAGAAAAAACCAACCAAACAAAGCATTTCTGTTTTTTTTTTGTTCTGTGTTTTCCATTCTACCTTATGTTTTTCAGACGTAGTCATATACATGGACAAAGAAAAAGAGAGACTGTCTCCCATTCCAGAATATAATCAGAAAAGGTGCCTGTGGTGTTTAGGCAGTCCGTATCTCACACTTATCCTGGAATAAGAGGACCATGTTTGCATGAAGAAGAGCAGCAGTTGTGGAGCAACCCAATGGCCGATGATTTAGAAAGTCAGTGAGTTTGCTGGAGAAAGTATCCAGTGGGAGTCACGTTATCAGTATGCCTTGAGGTAGAGCAGATATTAAGCTCTTCTTAGCATTGTGCTATAGGGCTATCCACATGTTAAGTGTGATTTTGATCATACAGCCAAACCTGTAGCCTTGGCATCAGGAGGTGTTATTTGAGAGGTTACTATCCATGTGAGAAATGGCAATTTTTCTTTTGGTGGAAAACAGACCTGAGAAGAGCAATGCAGGCAGAACACTCGAGATGATGATGAAAGGCAGCATTAAGTAACACTAATGAGCAAAATGAGTATGAAGATATTTTTTTTTCCAGTCATAGATTTTTCTGACAAAATGACTGCAAGGATATGTTACGTATTTATATACATCTTTTTCATGCAAATATTTTACTGAATTAAATCTACTTTCTCCATTGGGTCAGCGGCATTTATTTTGCTTACAGTTCCTTTTTCCTTCTCTCTTTTTCTAATGGAGTTTTGCAGGCTGCTTTGAATGAATAGGTAGCAAGGCCTCCTTTGCTCCTAAACAATAAAGCTTTCTTTTTATATCTACCCAAGTTGCAGTTCACGTGCCCAGCCCTCTCATGAGCCTGGCTCACTTCAGAGCAGAGTCTCTTTGCTTTCTTCTTGCAACGCTCTTTCAGGATAGAACTGATTTAATGCACTTTATGCCACAAAAGCCAAATGAATCCCCCCAGTGATATTAATGAAATGCAGAAGAAACTTCATTAGCTGACGTTCGGAAGACTACAGAGAAGCAATCTGACAGTTTTATTTGCGCTAAGTAAAAATAAGGAGTAGATAAATTCTTAAAATATTAAATGAAGCCATTTGCTTATTTAATTAAATAGTTAAAGAAGTGTAAAAATCTCCTCTGAGGAGGTCTCCCTCTACTTAACTTCAGAGAATCCTTCTTAAGTAAAACGAGTCCCTAATTTTCAATGCATGGAGTTTGAATTAATCATCACTCGGCTGCGTAAGGCTTCAGATCCCTGCTTGATGATGGTTTGATCCACAGTAAATATTTAAACAGGTTTCAACATAGAGGCTTGTTGTCCGCTCCTAAGAAAAAAGTTATGGTTGAGCAGCTCAATGTATAATAGCAAAGCTGAAATGCAGGGGGGTTGCATGTAGATGAAGGCATTTGCAGATGGCTGGGTTTGAGGAAAAAACAGTCCAGGAATGAGAAAAACATGAAAATGCAATGCGCCCATAATATATACCCTTTCTCCTTTACAATTATCTCTGAATGTCTCTAAAATTGAAATTAACTTACTGCTGGGAATCTTTAATGTGGCTTGAGCAGTTTCACCAAATGTTTTTATGTCACGTATAAAATTGGAGTTCATTGCATTTAAGGTTGTGAATTGTATTTATTTATTGTTCATTGTATTTAACTTGTATTTAACTCTTGGCTTGTATCAGCAATAGTGCAGCCAGCAGGAGCAGGAGATGCTTGTCCCTCTGCACTCAGCTCCAGTGAAGCCTCACCTTGGGTGCTGTGTCCAGTGTTGGACCCCTCACTACAAGCAACACATCGAGACCCAGGATCATATCCAGAGAAGGGCAGTGGAGCTATGAGGTGTCTGGAGCACAAATCTTATGAGGAGCGGCTGAGGGAACTGGGATGTTTCAATATGGAGAAGAGGAGGCTCAGGGGAGACCTCATTGCTCTCTACAGCTCCCAGACAGGAGGCTGTGATGAGGTGGGTGTTGGTTTCTCCTCGTGGGTAACAGCGATAGGATATGAAGGGATGGCCTCAAGTTGCACCAGGGGAGGTTCGGGTTGGATATTAAGAAAAATTTATTCTCAGAAAGTGTGGTCAGCATTGAAACAGGCTGCCCAGGGTGGTGGTGAAGTCACTGTCCCGGAGTGTTCAAGAAACATTAAGATGTGGTACTAAGGGACATGGTTTAGTGGGGAAATATTAGTGGTAGGTGGATGGTTGGACTGGATGATTTTGGAGGTCCTTTCCAACCTTGGTGATTCTATGATTCTATGAACTTCAGCATTGTGTTTACCGTGTGCATTTGCTAAGTCAAAATAGCAGCGTGCATTTCTGTTGTTCTGTTAGCAAGGACATGACAGAGCCACTACTCAGCTTTTTTATATTCATGCAGGTGAGCAGTGAGGTTATGCAAAGACCCATGGGATATGCTACCCATCTCTAGCAGCCATTGCAGAAATGGGTTTGTCCAATTCCCAAAGCACCCAGAGGGTGCCATTTAGCTTTCTCGTCGCACCCACAGTGTTTTCTTTCTTCAATGGAGCACTGTCAGTGAGCAGCCTCAGAGCATTTTGATTTTTTCCATTTTGGGTAACAAAAGCAGTGAAATCTGGAAACAGGAGCTGACCTTTGTTGTGCAGAAGACATTGTGGAATAGGATGGATGCTGATAGCCTGCTCTTATCTGGCCAGGCAGGTTTAGTTACTGATCTCACACTTCCAGGCTGCATCTAAAGGTCCAGCTTGCTGCCATGGGCTGTGTGCAGTCCCTCCTCATCTCATGCTTTCCTTGCAAGTCCATCTGCCTGTGTTTTTTTGTGCAAACAATTCCTTTCAGAGTGGAGAAGTTATTACAGGAGCTGTTACAGCAGCCCACACTGTTTCTTGCTTGGAAGATGCATCGGGGTCAACGAGCTCTTTGTTTTGTTGTTCAAGATGGCAAAATATCAGGACTTTGCAAAGGTCCCTCCAATTGAGCCGAAGTACGGCACTCAGCGGGAATGGAGAACTACCAATATCACAAAACATCTCAGCAAAGGTTCTTTGTTTTCCTTGTGCAAACATTGCTCAGAGAAGACGCAATGGGATTTTGCTGTGAAAACCAGATAAGAGGATTCGTGCTTCTCTGGCAGTGAACATCCTGGTGCCAAGAGGACACGCGGGGGCAGAGCCATGACAGATGAGTCCAATGGTGACATAGCTTTTCACTGGTGAATGATATTGGAAGAACAAGCAGAACTTAAACTTGTTCTGATTGGAAACAGACTTAGGTGTGATGCGTGGTGATCCATTTAGAGGTGGAAAAAAATTATACCACGTACTAGAAGATGTTAAAAGACGATATAAGACATTGCTTTATGTGATACGGTGCTGGTGGTGGGGAGCCAACAAGACTGATGGTGTTGGTTAGCTGTTTTTTTTTGTAACTGTCTTATTCTGCTCTGTGTGTATACGTATTCTTACATCCATTCAATGACATTTTAGCCCAAATACTAGAAAATTACTGCTTATTGTTCAGGCAAATTCAGTAAAGCAGCGCTATCTCAACAAAAAGTAGAGAACTGCATAGGAAAAATCAATGGTTTTCACAGAAAAGGATGCAAATATTAAAGATGCTGGTTTGTTTTTGTTTTTTTTTTACCTTCAGATAATAGAAATGAAAAATGTTGCGTTTAGATAATGCGCTGTTTAAAGGAAAACAAAAGCCAAACAGCTGGAGTTTGATTACGTGCGGCTAAAAGCATGGGCATCATTTCATGAAGGAGACTAGATTGCTGAAATTAGAATAAATACCAGGACAGATGGAAAATCTCAAGAATTTTCTTCCAGTTTCTGGGTGTAATAACAGTGTAATACTGATTAATGGTGTAAGATGAATAAGAATTTTTTTTTATTTCTGCAAGACGCCATGTGGGAAGAAACCTCACCTGAAAGAAAAGCATCCTAATTACCTCAGAAGGGGTGGGCTTTAGTTTCTGTTTCTCAGCCTGAAAGCCCTATCCAGCGCTATTTTCCACGTAGTCCATTTTAATTAGGGATCAATAGCAATGTCCCAGCAGTTTACTACTTGATTTGTTTCAGCTGAAGTTGATTGGTTCAAATGTCTTTTGGGCTGCCTAAGAGGGAGGTTGCTTGGCAACTGTGATGCACAAACTGTTAAATTATGAGGACTTGGCCATCAGCCATCATTAGGGATGGGTTTGCTATGTACACAAATCTTCTGAAGCTACCTACAATACTGGCCACTTGAGATGCCACATGTCAGAACAAGCCTCAATCCTGTCTTTTCAAAAGGAAAAGCATTCGTGTTGTGTATGGGAATTGCTAAGTCAGGGCCTGAAACAATGATTGAGCACCTGGTGAAGGGACAGCCAGCCCTGTGAGCACAGGTGGAAGCAATACCTCTCCCTAAGCCTGATTTAAGAGCCAGCTGCCACAGGGGAAGGTTCTTTACCTGGAGATCCTTCCTTTTGGAGTATGAGCCTTGATTCTTGGGATGGGTAAGAATTTTTTTATTTATTTTTTTTCTTTCTCCTCCCTTTTTTTCCCTTCCCCTTCAACTGGATTGTGACTATCACCCTTCCTGAGTAATTTAGAACTGCTTATCCAGCACTGCCTTCCCCTACACGTTGGTTCTTATTGTTGTTGGGAAGAGGTGGTTCCTGTAGTAAGAAGGTTACGTGTTGCCTTGAGATGTGGTTGATGCCCTGTCCTTGAAGGCTTCCAAGCTAAGGCTAGAACAAGCTATGGGCAATCTGATTTAGCTGTATGTGTCTCTCTTCGTTGCAGGGGAGTTGGATCTGATCCTCCTTAGAGGTGCCTTCCAACTCTAAGGATTCCTTGACTGGGGAGATGGAACAATGAAAACGCTCTGCCAATCTCAATGATGGCATTGAGTGCTGTTGAAGTAATTTTTACCAGCACAAGTATTGACTAAGTGCTTTGATAAGCACTGTACTGAAGTCAAATTTGTCATTCAGAACTCTACCATGGGTTCCAATATCAGGTACTAATAGGACTGACTGAGATACAGAAAATGCATCCTTAGCTGCTTTGCACTTTTATTCATGAGGTGAAGCAGAGCAGCCAGGGAGGCTCTTATGATAGAGACGTTTTAGATTTCCAAGGTTAGAAGGAAATTCTGCAGCAACCGTGACTATACGTATACCTTTTCCCTCTATTCAATCATGAGACTTTGCATCCTGCAGATGGTGACATCCCTGAGCACCACCAGTTGAGATTCCTGTGAGCTGGCTGTGCTCCTAGAAGCGATAATACCACCACACTAAGGGTAATGCAAAAACGTTGTGATGGAAGAGGAGGCTCTCTTTGGAGCCCCAGAGGTGGAGATATTTAGATGCAGATGCTGAAGATATCTAAGGAAACTGAAGATGATGATCCTTATGGGTCCCTTCCAAGACAGCGTATTTTCAGATTCCATCAAGTCTGTTGTGTACATGTAAAATTTTTAACTAATGAATTGCACTGAAGAGAGAAAAAAGCAAGTGCATATTAAAAATAGATATTAGCATTTTTTAGATGCTTTACAAAGCCCTTGAGCGATATATCGAAGAATCCTTCGATTTTCAGATGCCTGATGCTTGGCTAAAAACAACAACAAAGCATGCATAAAGCGGCCTCTGTTTTAACCATTAGATCTTCACTAAGTATCACCAGAAACCCACATGCTGTATTTGACATAATGGGCACATATTTCCAGTAGTTTTAGCAGTAAACCTCACTTCTCTTACAAAAATAGAAATGCGTGCCTAAGAATTTATTTCCTTGCTTTCATATCAAACAGAGTTGAGGCAGAGAGCGGCTGACAGCATTTCAGAAGTGAGAAACTTTCCATGCTGGCACTGTGAGCAGGCTCTGACTGAGGTGAGAGCCTCACCATCCTGCACACAGAGTCCCAAGCAGCTTTAGATTCCCTCCCAGCTGATGTCAATGGCAGAACTTCTACGGGCTCAGCAAGGACAGCCACAATTGCAAACAACAAAAGCAGAGATGAGTTTTTGCTCCACGGTATGAAGCCATTTTTATAGATTTCCAGAATCAGCAGGCATGAAAATAGTAGTTATTTTGCAGGCTGTCTCTCCTTCCCTTGGTACAATTGCCTTTGTTTGTGAACTCACTGGCAGACAAACCAAAGCCTTCTGAGGAAGGTGTGCATGTTGCAGCTCCTCAGAAGGTGTTACACAAACAAAATTGTGGTGAGCTATAAAGAAAGCATCATAAAAGCTGTGGAGCTCTATAGAGGCAGATCAAACGCATCTATTTTTCCTGTGGCATTGTGACAGAAGCCACTGATTTGAGGGTAGTTAATTTCTAGGCTGCTTTTGAGCAAGGGATTTTCAACGTGCTTTGTGGTTCAGTGCTCAGTTCCTTTGTGTTCTTGTGTTTTAAAGCTTTGGGGAGGTTGAGGTGCCTGGAAACTGCCTTGAGGCAGGCAGAGCTGTGGTAATTAGACTTTTGCTTTCAGCTGGGGAGAAGGGGGACATGATGTGGCTGAACTGAACCAGGCAGCGTCTTCGGGATGGAACTTTGTTTCTGAAGTCTCCACTTTTTCTGAAAGGAAACTTCATTAGTGAAGAGTCAGTTTTAATAGTTTCAGGTATATCTAATACTGCTGGAAGCTTTGGAGGTGGAAGTGCTGTTTTTTTTTTTTTTTTTTCAAGTAGCAGAACGTTACATAAGAGATGCAACTACCAGCAGACTTAAAGCTGCTTGGTTACTGAAATGGATTATTCTGATTGCTGGGTATCTAAAGTGCTTCCAAATTTGACTCTGTTTCATTTTGAGATTTAAGTGGACTTTGAAATATCCAGCTTATCTTCACAAGTGCGACACTAGGAATCTTCATCAACTGCAGACTGGTAGCAATGGTTTATGAACGTTATCAAGGAACACAGCTGAAGTGAAGAGAAAAAGAATGTTTCTGGAGAGTTCTATGGCTGAGAGTTAAGAAAGGGGGAGGAAACGATCCAGTTAATGAAGGATCTTTGAGGCTCTCTTTGCGTTTGCTCAGATTGCTCTTTATTAGATGGGAGAGTTTTTGGTTTGTTTGTTTTCAATTTTGAACATAATGAAGATATTTGCTGCCCAAGAGTCTGGAAAAAAGATGTTGTTGGCAAAAATGAAAGGGGTATAAATATAAGAGCTTCTGAGAAGCATGAGTGGTTCTGGTGTGTATACTCTGGAGCAACCAGTGCTCGAGTGGTCATGATGAGCATCGAGCTGTCTACATCTGTATCATCTAATTGTGGCGTGGTCACGTGGCTGCCTGCTAGGAGCAAACCAAAATAGATTCTGGCACTAATAACACCCACTAAAAAAATCTTTTCTCTCTCCCTAATTTGATACTCTGACAGGGAAAAGGGGTTTTGAAACAATAATCAGGGGATTCCAGGTGTACGTGCTTTGGTAGGGAAATCCAAGAGCATAAACAGAACATAAAGGAATGATGAAACCATTTCTTTGGACCACTCAATTCATGACACTCTGCCCTTTGCAGAGGTGCTGTTCAGAGGTTTTGTTGTCTATTTTGAAGCGTTCAAAACATTCCTTTAGGCAAAATTGCCACTAATTCTCATGACTCCATTAAAAAATGCCAAGCATTGGTTGATTTGTTAATTTCTTCCAGTTGTGCGTAGTTTCAAGATTTCTTGGCATATGGAAACCTGATTTTGTTTCCAAAGTGGGATTCTGGATTTAGAATTTACCTGGTAAGGCTGTAATTAGACATGCGTGTAGTTTAATGAAGCTGCATTAGACTGTTTGGCAGAATTACAAAAGGCAATAGCCCATTGCAGCATCTGTCACCTGCTAGGTTGCTGTTCTTCATTTGCTGAAGATAGTACTAAGGAAGTATTTATGGGTATTGCCCCAGGAATATGCTTTTTTTTTATATATATATATATATATATATATATATATATATATATAATTAATGTATGGTGCAAGTTCACTGAGTGGTTTGTATCTTGCTTTGTATCTTTTGGAAGAAAATCCCATGTGAATAGGTCTTTAAAAATTTTTATGGCAGGTTTCAGATTTGATTTTAATTCTCTGTGATAATGAAGGCAGTAGAGGCTTGCCTGAAATGATAACAGATCTGCAAGTAATGCCCCATCTGCCACTCTGTCATGTAGAATGTTATTCCTCAAAGCTGAACTTCCAAGATGAAATAACCTTGGGATGTGAAGACAATTCGAGGATATCCTTAGCTAGAGTTTTTGTGGTAACAGGGAAAATTGAAGTAAATTGACTGATATCGAGGTCCCGATGGGAGATAGAAATATATACTTAACCATTTTTCTGTAATAAGAGTACTAGGATTTCAATGGGATCTTGCAAACGTTGAAGCTATAAGTTCATTTGCTTTGTTTTTCATTCATTTAGCTTAGAAGTCCATAGAAATCCTTGTCTACTCAGTACAGCTTGCTGAGATCATCCAGGTTTTCAGTCCTCTTTCGATGACTGTGGCAGCAAACAAATGTTTATCTTACTCCTTCCTACAGGGGTGAAAGGAACACCATCGTTAAGAGGAGGAGTGGCTGATAAAGCTCATGTGAATGTTGTATTGTTGGTTTCCAAGAAGTCAAGATTCAGTCATAACTGTAGGAATATGTTGTGATTTTTCAGAGAAAAAAAATTAATATAGGGAGTGAGTTTTCTATAGACCAATTATCAACGTTCTTAGTATTACTTTATCCTTACAAATAATATAATAAAATCAAACAACAGCAAAAAGAAGGCTGCTAGCTCAGGGAGATCTTTTATTTACCTTTAAAATAATTTATTTTATTCAATTTGGTTATTTCGGAGAACACTGATTTCCTTAAATGGAAACGTGATTGGAGAAATTTCTTCACGGAAATGCTGAAGCACAAAAAAAAAATGAAGTGTGCCTTGAAGAGATTATGATTTATTCTTCATATTCACTCAATTGAGTTAAATCCTGCAGAAATTCAAAAATGCTGCAGACCTGAATCTGAAGACCTCAGTGGAAAAATTGCATTCAGCTTTAATTTTCATCAAGTACAGCAGTAAGGGATATTACCATATACTCTTACATATATAAATTCCAAATTTAAAGTAGTGTCCTGACTGGGATTTTAATTCCAGCAAGGTGAGGGGAAAACAAATGAGGAGATAAATGCAGTAAAGGTTTTCATTCTGTTAATGTACTTTTAAAATTGGAGGCATTATACCTATTCTTATGGAAATTTGACTCTGCTGTCTAGATTTGATCCTTGAAATTGGGGGGGCTTTGTCAAAAGCTTTGAAAAACATATGAATTTTGTGTAAGAGAAATTCTGGTATTAACCAGCTAAGATGTGCAGTACTAGAGGTGCAAATCCATGTATTATTTGCTGATGTCGGTGGTTCCTACTGAAGTGCTTGGCATCCTCTTCTCTGAAAGGGATTAAAATCATTGCAAACTTTTCTGTTATATATTGTGAGGAGTAATTGTTATTAGTGGATAAATGTATGAGATGTTTAGTTCAAGAAACTTTTAGATGTGGTAATAAGGGATGTGGTTTAGAGGGGAAATACTGGGAGGTGGGCAGTTGAACTGGATGACCTTGGAGGCCTTTTCCAACCCCGCTACTTCTATGATTCTATATCGGTCTTCTAGATGTCATCAATAACAAATGGAACGTCTCTCGTTTGAAGTTATATATTCTTTTTAATTTGTCATGCGAAAGATTTTGGTCAGGTTAGAAACTTATGCATGGGAAGTTACCATTCACTTCAGGTAATTAAACAAAAAAAAAGTAATTTGATGTCCAAAATCGTGGTGGCCTCGCTGAGAATCCATCAAAGCACATGGAGCTTCCTGACGGTGTTTTGGGGATGCCATACACCAGGATGATGCTTGGAGGGCTCGGTAGCCCTGGAGGTCACAGCTGTACTGCAATGGATCAGTACTTCTTCATTGTTTTGGGAAGACTTTATCTCTTCTGGAATCTTGTTTGGATTGGAGAGTAGTCAGGTGCTGATGCATTGGGTGCGATGAAGTCAAGATGGTAGATTCCCTGGGGTGTATCTGTCTACAGATACGAGCGCTGAGTTCCATTAGGGAAAACACTGTGGATTTTTAGTTCTTCCAATTTGCATTTTTCTGTCGTGCCATTCTGGATTCTGCAAATCTGAACACAAGTCATTAGTGCGATGCTTAGCTTGTTTCTTCATTTCATGAGCTTCTCTAGAGTTATATCCCTATCTAAGGAAACCAAAATAAATTACAATATGTCTTCAAGTTGCGCTAAAATCCTTTTGTAGTGCTAAGTCTATTTCCAGGAATCAGGCCAGAAAGTTTTGATTGGAGGTATGTGATGCAATTTCATGACTGTGTTACTTCTATATACCTATGTGAGCCCACATGGGGCCTAATCGCTTCTCTTAGGGTTATATCTGGTGACTGGTTACAAACAGCCTTTAGACAGCAGGAAGAAGAAAAATAAAGCTTTTCCATTCTCTTTTATGTGGAATTATCTTGAAACTATCAAGGTACAAATACGCTTATTTTACAGAGACTGTCACTCTGAAAAGTTTTTTGTGTCAACAGTGAGCACTTCTGGTAAAAAATACTTTATTCTCTTGTCCTTGCTCCCTGCTTGCTTGTTTATATTCACTGACTGTCCACTGTTTTTTTCTATTGTAGAAGTTTTGAAACAGAAACCACACTCTCCTTTGGGGATCACGGAAGTTATAACTCTGTCCCCCTCTGAAGTTTTTAAACAGGACGTATTTATTCTGATTTACTTGAAAATTTGGTATTTCCCATTCTTGTGGCTTATAAAATCTTTAACATATGAGCTCTGTAGGACAAGGAAATGCTCACGGTCGTTATGGTCTTATGGTGATAAGGTTTAGTGGGCATAGTGGTGATGGGCTGACAGTTGGACTTGGTGATGGCAGAGGATTTTTTCCAGCCTTAATGACTTTATGATTCTCTTATGGGTTGAAACATTGCTTGGAATAAGATTTGTTTTTATATAAATAAAACTTGTATTTAATGATTTTGTTTCTGACTTAGAGGAGTGAAACACGCAAACAAACCAAAATACTTTCCATTATCAGGGAGGGAAATTGGTGTGAGGGCATGACCGAGTAGTGGTAATTGCCCATCCCAGTGCTGATGTGAGTCTCAGTCTCCTTGCCAAGGCTTTACTTGTCTTGTTAATGCTGAGATGCAAGAAGTCCTGTATGTAGCAGGGTAATAAGGAAATGCTCTTTGTTTGGGTAGCAGTGGTTTATGCGTAGAGGATGTCAGAGGGCTCCAGGGTTATCTTTCAGGGAGCTGTGAAGGCAGTGTCAGAGACTTGAGTGGGCTGTGAGATCAGCGCCTTTCTGATCTGATCTGCTCATCTCTTAGAAGAAGAAAGAAGGGAAAGGGGATTATTGATATTGCTTCCTTAGTTTTTGGATTTGAATTCTGCCATCTTGCACGCAAGCAGATACATGACTTTCCACGCTGCAGGGCGCTGGTACCATTTCATCAGTGCCATCTTCCTAAATGGACTGTAGGGCACACTGTGCAAACACGTCCTCCCTTTCCCCATCAGTTAAATACACACCTCAAGCAAACTGCTCAAAATGCATTTTTCTTTGTCTTTTTTTTTTTCCCCTTAAAAACTGTCTTGGTTGTCTCGCACACCACAAAACCAAAAGGGCAGAAGATAATTGTGCTTAGTGCTAGGACCAAGAGGAGAACCAAGAGAACAGCACATCTGCCCCAACTATGCTGCAACTGCAAGCATATGGTGCAACAGTCTGTATTAATTCAGCTGCTGCAAGGACAAGGCAGGTTTTGAAGAGGCTGATTTGGATGAAATGCATTTTCCTTCCGAGCCTGAATTTAAACTTTATTTATTTTATGAAGGTATGTATTAACTCTATTCTCTTCACCATTTTTGTTCACAATCTGAACAGCTGGGGGGGGGGCGGGAAGTCCATGCCATACGTCGAGTTCTTTCTCTCCTTAAAAGAAGCAGGATGCAAAATGCCATTTCCTCAGACGCTGAGCTACAAAGCATTTACATAAAGCTGTTATGCTGTGTTTGTTCCAGTTTTTCACCGTGCGCCACAAGAAAATAAAGACAGGAAAAATACAGTAGGTCATCTCTCTCCGGGATCAAAATCCTGGCTTATAATCAGCACTTCAAAATCAACAAGAAACCAACCCCCCCCCTCCCTCCCCCCAAGAAAACACCCAAAAACAAAACTCAAGTTTTCATACGCTTTCTCATTATTTTCTGGTTTTGTACATGTGTTTTCATCCTATGAGGGTCCTGCTTTTATGATGTTTTAATTGAACCTCGGGCTGTAGGATCTTAAGCTGCTGTGATGTTTTCCCTCTGCCTGACAAGAAAGCTTTTAAATCAAAGTGAAGTTTTTTGGTAGGTCAGCGTGACCTTCATAGTTTTGTATTATGCAGCCTATTAACTGGGAGAATGTAAGCTACCGTTCACTAACGTATTTACAATCATGAATATGAGGATGTGCATTAAACTACAAGGCTTGAAAAAGATAAGTAATGAACAACGATTTGCATACTAGGCCATAATGTACACCCTGGCAAAATATTTGGGATAGCAAAATAAATGTCTCAGGCACCAGAAAGAAGTCTTGGTGGAAGTTTAGGAAGCAAAATCTTTGAGATGTGACTCTGCTTTTTGTAGTGTTTGTAGTCTAAAAGCATGAAAGACAGGACTGAACAACAACAACAAGAAAAAGTGCTGTTGTTAACTTAAATACCCCTGGAATGCATTGACAGTAATCATTTCTTTGCTGTTGGAGGTAAAGTGTTCTGCAGGAAGGGAGGCTGGACTGTTTCTGCTGCTGCTGATAGCCTCAGAACCCATAGAAAGGAGGAAAGGTGGATTTGGAGTTGTGGTGAGAGAGGATTGGGATGCTGGCTCCATGCTGTCCTTGCCCAGGCTGCATAGGCATGAGATTGTGCTTTGAATTGTGTGATATTTATGTGCGTTTTTATTTGTGAGCATATGGATTTTCATTGCTTCTCATTTTAAAAACCCACAAAAAAATAACAACAAAAAAAAGCAACCACCTTAATGGCTGTTATAGCTATTTCACACTGCACACACGTTTCAGGGTGCTGACAGACAGCAGATGTGATTTTGATATTTCGGAGGGGACAAAAGCAAGTCCCCCAATAAAGTCAAGGACTGCTCAGAGCAGCTGTGACTCTCAGTTCTTTCTCTGCCATCCAGTGAATGAACTTTCACAGGAGTGAGATACAGTTCTCATTTTGTGTTTATATTAAGTTCTATTTCCAAGCCAGAGGCGATTTGGTGGTCTTGGGATGAAAATGATTCCCAGAAGATAGTGGAGGAAAAGGAGTTCTGGAGGAGGATGATGGCTCCCCAGGCATAAAGGCTGGTTTAAGCAATGAATGTTATAAGGGGCTTTAAAAAACAAAACAAAAACCCACCCTCTGGTGATAATTAAATGCAGCTTAAACTCCTGCAGGCCTTAATCCAAATCCACCACTGGGATTGGGCTCACATTACTGAACACGACAAGATCAGCTACTGCTGATGCTGAGATTAACAGCTGCGCATGGGGAAGGACTGCAGGTGTGCCATGACAAGCACTCACTGGAAAGCCTCCTCCACCCTGATGCACTGCTGCCAGTTTGGCCAGGTTTCCTGAAATGCACACCAATACATCTCTATGAGCAGTAAGGCAGTACTATGCTGTGCCCCAGAAGCAGCAGACTTAATTCTGGGTAAGATTATTTTCGCCCAGCCAAGACCTTGGCAATGCGGATGTGCAGAGCACATTTCCTATCTGAATTATGTACGTTTTTTCAAGAGAAGCTTTAAACTTCAGATTACCTGGAATGTGTGAGGAACAAGCACTTATTGTGTTTTCTCCTGGCTGAATTGTAGGGGCTGGCACCATTGGATGACATTTCTTGTTGTTTCCATGCCTTTCAGCTGGGTTATGTGAGTGGGGTGTCTGTAAGTGGGTGATGCAGAAAGCTCTTCAGTTGCTGCTACATGTCCAAGCACTAATTGGGCTGACTAAGCCAGAGGTTGGTAGTGGCTCTGTGGATGGGGAGGTTTGGGCATGGAAGTGTGCTGGCAGAGTTGCTGTAGGCTTGGACAACATTCATCTCATGCATAGCATCTCCAAAAAAGTAACAACCTAGAGGGGGAAAAGAGGGGCGCTACAAAAAGGGAATATAATTCCTTTAGAGCTCTCTGTGATTTGTTCCTTGCACAGACTGGCTGGGAAGAATGAGGTGTGCATTAAAACCACATCAGTGCACCCCCAAGTAATGGCACAAACATTGCCTTCCTAGCCTAGTCTTCCTACATTCTCACTAGGTTTGTACTGAATTCTTATCAGGTTGGTATTGCTTTCTATTTTTCTCTTTAACTTGCAACCGTCTTAAAAAAAAAAATTAAGGTCCATAACCTGCTCTTTCTCACCTTGAAATTCTAATCTTGTATGTGCAGCATCTCTGTTGATTGCAGCAAATAATGCTGGTTTACAGTGAGTGGAAATACCAGTTTTAAGGCTTTAGGACTATTTGCGTAAATGGATACGTTTAAGGCAAATTGCTTGGGGGGGGGGAAGGCTTCACAAGCTGGGGAATGCAAGCAAGCTGTGACTCCAAGCCCCAGCTTGTGCTGAGAGACAGCTAAATGGTGAGGAATGTGTTTCCTGCGTGATGGTAAGACCACTCATACCAGCATATGGAGTGAAAATGGGTTTTCTCTGAGAAGGAGTAGTGTGCTGTTCTCAAGTTGTGAAAGCATGACAGACCATGGAAACACTGTGCATTGCAGCATTCCCCGGACTCCTCCTGAGCCAGAAGTGGACTGTGGGGTGGGCAGCTTTGCTCCATGTTGTCCCTGCATTGGGAAGAACAGTATTTTCTTGGGCAACAGAAATTAGAAAGCTTTCTTCCTTGTTTTGAATGCACTCTCGCAATATGAGTCCTGGGGGTAATCTTTATGTAAATATCTATTGGTTGTAAGTGTAAAAACATGCAAAGGTAATGAACCCATCATGGAAAAAGAACGGTTCTGTATGTATCCGTTATTTATAAATACAGTCTTTTAAAAATATTCAGGAAATATGAAATATCATCAAGAATCTCACTAGACAGAGCATCAGTGACTTGGTAAAGTAGATAAACCAGTACCTGTTTATGGGCTGTATTTCAGTCCTGGATAAGGCATGATTTAAAGTAATTGATTAAACACCTCAACCATGGAAACCAAAGAGCTTAATTAAAAAGGTAATAGCTCCAAAGTGAGATCACGATCAACAGATGTAACAAAAAGGACATCACTGGAAGCGATTTGATGAACTGGATCTCTCTCTTCCGCTGGAAAAATGCTGTGTTAAATTCAGGAACTTGAGCCTTTAATCCTTTCTCTTAGGGGAAGAGGAGCTGCCACATATAAATAAATAAAAATATAGCAGTATACGTTAAAATAGTAATAATATAATAGGTATTATTCAATCTGCTGAGATCTGAAGTGCCACCACCAGCTCAGAAGCTTTTAGAGATATACGTAGGTCTTTGCTTGCTTTATACACTGTATGTAATGCCACTCCTAAATGAAAACACAGCGTGTATGCTAACTATTTTCATCTGCAATATATATTATGAATTCATTGGCATTTGAGGACTAAAGGGGACTTGCCTGGTTTCACTCTTTCACTTCTATTGTTCTTTTACATGTTTTATGATGATAACTTTTTGATGCTTGTGACTTAGAATTTGTAATCTTTGTTTTACCTAAGGGACAGAAGTCTATCAGAGTGAAACATTTTGCAAGCCACAACAGTTTCCTAGAATTATGATTAGCTGCTTCTTCTCCTTGGTAACAGTGATAGGATGAGAGGTGATGGCCTCAAGTTTTGCCAGGGGGCGTTAAATACTGGGAGAAATTTCTTCTCTGAAAGAGTGGTGGGATGCTGACATGGCTGACCAGAAAGGTAGGGGAAGTCACTGTCCCTGGAGGTGTCTCAGAACTGTGGAGATGTGACACTGAGGGACACGGTCAGTGGGAATATAGGATAAGTAGAGGGATGCAGTTACCTCTGACTTGTTTTAGGATAACCCAAGAAAGGTATTATTTGAAAGACAGTAATAGGAAAGGAGTAGCTTACTCCATTCTGAAGATAAGGGCTCAGTGGAAAACTCCCAGAAGGAAGTAACCTCCAAGAGACATTTCCTTCTTGGCTACCAGCCCTTAAATGAGGTTAGGAAGGGCTAGACCCAGAGTCCATCCCCTTCTGGTCACATAGATGAATTGTTGTGCTCCCAGGGCTGTCCATGCCTCTTCACCAGGTGCTCAGCTATTGGAATTATAACCTCTAATGCTGTCCAGTGGGGTGAATGATATCTATTTAGCAGAGGATGAAGGACTGTCTGTTCAATTTTGGCCATGTTTTTCTTGAGAGAGATATATACACTCCCATCCTCTGTCTGAACACAGGAGAATTTCTTAACCTGTTGCACCTGCAATTCAATAGCCAGTAGCTTTTACATGCATAGGATCTTTCAAAATGGGGGGGAAGGAAAGTGATTGGCATTCACTGCAGCTCTTCTCAGCAAAGCGCTTTATAGTGAAGGCAATTTCCTGACACCTCTGTTGGCTGCTGTCAGATACATGAGGAGTCATTGTCATGGGCTATTAAAACATATCTATTAACTTTTGTGAACCTATTTGCATAATTATTATGACAGTAGTATCAGTTAAAAGTGCAGCCACTGAACTGCACAGGTTTGGTTTGAAGGCAATGTCTGCTCTGGGCTGGGCAGAGCAGATAATGCTTATCTTCCTGGAAGGGATATAGTTTTCCATTCCAAGCCCTATTTGCTTTGTTTCAGGACAGGATTTTTCACACTAGCACCATCTCAAATATAGCTTTCTGGCATGGCTACGTAGCAAGAAGGGTGAGAAATGGGGAGGATATATTCTTAAGCAAGCGTAAACCAGTGAAGAAGTAAGAAAGAGGTGTTTTGATTGTTTTGGGATAAAAGCTTATTGTGGTTTTAAGTTATCTCATATGAAATAAAAAATATTTGCTTACACTGATAGGGCAATGGTTGATAAGAAGGTAGCAAGCACTTCCATTTCTTTCTTTGTATTATTCCATTCTAAGGAAAGAACAATCAATAATGTCTGGTAGTTTTGCAGATCTTCATATTCATTATGGAAATTGCTTATAAAGCGACTGTCTAATTGAAGATGTCTTTTATCAATTGTGCTTTACTCAAGCTTTCAAAGTTTCAGTCGAGCACTTGGATGTTCCAACTCGTGGATTATTGCTTTGAGCACTAGGGATTGGAGCAATAATACCACCGTTAAATCTCATGGTGCTTACTATTCTCTCATATTGTCAGTAAGTGGTATTTTAATTCCTCTTTTAAATTAACCCCCTTCTAAACTGGAGATGACTCCTCCTGCGGCTTCTTTTAAGGTGTTAGGCTTAAAGGAGAGTGTGCTATAAACATCTTAATTTGTAAGCTGTCATTAGTAGTAAGCATTGTAACATAATATTGACTTCCTTACTGCCTTGAAATACATGGAGTGCTGTATAGTTATAAATGACTTTGAACAGCGCATAATGTAATGTTTTATTGTGACTGTTCAGTTGCGTTTTAATGGGGTTGTTGGGTTCCTTGTGCATGTTGGGTTCTGTGTGGAAGGCTGAGAACATAGGGCAGAGCTGGGCATAAGTCTTTGTAAGACCAGAGGTGCCTACTCTTACCCCAAAGGTTGAGGCATTCCCAAAGAATACAGAGAGCACAGACGAAGGGAGGTTTCTTCAGTCATCTTCCAGCAGCCATCTGGTTTCAGCTCTAAGATCTTGGGCCGGATATGGCTTCTCATATATTTAGTGACTGCTGAACTCATTCATCAGCTCTAGGAAGGGACTCCATTTCTTTAGACCTAGCTCCTCTGACTACTTTGAGGGATCTCATCGTCCCTCCAAGGTTCCTCCTTGGCTGTTTCAAAGTCAAAGCAATGAGCCACAAGCAAAGCCAAAAAGAAAGAGCTTACAGATGGGAGGACAGCAAGGGAAAAGCAAGACAAGTGAAATACATTCATCCACAGGAAAAAAAAAAATTGCAGTGAGAGATTCCCCTGAGGATATGTGCACTAACACCCAGATGACCTCGTGTTGCTGTAGCTCCATTTCCTACAGCTATTATAGTCTTAATATATTGAATCTAGCCAAGTCCATCTGCATGCGAAACAAACATCAACATTGCATTTGCATGCAAAGGAGCTCTGCGTATGTAGGAATGAACAAACAAATGGTATTTAAGTTATTTGCAGAAGGGATATAAGTAGAGGTAACATGAGAGTTACATTTTCTTTTTCTTATTTTTCTTTTTTAATTTCCAGTTCCACCTGAGTGGGTCAGACAGAAATCAATCACCGCTTGATGTTTGACCCAAATGACTGCCAGTTCAATTTAAGGTTCCCAGAGCACTTTTTAACACCATCCAGATAATATTTTTAATAGAAGACTGTTCTGGTGGGTCATATCACAGAGGTATTTCAGTTCAACACCGATGTTTTCTGTATTGGGGTAGTGACAGTGTTCGGAAAGTGCTTTGATACCCATATTAAGCTGCCCTGAAAGGACAAAGAATTCAAATGAAATGCCTTTTTTAGACAGGGCTCTACTTCCATATACGCTGAAACTGATTGTTAATTTGTGAGGCTTTATCGTTGCATTTTCTGTATCTGGGTTCTTGGCTTCTTTCCCTTGTTAAAAAATACATGGAATGCTAGACTTCAGTTTTTGGAGTTGTATTTGCTGCATCTTTTGTGGACTGAATAGGTCCACAGAAGCTGTTGGGAATATTTTTGAAGTAAACTGACACTTGATGCAACCATTTTTTACCTTGTGCATAAATTCTTTCTCCACTTGTGTACTGAACCAGACTGTAGTCAACCAAACGTTCATCAAGCATCTAGTAGTTCCCATGTAGAAGAAAGATGGATTATGCACTCAGTGAGCACGGGTTTACCCAAATTTTCTGTATTGTTTATGAACACAGGTGCCCCTAAGTCCATACTCTGCTACCAAGAATATAAATATGAAATTTATATGGGAACTTTGGCCTGATTAATGATGGAGATTTGAAGTAAAAGGGCTCTGAAGTGCTCTTAAAACAGCACGTTAATCTATCAGAAGTAATGATAAAACCTTTAAGCTAGAGTTCTGTAATTACAGGAGGAAGTAATTAGTACATTTAAAGGGAAGAAATAGCACTATGCCTGAACGTAGTGGAGAGAGTAGCCAGGCAACAATGTAAAGTGGCATTTTGTGAGGCAAATGGTAAGGCAATGCTCTTTGTCCTGAGATGTAATTATCTTTAGAGGAATTAAACTGTCCAGGTGTTGTTATTAAGAGAGTGTCGGCATCTCAAAAGATAGAAGTGTTTGACTATGAAACATATGCAGCATGCATCAGGAGTGTGATCCAAGTATCTTCCTTTTTGAAAGGCTTCCAAGTTCTTAACTGGTTGGCTAAGGCAAAGCTGGAGCTGTTGGGCAGCTGCCAAAATGGGCAACCACTGGTGGATCTAGAGGAGAGCTGGACAAAGATAGAGCATGCTTGAGAAGATTACATTGATGAGCCAGGCAGCTCCAGTTCTTCTTGAACTGATATTTGGGATCACAGAATCACCAAGGTTGGAAAAGACCTACAAGATCATCCAGTCCAAACATCCGTCTGATAAAGAGTATTTTTCTACTGCTGATATAGAGAGTAGTACTTTGCTTTTAAAATTTGCTTCATGTTATATATTCATGAAGGTTTCAGTGAACTTTTCCTTTCTGGGTTCAGTAATAAAACATAAAATAACAAAAAAACAAATCCCTTCTTCTCTCACAGTAGATGCTTATAATGCATCACTTAGGGCTGAAGATATCAAGATATCCGTCTTCTTAAGGTAGTATGATTTACTGATTCCCATTGCCAAATCTGCACACTTCAAATTCTTATATTCCTATACAAACTGGGTGCTCAGAAAACTAAAAATAGAGATGATTTCATCCTACTATTGAAAAAAATCAGAGCTTGGGCAGCAGTGCCCTGACAACAGACCTGATGTGGATGCTTGACCACAGTTAGGTAGTCTACATAGAACAGATTGGTGCAGTTGTAATGTGAAGAGGGATAAGCACTAGTTAGTAACATAACCAAAACCATTTTGGAAAGAGTGAAAAAATAGGGGGGGATATTTGGTAATTCTATTTGCCTGCATAAAAGAGGTAGATCTAATTCATCCATCTTGACTTTTTCTTTGAGCAACCTTCCTTTGGATTCACAGCCTCTGGAAACAATTCTAACCTATCCCTTGTTGGAATAAGAAAAACATAAGCAAAAACACTGGAAAACTTATTTTTCCCAAGGCAGATAGCTATTAAAAATAATGCTAGAGTGTGTTCTGGAGGAAATGTTACCTTCTTGGGAAAGTTACTTTATTTTAAACACATGCACTTGTGCACGCACAAAGACACACTCAGATTTTTCAGAGCGTAGTTTCATAGCAAATAGTCACTGCACGATTGCCCACTCTTGCTTCAAGGGTATTTCCTCTGCAAGTATGTGATTGCATTTTGATAATGTTTTTTTTTTTCTTGTGAACATCCTGTGAAGTAGGAAGAAGAGTACAGGCTGGAAAGAAAATAAAATGAATACCAGTTTGAGAGCTTAAACTAATTATAGGTGATTTTTGTTAGAATATCTGTCAACGAATGTGATCTCTAGTAGAGTTGCAGGGGGAAATGAAATCTGAAGTTCCTTTAAGGTGTGTCTTGAACTATTTAGGAGTGAAATACTGTTCACGATATGTAAGGGCTGAATGCTGGTTGTTCAGAGAGGAAATGTTTCTTCAGCTTGTGCGTTAGGAAAGATGTCTCAGGAAGAGTGGTTGAGGCACTGGCACAGGCTGCCCAGGGAGGTGGTGGAGTCACCATCCCTGTATGTGTTCCAGAACTGCTGAGATGTGGCACTGAGGGATGCGGTTGTTGGGCATGAGGGGATTGTTTGGGGTTGGACTGGATGATCTTAGTGGTCTTTTTCAACCTTCATGGTTCTATAATATCAAGCATTAAAGTGTAGTAAAAGTATTCTCTCACAAGGGCTGGGATGTGCTGAGGAGCAACCATAATCAGTCACGGGTCACTCCAGTACTCCCCTTACATCAGGTTCATGTCATCTGTGCATATATCAGCAAGTAGGCAGGATCAAAAGGAGCTGATTTGCAGCAGAGGGTGCTCACCTGCCTTGTACTGGTTTTCATTTTGCCCTGTTCCAGTCCTACTCAAGGGATGCCCATGGACACTGGGGCACGATAGGTATGAATGGAGTGCACTTTCCAATTCAATTTCATTCAAAAGAAATCCAGTCTGCATGCTTCGAAGCTGAGTTGTGGAGAAACTTGCAGACAAGGAAGAGGGTGGTAAATCTGAGAGACTTACTTCCATATGAACTTCTGATCCAAGCTGCAGTGCTGATGCGAGTGTATTTACGATGATCATGTAGCTATTTCTGCTGAGAATGGGATGAAATTTCCTGTGTGCAGTGTATGAAGATCAGAATAAAAGTCTGATGCTTGGTTGGTCACAGGGGGGGAACAGATTTTTAAAAAGCAAGCAAACCCAGCTGAGTCATCACCTGTGGGAACAGAAGGATTAGTGAAGCAGAAGCAAAGGATAAAGCGTGGAGTAATGTGGAAGATTAATGGAGCCCACTGCTGTGTATCACTCCCTGATTTTGTCTCGTCAGCAAGTCTGGAAGGCTGCTATGATCATGCTCAGTCTGTTTGAACTTTTAAAAACAGGAGGAAATTCAAATTCATACTTTCACCAACCAACTTACCATACCAAATTTCCTCAAAGCGATGAAGATCGAAGAGAGCTTTGATCTGATTTTTGACTGCCGATCAAACAAGAACATGCTTACTTATGGGTCCTTATAGGATTCCTAAAATAGTGTAGACAAGAATAATACCTTTTCTGCCAGATCCTTGTCTGTAGGTATATATATTGTGCATATTGGTCACAAACAATTCTTGTAGAAGGGCTCAACAGAATAGAATTCTGAGGATACTTCCTAGACATCTCCTAGGTGTTACTGTTGGATATAGCAGATTTTTAGAGCTGAACTGGTGATAATCATACTGCAGTGCTTTCATTGTAACAGTTAGTATAGGGATTGCCTAATGAATCCCGTGACAAAGCTTCTTTTATCCACAGTTGCTACTGCTTCCCTTCCTGCAACTCATTCTTATGGCTTAATCAAGTTTGATTTTACACTGGTGAAAATCCTTTCTATTTATATTCTGGACATGTTTACATAAAATATGAGCAGGCATCTCGTAATACTCAGATTGATGGTGGAAGAAAAATTCCTATTTCTATTCCTCAAGTATTTTTAATGTAGTATCAGCACACGAATATTTCAGAACCTTTGCATTCTCCCTGTCAATGTTACTTTTATATTGCAGAGAGATCGCTTATCTATTTTCTAGCTGCAATCCTTTTTTTATGGAAACTTTCTTTCTCTCTGGCTATTAAGAACAAAGCAATAAAAAGTGAAAGCTTAAAAACCTTCCCAACCTGAGTGTAAAGCAAATGGGGTTTATAAATGCTGAGCTGGCATCCCTTCCCTCCATGCTTCTGAATGAGATATAAAACTGAGGTCTTGACCACTTGTAGTCTTTTAACAGATCCCATGGTGCATTTCCCCCCCAAGAGTAGAGGTGAAAGCTGCAATGCCATGGCTTAATTTCAATTGGATAATTACATTCTGCCTGCTTAGAAATTCCTCACTGACTTCTGTTTCAAAATATATTCCTCATTTTTTCTCCTAAATGATTGCGTTGTGCCTTGCTAAAAGGCTTTTGCCCCTTGGCCCGATAGAAACGTTTATTCACAGACACTTCTCCGGTGATGGAAACAATCCTTATGTATCTAATTTGCAATAAAATTTCCTAAAGCTTCTCAAATGCTAGAAGAATGGCAGAAATAGAGCAGATGGTCTCCTTGCCTCTTATGAGCTGCACGGGGCACCTCATTGTTACGTGGTTTGGAAGAGAGATTGGAAGAGTAAGCACAGAAATGGCTGATGGAACATATTTGTTGGAAAAAAAAAAAACCCTGCTCTTTTTGTCTTGTATTTAGAATTTTGTCTTGTAGCTCAGGTGTGTGCACAGCTTATACTATAAAGTAGTTTAAGATGCAGAGCTGTTGTGCCACAGGGGCACGGAAGTGTTTCAAAGTGTGGCTGAGCTTTGTGAAAACGATGCTGTGTGAGCTGAGCAACTAAGTGATGGGGATTCAGCGCAGTTTGCTTCTGCCTGAACAAGGAAGAAGCTTGTTAAAGTTGAAGGTTAGGCACGCCATTTGTGTGCTCTGAATTACCCTGTGTGAAGGATGGCTTGGAAAAGACCTCTAAGATCCTCAAGTCCAACCCCAATCCACCCCAACCTTCCCAATGGCCACATTCCTCAGTGTCACACCTCCATGGTTCTAGAACTCCCCCAGGGTGTTCACAGTCCCACAATTGTCTTCTTGCTTAAGGTCAACCAAAAACCCATTGCTTTATTTCTGAAATTAGAATAGCTTTTCCACTACCCTGTTCCATTTTGCCATCTTGCCATTCAATGCATTTGTATGGCACTGCAACCAGAAGTCTCAACCAAGGATAGTGTGAAACTTTACTGGGGATCACTCAACACTGAGAAAATGACCTACTCTAATTCTTCTCTAATTTTCCTACTTGTTCAATTACATATCCTTTTTTTTATTATTATTTTTTATTTTTTTTATTTTTATTTTTTTTAAATGCAGTGGTTGCTTCAATATCTTCAGAGCAAAAAGGAGTTTGAGTGGGAGAAATTTGGAAGTGTGAACAGACTGTCAGCTGGATCTGATAAAGCAACAGACCTTGGCTCGTTGTACATGGTGCCAGGAGAAGTACTTATTTCTGGGGATCCTTGTCAATCTCAACTCATGAATGCACGTTAGATGTGGGGGCCCAGGTGTTCTCCTCCTGCCCTTGTCCTTGTTAGAAGCAAGGAAGTCAGCTATGTATCCTCAAGTCCCTTCCAACAATGCAGAAAAGCGTCAATTTGTCATGAGATGATGTGCCTACAGGGTCTTCTATTAAATAGCAGCCCATGTGAAAACCTCTACAGTTTTTTTGGACTAATGGGGTAATGGGTGTAGTTTTGAGGTTCAGCCCGGATTCTGTTTAACTCCTCAGACAGATCCAATTATTTACAGGTAATTAGAATTTCTATTTGAATCTTCAAAGCTAAAATGATCTAATTCAATTAAAAAAAAAAAAAACAAGAAAGGAATATATTATGTTATTTAAAAAAACTGGCTCATAACAGTCATGGTGGTAACATATAGTGTGAGTTCAGTCATCCTATTAAACATAGAGGGGGAAAAACATCTTCTATATCCTCGATTTTCTTGCTTACTCAAACAAATTCCAAACGAATCATAACATAAATTACTTTTTGTTTCCTTTAATTTCTGAAGATGCAGATAAAATTCAAAGTTCCTGTGGACTGTCTCAGTTTTTACTGAGGAACTTATGAAGCCCATGATAATGTGCGAGTGTAAGACAGAAGTTGTGTACTGACTCGACTAAGCCATTGTGCTTTGTTTTAGTAAAACTGAACGCCCAAATAAATTTGAAGGATTTAAATTTTTCTATTGCTATATTGCTCGGAGAGGAGTTTGATGTTTAATAGATAGAACTAAATTATTTAGTTAACCAAATCAAAACAGAGAAGCAGAAAACGTGTCAGTAGTTTGTTGCATTTAGAAGCATCTTTTCTGTATTCAGAGTCCAGCTGGCAGAGGTTATACATGAATCAGAATTCTATGATTTTATTTTATTTTTTAATGTATTTTTTTTTTGTAAGCTGTATTCAAACCTGCTGGGGAAAAAAAAAAAAGTGGAATTATATTCCACAGCAGCAGGATTCTTTGCTTTTAGCTCTTTATTTAGAGGTGATATATTTTGACTGACAAATCGTGCTTTCATGTCCTTATATCTATTTTCTTTTACCACACTAAAGCATGTTGAAAAAAGCCAAATGTAATAAAGTACGAATGTATAAGTTCCAGTTTTGCAGAAATCTACACCACGTCTCCAAAAAGCTCTTTTTTTTTTTCCTTAAACCTAATGAGAAAACGTAATGTAATATTGCTAAATAAACATGCAAAAGAAGGTATTTTTCTTAACGTAAACATTTTTTCATGGAAAAATAATTCTTTTTATTGAGTTGAAACATACTGTAGTTTAATGTGCAAGTTAGCTGTGAAAGCTAACAGCACAAATAAAATATTGGCTATTTTCTTTCTGTTTCATAGAGTGGTCTGGGTTGGAAGGTACATTAAAGGTCCTCAAGTTCTAGTGCCCTGCTGTGCCCACCAGATCAGCCTGCCTCAGATCCCATCCAACCTGGCCGTGGCCACCTCCAAGAATGGGACACCCACAGATTTTCTGGTCAGACTGTTGTTTCTGTTTTTATATGTCCGTGTGTCACATCTGGTTACGTTCTTTGCTCAGGAATCTAATGTGAAAAAAGGTCAATATCTTCCAGGCTTTGTGTTTAAAAATGTCAGCACAGAGCTCTACAGTAGTCTGTGTTAGGAGCACTGGATTTAGCAAGGCAGAAAGCACCTTGCAGCCCTGGAAGCTTCAGAGCACCACGCCAAACAGATTTAACAGCAGTCCTGTTGGTAAAATCATCCTGAAAAGGTGAGCCACTTGTAGTCTGTGTAATACACTGCGTTATTTATGAGGTGCGGGAAAGAACTGGCATCTCTGAGGCACTGCTGCTGTTTTATCTGCCTTCCACTTCCAAAGCGATAAGACCTGCCAAGAGATATAAAGTTCTGTTTGTCTCAAAGGTGAAGCTTCGTTTTCTCCTGATACCACAGCACAAACAAGCTGTATTTTCGCTCAGACTCTTTCAGGGAAATGGTCTTTTTTCCCCATCACTAGTTTGATAGAATGTTATCTCCCCATGTGATGCTTTACTTGGTTTGCAGGTCTGTCTGGAGACAGCAGAAAGCCCAGAATATCAGAACGTGCCTTAGACAATTGGGCTAATGCAAGGCTTGATGGACGCTTCTGAGAGTTGTATTCAACCTAACTCCAAATACAACACTTTATTTATGTACGTCTGTTATCTCAGGCTTGAGACGTAGTTGACATATGGAGCTTAGACTCCCTTTCCATACTGGGATTAAACTTCAGGTAAAGAAGCAGATCACATAATGATGGTCACCTAAAACGGAGAGTTACAGCAGCACTTGAACTAAATAACGCCGTTGAAGATGCACTGAGCATCAATTCTTCTCCTATTAAATCTAAATCACAACTTTCGTATTTTAGGAAGAGTTCATTAAAACTTTTCTTATCTGCTTAATTAAAGGCAAGTGTTCCTACGTAGGGATAGGCAAACAAATTAACATAGTATGCCTCAGCTTCTCCTGAGGAATAGAATATCCTTATCTTTTGGACACTAATTGCTGCAGTTGGTGTTTTGTTGGAAATGAACTGATATTTGCTAAGAGTACAGATTTGACAGATGCAAGAGAAAATGAATAACTAGAGCAGCGTTCTGATATTCAGATGGAATAATGTCAATATGGATGGAACATGTCAATACAATGTTTTTCTAATTAAAGGCAAAATATTAGTTTAGAAAATTAATCCCAGTGCGCTGGTGTCTTTAATGGGATTGTAGTTCTTTGTTAACCTCTCATACTACAGAAAGATTCAAAGTAAAAGCTATTTCTGTCATAGAGAACCATTGCAACATGTGTAATAACAGGGAAGATTAGCTCCTGCCTACACAATTAGGCAATGTATTGGCTTAATAAAGTTCATGCACGTACATAATGAATTGGAGTTTATTACAATATGCATGCAGCCATCTTCAATGCACTGATTAGCAACATAATACAGCCAAACATAATCATATACATTTCCATTTTGATGGATGCAAATTAAGTTCCCAAGTTCTGTTTTAGCTGTGTTAAGCAGGCAAACTGTACAGAGACTGAGGAATTGAGATTTATTTCAGTAAATCCTTTCTTATGATGGCAAATAAACATTCTGTAGACCATGTATCTCCTTAAGAAGAATAAAGGCAAACACCAGAATAGAAAACTATGCGTTATTGGGATGTATTAATAGTGTAATGTGTAGTAGTCTGGGAAACAGAAGTAGCTGTTGAATTTATTTTTTTTTTTAATGTCTTTTTTGTATTTTTTGGGGGGGTCTGCAGCGGTAAGCCCCAGAGCTGTCTTGTTGGGGCACAGCCTTGCAGAGGTGGGAGGCACTCTTGGCCTGGACCTTCTCAAGTGTTTAGCCTTGGTGTGTGTAGTCCTTCAGGCATTCTTGTTCCTGATTTACTGAGAAGGCAAAGGCTAGCTCAAGTCATTTATTCATAGGTGTGCTAGAAAACAGAAATCTCTGGTTCCTAGGAAAGAGGGCATGTGGTTCATTCTGGGTTAGGGCAATTGCTCCAAGCCTTCAGCTTCCTGAGTATGGCCCGAAAATAAGTCCCCAAGTGTGGCTTCCTTTATTCTAATTCAGGAAATATATACCCTTATCTCACTGGTTCTGCTGTCACCTACTTTTCTGAAGTTGTTGACAAAGATGGCAGGAACCATCTAACATGACTTACCAGCCATATTCTTTACTCATAGGATTGATGTCTTTCTGCTAGGTCTCTTTTGTGAGCCATCAAATCATTTAGGTTGGAAAAAGCCACCAAGATCAAGTCCAACTGTCAATCCACACCCACCATGTCCACTAAACCATGTCCCACAGTGCCACACCTACACAGCTCTTGAATGTCTCTAGGGATGGTGACTCCACCACCCCCCTGGGCAGCCTGTGCCAGTGCCTCACCACTCTTTCTGAGATGAAATGTTCTCATATCCAACCTGGCACAACTTGAGGCCTTAAGCCACGTTCCAGATGGCCATGCACGTTGTCATCTCATGCCTGGGGTACTGCACATCTTTCAGAAGCAGGGTTGCCAGAATGCAGCATAGGCACCTATTAAAATATTATAAAGCTGAAAACAAGAATAGACATATTACACAACCCTTAATGAAAACTTCCAGTGGTGGCAAATATATGGTAATATTCTTTTGTGCTGAAATTCGAGCATTATGCATACTTGAACATTACCACCAATTAAAAGGCAATTTGAGCAAAGTAACAGCATCCTTGGTGTCAGGGGAACCAAGATTCATGGCCATAACAAACTGGCTTCACGGCTGTGGCTTCAGAGCTATGCGTTTCAGTGACACACAATTCACAAGATAGAATCATGTTCCATGAGTTACGTAAATGACTCTAAATTATTATTCTGCCATCAATAATACAGCAATTTTAGTAACTCCTAATTTTCCCGCTAAAAGAGGGCTTTATGTAGCATGTAGAAAAGAATGAGCTAGACCTGCTTTTCTCCTCCTTAACAGAGGGAACTTTGGGCTGTGTGATAAGCCTGTAATATTCTGATTATGTCTACAAAGAAATGTCACAAAATGTTTTTCTATAAAGCAAAGTGTCTGACCTTAGTAATAAAGATAAGAGTAGTTCCACTAAAAAAAAAACACAACAAAAGGAGGAGTGCTGTTCTGTTCTGTGGCAGCAACTACATTGCACAGTCTTGCTCTCAGTCTTCCCAGAAAATAACCCAACTTTTTAGTATGGGCAGAATACTCATTTCATATATAGAGGCTAAATTCTTTACAGACACTAAAAAGTTAAAAACGAATCTGAAAACATAGGTGCTTGATCATGAAATCATGAAACGGCGGTTACTCTGTGTAATATCCACCTGATCTAAAACAGCTGAAGACCTAGTCTCAAATATAAATAACAAATAAAAGCTTATTAACTTCACTAGACTTCTAATGAGGAAAAAAATAAATTAGGATGGCACTGAGTGACGTTACTCAAAAATATTTTAAACAAAGTTCTTAGACATCAACTATTTTGGAACCACGGATCCTGAAAAATGCTGAACTCCAGGAAAAATGACAATAATGTTATACGTGTGAAATGTTATATGTGTACTTTTCAGTTAGAAAAAGAAATGCGTTTCTTATCGAAAAGAACAAGTAAGAGTACACATGAATTTAAGAGAAGGAATCAATACTAGGAAGGGAATAACTCAAAGCATACTTGAGGTATGTATGGAAATTATTTGCAGCTTGGAGAAACAAGGTCACGTATCTACATATCATAGGCAGCGATAAGGTAATTTCTAATTAATTCCTTAGAGAAGGCTATGAAAACAGTCTTAAGCGCCTTTGTAGTGTTGCTCACTCTTCATGGCAGAAGGCAGAAAAATGCAGAAATGAAAAACAGCGAAGGAAAAGATTGAAATATTAAACAGAAAACAATTGCCGGATCATCATAATGAAGCAGTTGAAGTAGGTGAAGATGAATGGATGGCTTGTGTGCGTTATTTTTTTTGTTGTGAAACGTGCAGAAGGAAAATCTGAAGTGTGTGTACATGTGTATATATATGCATGTATATACACACACCAAGAATTTAATACAATAAATTAAAAGTGGAAAACTTTATATTTCTTTTTCCTATGGTAGTGTCAGGTTATTTAGGATAGGATGTCGCTTTTATCCCTGAATTAAAAAAGGAAAGGAAAATCTTAACCACAGCTGACCTTGAGTATCATGTATCATTAATCTAATACTGACATCAAACAGCATAAAATTAGGAAGTTCATAATGATCTCAGTGTTGACCTAAAAGTAACATGGACAATGGCAGCTCAATGTATGTAACCACTGAGAACAAGGACAGTATTAGTGTGGCACTGTTACTTCTTGATGAAATTTTCTGCCCAGGAAAAAATCTCTGAAAACCTGAATGATTTACATGGAGAAGGCAAAGTTTTTGTTGTTTGCATAATAAGATAGTGGAGTTCTAAAATCACTTTATTTCCCTTCTCCTACCAAGGAGACTTAACTTTGATTTTTAAGAAAGGAAAGATGGTATCAGGGACAGAATAAAGAACCTTCATGGAGGTTTCAAGAAATGTGTAGATGTGGCACTGAGGGACATGATTAGTGGGCATGGTGGGGGTGGGCATGGTGGGGATGGGCTGATGGTCAGACTTCATGATCTTAGTGGTCTGTTCCAATCTTAATGATTCTATGAGCTACGAGATTTCAATTTTGCAATATGCTTGCTTAGGACTAACCATAACATACGTGACAAAATCATGTACCAAATTATTGCCTTCCAAATTGGAGATGGCTGATGGAAAGTGAGCACATAGGAAACAAAGCAATGAAGCAATGAGGAGGAATTAGTGCATAATTAATAAGTCATTCAGTTGGACCTGTTATAATTTGAGAGGAAAAATATATTGTAGTTACTGTGTGTATGGGAATTGTTGAGTCGGGACCTGAAGCAACCATTGAGCACCTGGTGAAGGGACACAGCCAGCTTTGGGAACACAGGTGGAACCAATTCACTTGTTCCCCTGGAAAGGGGGGAACCTAGTGCCACCCCACCCTATGCCTGATTTAAGGGCTGGCTGCCACCAGGGAAGGGTCTCTACATGGTGATCCTTCCTTTTGCAGTATTTGATGAGCCCTGATCCTTGGTATGGGTAAGGAATTCTTTCTTTAACTGGATTGCGACTATGACGCTTTTCAGGGTAATTTAGACCTGGTATTCTGCCATCGCCTTTCCCTACACCATAATTCTTCTCAGCAGAGTACAGCGGTCAACTTGAATTACTAAAGCAATAAAGAAAGTCAACACTTAAAGTGTTTGAAGTAAATAATGAAAAAAATGAAGACTGAGAAATTCACTAGGTCACTTCTTATCTCTTTCTATGAGGACAAGATGAATTCTTTCTTTTCTGCAGATCTATTCTGTTCTTTAATCTATTGTCAAATATCTAAAGCAGGTGAATTCAAGGAGCTAAATGGCAGCACGGTGACCACATCCCCTGGTGTGGTAGCTGGGGTAAAACCACTTATAGCAGACTGGTACTATCTCAAGTTTGTATCTTGTGGCAGGAGAATTCAGGTCTGGGGCGCTCAACTCACTGTTGTGCTAGTAAGGACTAATTTACTGCTGGTAATCTCTTCCCTCTTCATTAATTAGAACAGTTTTCCTATTGACGTTTTATCTAGCCAATGCTAGATATTCCAGTACTGATGAATTTGATTGTAATATGAAAGATAATTAAATGTTCCTCTTCTGCCTGAGATCCTTGGATCAAAATAACGGAACCTCAACTCTTCTACAAGAAAAACATGAACGCTCAAATTGGAACTTTATGTTCTAGCAGCTTGCTGCTTTTTTGTCATATAGCATTAATTTCGTCTCGATTTCAAGCTCTAAGCATGATGAATGTATGTGTTCTTGATTTCTCATAAGGTGGTAAGCACTGTAACAGGTAACTTCAAAGCACAATGAAAAGAAAAATGCAGTGAGCCATCTTTAGGGCTCTAACCATTCTCCCCCCATCGTTTCGACTGATGAAAATGGAGCAGCATGTTCTTTGTCAGTGTGTAATGCTTTTGAAATGGCATCATCTTTTGAAAAGCAAATGCTTTTGAAATGGCATTATGATGACTGAATTGCATGTTGCCAAGAACTCGGTTTTCCTAAGAATATGGTAAAGTGGTAAAAACTGACAATTTTTGTGCATTTTATTTCCTCATCGCTGCATGTTGTTTAACATCTGCACATTCCTGTTAACCTTCCGATTTATTTCTGAAGATGACATTACGCCAGGTACAATAGAAATAAGTTTGGTTTTACCAGGAAGATGAGTGGAGAAAAACAGATGGGCAGACAGTGGTTTGAATAATATTTCAGATCAGTATTTTCATTTAGAGAGTAGGAAAATTTGAATTCAAAACAGTATAGATCCAGATCTTTAAAGCTCGACTCTTTCTCTTCAGGAAGTCACAAGACTTTCAGGTAAATTCTCCCTAAACACAGTAGAATAGGGGGGGGGGAAGAAAAAGAATGTTTTTCATAAGAAAATAAGTGTTAAGCAAAAGCTTGGTGTATTCATTTGCAAGTTATACTACACAAATTTCAGGGAAAGGAATCGTTCCAAAGAGCAGCTTTAAGTTTCTGGGTAAACCAAATATGATTTTCTCTGTTTTAAAGGGTCTTGTTGCAATTTTAGACACATTAAACAGCCAAAAGCAATGTGCACAGTACCGCAGTACAGGCTGTTAAGACAACAGTTGCTGTCTGATCTGATTATTCATGCAGCAGAATTTCTCACTGCACCAGGAGCCCAGTTATCTACAACAGCAAGCTGCTGTTAAATGCAAATAGAGACTGTGGTATCAGACACAGGTAAAAAAATGACACAAGTATGCTGAAAGCACACCAGCCAGGCTGGTTTCTGAAATCCTTTCCTGAAAAAGGTAGGTGCCCACTGACTGTGTCCCTCAATGCCATACCTGCACTTTTCTTGAACACCTTCAGGGACAGTGACTTCACCACCACTCTTGGCAGCCTGTGCCAGTGCCTCATCACTCTTTCTGAGAATAATTTGTTCCTAACATGCAACCTGAATCAGTAGTGACCCAAGCTAACTCAACACCATTAGGCCCAAAGCTTGTAAACTCAGGATAGACAAGGCAAGTGAAGAGCACCCGCTGCTCTTCAGCACAAGTCTATTTATCTGGCACTAACTGGTATGTTTTATCCTTTCTAAAGCATGAATAATGTTAACAGTTTCTCTGAGTTTTCCTTCAAGCAAATGCTACTTTTTCTGTCTCACAATCTTCATTTTTTCCTTCTGTCCCTTTAACCTGCTACTAGATCCACGAGCCCTCCTGATCATGCTTTCCTACCGTCTTCTACACATCCTTTGCTCCTTCTATATGTGTTGTCCAGCTCCACGTCCTCTTCAAAGCTGTATGCTCTCTGTTCCTCCCTAGCAATATATATATCCAACAGTGATTAGGACTGTCAGTGTTCATGATGACTTACCCGAGGCTGTTTCAAGTTAAAACGGGTCTATGCCAAAGCTCTTTCTTCAAAAGGACGTAGTTGTTTCTTGGAAATGGGGGGAAAGGGGTGGAAAGAAAAATGGAGAGGGAGGGAACCTTCGTATAGAATCTGTCCCTTTATGAATCCTTTCATTCTGTATTTTGAATGCTTTCTACAAACATCAGATGTCTTCCATGTCTTATCGTTCAGACAAATTACAAGATTACGTCCAAGTTTTATCACACTGCAAATGCACCACTGTTATCTGGCTTTGTTTTCAGAAAACTCACACACTCTAATAAATCTGACTGCTTTGGTCTACAGTTTAAAAAATGATGAGCAGATATTTCCCTTCCTGCTATACTTGCAGATTTTTCTTTGTGTATTTTTAATAGTTTCTTGTGATATGAAAGGAAAAACATCAACCACAATTGGGTTCTGGTCTGCAGTGTTTATTATTTGAAGATTATATGGTCCATAATTCTGCCATTGACTGCAATGGGCTGAGGATGCTGAAGAATATCTTGAGAGAATTCAGCCACGCAGAATGTCTATCTGGTATGTTTAACAAAATGAAAATACCACCAGTTGCTGGCCTTGCTTATTATATAACTTAAAATAGTTTGTATGTCTAGCTAGCTTTAGATGAGCAGTGATTGTATGTAGGACATTCTCATGTATTTACCTACATGTATCCACTTCAGCAGCATGTGTAATATATAACTGTTTGGACTTGCACTTGCTTTTTTTGTATTAGTTAATGACAAAACTGTGTTGCTGAGGAGGGTAAGATGGAAGGTAAATAAGATGACAAGTATACCACCATCTGTATGCAGAGGCAAAGATGCAGGAGTACATTTTTCAGTTCACTTTTCATGGACATCAAACGATTCAGTTGCTATTTATTTTCCTTGAATACTGTATGATTTTGTATTATTACCGACACACTGTTGCATAAATAAAACGTTGGAATGCAGGAGTATTAATACAGTACTGGATGTAGATCAGCCTTAAAAATACGATAGCTTTACATTTATTTTGAAAAATTGTCATTCCAGCATAAATGAAGGGCGTAGCAATATGTAAATTACTTGCTCAAAGTGGAAATATTAGGGCTTAAGATGGAAACGTTTTATTTAATAAGAGTAGGGATGTCTTACTTTCAAAGATAATGCTCTTAAAAAGTAAGGAAATGTCATAGGAATTGTCCTTAGTCATGAAAACATCGCATTTGTGACAAGCAGTGAAACTTGCTGATGCATAAGTAGAGATGAATAGTATATAGTATATAGAGATGAATAGTAGAAGCAATGTTAGCTGTGCAGAAGTAGTCTATGATAGTTAATGTAGGACACCTCTACAGGCAATTGAGACATACAGGATGCTCCACATGGAAATTCATACTGTACATCTCAAGAATTTAAGGAGTGGGTGGCTATGTCAGCAAAATAACATATTCATAGAGCAATCACTTGCCTATTTATTTCCTAATATTCTTAGACATACTACAGCAGTGCCATATGGGAAATTACTTGACGTGTCAGTGATAAATCAAACTCGGGATACGGTTACTTCCTTGGTAATGCATCTATTCTGTACCACACACAACACATCCAATGAAGTTGACTGTTTTCCAAAGGATTGTTTCTCATATATTTCAGAAAGTAAGAGAGCTGAGGGTCTACTCATAAAAACATGCTTGTAATTGGATAGCATCTGTCAAGTAGTTTACCACATCTGTTCGTATTGCAATATTGTAGTAAGGCAGTTCTTCCTTGGCATGTCATCTTACTCTGATGATAACCAGGAGGAGAGATCTTCCAAACAAATGACAAAAAGAAAAACTCAACTAAATTAGAAAATCTACAAATGTGCTGAATAAGCAAATAGAATTTATCCTTAGGTGTTTCTTTTTGTTTTTCTTCTTGCTTCAATTAGATTTCTGGAGCTGTCAGAGAAAAGGAATTTAATTTAGTAATACAATAAAACTTCCATTTTATAGTGACATGTTCTTTAACACTTCTTTTTCTAGGCTAAATGTTGCCATTCTGTGGTTGCTGTAGACTCATTTTTCTCTGCTACTGCCATGCTTACTTGAAAAGCATCTTCCAACTTAGGGCTTGTTTTCCTTTCTCTTTTTGGTTGCTTTTGGTCTATGTTTATTTGGTTATCTGTGCCTGAAGGCTGCCTGCATATTTGGGAATAGCCTATGGGTCTTCTGATTTATTTTTTTTTTTTTTGCCATATGGTATACTTTGCTTCTTTGTGACATCTATGTGATATTCTTGAAAATATATTCAACTGCATGTGGCCTAAAACGCAGCTATGACAATGCTCATTGTGTACGTAGCAATAAGCATTTGCACATGGCTGTTTGAAGTTTCTGAATCGATCTGCCGCCTGGTGGGATGACTTTCCATGTACTTCCTTGGGTAGGTGCAGAGTAGTGTGTTTTAGAGGAGTATGAGTGACCTCGGAAAGAAACTTATGATATCTGTATATCCATGCAAGAGCCAGCAGTGTGCCCGAGTGGCCAAGACGGTCAACGGCATCTTGGCTTGTATCAGTGTTGGACCACTCACTACAGGAAAGACATGGAGGCCCTGGAGTGCATCCAGAGAAGGGCAACGGAGCTGTGAGGCGTCTGGAGCACAAGTCTTATGCGGTGGAGCTGAGGGATCTGAGATTGTTCAGTGTGGAGAAGAGGAGGAGGCTCAGGGGAGACCTCACTGCTCTTTCCAGCAGGAAAGGAGGCCATGGTAAGGTGTGGGAATCCTTTTCCTGCAAGTAACAGTAGTAGGCCGCAAGTAGCGTCAGGGGAGATTCAGGTTGGATATCGGGACAAATTTATTCTCTGAAAGGGTGGTGATGGATTGGCTCAGGCTGCCTGGTAAAGTGGTGAAGACATTCTATGGAGATGTGGCAGTGAGGGACATGGTTAGTGGGCAAGGTAGGGGTGTGTTTTGGTTGAACTTGGTGATCTTGCATTGGGGCCCCTGAACTGGACGCAGTACTCCATGTGGGGAGAGCAGAGCAGAGGTGCAGAACCACTTCCCTCGACTTGCTAGCCATGCTTCTCTTGATGCCACCCAGGTTACAGATGGCCTTCTGGGCTGCAAGAGCACATTGCTGGCTTATGTTGAGTCTTTCATCAACTGACACCCCCAAATCCTTCTCCTCAGGGCTGCTCTCAAGCCATTCTCTGCCCAACCTGTATTTGTGCTTGGAGGTTTGTGTATGTGAATAACGTAATGAATAATGTAAGATCCTGTCATGTTACTACACAGCACACCTGTGGTGGCACTTTCCCTTATGGCCCCTCAGTTCTAGTGCAGTAGTTTTCCACATTATGTATGTTTATTACGCTCTCTCAGTTAGTAAGTGATTTTGCTCAGCCAATTATCCTCGCTCCTTACCTCCCACTGTGCTCTGACTGCCTCTCAAAACTGAACAAAACCTAATTCCTTTGCAAGCAGCAGAGAGCAATCCCTCTCCAATTCAGGTTGCCCTCCAACATTATTTGGTCAAATGACTGAAATACCTGAGGTCTACCACCAATAGAGTTCCACAACGTGGTAACGAGCCCTGGAGGCACTGGGGGGAAAAACAGGTTTCCAGCTGGCCATCACACCCATGATGAATCTGCCCCACCTTGCTTACAGAGCATCAACGGTTTGAATGCACAAAAAGCGATCGTATTGTAATGGAGTGAGAAGTATTATGTGTTGCAAATGTTGTGCTGGAAGAACCAATCCACACCAGGGAGCAGGTGGTGAAGGCCAGGCTTTAGGTTAGCCCATGTGGCTGGCTAGATTAGCTCTAAGCTTTGTCCTTTGATAGCAATTCCGTCGATCTTTCTCTGGGTTTGCACGCATGCATTAGTTTGCTAGGCTGATTTGAGATGAATTCCCTAGGTTTCCACAAAGCCATAATATTAATCATTGCTTTCTTCATTGTGATCACCAAACTTAGCAATCATTCTCACTTAGGAAGGGATATCACATGATGTCCATAATTTCTGTGTAATTACTGTGAGCTCCAAAGCCTTATTTAGGAAACCTAAGTAAATTAACTGTTTTTTTCATTATGTGGTTTTATGAAACAGGAGAGCAAATGCTGTTAGTATGGGCTGTGATGAATATGTAGCTTGTTATTGAAATGGGAACTGTGACATTTGTTCATGTGTGAAGATAATTAGCAAATTGGCAGCGATATAAAAGGGGGGTGGCTGTGCATCTGCTAGAGGTATGGAGATACCAGAGGATGATGGGACACCTTGGTGAGTTTCTGTAGTCATGCAAATTTAAGGCAGTTTTCTTTATTATCCACATCTCTAGCATAAAACTCTTAAGTGCTTAGTTAAGTTCTGTATTGCAGTGGAAGTTTAAAATACCAGCAGAAGAGCTTTCCTCATGTGAGAATTGTAAGATTCAGATGGTTATGGCTTTTTGAGTGAAATTCTCTACTTTCTTTCTTAATTGTGATGAAATTACTCAAGGATACATTTCAGTTGCTAGTGAGTCTCTTTTCTTCTGCATTTTCCTTGCAGTATGAAATATTCTCTCTTCTTCTATATGTATTTGCTTTTGATACTCAATTTCAACAAACATCTGACGTTCTCAGGTCATTTCCCAAGGGGTCTAACACATGAACTGGAGTGCTATTCTCCACTGCTAGGTTCTCCAGCTCTTTGATGCTTTCAGTTCTAGCAAGTTGCTCACGTTATTTGCACCTTCCGAACAAAAGATGGCAATGGGGTTTTAACACCCATTCCTAACCTCTGAATGTCAGAGAAGTAGCATCCTACTATGTAATAGGGGCCTACCTCTAGGCCTAGTAGGATAACTTATTTTCCCACTCTATTTTATGCCCTAATAATTACACAGAGGAAAAGATTTTGAGTAGTCATTGGACACGATCAGGTTTTGTTTTTGTGTTAATTTGCACAGAATGGAAAAATAATTAAAAAATAGTTTCATTATTACTAACAGCAGTGGAATTCATGGGACATTAAACTTCCCTAATTATTACAATTTAAATTTATGACATTAATACCCAGAAAACCTATGAAATGAAAGCTTTTAAGCAGGAAAGAATTAAAACCACTAAATTCCATTAGTGACATCTGATATAGAAACACATTAAGCAGGATAAACACCACCCCGGTGTCTTAGATGGTCAAATGCACTAACATTAAATACATTCATTTCTTATGTTACTTCATTAATCCCTCTAAGATAAGCCCACCAAATATCAAATGAGGAAGAGACTAATGTTATTCTTCTAGAGACCGGTCTAAAGTATAGATAAACTAATATAAATCACTTAGTTCTTCTGGGTTTAATCAGGCTTGGGTTTTGTTTGCTCGCAGTGAAGCCACACGGATAAGACAAAATTAAACATACCTACAGCAAGACAAGCAGTTCTATATTTTTTCTCTGCAAGTAATATATACCCATTCCTTCACAACTTGCGGTGCTGTTTTTTGGAAGCTGAAAGAACAGAATATTGACCTAAATATTATTTCTTGGGTTTGGACTTTGTTTGGACTTGCTGTATTGAGGTACTGTGAAATAGCATCCCTATTTCCTTCATAGCCAGCTAAGTATTACGTAACAGGAATGATATCTTGGAATGATGCTGGATGGTGCATTTGATATGAGAAAAGATAAGATGCACCTAGGAAGGATCAGCTTGGATTCTAGGAATAATTTCATCTCTGAAAGGGTGTTGATGCACTGGAATAGGCTGCCTAGGGAGATGGTGGGGTCTGAAGAAAAGAATAGATGTCAAACTGAGTGGTGGTGGTGGAGGGCTGATGGTTGGACTGGATGATCTTAGAGATTTTTGCAACCTTAATGATTCTGTGACTAAAATGCTCAGTTACTGTCTGTTTTATTCTTTTTTTTTTTTAATCTATTTTTCTAGGATAGTAGGCAGCTAAGCTCAACCTTAAGTTTTGTTTGTTTTAACTGCAACTACTCTTCTGAACTGCATACACTTAAACTGATTTTCTTTTCCTTGGTATATTTTGCTAGTTTACATAGATCTTGCTTGCTCTTTTGTGCTGAAATTACTTTTATAGGCCCTTTGCAAACCATGCTAGTAACATATTGTCATAATAGGTACTAAAGTCACACGTTGCAGCTCTTCTAAGATCAGTGCTCATAAAGCAATTCTTACTCTCAGACAAAATGAATACGTCTGTGGTAATTTTACAATGATCATCATGTTCTGCGTTGCTTGGATTAACTGATAAGTCTTAAAGCAATATATTAATGATAAATATGATTTGATTGCAATATGTGTTGGAGTTTGTTCATTAGGGAAATATATTCTACGATAATTAAAAACACATCAGGTAGCGGGGGAGGGAGAGAAAATTGAAAAAGGGGGGAAAAAAAAAAAGAAAATGAGAATGGAGAGTAACCATCATTGAAAAGAATAATCAGGAAGGATGCAGGTAGAGGGAAGGCAGCTGCTGAGGGTTCAAAGCCAAGGATACTTAGAGAAGGTATCTAAAAATTCTCCTCTGAGATTGCCAGTAATCGTACCTGAATAGATATGCTTTTAATCTAAGATAACCCTGAAGTCTAATTCAGTTTCCTCTTACCAGGGGCAATGCCAATTGCCATCAGGCAAAACTGGGGGAGAAAATGTATTTCCTCATTTGTAGATTAGGTATACACTTCCATGTGGGAAAAGAGAGTACCTGGGACAATGGCTCCCTAGTATCAACATCAACCTTTAGGTGTTACCCCTGCATAAATATTAAATAATTGAAGATACGTATCCTGTTGTTTCCTGAACCCTTTGTAGATCAGTTCATGCCCCCTACTTTCTGTAGATGCAATTAACTGTGTTAATTGCTCATCTCCTTTTCAGCTGGGTCAAGGAAATTATCCACTTTGCTCCATTGGCTTTCAAACGCATAAAAGATGACAAAAGATGAAATGAAGAGGACATGATTTTTTAGTATTAGTTTCACTTGAACATTGTAGTGTGTGTTCTAGTGAATGCAGTCAAAAAGATGGGTTGTTTCTTCTAAGATAGATAAACTTTTTTTTTTCTTAAGTCACCTATCCAGTCACAGTTTTTTCAGGAATGTTTGGGATATGGATTGAAATCATTTTCCTATCATTAGCAGATTGCTTTTTTTGTTGCATTTAGAAGTAATTACATGTAATATTGCGTGTATCTGGATTATCGTTTGGATGCAAGAGATATGTTTTGTTTGGTTTACAACCTGGCAACTAGTGTGTTAATGGTATTATACTCTTCAGTCCTGCTTTCCATTAGAGTATTGATGTCCAATGTATGTAATGCAAGGAGTCCTTCCAAAATTAACTCTTACAGCTACTGACTGCTGCCACATGCTGGACCAAAACTTTCATTCTTAGATTCTAAGAACATTTTGGCTTTTTCTGAAGTGCTGGGGAAGGGGCGTTTTCCTAATTATTCTGCTCAACGTTTGCATTAATTTAAACTTCCAGTTCTGGGTGAAAAATGGAAGTGCTAAAACATGAGGAAAACGGAGCTGTTTGTATCTAACCATTCTTATCACCCTGGTATGTGACTTCCTTACCAAGTCTTCAGAGCACGAGCAAGAATCTTCTTTCACTCCTTCCTCTTACAATACTTATATGTCAACTCATCTCTTCGTGAAGAGGCCTTAGCAAAATTGAAAGTGATGATAGCAAAATATAAGGGAGAAAAAGCAAATTCTGAGGGTTTTTTTTTTTTTTTTTTTGGTAGAATTATGCTTTGTAAAATGCATCTAAACTGACAGGAAGAAAATCTATAAAAGCCTCTTAATAAACCATGTCTCTTTCTAAATATTGCATTTGCAAAAGTCTGTTAGTGATTTCCCTGCAGAATTGTAACTGAGGTCCACTCTCCTGCTTCGAAGGTTCTAAGTAACGTTGACCTCTTTAAGGCAGAGTCCTAATTCTTAACTTTAAGATTAGGCATCCCAAAAGATTTAAGGAGCTTTTAGTATACTCCAGGAACCTTTCTAAACCTCCTTCTAATTTCTGTAGCCAAAGATACATCTGGATGTTTTTTTTCTTTCCAATATTGCTTCAAAACTCCACAACTTCTCAGTTTGCTCAGATGTTCCTTGACGGTTTTGAGAGCTGCAAAATCTATCATACGATGCATAAGGTATTGCACTTAATTGCCTGAGAGGATCTGTGCTCTCCCATTGCACCCGGCTCTGCAGAAAGTGGAAGCCAAATGAAATCCAGGCACAGAAGTAGCAATGTAGGCAGTGAAGACAGTGATTATAAAAGGGAAAAAAAAAAAATAAATAAAAGAAAAAAAGAAATAAAATCCATATCTTTCTTTCCAGATGGTGTTTTTCCTTTTGATCAGAAATGGTTGCTGGTTTAATTCCTGAATAGTTGGCAGGTCTGTAGTTGCTTTGTAAGTGATCTGACAGAGCAGACGTAGAGCTAAAATATAAGCAGCTTGGGAAACATAGCAATAGGCAGCAGATCAGGTAAGAGGAATAAATTGTATGCTATTGCTACTCCCCAAATCGTAACTTCTTTGGGTTGATAAAGTATTATTCTGTGTAAAATGACTTAAGAGGAACATTTCTGCTCAGCTATATTTGGAACAGAAGTAGGCTTATTCTTAATTCTTCGGGGACTTTACAGTGATTTTTGTGAACAACAGGAGGCAAATCTGCAGGTTTTCCCATTAAATTCATGCTGGTATGTTCCTGTCTCTGTATTTTATCTTGGATAAAGTTAGCATCCCAGGTGCAAAAGCCAATCTTTTGATGTAAAATGTATAAGAGGAAAGTATTTGGGGTAGGAACTATGCATCTGTTGGCTAGGTGCTGTATGTCTACGCTGAGTGTAAAATATAATACTCATAGGCTTTCATAGCCTCAAAATACTTTTCAGGCATAGTACACATACTATCATAGAACAAGAAATACTTTTTTTCCAAAGATATGCCCCTTTCTTCAAGGGAAAGTTTGAGGACATGCTCTGAAAAGAGCAGTTTCTAGGATGCTTCAAAATGCCTCATGCCCTGTTGTGGCAACACTATTGGATCTTGTGTGGTCATCACTAAAGGATGAAATGGTGAAGGGATTAAGAATGACCTTGTGTTCAAGAACACTGAAAAAAGCCATAGCAAGTAATGTTGACCAATGCATAGCAACAAAGGAATGTCAGTAATATAGCAGCTGTTGCTTGAAGATATTCAAAGTGTTCCCATACACTAACTCATCCATTGGGCCATGCATAAGAAAAGGTTGTACTGGTCTGCTGTGTTTTGACAGTCTACCCTTCTGTTAACTTAATGCTAAATTTACCCAAGGCAGCTGTAGTTGTAGGACTGACCAGAACTTAAGCCAGCAACGTGACACAGAATGTAAATATTCATTCTGCCCTGTGCAGAAGGAATTAATGAATTCTAAATTTCCTTGAAAGAAAAGTGAACTTTAATTAACTTAATCCTTGGACCCAAGCTCAGATGAAAATCAGTATTAAAATTTTTGGTTAGGGAGAACACATTTTTTTTTTTCTTAGTGTACTTTTAAATTTGAAATTGTAGCTGTATCAGAACAGATTAATATAAAGACTCAGTCCTAGGACTGGAAATAAGAAGTTCATCAAACACATATTAGTCCAGATCAGCTCTAGGATTCTTCAGCCTCTGATGTAAAAAGTGCGTTAAGGTTGACTTAAGTGCAGACTTGTCTCTATAGTTTTGCTGTCCATCTAAACTATATTTTGAGTTTGAAACTTCTGTCTCTCCCTTTTCACCCCATGCAAGACATGTCTTGCAGCGAGACAACTAGTGAAGGAAATTGCTTTTGCTTTCTTAGACTGAGGCAGAAACGGAAACAGGTGAGTGAAATGCTTGCTTACTACTGCTCATGGTTTTCTAGCTGGATCAGAGCTGTTTCCATTGTACAGTAAATAAAGGAGGAAGCTTAATAAGTGGTCGTTCATGATTGGTTCTTCTGAGCGACACAAGTGACATCTGAGAGTAATGGTAGGTGAGCAGATGGGAAGAGTGACTAATCTAATTAGGTCCTCGATCAGGATGAGGAGCAAGTAATTTCAGAAAATAATACAGCAGAACGCTGAATTTCAGGCTGTGCAGATGGTAAGAGAAAGGCCAGGACCCAGAGAGATGCTCTGCAAGTCAGTAAGAGGTTGAAAGAGTGCAGGAAGAAATGAATGATCGGGAAAAAACGTAAGGTAGCCAAAGGGCTTGTGCGTATCCTATAGCAAAAAAAAAGAAAAAAGAGAGCCCCAACCATTATCAGACAAGGGACAAAAACAATATGGAATCATAGAGTCATTTAGGTTGGCAAAGACCACTAAGATCATCTAGTCCAACCCATCATCACCAATTGAATACAGAGCTGCAAGAAGCAAACGAGGTTAAAGAAAAAACAAAACGTATTCCAGAAAGAACATGATAGCTTGCATCGTGAAAATTTGGGGGGAAAAAAATGCCCTGAAATGACAACTAAATGAAGACTTGTATGGAAGGACAGATAATTAAGAAGGCATTCTGTAGTGTTTGTGTATGTGTGTATATACATATCTACTGGCAGTGAGATTTCTGAAAGAGGGTGAGGATAATTTAGTTACAGTGCAGAGCAGCTTCCTTTCACTTCACTGCTCATCATGCTCCTTTCAGGAGGGTTGCAGAAAGAAAGTTAGTAGGAGAAATAAGGATTTTGTTGTAAGGAAAAGATTCATTCCCAATTAAAACTTAGACCAGAAATCTTTACTCAGATGCAGAGTTTCAATTGCCAAGCGCTCGGGATTTTTTTGGTACTTAAAGCATTGATGGAAAGTAAAACAAGACATCTCCAAAATGTTGTGCTAAAGTCTGTATTTCTTGCCTTTAGAGTGATGGGAAGGGAAAACAAAACAAAAGAATGGGTGGATTTTCTACCTTCATAGTCCCCTGCTCACCATACATCTGGATGTCCAGGTTAAGAAATAATAACAATTTAAAAATTACCAGAAAAATATAATATGGAATCAAGAGTGATGTGATAGGAATGGATGCTGTTGTTTTAGACTCCATTCATGTCATAGAAACAGGCCTTCAGCTACGCATCGGATCCTGATATTCTCTTCTCTTTGCGTTGCTTGCAGTGATGATGTTTTTGGAGTAAGATAAAGCTCAGCGTTAGCTGAAATCTCAAAATCAAGCTTTACAACTGGCAGAAATGCTTGAACCAGTCGAATTCCGATTACCTTCATTCATTTCAGGCTATGTTTCTTATTGTAACTGCTGAAAGATGCCTTACTTCAGTGTAACCCATTTCAAGTAGAATTCAAAACATGAACAGAGATAAGTAGTCCTGAGTGATTCTCCAAAGGATGTCTTGGAGATAGAATTTCTTTTGCAACCCTGTGCCAAAACATTACATTCTGACCTGTCAACTGTTTAGCCATAATTACAGCTTCTCTATTTTGTTCCTACACGGGAATTATCCTCTTATATTTTTTAATTTCCCAGGAGCTCTCATTAACAGTTGAAACCATTTGCTTGATTTCCCCTTATTAAGTATACTGAAAAGTCAGCTGTCTTGGGAATAAAATACAATTTCTTTATTAGGAAAACGTGCTTATTCCCTGTGCAGTGTTTCTGTTTTATTGTTTCCTTCCCTTCTCTGAATGTAAATGTTTAGGACAGATAGATACATTTGGAAATGGCTCTTTTTATGATATTATTTTTCTCATAATCACTTCATTCTTTCCAGCGTGGCATGTATATTTTTTGATTTATTTATAAGTGCAAATGTAGGTTAGATCATAATTTTTAGTCTCAGATCGAGGTCTCTGAGTGATGGCAAAAACGCCTTTTTCTTTGCTTTCAGAGTTGTTCTTGTTTTGCATTAGTTCATTTCCCCCCTTTTTTTCCCCTTGATTTAGAAGAGGCAAAGTATGGCAGTAACAAAATGGCCAGCTGAGTTGAAGGTTCTTGTGATGTCATTCCTCCTGTGCACATCTCCAATGGAATGTGAATGCTCCTTTCACTTAATATTGTTACCAGTTCTTATTTGTCCTCTGGTATAATCTCTAAAACCACTGCAAACAATACAGGTTTTGGCCTGTACACACACACATTCTGCACATGGAAACTGCAGTACTGAGTCACTCGTCCAGGAACACAAATGGAAGTTAAAAAGTTATCTCCCTTAATTACACGCTCATTATTCAATCTGTCAGGCCACACTGCCTCCATTGGTTGATGTCACGCTCGCATTTTGAAGTTCTCTTTTGCCTCAAATAGAGCAATTGTCTTTAATGCTAAACTCAAGGTTTTATAACGTTTTCCCATCAACAGAATTGTGATAGCTATGCTCGTCATGAAATCCTTCATCTCTTTCCCTGACTGCTATTTCATAGACCTCAGTGTCTTCTCAGGGCTTGAAGGCATTTTCTTATTTACTTGTTCATTGATTCACTAATACAAAGAGAGTTTACAGTGTGTAAGATGGATAAGAGACCAGAGGTCTTCAGGTCAGATTCTTTGTTTTCCATGTTTTCTTCTTTAGACTTTCGAGCTGAGCATACTTGGACAGCCACAACTAAAATGGGACCAAAACCTCAAGCATGTTAGCCCAGATTCAAACTTCTTTTGTAATAACCCAGATCAGACCAGTCTGAGACACTGAGTTCTCTCCCTTGTGTGGTGAAATACCTGGCACAGACTTTTATGCTAGAGAAGAGTTCTGTGTGTTGACGTGCCAAGTCGTTTCCTCCAGGAGAAGTCAGCAGGGAGCTAAAACAATATTTCAGCTGCCATGTACTCCCTAAGGACAGCCCATGGCGTGGGGAGCAGCCTACACCACTTTCTGCCCTGTTGTATCTATGTGGAAATTGCAGATTGCCTGGCAGTGGGAGCCTGGAGGAAAGGCTGGGTCCTTCAGGAGCACTTGGTTTGTGCTGCTCCATCAAGAAAGCTGAATTAATTTTCTGTTTCTCCGCAGTGCTTCCCATCTGCTGCATGGCTGTGAATAACAGCGATGGGGAGAGCCAGAGGAGTGCTTTGCTAGCTGGCTGAGCAGGAAACCTTGGAGTGTCGTTATGGAGAGAGGCGGTTGTACAACCAGAGACTTTTCTGCCCTCTGTGCCCCGAGCTCAGGCAGCTGAGGTAGGGAGCTCTGATGGATCTACTGGAGGCACTCTGAGGAAGTTCTTGGTTATTAATTCTTCCTCTGGGTTCCCTTGAGTCTGGCTTGCAGCACAAAGTCTGTGACGTGTGGATAGGCTGGGAATAAATGATTTGTCAGTAAAAAGGGATTGCTATTGCTTTTATACAATCAGTGGATAGATTTCTGGAGAATTTTTTTTACCCCCCCCCCCCCCCCGCTGCCTCAAGTCTTTCCAACTACACGTACAAATCCCAGTTTGTGTTAAAAACCCTTTATCCTTTCCTTCAGCACCTTCCATATCCACACGATGCTCTCTGCACGAGAGAGCTGGTGTATCTTGCTTTTCTTAAAGCTCTGGATACGTCTGTTTTCATCCTGTGTGAAACCATTCAGCTGCAGAGTTCAGACCACACCGCGAACATTAACTTTTTATTATAATCATTATACCTGTAATTTGGGTAGAGTAAATGATGCATCAAATTTACATGTAATTAAATGAAGGTCAAGAAAGCCTGCAAATGACTCAGATTGATTGGGAAGGGATCTAAAGCTGCTGTCAATCAAAAGCTGAGACAAGTATGTATTATCTGCTGCAATAACTGTGTGGTAGACTGCTGGCTATGGAGCAGACTTGAACTAATGTGCCTAAAACCCTTTACAGAGCAAAGGGGAAAGAAAGCTTTGAATCTATTTGAAGAAGAGTGCTGTGAAATTCCTGATTCCCAGCCGCTTCTCTGAGGGGTCTGGGATCTCTGTGTTTAAAATCTGTTTTCTTTAAAATAGGATTTGCAGCCTGGAGTCCTTGAATGAAAGCCCTACTGGTATTTCTCCAGGTGTAGCTACCAGCAGCTCCCCATCCCCTTATCATTAAGCAGAGCATAATTGACTTTGTAAATCACGTGTTACAGGATGCATCTGTTCTCTGCTATGTTTTGCCAAGTAATAAAGCAATTGCTGATTGAGGTTTTTTTTTTTTTGTTTTTTAGATAAAGTGTTACTAATAAATGGTGACTGAATGAGGAAAGCGAAGCTACGAAGGACCCTTGAGTTCAGATTGATTTGTGTTTTGGACAAAGTGGGTCCGTATAACTGTAAGGTCCTGCCCACATTCAGCCTCCAGTTTGGAAGGTAAAGCTGAAACATCCCTGGATGTGTTTAAAAACCATTTGGCTGTGGTGCTCAGGGACATGATTTGGCAGAGGGCTGTTAGAGTTAGGGTAGTAAGGTTAGGTTGCAGTTGGACTGTGTGATCTTTAAGGTCTTTTCCAACCTGAGCGATTCTTTCTTTCTATGAAAGAGAAGAATCCCTTTGAATTGTGTTCCTTTAGTGGCTCCAATCTCGTAACACTGCAAATGCATTAAAATTATACTTAGATGCTGAAAATGGTAAAGATTTTTCAGTTCCACGCTGCTTTTAACAGGAGCGTTGAAAGTAGTTTAATGTGATGGTACACGCAGCGTGCTTCTAATGGAGACAACATCAAACCTTTGGTATCTGATTTTTATTGTGGTGTATTCTCTTTTTGATGCACTGAATATCTGTGCTTATAACTCCTGCCCTTCAAATATTCCTGTGAGTGAAAAGAGATGCCTTCTCCTTTTCCTGTCAGATGCATGGTCAGACAAGAGCCACTGACAACTCAGATAAAAGAAAAAAGCAATTGCCAATAGGGCAATACACTAAAACTTGCCTGTAAACGTAATGAATAGAATGAATAGATGTTCATAAGCCCTTCCTAAATTGGAAGGGAACGGTGCATACGGAGTGCATGTGGTCCTAAGTATAAAAAGCATCGACGGTTAAACGCTGGAGTAAAGCTGAGGCAGCTGATAGCTGCAGAGCTGTTTACTGCTAGGCATACTCCAATGGAATAAATGTTACTCTCAGAAAGATAAAACCATACAATGAGCTATAACATAAAATAGAAAAAAAACCAATTGCTTTCTTCTCCCGTGAGGGTTGGAAACTATTGTGGTTCTATGTTGTTAGGCTATCCAGTGACTTTGTTTGGGGGGGATAAACAAGATGAATGAGAGTGGGTCTCTATATTCCTTGCTGCAGAAAATCATCCAGTAACTGGATGTGTTCAGATGAACTACGGTGCCTAACTCAGTATGGAGATGTATAGCACCACTGCCAGGAGAACTGAGGCCAGAAAAATACCCCCACTCTGGGACTCTGTTGTCATTTCCAACACTTGAATGCTAAAAGGACAGATAATTAGCCAGTGGTAGTGCTTATAGGGTAAGGCACCACTACTCAGTAGAGGAGCATTTTAAGGGACACCTTGCCTCCTGTGGAAACCTTAAAGAATTTATATTATATAAATTTTTAGTGCATTTTGGCCTATTCTGATGTCATGAAAGGTAAAAACTGTGTAGGAATATTGTAGTTTCCTGCTGTGGATTGTGCTGATTGTTAATAATAATCTCCTCGTGATTAGTCACTCGAGTGATATCTTTTCTTCTCCAGGTTGGATAATTAGAACTGTAAGAAAACAGAGTGATAAGTATGAACCAGTGGTACTCTGATTCTCCCAAAGAAAGGGAAATAGGAAATTCTGGGAGCAGGACCCATTTATCACAGCAAGGTTCGCATTACTATTTCTCCTTTTGAGTAGAACCTTATACAGAAATAAAATAAAATCACTAAGTGGGAGAGAAAAAAAGAAAAAGCAGGGAAGTAATTAGAATTCAAACAATTTTTTGTGTGCTGCTATATGAATGGGACATAATTTATCTAAGCATTAATATAACAAATAGGGAGGGAATGGACCTAACTGTGGTAAATCTGATTCTTTGCAGTTAACCAAAATGTTGAGGAATATATTCTTCCACTGTAGATTCAGCTTCTGCTAACAGTATAGAATAATAATGGTTCAGTCACTAAGCAATCATTTTCTTTTATTTAAAAAGCAGCAGGTCTTTTTAAGGGAAAAAAAAAGTCAAATAAATTAAACATGAAATCTGGGCGACTAGGAAGTGTAAGCACTGATTTGATCTTTTCCTTTAGAGGAGAATCTGATATTTGGGACTTCTCACGTGTTTTCCTGCTATTTTCACCCACCTGTTCTTTATCTGAAACTCTAATTTCTAATTCCACGACAATGAATAGATAAACGTGGGAGCAAAAATATGAATAGAGAAGCTGTAACAGCTCTAATGGATGTAACTTCATAGAATCACAGAATGGCCTGGGTAGAAAAAGGACCACAATGATCATCCAGTTCCAACCCCCCTGCTGTGTGCAGGGTCGTCAACCACCAGCTCAGGCTGCCCAGAGCCACGTCCAGCCTGGCCTTGAATGCCTCCAGGGATGGAGCATCCAACTTCAGAAATAGCTTTTAATATTTGGGACTGTATTTGCTGTATCTGACTGGAGAGGCAGAACTGTGAATGTGCGGATGGCTTACACCATCTCCGTGTCCAGAAGATAGAGGCTCACCCTCAGATCTCCATGTATCTGATGGTGAGAGCTCCATTGGTTGCAGGTGGTAACACTTGGAGTTTGGTTCTGAAAGGATATTTTAGTGAGATAGCATCATAATGCAGCAAGAAGAAGAGGGAGAATGGAAAACAGAAAAGCAAAATCCAGGCCCCCAATCAACATTAAGAGAAGAATGTGAAATGGCAATTATATGGTGTGCAATGTGTTCTGGAGGAAAAAAAACAACACCAAAGGAACAAATAATCTGCAATGAATAATTCATTGTACTAATTCAGCTGTTTGTTGCTCTGTGGGATATTGGAAAGCAGGTTGCAGTGTCCTCAATTCCTGACTGCCTGGGAATAAATTTTCCCAGGGTAAAAAATAAAAATAAAAGTTTAGGAAAAAAAAAGAAAGCAAAAATAGAGCAATCGAGTTCAACATTCCTTAGTTAGACAGTAAAGAAAGGTAATTTTTCATGGGTTCAATCAGAGAGGGGCAATGCGTACCAGTATTGAGACTATATGAAGTTATCCTTTGGTAGGGAGAGGCTGAGGTGAGTGTTATAGAATGAATCACAGCGTATGGAAAAGTTAATATCTGAAGTAAGAATATTTTATTTTAATATATATATATATATATATTATATACTGGATAATTCCTAAATTCTGAAGATTATAAAGCTTTTATGTTTAAATAATTAAAATGGAAACTCTGTTGTGGGAGTGAGAACAAAGAACTGTGCTAATTAGCAGGAGTAAAAAATAACCACACCTTTATTCCAGAAGTAATTATATGCAAAAATATCGTCTGTATACAAAGGAATAGTGACCATGGAAAATGTACAGTTGCATTACGTACTTAGGAATGATTGAATCTGAAGTCTTAAATGCCTTATCATAGAATCCATAGCATGGCTTGGGTTGGAAAGGACCGCAAGGATCATCAAGCTCCAGCCACCCTGCCACAGGCAGGGCTTCCAATCTCCATATCCAATACTTGACCAGGCTGCCCAGGGCCCCATCCAGCCTGGCCCTGAACACCTCCAGAGATGGGGCATCCACAGCCTTGTTGGGCAGCTGTTCCAGCACCTCACCGCTCTCATAGTAAAGAACATCCCCCTGACATCCAAGCTAATAACTACATTTTTGATGGCAGTTTGCATAGTAAGTTCTGTTATGAAACTACTCACGGTTTCTATTATTGTCGCTTTCCCTCTTAGAAGAGAAACTGGATCAGTAAATTGACTCAGGCACCTTAGCAAGGTTGTGTGAGATAAAGATGAGCCAGTGAATGTGGGTGGCTTGGCCTCTCCTTGGTGGTATAAATTTTTCACTTCTTTTAGACGTAAAACCATGCTAAAAACATGTGGCTCTGAGTTATGCTTTGCACTTCGCATTTCAGTGCAAGCTGTGACATTGCTTGCTGATTTTAACAGGCTATTAGCACGATGAGAATGAATGCTTAATCCCTTCATGCGTGACAGAAGATGACTGATAGAAAACCAAAATGCTTCCTAGTTGAAGTTCTGAATGCTCAAGTAAACCATTCCCAGAAAACATTGGCAAACCTTAAAGATATGGGCAGGTGATACGTCACAAGACGAAAAATCAGTGGGATTACCCATTAAATAGGTGCTCGTGAGAGGATTTACCTTAGTCAGAAATCTGAGTTTCAATCCTTGAAGACACACAGGTAGCCAACCGCTGTTGGGTTAATGAGAAGTAGAAGCAAGAAGTTGTGGATGCCCCATCCCTGGAGGCATTCAAGGCCAGGCTTGATGGCTGAATCTATTGAACATCTATTTTCCAAATAGATGTTTTATTGTTATAGTTAAATAGGCCACGTTAAGGGAGTCTTAAGGCAAATCACAACATTTTAATTTACTGGTATCTATTTATCAGTGCAACTTTTGTTCAGTGTTCCTGAAACACAGGCGGTCTAAAGCAGCAAATTCGAATTAAAGCTTGCCTTACAGCTCACACTGGCATGCTAACAGAGTTCCTATCGTTTAGATAACTTTGCAACCATGGGCTTTTCATAAGACTAAACTCAGGTTAAAACCACAATATGCATGATCTCTTTGTTCTACTTTTGTCCTTAACAAGTTGCAAGAGGTTTTGCAGCGTTGCCTCCAAGTTTGCTGAGGATGGACAAGCCTAGGCAAATCCTGGCCAGGGATTGAGAAATCCCTCATCTGAAAGACACAGATGGACTAGTCCAGGCAAGTCCTGGTCAAGGGTTGAGAAATCTTTTGTCTGAGGGACACAGATGGACTAGGCCAGGGGCAAAGAGAATGAGATAAGCTGCAGATGGATGGCCGGGAAGCGGTCTTTTGTGTGAGCTTACCTCGAGGAAGATTGCCATCTCAGGAGGGGGTGCTTGCACGTGGCTCTTACCCAAGCACCCAGGAACGTCGCGGAAGCAGGAAAAAGGAGGATAAAAGAGGGATCAGCGACCACGAAGAAGAACAACAAGGGTTATCCGACATCAGATTTCCTCGCAACCCGAGACCTGCATGCTGAACGACAAGAAGGTGTCTGCCGTCGGATCCCTCACTACGGAAGTCCTGCTCGTTGACGGACTCTCCCGGACCTGCTACCTGAATCCTGCTGCCTGCTCCCGGACTTAACCCTGCGGCTTCTTTCTGCTACCACGCTTGCTGCCCAAGGCTGCCCACGCTGCTGCTGCTCCCCCCCCCCTCCCCCCCCCCCCCCACTCCTTGCGCTTCTGCCTCGGACCATCGGAACGTCTTGCAACGGGACAGCTGCTGGATCCTGGTGGTGACTATCCCTGCTTTACGCAATTCTTGCCTCTTTCCATCTTTTCTATCGTCCCGCCTTCCCTTTCTTATCACCCTAAATCGTCCATCCTCCCCTTCCCCCATCTCCCCGATTAAGGTTTGTTATAAACTGGTCGGACCAACCGTTGTTTCTTAATCTCACGCCGGGTATACATATACCAAAGAACCTCTTCTCCCTCCTATAAATTGGTGGGAGACACAAGTATGCTGTGCTAGATCTCCAACAGGAACAATAACACTAAAACTGAGGAATCGCTACACTGCAAGGTTGTGATGCTTTTTCTGTTCCATTATTCCTAGCGGTATCAGTGTTGCAGGATTCAGCCCTAATATCTTTAGAAAGCAGATGGAAAAAATACCACTCTCTCTGTGATTTTGCAGGAGATAGGATATTTATTTTTACCTTGATAGTCAATGCTTCACGTTTTAGCTTGCAGTTCTCTAAAAATAATGATGTCACAGCATTGCTGCTTATCCAAAGACCTCCCATGTTGCAGCTGGGAACCTTCTAAAAGCTTTGGTTGTAAAAATATATATGGCTGCTGCTGCAAATGAGTGGAATTTCCTACAAGCACTTAATTTGGATGCAGTGTTTGCACAGCAAGATTTAGTAGAAGGTCAACTTAATTTCATAAGGTTTTATCTAAAACCTTCATTTAATCTTCAGCTCCGTAGATTTTTATATTATTTTAATGGAGTTTAGCTTCTAGAATAAATAAAAGAGGAGCAGGCTCCTGAGAAATAAAGTGTGTTGGGTGGCTGGCAAACAGAAGTGAAGAAACACAGTGAAAATTTGTCCCAAATGGCAGGGAAAGTGGTGAAATTGTACTTCATTAAAGTGAAAATATCAGCAACTTGCATGGGTAGGGGAAACCACTGGGTTATTTTAATGTACATCTTTAAAAGTCTGTATCTTCTAATAGAGATATCCCAAATATTCAGTGCAGCATAAGCCTTGTGTGCTGCGACCTTATGATAAAAGCGTGATGCAGTCTTGTAAATAATGAATCTGTAATTTCTTCATTCATTCATACCTTGATCATTTCACACTGCCACACAGCAGAATCCAAGCTTTAGCTCACACAGTCTGAACAAAAACTCTCTCAGCAGTGCAATACGGTAATATCATGTCCTGCCATACTAGCAGCATGTTGGACAGATTGGTTTTGCTTACATCTTAAATGTTTCATGTTCTAAGCTGAGTGGTGACAGCACATGATTACTGCATTTTTCCTGCTGCCTTTGTCATGTTCTCTTCTACACTGCCTTTCTGTTGAGGTTAGACTATTGACCTGAAACACTGTCACTCTTTCTTTCTTCCATTAGGGATCTTGGTGGATCACTTAATGTTGCTCGAAGGATGTCCAGATGGCCTCCCCAGTCATAAGCAGTGCAGGTGATACCTGGATGTCTGAGCTCTTGCTTAGGGCAGAGGCAGACTGCAAGCATTTATATTTAAATAACTGCACCTGGGCTTGCTGGTGGTCTTAGTGACAATGATGAAGTAGGCATGAAATATGTTTTTCGCAGAAGAATTTTGGAGGGTTAGCTTTCCACATTGTTGCAGAGCCTACCTCCAAGTGGTGTTGAGAGTTTTCCAGCTCTCTAACTTCCTCCCCTGTGGTTGAATTCAGGATGCTGAGCTTTGTACGAGTCAGAGGAGTTTACTTCCTCTACTTATGCAAGAATTAGATAGGTGCTCAAGTAAATTAATCTTAGTTGGGTCATCCTGATCTTACATTTCATTTGCTTCCTTAAGAGAGTTTGTTTTCTTCAGGAATGATCTGTCTTTGTTCTTTTCCTACCTGCTCTTAGATGATGATGATGGTGGAATGGGGGGGATGGGAGGATGGAGACAGGGAGAGGAAGCATTCTCAGATGAGGAAATATTATTCTACTGATTTAAGTATTCGCTTACTGATATATCTCACTGGACTGATATTACAGCACATTACTAAAATACGATGTTACTGTTAATAGTTGCTAATAATCACTCCAGAGAAGAGATCATGCAGAAGTAATGATTTTTTTTTCTTTTTTCCACAGGCGAGGCGTACATTTGTGAAGAAACATTTTCAAGGATGAATCACAGGAAGAATATTTCATCAAAAATCTCTGATGAACACCTTGAGAACTCACTAAGAATTGCAACCGTTTCCATCGAACCAGGCGTTGATGCATTACTTTCAACAAAAGCAAGGTCAGATATCCCACTAGCTTTATGGTTTTGCTGCTCTGTTTTTTACGCTTTAATATGAAATATATAAATAGCTAAGTTTTGTTTCTTCTCTACGTTAACTCTATTATATGTTTTGCATGCAGTCCAACACAGTTCCTCTTCACTCAATGCAGCCCAGGCAACGCAAAAGGTTGGATACCCATGGCCTACATGGTCTGTTGCTCCTGGCTGCAAGGACCGATGGGGCTTTCTGCTATGTGAGGCCATTGAAGGCCATTCAATCTTTTTTGTTGTTTTTGTTCTTTTTTTCTTTTTGCCTTTTTAATGCAGCGAAAGACTTGGAGCTTTCTGGTCTAAATAAGGTTACTGTTATTCTGAGTGATAAATTGCGTTGTGATAGAGAATAATAAAGCCAGCCTTATAGCTATTTAAAGCTAAGGAAATTACTAAGAATTCAGATAGGAGTTATCCAAAGGTGGGATTCAGTTTCCAATAAAGCAAGACCTGTAGAGCCCTGCAAAGTGTACAGAAATTGCCTGTGAATATACCATGCATGATTTCAGTGGCCTATTCACTGGATCATTAATGCTTCGTAACAACTGCCCGAAGGAAGGCTTGTTCTGCATGAACTTACTGAATCAGTCATTTCAGTTCTGTAGTTCAAGTTGAACGTGTGATGAACTTTTCTGCCTAAAGACTAGTCCCGAATAAATTACAATCCGAGTGTTGCGTAGCATTTCTGCTTTAGTTATCCAGCCTTGCTATAACACTGAGCTGGGCATCAGATAGATGGATCACTGGGCAAACTGCGTTCATGAGGTGAAAAGGATTTCTCCCTTGCTCGGTATACACTAACAGTGGAGTTTCAAAGGAAAAGAAGAGGAAGAAAGAATGGACAGTTCTAGAATACTACAGGAAAACTTGTCAATTATCCAGTGCTAAAGTGTGATTTCTTGGGGAGCAGAATGAACTTTTACTTAAGATAGAATTTAAGGACGCCTACGTTTTAAAAAGTGAAATACAGAAAGAATAATGGTGGAAAATCCGTGCGTTCCTAACTAATTCTTTCCTTTTGGCTATTCATCTGCTGAAAATCATCCTGAGATTTGTTAAAACCTCACCATATGTATGCATGTTTCATTAGGGAGCTCACCCAGCTCTGAGCTCAAAAAGCTGACCCATTTTCTCATTTTTCTTCGTTTTCCTCCCTGCAGTGTTACCAACTGATCTACGAGGTTTCTCCTTAAATTATTCCTGAGAGCACACAGAACTGAAAACCAGGATATAATCTCTGAAACTTGATGGTTCCAGCATTGTGCCAAATAGCCTGAAAGGCACTTCTGAGAAAGGAAGCAACCCATAAAAACAGATGAATCTCTTATCAGAAAGAGGAAAATCACCAGCCTAGGTACTTTTCCATCTCTTTTTATCTATCGTTAAGCAAGACAATCATGTAGTCAAGTGTTTCTGTGAAATAATACTTTAGTACTGGCTATCATTGCCTCTTAGAATTATGCAAGAATAGTTGATTTGGTTTGTTTTTTGCTTTCATTCTTTCTTGTTCTTAAAGCCTGCGTAGTCTCACAATAAGATGTATTGTAACAGTTGCACAGATAAAGCAGGACTGGACACAAGAAGCATATTTACTCCAAAGGTACAGTAGCTCAATGATATTGCTGTCAGTATTGACAGAGAACAACAACATGCCATATTTTGCTCCTTAAATTTTGCTAGCACTTGAGAACTGGCTTATGCAGTAGTCATTCACACTGAATTCCACTATGTAGTAATGAGGTTTTTATGATAAAGCACTAGCTTCAACAGCTCATGCTCAATTGAGATTGAACTGAGGTATCAGCTGGACAAGATTCGACTATCTTGCAAACCTAGAAGTTGGTCCGATGCTTTCTGGTCCAAACCTCTGTCTCTGCAGTACCATTCATTTCTACGGATAAGCTCTAAGAATTGCCAAGGCACTTCCATGGCAATGAAACATGTTATGAACTCTTCACTGGACAGGCAGCTTGCACAAGTCATTCCTGTAACTTGAACTCCTAATTTGATTTCAGTGGGAAAGACATTCAGAGTTGCATCCATACAGCCAGTAATTCAAGATGGCTGTATTTGCTGTCCCTCCCTCTCTCTGCACTCATCCGGAGAGCTCAAAACCCACCGACCAGCATGTTGCTGATGCTCAGCAAAACTGTATATTTTCCAGATTTTCACAAGGCCATCAGCTTGATGGGAGGTTTTCTGCTTCAGCTCAGTTGGGGCCAAAGAAAGGCTTCCTGTTTAAAAAAGTGACTGGCTGCTGTGTAAAAAGACTTTTAACTAACAGGAATATCACTTTTGTGAAGGAGGTCTGGTCTTTGTAGCTTCTGGGAGAAGGAGGAATTGAACTTTGGAAGTCATTATATGTTGCTTTAAAGAAGAGATGGTGCCCACTCAGGAATTTGCTTTGAGAGCCTGCTGTTCCAGTGCTAGAGTGCTTCTCCTTCCCATTAAAATGAAATACTTTGGTAGACGTTCATTAGCATAAACCTTTGATCAGTTCAATTATCTCTAGGCAAAAAAAAAAAGTTCTTTTTTTTTCCTTTCACATTAAGTAACGAACAGAATATTATCAGTTCAGCGACTGTTCCCTCAACCTCGTTTAAAAACTGTACCTAATACATGCAGCAGAATGCTGACAGAGTAATCCTCTTTCTTAAATCCTCTTTCTGTCGTTGATTTGTCACAGGTTTGTTTCCATCAGCCTCGTAGCCAAGGTGAACCCTTACTTCCAAAATTTATTTTGAGTGACCTCTTTCTGCTTTTCTATTCCTTCATTGAAGCCATGAATGTTACATAAGGGACAGACGTGGCCTCGTGCTCTCTGTACTTCTTGATACGTGTCAAAGTAATGATGATTAAGTATCATCCTCGTATGCCTATACGAGGAAAAAAAATAAGCCAGTTTGTCATTGAAACCTTCAAAACCCTTCAAGCCAACCTTATTATTTTAAGATTTGTCATCTTACGCTGATAAAAGAGAGAAAGAAACAAGAATGTTGGACTGTGCTGGGAGGTAGGGAATGTTTCAGAAAGTAAATTCTGATTGCCAGCGTATACAGAGAAGGGAAGAGCTGCTCTCAGTTCTTTCTGGCTTTCCAGGGACTACTCGTTCTTCAAAAGAAAAAGAAGAAGCTGTTTTGTGAGCCCCTTTCTCACAGCAGTGTATGAAAAGGATATAATTTCAAACAAAACTTGGACCATTTCCTCTCTTTTTGTTAGGAATTTTAAGTTGCAGCGCTTGACTTGTATGCATGGAATCAGAGTTAGCTTAAATATGCCTGTCTCTGAACTACCTGTATCTTGACTGCATTTATTCATCGAAATCATAGAGTCATCCTGGTTGGAAAAGAACTTCACAGTCACCAAATGCAGACATCAACTGACCTACCGAGTCACATCACTAAACAAAATACTGATCACAGTTCCAAATCTTTTGCATGCTACAAATTCATGCTGGTGGTTTTAAATACTTAGAAATGTGCACTTGCATTCAAAGCTCGTCTTGTGGTATCTTCCTTGAAATTGATTTCCAAGGCTATTGGATGTAGCTGAAAGCAGTACGTTACATATATGTTCATTTCATTGCATGTTTAGATAAAAAAGGTGCATGGACTCGATGATGTTTAAGGTCCTTTTCCAACCTGAACTATTCTACGATTCTATAAACTTTTGTTGAATGCTTTTGATTTTGATCTTGTGGTGTGATTCAATTTAAAACATTTCTAGAGATGTTTCGTAGAATCATAGGATGGCCCGGGTTGGAAGGGACCGCAAGGATCATGAAGCTCCAACCCCTCTGCCACGGGCAGGGCTGCCAACCTCCATATCCAATGCTTGACCAGGCTGCCCAGGGCTCCCCCCATCCAACCTGGCCTTGAACACCTCCAGGGATGGGGCATCCACAGCCTCTCTGGGCAGCCCGATCCATTGTTTAATTATCCTAGTTCTGAAAATGCTTTCCCTGTGTCCAGCTGGAATTTCCCTGCGGCAAAACATGACTGTGGTGTCTAGGCCTGTCGAATACATCTTCCATGTGTTGTATTATGAACTTCTGGGTAAAAAAAAAAACAACAAAAAAGGCAACAAGTCTCACTGATATGTGTTAATGACACTAAAAAGCTGTTAGTCATCTTTCCCCACTCATACCCCTCAAAGCATCCTTATGTTTTTATGTCGATGAGGAGCTTTAGGTTTCAGAGGCAGTGAGATGCAGCCTATTTTCTGCTTCCATTTCTACCACAGATTGAAGAGGGGAAAAAAAGCAACGTCTCTTTTTTTTTTCAGGCCAAATAAATACATGTGCCAGCAAACAGATTTTTCTCTCTTTGAAGTCTACCGTGTAAGTCTAACATCTACAAGGAAAATAAGTCACTAATGCACATTTTCTGAAATGACCATTATTTATACATCCTCCAGAATGTCTGCTTTTTTTTGATGTATTCATTGACAAACTGAGTTCAGAGAGCAATTCTGAGAATGTTGTGCCCTGCTCTGTTGCAGTTTCAGTTGTCTCTGTGCATAAAATAAGAGCCATGGTTGCTGTTAGAACAAATCAGTGGAAGCTCCCCAGAGCAGTGGACCAGCTCTGAAATAAAAACAGATCCAGAAATTGAAGGAAAATCTTCGGTAATCAGATGATGAGCAATTTGTGACATCCAGAGATGTAGAAGGTGAGTCCTAACTAAAAGCACTGTCAGAACTTATGCTAACCAGGCTTTTGCAAGTAAAATTATCTTAAATTTCCAACTGCTTCTCATAAAAATGTTGTAAACTAAACAGAGAGAAGGAACAACTCCAAAAGGTGGTTTCATTGTCTAGCTTAGAACACAAAAATACAGGTCTGAAGCATCTGGCTTATTCTGTCCTGGCCTGTTCTGCTCTGCTGTCAGAGCTGGCTTCAGTATTGCAAAATCTCTGATTTTTCTAAAACACGGAGAAAATGAATGAAAAAGTTGGAGTAAATATTTATATTTGTATCTAAGATGTATTTATCATTTGATTGTGGAAAGACTATGAAGATAGTTCCCTGAAGGGAAAGTCTATATATTACTTAAAGAAAGACAAGAGCAAGTTCCAGGGGAGTTTTTGCTATGAATTCCTCATAATAAATGATTCTAGTGTCACTCTGGAGACCCTTTAAGAAAAGTTTGTGCTTCTAAGAATGTACTGCAATCCTGTGTTATTTTTGAACGTGGATTTTCGCATAGCTTTACCATCAGTGCTGTCAAGGAAGTGCTCACTTTGTTATTTTTCAGTACTTTTGATCAGAAATACTTCATGAGTTTTTGTGCGCTGTAAGTTTCGGTCTCTTCTTTTTGGCTGGATGCGTTGCTTGCAGCCATTCAGAGCGTAGTTGTCTTTTGATCTGGGTGCTCGTGCATAGACACCTCTTACCTTTCCCTAACGCTAATTTACAAACTTCCATTTGTACAGCTGAATATCTTAGAATAAGATAAAGAAGCACATGCAGAGGTGCCAAGGATGAGAAAGGCGCCTTGAATTCCATCTAGGAAGCAGCAAAATGTGCTGTTGTAAGTAGTAACTCCCTCTGCAGTCACCTATGCCAAAACAGCCATTGATAAAAGACAGGAAAAGGCCAAGTGAGTCCTCACAGAGCTCTGAGACAGAGACCTCAGTAAACCTACAGAAATCTTCATCAGAAGGCTTCTATGAATGTATTTTCCATCTTCATGTTATTTATTCTCTGCTAGAATGGTGTTCAGTGAATGAAGAACAAGTCCTATAGTTCATAGTGGTAGGGTTTTCAGAGGTACTAAAAACCTCTTTGAACAAAGGTTAAATTGGACCCGGTTCCACTTATATCATCCGTGCGTTAATCTCATCGCGGGAGAAACAATAAATCAAGTCAGGTATGATTGTAATCAGCAGTACTTCTAATAAATCACACCAGCTACATAAATCCCTGCACATAAATAAGGGGCAAAGCCTTTTCTCCTCTGAGCTATTCAATTCAGAATGCTTGGCTTCTTACACTAAAGCAGATCTATGAGTTGCTCAGTTCAAAGCTGTGTACACTCGCAGGGGGGGGAAGCGGTCATCAGCTCTTTTCTGCCTTTATTGAGGTTCTCAAAGGGAGCAAACCGTTGGCGTTATCACTTTGCACACTACTTTTTACACTTACAGTCCTGGAGTCCATTTCTTGGAATTGTGCCCTGCTTTGAAATGTTGCTTTTGAAGCCTTGTTCTGTATAGAAAGAAGGACGTAAAGTTGTCTTTGGCATGATCAGAAAACATCTTGCTCAAAAACTTGCGGTTCTGTACCTTAAAATATCTTTCTAAATTGGAATAATAATGGAAAGCAAATGGAAAGCAAACAAAAGAGCAGTTTTCAAGAGGCTTCATGGAACTTTAAATGAAATGTCAACATGCTCACCCTCCCTGAAACACAACTCATGCAATGAAAATGAGAAGGATTTCCTGAGAAACCTCTGTGAAACTGGGAGCACAGCTCTGCCAGCTGTGTAGATTACCAGATATTGATTTGAAAGGTAGCTGGGAGTTCTCAAGAGCAAGGCTGAAGTTGTTTGAAAACACTGCTGCCATTGCAGCTGACATCTGGATGAAATGTTGCACGCATAATCTTTCTTCGCCGTCCTGTGTAGCAGCCAATATAGAACCAGCTGTCAAAACGTCCAAGAAGCAAAAACAACAGTGAGAATTCAGTATAAGTAGGTTTTAATGGCTTCTGCTAATATCACTTGACATTCGGGATTATTTTTTTTTAAACTTATTATGATGTGAAATTCAGTGCTGTACTTGCAACGATAATTCAGCTCCAGCACCATCCTAGCCAAGGGCTCAGTTCTCAGCAGGCAGCAGTCACGCTATTCTGCAGCTTGGTGCAGAGCGGGCTGCTCATAATATAGCAGTACTCCTGTGGGGAGTATACACGTACATGTCTGCATACACGTACATGTCTGCATACACGTACATGTCTGCATACACGTACATGTCTGCATACACATACATGTCTGCATACACATACATGTCTGCATACACATACATGTCTGCATACACATACATGTCTGCATACACGTATTCTGATGTACAAATCTGAACTCATAGAGGTGACTTCATGCGTTGTCCACTTCTTTTCCACTCGTAAGAAATGAAGTCTTATCTAATGGGAGTAGGTTTGCAAAAAATTGGAGAGCAAAAGCCCTGAGATCTCATGAAAGAATCAAACTGTTTCAGAGTTACAGCATTATTCAGTCTACGGCAAGTGGAGCCCTATCATTTTGGACATGTGCACTCAAATGCACGTTAACGTATGTTAAGTAGAAGTCTGAAGATGCTCTGCGCCATTTGAGCCATAACAGATTCTTTTCTTTGCTTCAGGACCTTTGAGACTGGGTACTTCTGTAAGAGCTCCTTCCTATTGAGTAGTGCATGGAGAAAATCAATCTCCATTTTTTAGATTCTTGCTTCCATGAGCAGTAATTAATCATGTTAAACTAGAGGTATAAAAATAGATGATGTGTAAAACAGCTTCTTAATTTCCCTGAAGGTCTGTTTCTATTTTTTTCAGTGAATTTAACTCAATTTCATATCAGTGGAAACTCGTTTCGGAAACTGGTGTGGTCACTTCCCCCATAAGAATAGATAAGGATTTGAAGAATTTTACAGCTTTTGCTGTGCAGCTTTTCTTATCAAGTACTTTTATTTCTCCACGCATGCAGTCTGCCTCCTGTGAGATCCAAGCCATTTCTCCTCATCGATACAAATGGTTTATCTGAGCTGGGCTTATGCATTTATCCCATCCAGGTCTTTGAGTAATGTTCTTGATCACAGTGAAATTTCAGGTGTTGCTAGGCGCTCAGATTTAAGTCTTCTCTGGCATTAAAACAGATGCTTCTTCATAATTTAGATCTGCAATAGCAATTTTGGGGAATATATCGAAGTAGGTGTTTTGTTTTATGATCACCTGGCTGGATTATTATTTTTGTCTGGATGAGATTATATTAATTATGGGAGCATCCATGACAGGTGTGAAATTTCTTCTCTTTTCAATCTGGTTGGTTAATACCAGTTCATCCTTTAGTATTCAGTAGTAGGTGATAGAATGATAGAAGGCTCTCTCAAAGACCACCTCTGCCTTTTTACAAGCTGAGCTTTGTAGGATGAATGCAGGAAATCCATCCTCTCTCTTCCCTTTTCCTCATGTACTTTTCCATGGAGAGCGATGGGCAGTGCTATGCCAGTTGTTAGTCTGATACCATTACTGAGTTGGCTGGGGAGGGTTTTCTGCTGCCATACCGATCAATTTCCCAGTGGCTGAAGGACCAGAAGGCTTCACCAGCATTCTGTGAGGGTGAAGAGGATCCTACAGACCACAGAGACTCCTACCAGATGTTACTTTTTTCTTGTCCAGTATAAGGGAAATGTATGCACATATACATAGATATATGCGTATATACATCATCAACAGTCATTATCAGATTTATGTAACAACAAATTTCAAACTCTTAATCTATAAAAAACACCTAATCTATCCCTTAATATTATGTGGTTAAGAGATTTTTCTCTAGGAGGTCTGCTGGTCAATGTTAGGAAAATTTCTGCTCCAATAAGCTTGCTCCATCATCTTTATCCCAATAAGAGACAGAGGAGAACCTTTCAGCTTTCTTTATCTGAAAAAAAAAAAAGGGGGAGTCCACAGGGGCCTGTGGGGTCTCTCAAAATGCTGGGGGACACAGCCTTGCTTGAAGGTCTGTCTGCAGTTTTCATCATGTTCTGATCTTGTGTGCTGATCGTTGGATGTTATTCTCGTGTTTGCTTGATGGCTGGAAATATTTCCCGTAAATATCTATCACATAATATTTTCTGCTTTCTTTATGTATACTTTTATTCACCGATTGAATTGTGACGTAAAATCATAGAGCAGGTAGGCTGATTTAAGGACTAAGAGCTTTTTGATGCCCTCGTGTTAAAATGATGTCATCAAAACGGCTTTTGCTTTTCTTAATAACCGTGTAACCATGAACTCTTTCTGCTGTCTGTGGCATATGCTGAAGCCATGCACTTATGAGGTACTCACTGCATTTTCAACATAAAAATGAAAACGTTATTGATCATAAAATTCAACACTGAAATCTCCAGTTGTATTTACTTTGTACGTAATACTAAGTAAGGGCTACGCCAGGTCTTGCTGTGAACTAGGCATGACCACCTCCTGTAGCCAAGGAGAACAAGTCTGACTTTAGACCAGTCTCCCATTTCTTGCAATGCTGGGTTGGCTCCCCACTGGTTTTTTCCTGTTTCTCTACTCCGTTAGATGTCACTAAATCATTTCTACCATATACCACCCGAGAAGATAGGAGATACGTACAATTTATCCAATCACTCCTTCCAAAAATGGCTAATATATACACGTACAAGTATGCACCAAAAGCTTCTTGTTCTCTTGTAAAGTCCATAATCACTACTAATGATGATGTCTGTGCAGCAGTGTTGGACGGTGGAAATTCCTATTTGGTGGTTGCTTTGTTGTTGTTTTTTTCCAGCAAGAGACCGAATAACTCTTTTACTCCACCTCTTCTTGTTCAGATATAAAAAAAACTCTGGTAAACTGAACTTTTTTTTTTCCTATGGAGGTCCTGTTCGGAGAACAGCCAAAGTGAAAATGAAGCAACAAATGTATTACAGCTACATTTTGTTTGACAGATGAACAACATGGATTTCCCTACAGTGCCTTTCATAAAGATCATCTGTATAGAGATGGAGTTGCGTGGAATAGAAAAGGTTTATATCTGTTATTTAAACTGCATATTTCACTGGAAAGATGATGGGGAGGCAGTTCAGGTTTAACTCTATACCCTCCCAGGTACAAAGGTAGATATGGAAGGCTTAAAAATTCCAAGAAATGTAAGTAATCACAGCTAACAGTCAAGAGAACTCACTGATAAGAACCCAGCAAGTGAAACCATCATGTCTCCAGAGGTCTGAAAAGGTTGAATGGATGTTTTCACTCAGATTCAATGATGGAGAAATTCAGGGGAAGAGAGAAAGACAGTCATGCGGACCAATCTTCCCAAAACTCCCAAGATGAACCACTGCAAAGAGATGGTCAAGATGGTGGTAGGAAAGATGAGTATAGTTTTGGTAAGAGAGACATGGTAAAAACTGCTAACCTTTTGTACTCTTGCTACTATAGTTATTATCATTATCTAGTAATGAAAGACACACACAGACAAAAAGAAAAACGGGGGAAAAAAAGGAAACAAATCGATCCACCCTATCTAATCTAGCTTTCAGGATTCTTTGATAATGATTAGTCAGAGACAGAGGGGCTTTTTTATTTCAGTTGATGTAAGCCATGTCCACCCCAAGATCTTTCTGCTCATGCATAAAAAGGTTGTTATTTCTGTCATGTTTTATACTGGCTGCGTGATAATGCTTTATATACCAGTCCAGCTCTGTGTGCTCTGCGTGGCTTGGATTTTATGGAGAGTTGAAGGCTCTGAAATCACATGGATTAGCAAATGCTTTCAAGTCCCAGTCTGGACTCCAGTGCAAATTACAGACCTTTTTAGTAATTTATATCATTTAACTGCTACATTTAGAGAATGACAGAAAAAAAAAAAACCCACGCACCTCTGCATTTGTACTTGCACTTACTTGAAGAAATCCGTCTATTTTCAGAAGGAACATAAATCATGTGCCAGATGATGTGACTTAGCAAAGAGTTTATACCAGTGGGAGAATTTTCTGGTGTTGAGAACTGCTCAGTTCTTGGTCATATTTGTGGGAGGCAACCTGTTGTTTTGGTGTAACTAATAGAACCTTGTAGCAAAAGGCACATATCTCCGAACCCTCGATACAAGATATACCTGGCTGTCAAGGTGTCAATGACCTAGCACTTCAACAGGTGTGTTGTAAATGCTATCTTTCTTTAGTCTTTCCATATCCTTATAATCTTAACTACAAATAGTTACAAACATTGAAGAATTGTCTAGATTTGTTTGAGTTCTGAGCCTCATTAACAAGTTGCCCAGAGAGCTTGTGGGTGCCCCATCCCTGGTGACATTCAAGGTTGGGTTGGGTCGGGCTCTGAGCACCCTGACGGAGCTGTAGGTATCCCTGTCCATTGCAGAGGAGTTGGACCAGATGGCCTTTAAGGGTCTTTCCCAGCTCTATATATTCTATGATTCTATGAATCAAGCACTAGAAAGCAAGAGAGTCTTCTTTAAAACTTTCGTTTGAATTGCTTTCTGATAGCAAGCAACTCCCTGAAGACTGACTAGAGTGATACATAACCTTTTATTATTTTTCATATAGCTTAAGGAAGAAAAAGCTTTTCAATTATCACTGAGAGCAGCACAGACAACAGATCTAAGTTACTAAGGAACACTTTGAAATTAACGATTGATGGAACAAACTCAATACAAAATAGAGGAATTCAAATGTAACCCGATTGAAATTTCACCCCCCCACCCCCCAACGCCTCCAACTCCTGCAATTTTTAATGCAGCACAATGCATGCATTTCATTTCTACTTCAGAGTGTTAATGACTCCAGGGTTTTGTGATAAAACTTCTTTAGTAGTTGTTGGCACTTGAAAATCTTTCCAATTTAAATGGAAAATTTGCCGTCTCTCTAAAAATAAGAAAGACTGTAGTAGCAGTACTTTATACTCATCGGTACTTTATACTCATTCAGATACTAAAATTAAAAGAAAGCAACAATAAAGAAAGAAAACACATCCCAGTTTCCGCATTCATTTAATCTTAGCTGCCTAACGAGAGCAGATGTGCCAGTAATGGCAGTGCTTGCTACATGATAATAAGTATTAGCAGCTCATAAAGTGCTTGATGCCATTGCCAAAGAGTTGTCATCTGATTTCTTTTTTTTCCCCAGTCAATTCACTCATTCTAAGTGAATGTTGTAGTTTGGCCAGATCCAGAGCTTATTTGAACTGCAGAAGTTTTATCTGCCCAGTCTCTCCTGGCAGGCTTTATGCATGTGCTCACTACCACCATAAGATGCCAAATGCAGGAAGTGTGTAGCAGTCATCTCCCATATTTTCCTTCCTTAGGGAGAGAAAATGACCTGAATATGGCCTGAAACTACCATGTTGGGTGTATTTGTCAGAAATCACTATGACTTGTTGTACGGTAGTCACAAAATGAAGCTCCTCAGCTGCCGTCATTCCTTGGGATCACGTTCCTGTTCTGTACGTGGGTACATGAGGACAAACATAAAAGTGAACAGGAGATGCTGATCCCCAGTGTGGACCTTAGGAGAGCAAGCTTCTAGAATAGGCTCTGTAGTAGGGATCCTACAGGCTGCAAGCCTTTCTGAAGGACATTTAAGAAAGAAGATGGGGAAAGCCACGTACATTATCCCATTGGGAACTCTCTTCTAGAGCATTTTAAATTAAGGTAAATAAGAACAAAAATCTCAGAACTATACTCTGTCCTTATCTACGTCATTAGCTCTCACACTGTGCTAGTGAAAGGTCAGTTGTCTTGGCAGTCTTTCCAGTCTTGCTTTCTTCTTGTCAAGAAACAAATGTTTATTAATTAGCTTTATTTTTTTTCCCCAACAATCAGTCTTAGAGATATGAGTACAATCTTGAATACCAATATTTACTGATGGTTTTCTTTGTCCTTAGAGCTGGTGAATTTTTGTTTATTTATTTATTTAATTTGTAGAGGGCCTTCTGGTTCATTCTGCTATGGAACATTTTGAGGGAAAACTGTACAATACATAAGAGTTTATCTATTCCTGCTCTGTATCAAAAAGATTTATTGATATGATCACTTATTTAGCGCAGGAGTGACATGAATTATTTTTTTTTTTGACTTTCAATGCTGCCAAATATTTGATAAAAAATGAAGTTCTGCAGCCTTTTTCTATTCATAAGTGAATGAAGATAAGGGTGTTGTACCTCTCTCCTGTTTCTTTGGAGCTACTTCTGAGCTATTTCCTTTAAAATTAATTGAGATAAACTTGTGTTTTCATGACATAAATTATCGTATTTCTAAAACAGATAACTAATTCAAGCCAGGTTTATCGTATTTTATTTTTAAAAGGCTATTAAAAAGATTGGCTCAGATATCATAGTCCTTACAAGTTATCTGAGGGCACATCTAGCCCTTAGAACCGAGTTGCACACCCAGACTGTAAATCTACTCTCAAAGACAAATGAGAGAATGTTTCCTTCCCTTTCACGTGAATTATGTCATATGCAAAAATCAAGGAACAGCTTTTCCGTTTATTGATGCTGAGATGCATACTATTTCTTGTTTCTGTGAGAATTAATATGCTCCAGGAAACAGGTGAATTCATTTTGTTCCTGGGAGGTGTTTGAAGAAATAACAGAAAAGGTGTGATACATTCAGAATTAGGATAGGAAATTAGTAAGGTTTTCTGTAATAAAGGAAGCCTGTTCATTTGTGTTACCTCAAAGAAACAAACTGATCGTAGTGAAATGTAGAAGACTCTTCTCTAGTAGTAGATATCTCTGCTTGAAGAGGAAAGTACAAAGGTGGTGCAAGTGGCCTAGCTCTTCAACCACTACCACGTCTGGATTTCAAGTAGTAGCAGCTGAAGGGTAACACTTTATAGGCATTTAATGAATATACTGTTACCTTAATCTCGTTTTTTTCCTATTCTTAAATGGTAGAAACTTAGAGTAGAATATCTGTCCCGTCATTATTAACCTGATTTTAATCAGGATTGTTTAATTCATTGCAGTTGGACTGGTATTTAAGATCTAGATCGTATGTCACTTGTATGCATACCTAACATGTATAAAGTAGATGTTCACAGCATCCAGACGAACTGTATGGTATTTCCATATACAAGCTATTCCATTTATAACAGTTGAGTGTTTGTTCCTTCTCCTTTGGGTCATTGTTGACGGTAATGAATACTGTCAATGCTAAGGCAATTTCGGTGGGATCAAATGATGGGAAACAGCTACCTTACTCAGAGTAAGTACCTGTTTTGTTTCTATGATATCAACAGTGTTTTGATGCCAAGACAGCACAGAAAATATTCGAAGGAACTATCAAACATATTTGTAAGTAGATTTCTATATAGTAGAAAAAGCACGCATTCATTAATGGAGTACAAACAAAACGTTGTGAGCCTGTAACAAGAAAACCTTCATATTTCCACTATGTGTCATTAGAACACTTTACCTTAAATTATAGCTTTCAAGCACTTGTTCTGTTCTTCAAAAAAATAGGTGTAATATTTTCCTCTTTTGCATTCTGTACGATAAAGCTAGGAGTAAAATTAACCCACAGATAGCTGAGTGAAAGGCATAACGCTCCAGTTTTCATTTGTTAGACTGCATTTTCAGTTATCTTATTCATCTGTCAGATGTTTCTTGATATGAAGAATAAAGCTGGAGAAGGTAAATAGCATAATTTGACATCTTATTTTTCAGAAAGTCATGATATAAAGGAAAGCGTGTCACTGTTGTGCCAGCAATTTCAACTTCTTCATTAGATTTAAAATATGTTTAAGAACATTATGCCAGTATGATACCCCTGGAGCTGAATGACTCTATTATCCAATGAAGCAAGTTTAGAAAACTTCAATTTTGCTGGACAGAAATTCTCATCACCAAAGTCCTCTTTAAACTCTGTCTGTACAGCACTTAAGCCGCTTCCTAGCTTTGAGAATGAAGTGCCTCCAGTGCCAAGCTTATATTTCAGATCCAAATGAAAACGGCTTTAAATTCAGTAGCCAGTGAATATTATCTTAGATTTAAGTTCTGGACAATGGTCAGAAAAGTGGCAGGTTCTGTACACTAATTAGCTTTTGCTATTATTGCATTAACTTCAAGACGAATGCAGAGTATTAATATTGAACTGGCATCCTTCCAACGTAGCTATGGAAAAGTCTATAAAAATACAAAATTATCTCTAGAAATCACCCCTATTGATCTTCCATCACGGTGCTCAGTGATTCTAGGAAGAAGGACAAGTGAGTAACAGTCCTATTCTTTTTTCTTTGCTTTTATTAACTCTTCTAATGTTTATAATTTTCTTTGGCAGAAGCTGAGAAATGCCTATGAAATTGAATTACACTGAGCTAAATAAGTACAATAGCCTCGGGAAGTCTTCAGTTTTTAAGATAGGAATTTATCCCGATAGAAGTCACATTTAATTGTTTCCAGGCTCACATTACATCATTTTTATTGAAGCTAAAATGGCATCAAGTTTTAAACACATCGCTTTTTCGGGTTCATCTGTAATTAACCTTCAACACAATACTTATGACCACCGTGCAGAATGATTACGCAAAGCTTGATCTCCCTAACCCTAAAGTCAAGCCAAAACTCCTTCTATCTTTATGTGACATACTATCAGATTTCAGTGCTCAGACAAAATTTCTTTGAATTTGATAGGATGCTATTGGCCTTTCGGGTCACACCTATGTTAGCAAGTAGAAAAGCGCAATAGGAAGAGATTTGCAGAGCGAAAGAGTTGGTGCTGATAACTCAGAATCAACTGAATTCCTCTTCAATTCTGCAGAACTGTGCACGTCAGAGGCTTTGGCAGCTGGTGTGCATCGGTGAGGTTGTGGTACATCCTCCACTTGAGCTTCTTCCTAGGTGAAGTTCGAGGTGGCCCTAACACAAACAAAATACTTCATAACGGGGACGAACAGAGGTGCTTCAGAAGTGCACTCTGGAGCTGAAGTGGTGGTGTGGAAGAGGTGAGTGGGGTGCACCAGGGGATCACTGCCAAACTCGGTGCATTATACTGTCGTGGTTAACGGGCATGTTGGAGGGTTTTCCCCATATTCTTACTTTAACTCTCCTGTGGATGGAATGATGGGAAGAAGTCAAAAAGTCTAATTGGATCCGTTAGGCACATAACAGCTGTGGTTGCGTTGTGAATTCTTTTGGGTAAAAACCTAAGCTCGAGGGTGGGTTTTAGTCCTAGAAGCAGGAGAATGCGTAGCAAGATAGGGTGGTAATAGGATAAACAGGCCCACAGCAAAAACTCAGGGAATCCTATCACCTGATTGCATCTATTACAGCACACACTGAGTAGGAGAATTCCCTATTGTGGTTTTTTTTTGGTTGGTTGGTTGATTCTTCTGTATTTGATAGCTAGTTCTAGGCAGATGGAAGTGTGATAAAATAATTAGGGCACAAAAATTTTTGCTTTTCTATGATTGTATGATCCTACTGCCAGGTGTTCCACTGGATAAATGCATACGTCCATTTTCTTTGAGTGCAGTAGGAACGGTGCGTGTGTGTCTGATGTATATCGCTCATCACCAGTAACACCCCCAAGAAAGCATCAGACCGTACAGACAATTTAAAAAGTATGTTGAGATAATAATAATAAAAAAAAAAAAGATAATCAAAGAATCGTGGAATTGGTCAGGTTGGAAAAGACCTTCAAGATCATCCAATCCGACAGCAAAATGATACGCTGTAATAAAAAAGATAGACTCCTCAGATCAATGGTGACTTGCATCTGCTTCTATTTTGGTAATTTAAAAATAAATAAATAAATACAAACCAACATTTCCTCTGAATTCTGAATAAGATAAAAAATGCAAAACCTTGGAAGCTGCCCGGAATGATAAAATAACTCTTTGGCCAATTGTTTTCTTACTTTCCTGGTTCTGGTTATCTTTGCAGCAAATTTCAGCCTGAGACTGATAGCTGAACGTCTCCAGATCAATTCAGATCTATAGATCTGTCTGTAGGTAAAACAACAGCAGCGTGGCTTTGAATTCTGGGAATTCATCATAATTCATCAGTACTTAATGTAGTGATTTTGATTTTAACCAGCTGTACCAGTAGGGAAAGTTGCTGATTATAAAAGCAAGACTCTTTAACTGGCCACAGGCAGGAAGCTCATGACATTCTTAACAGCTGATGATCCTAAATTGAAAGTTGTTAACATTACCAATGAAAAATGTCAGTTTCTACTCTTTTGATTCTTTCTTTTAGTTCATATTTTCATCGTATAATCTCTTGCTGTTCTCTTTGGGTGCCTTTCCAAAAAGTTCACCAGAAAATTACATGTTTTTCACCCATAAAGCGCTTCAGTCAATTAAAAATTGGTCTGTTATTAACAACTTCTAATGGCACTAATCCCACAGTTTGGTTTCACTTGTCTGTCACGAGAAATGCTGAAGTTGACACGACAAATAAATCTTTACTTTCAGTTTCAGCAAATGAAAGCAACATCAGAACAAGGTGCCGTGGCTGATCTTTGGTCTAGCTGTCTGTCTCTCAACAGTCTTTAAAGCATCACACACATTTCTTCCCTGTTGCATGACTAATACTCAGCTCCTGCAGAGAAAATGCATGCTCTGGGGCAAATCTGCATTTATTTATCACACTTCAAGTAAAAATATACAAAGAACTCTTTTCCTTTTCTTTTTCCCTGTGTCTACCAATCAATATTTATAGAAATCGGAGCTTCTCATACTGAGATTTTTTTTATATATGTATATAATTTTTTAAGGCAACAGTGATTCACGTTTCTCTCATAATTGTAAGAAATACAACAAAGTTATTCAAAATTATTGTCTAAATAACTGGGATATCTTTTTCCTTCTCATTGTATTGAAGAAAACTGATTCTGACACTGATTCTGTTTCCATTGTTAGCAGTTCTTTTGAAAGAGCTTGTGTCTGGGGTTAGTATGACAAAGACTGCTAGTTCTTTGTCTTCTTTTTCTACAGTAAATCCTGATTACAGAAGCTGATAGCAAACTGAAGATACCTCCCTGCCATAGATCTACATGACAAAGTATATGAAGCCTATTGCTTATACTGATAAATTGGTGAACTCTTGTGTGCGTGCAACCACAACGCTTTGCACTGGTTTCAGTATATTGTAACCAATACAAGCAGAGTAAAGAAAATAACTTCTTACATGACATGGATTTTTATTCTGCTTGTTCTGCACTATGGTATGGACCATGCTTTCATCCCATGTCGATCCACAGAGATTTTATGGAATGCTGTTTTAGGAGAAGGATATTCCATGCTATGTTATCTGACTTCATTTGTCATCAGGCAATGGCTGTGTACCAGGGCGCTTCACAAAACCATTTTTCATAGAATCACCAAGCTTGGAAAAGACCTCCATGCTCATCCAGTCCAACCATCCACCTACCACCAATATCTCCCCACTAAACCACGTCCCTTAGGACAACATCTAAACGTTTCTTGAACACCTCCAAGGACAGTGACTCAACCACCTCCCTGGGCAGCCTGTTCCAGCTCCTGATCAATATTTTAGATAATTTTTTTCCTAATAGCCAACCTGAGATGAAGTGTCTCCAGTAGGCTCTCCCTTTATTTGAATAAAGAAAGACTGAAGACTCCTCTGTCTCTTTTTGGGATAAAGACGATTGAGCAAGCTCATTGGAGCAGAAATTTTCCTAACAATAGAGTGATTTAATTTTAATGGTCAAATCAAATCCAGCTTCAGAGAGGACAGAAAATTCCTTTGATGAGTGCAGATGATTTCTGATGGATTTGTTCTAAGAAAGGAGTTTTGGTAGAATACAAAACTGCAAGGCATTAATCAGCCTTCTCTACTGCAATAAATGAACACCTCAGGTGATTTGCCTCAGACTTAGAGAAATGGTACATTAGGCTCAAAGGTAAAAATACTGCCTTTTAAAAGAGACGTTTAATTTATGAGGTTGACTACAATAAAACATAAATGTTAAAATTAGAAATGTAAGTATCTTATGCATCATTACATCTGGGATCTAACAAGAATGAGCACTTCCCCATGATAAAGCTGTTTGGCATAGAGCTCATAAAAGTGCTATCAATACTTACTAATAGGTAAAAACATACATTCCGTAAATTAAGGCATACTTGGTCTCCTTCTGTAACAAATATTCTGAAAGATGAAATCTGTAGGCATGAGATCTCCAGCATCAGTCCAGTTTTTGACACAGTCCTCACAGAGATTCTCTGTGGTTGGAATTCATTCATTTTGTTTAACTGAAATGGTGCAAAGTAGACAGAAGAATTAATGCTTTGCTTAATAGGAAAATGGACAGAAAATTCTATACAACTTAATATCTTCCCTATAATTTGGGCACCTGAGTTTCCTCTGCCATTTCCAAAGCCGCTCACTCATGGTAAAAACAGCACTGACTCTCTTTAATTCGTTCTTAATGGAATAATGAAAATATAATTCCTATAGGAATCAATAGAGCTTCTATCCACCAGACCTCAATAAGAGCTGGATTGTGGGAAGGGCATTTTTATTAATAAGAATCACCTCTCGCTTATAAAAACCTCAATATGTTCTTAAAATCAAAAAGAGTCCAGCAGTTCAAGGTAATGGAGCATAAGAAAACCTTTTCTTGGAAGAAATTCATAAGCTGTGGCTGGATAAAAAAAATATTCCTCTGCTGTGTAATGCTGCAAAGTTGTGGAATTGTAAACTCCCCATTTCTGTTGTTATTTTAGCATGTTTATCTCATGGAAAGAACAGGAGAATAAAAGGATGGTGACTCTTAAGTAGTCATTGTGAGCAGAAAATATGGCTCTAGAGGTATTACTCAAAATTTCAATGTATGTGTCAATAAGAAAGGTTGTATTTTCCTCTCTCTACTATATTTCTGTAGTATATGGGATATCTGCTTGTGCCTATATTGCTATTATCATACCATATCATATGTGAGTATGGCCAGCAGTACCTCTTTCAAGCAAGACTGCTTCTCAGATCTCAGAGATGGCACAGTTTCACACTGGCTGTGCTGCAAATCCTGCAGAAACTTAGCATGAATTTATAATAACACCTTGTGCTAAGTGCTTTTGAGGAGCTTCTTTTGCTTCATTAACTTTTCCTCCATTTCCTTTCAACCTAGAGAAATCAGATTACCTGGCTTGCTTTGACCCTTGGGAATACAACTGAAGTCTCACTTAAGGTCCTTAAATTCTTTTTGTGGATCTTAGCCTTGACTTTTAAAATGTCATGGGACTGAGAGTCGACCTTATAATGCATTGATTCTGTCTGGCTTAGTTATTGCAGCAGTAGTTGCAGTGCTGGATCAGAAATCATGCTCTAGAAACTCTGCAGTGGTGGTTTTTCACCTCAAGGTGATATTACTGTGTTCATGGTAGGGGAAAGAAAAGCTGAGAAAAAAAATGGCATCATTCATTTGGTTTATTGTATAATCAAGTGTATCTGATTACATTAACACAACTGCATTTATGTCAGTGAATGTGTATCTGGGTTTGGTTGGCTCAACTCAGGTGCTGCAGAATTCAAAGGCATTTTTGCTGATGATTCCAAAAGAAAATTGTGTTTACACCAAAACCTTTGATTTACAAGAACTAAAATCTTGAAAATGGTTTGTTCTAACAACCCTTTTTGTCCTGCAGAAATGTTTGGTCCTGATTAATTTTCCACCCGTTTTCTTACAGGGAGAGCAGCTGATGCTGCAGCAGCGAAGAATTTGGACCCTAGAAGGCAAATGCTTTGATCTCCATTATAGGTCTGAGATCTTCTTTGCTTTCTCAAGTGAAGATGTCATTATTTGTAACAGGTAGGTAACAGAGACCTGTATCTCTCATGGCTGAAGTGCTTATAGTGTATACACAGTAACGGTGACCGAGTTGGGCTGAGTTATTGGGCTTTCACCTGAGTGAGTAACTGACAGTGTTGAGGGAGAATACTTGAAGTATCTCCTAACCCTATCCATTGTATAGCTTATTGCTGTCGATCCCACTGCTTCTGAAATTTTAAAGAGAGAGATTTACCGCCCTTACGAAATGCAGTGCTTTGCTCAATACAGAAGAGCCATGATGCAAGCTGCACGTCTTTGGCCTCTCCCAGTTCAGAGCTCTGAAATCATTGCAGAGACTGGGGATGGGAAGGCTGATCCCACAGGAGCAAAGAGTTAAGCTCGGTTTAAAATGCCAAGTGTAAGCATGTCATTAGCTTATTTCACTCCGGTAGATTTGAGCAGATTAATATAACTCTTTCATGTGTTTAAAATTAATTATGTGCCAAGCACTTTGCAGCATCAGGACTGAAGTGCTGATCAAGTCCCTGATCCTCCTGCATGTCCAGCACACCAGCGTGCTACCAGCCTGTAGCAAAGCCATCTTCACAGCCTGCCATGCAGCATCCTGGGGAAAAAGCCTCCATATGCTACTAGAATAGTAATGTTTGACAGGTAGCAGGTAGCACTGATACCCGTTGGGTGTTTTTTTTTCAGAACTAAAACCGTGTTGTAAAGGAAATGAATAAGGCCATCCTTCCTTCTTGGTGGTTACTGTATCTGTGTTGCGTTTTTCTTTAAGGAACGAACAAACAAAAAAAAACCCTTTGCTGCTCCTAAAACAGTAAGGAGAACCACCAGTTTCAGAAGAGAAATTTTTAATATGAATGTGGTTTAAAAAAAAAAAATCAATATTGAGCTATGCAAGAACATAGAAACTTTAATGTTATTGGGTGTAGATGAGGAATATTACCAAACAGAAGTGCTGTGACTCAAATAACACACATATGTCCTGACTCCACTTTCCCTTGCTTGGGCACCGTCCCAGCTAACAGATGCACTAAGGGGAATGGTTGAGTGGGGAAATATTTGTGGTAGTTGGACAGTTGGACTGGATGATCTTGGAGGTCTTTTTCAACCTTGGTGAGTCTATGATTCTATTCTATGAATTCAGCTGATGTTTAAGAGTGAGGAGAATTTGATGCATTTATAGCAAAGGCAGTGAGTATTTGAACTATGTGATGCACCTTTATAAACGATTTATGATTTCTCATCAGTAGCTGTCCTTAACATCAAAAACAGCAGCAAGATCGGAACAATTACAAGGGGTTTTGAACCATGACAACATGCACAAAACCTCTTGAGCACAGGTTCATACAGTATCCTCATACCAAAACAAAACTGAGTTAATTTTGCTGCACTCAGTAGGATTTCATCTTAGATATGGAGGAGACCAGGAAACAGAATTAGTGTTAAGGTAAACGTAGAGAAAAATCAGCACAGACAATAAATAAAGGCTTTGAAAGCAAATAACTCTGTAAAGCGCTCCTAGTTGAATAGACTACTGTCTCTCTTGAAGATATGCTATAGAAAAAGCTGCCTTTATAGCTTTAAGTAAAGCTTGATTGCCTTAGTTACAGCTCACTTCTAGATGAGAAACACCTGACTTGGCTGTTCCTCTTGTGGATTACTTATTAGCAGAGTGGATGAATTAAGGTGCTTTGTCTTTTTTCTTCTGCTCTTATACTGGGTCACCTGTTCTGGTGCCTATTGTTTGCTCCCCTGCTTCTCATGTGCCGCTGTGTGAGCAGAACAGTCTTTTTCCAAAAGAACATCTACAGGCTTCTCACTTCTTTCCAGGTATTTCCAACTTTGTCCTTTTTGATTTGTCAGCAGTGCTGCAAGAGTTCAACCAAGGCAGGGAAGGCTGAAAGAATTACTGCCTGAGCTCTCAGTGAAAGAGCAGCAGAAAGTCTGTTGTTGTTTTTGCCTCCCGCTAGGCAAGTAAATGCTTTAAATGCACTTTTGTTTTAAGGTTATAAGAGAATGTGGTTAGTACCTACAAGTGTAGTGATCTAAAGCGTCGTGATGAAGGCAGTATTTCGTGTGTTACACGGATGCTTTAGTTCTCTGTGTTTTAAGTGCCTTTTCTTAAAGAGCACAGGTTGCAGACTGTAGCCAGTACGAGGCATTGCCAGAGCTGGTTTTAATGGCAGACTGAGTCTGAACAAACAAATGCTTTTTTAACAGAGGCCCCGAGAAGAGCACGTGGTAGTGACATAATGTAGAGGTCATGGGTGAGGCAATTCCAGAGTGAAGCCACGTCGCAAAATACGCTCAGAAAGATGGCCTGGAAGGCTTGAATTTTTTAATGCTTGTTCATAACAGTGACCTTTGAGAAGAGCTACGTGCAATCATATCACGGTAGGTGGTTGTAGCCGTTCGGCGAAGTGCTGTTGTACCTATGATGGAGAGCATCAAAGAGTTTCTTGCCCGCTTTCAAGGTCTTTGTAGAACAGACGTGAGTTTGCAGACAGTCTGTTCAGTTTAATAACCTCAGCGTATCTTTCACGTAATGGTTCCTTGACTGGCTCCTAGCTCCACTCAGCTAATTGAAACCACTACAGTTCAAGAGCACAACCCTATAGTCTTCATTAAACATCAAGGCTGCTAGCTGAGGATCCGCACCCAGCAGGTATGCTGTCCTAATTAGCACGAGAGCAAATGTATCAAATCTAATCCAGCTCCATTGCATCCAATATTACAGATGATCAACTCTCAGAAAGAAAATACAATTTTGGCAAAACTGAATAAGCATCAGTGTGTGCGTGTCTGGGTACGTGTATCGTTTTCCTTTGGGGAATTGAACTGTTCACGTGTGCTAGTTTCTCTTCCTCCGGCCATGAGTTGATAGTTATGTTACACTCATGCAATCATCTCACAGCTGATTTTGTACTTCAGTGCAACTGTCATTGATTGATCCAGGTAGTTAGATATGCAGCACAGTTCAGAGCTGTAACTGCTTTATGTGCTGATATCCACGTGGACTGCCTAGCGGTGCTCTCCAGCTGTGTCCATCCCACTGTTGTTTCTCTCTGAGCGTGCCGTTTGTACCGAGCATCCAATGTCATTTATTTTTCCGTAACAGAAAATAGCTGAGTGTGAAGCCTTAAAATGTTCTTAAATCTAGAGTGTTTCGGGTTTTCTGGGACCAGCTCTGTTACGCTGCTGTGTATGCGTGCTTAACAAGAAGGAAGAGCTTTGAGGCATTCAGTATCAGTTGTTTATTACTCACTGACGCCTCACCGAAAACAAAAACTTAAATCCATAAATAGTGGTAAAAATAATCACTGTTGATGTAGAATAGGAACTCGCATCAAAAGTGGGACTGCTGCTTTAGTAGAGGCTAAAAAGATAGCGTGCAGGCTCAGCCATAAATATATACATGTGTGTGTATATGTATGTATTTAACCAAGTGGACATTGTGAAACAAATTAGTTAAATCCTCGGTTTCTCTGCGTTATTTTGAAATGTGTATTCCACTTATCTGTGTAGTAAATGAAGCATGTTCATTAAGTATCATCCTAATTGCATGAAAATCAGAGCTCTAACGCTTTTACATAGATCAACGTCACAGCGTGGTGGAATAATGTCGTAGTGGATTGCTGATATATAAACATCAAACCTGGGAGAAGTTTTCCCAGCGTTCTCCATTTCTGGTGAAGTGCACCGCTTTTGTTTTGGCTTCAAGTATATCTATCACCCTCTCATAGCAATAAATAATGTGCTTCTTTTCTGAGGCTTAGGATCGGTTTTTGCATGGAGGGCCTTCCAAAAGGATGCTTTTCCTGGCTGTCAATGAAGCCTTAATGTCACCATTGAGGCATCCACAAAGGATGCCTCGCACGGTTTTTCAAGTTCTATCATATTTACCTCCCCTGTGCAGAAACACTGCAGATAATTCTGCTTTCACAAGGAGATCTTCACCGCAGAAACATCTAAAGAGGAGTTGGCCTTTAAGTCAGCAAAATCCTCATCTGTAGGAATGTAATTTTTCACTGGCAGGGTATATAACCCCCATCTTCAATCTGTATTCTGTATGACTTGTTTCTTGTGTCAGGCTTCTTCAAAAGAATTAATGCCCTCTGATTTCTACCTGAGATTACAGCTGGTGTTTTAGCCCTTTCCTTCTGATTGATAAGCTAATAAGGGAGTGGAATAATGAAAGTGGTATCTCTACAAACAAATTGGAATACTGAGGTTTTTTTAGTTTGTTTTTTAAACAAACATGGAAGACATCACATACATATTACTTGTGATGATATCCATCTTTATAAATCCTCGAGGGGCACAAAGATTAATATTTAGATGCTACGCTTATTTTGATACCTGAGAAGCCACTGAGCAGTAGACATGAATGGCCAATTCAGGGACTGAATTACTCACCACGTGTTGCTATTCCACATATCCAAGAGGGGAAAAAGTATATCTGTTTTTTACTTTAGAAGATTCTTTTGTTCTTGTCTTAGTTGCTGTTAATATCCTCTATTAAATGCTAAACATGTAGTTTCAGAAGAGGTTATTGAAGTGACCCGCCACGATTCTTCGTTAAGTTTGATGTCTATCTCCGTGTAAGGCTGAGGTAATGAAGGGAGCACATTTTAGGAACTCACTTGCTGTGCCATTAAAACAATACTCTGAACTCTGTTGTCAAACACTGCAGCTGGGCAAATCTATTTGTGTCAGCTAAAGGTCTTGGTTGTTGTTTTGGTAGTGCCGCAAAGCTAAGATTTATTTCCTTTGTCCTGTGCTTATGCCAATATAGTTAGAAATTAATTATTAATAGTTGTGTGTAGGGTCACTGACCAGCTAATACGTGGCTCTTTTTGACTACCGCTCTGTTTAGGCCTTGGCAAAGAAATTACCAGCTTCGCTGCATGAATCCCCTTTGTATCATGCAGGCCAGTTTTAGTGTGAATATTGAAGTGTGTGAGCACCACGTTTTTCTTTTGTATCAGAATGACTTTATGTTCACTGGGCATTCAAATAACAAAGGAACAAAAGCTCAGCTGGCATTATTTCACAGTTAAATGCTGATGAAAGGCTTGAAGTGTGCTCTTCTCCCAGCTCGGAGGTTGTGGGTGTTCATAATAGACCTAGGGCTACTGCTGAACAGTTTTGCATCAAGTGCTTTGAAGTCAATGGCCTTACTATAGGGAATAAAGCTCCTTTTTTCTTTTTTTTTTTCTTTTTTTTTTCTTTTCTTTTTGTTTCTTTTAAGCAAAGCAGAGTCTGTTGTGGCAGTAAGCCTCTTTTTCTCTGCTTCTCGGGCTCCTTTATCAGAGGGAGATCTGGCTAATGATGAAGATTCATACCTTAAAAACTGCGTTGCCAGGTGTATGGGAAACTGTTAATCACAGCCTTGAACCTCTGATTAACCATCTGAGGCAAGTGATGGGTCAGCTGTGGGAGCACAGGTGAAGGTAATTCAGCTGTGCCCCCAGAAGGGGTGGAGCTTGACTGCACCTCTCCTAGATCCCATTTAAGGGCTGACCAGCACTAAGGCAGCATCTCTTTTGGAGATTGCTCCTGTGTGGAGTTCCTTGTGGCAAGCCTCAATGTTGGTGAGCATCTTAACTGTGAGCCTCAGCATTGGTGAGTTATTCCTATATAACCTCTGGCTATCCATCTATTACGCCTTGTATAATTACAACTATACACCTCCCAAGTGAAATGTGCCAATATTCACAGTATTCAAGTATTCAGGGGACGTGGGGGGGGAAAGAATGGATTATTAGTGCAATGGGAGCTGGGGGGGGGGGGGGGGGGGGAAGTCCTTGTATCTGAAGGACCTTGCATATGCTACAATTGCTACTAGGGGTAACATCTACATTTTCTCAATGGCTCTTGTGAAAAAACATGTGTTGGTATTACAGTAGGTAATAAAGTCATTTGGTAGCCGAGTACAGTGTGGTTTTTAGGGTTAGTTCCTGCTTCCTCAATGCACAGAGGAAGTGCTGGATTGAATGTTAGTTGTACGCCCAGTGTGCCTTCTTTTGCTTTGCTTAAATCCTAAATTCCTTGATACATACCTTAATTTTTATCTAATTTCTTACCTACATGCTGGATTGTTAAACTATTTACAGTCCTGATACGGTGTGTGCGCCCTGCAGTACTTTGGTTTAGATCTTACCTATTAAAAATGAGCTCTATTCAAGTGAAGGAAGCGCTTATGAAATGCACTAAAATGAATTGAAATACTGAGCTGAACTTTTCCTTGATGCTTAATGATGACTTGAAACTACTTATAAGGCAGCGTCTGCCCACCTCAGTTTTGCCTTAAGTTTATTGGTTGTCGTTCTACTGGTATGGATTCTGCTATAAATCAAGTGTGGTGAGTGAGGCTTCTGATCCCGTATTTAATTTCAATTTTTATTACTATACATCAAAATATCAGAGTGTAGAGCCAAAAAAGGGATGCAGATCTTTGCGTTTTTTAATCAGGCTCATAAATGAGGAATCTACTCATTCTGGAATCCCACTTATAAATAAGCATCAGAACAGGTATTTTCTGAGGCATAATGCAGTAGGAAGAAATGCTTTGTGAAGATAACCATGCTCAGAAAACTTCCTGGAAGAACCTACAAAAAGAAAACGCAACACAGCAACGAATCCTTTGGTTCTTCTCTTATCAGATGTAAATCAGTTGGACAGCTTTGAGATCAAGGGGCCCTGCTGTTCCATGCCAGCTAAGAAAGTAGCTTGAGATGCCTTCAAAACACCGTTGCGTTTTATTTTGGCACTTAAATGACATTTGTTGAGTGTTAACTTGGTTACAAAGATAAGCGCGCTCTGCAGTTTACAGCTTCTGCACGTATCTTCAGGTTCTTATCTCTGAAAACACTGCTTGCCTGTGGCATGTTTGGCAGGCAGCAATGCTCCTGCATTCCCCTCGAGTCACAAGCAAGCGTGGAGTTCACCCTTGTTTCTTTTCCTGCGGGCGTTTAATACGTAGCACATACAGTTCATAGCAGCACTGCTGCTGCCTGCTTTAAAGGGAGCTGTGTCAGGACTCGCTGATGAAATCTCTACGTAAAAAAAGATTGAGGTATTTTTGTGGTATATTTTTGTAGTAAGTGTTCTTTGCGTGTTGTAAGTACATTTTTAGATGTTTTCTGATCAACTTCACTTAATATGTGACTTCGGAGCGGTGCTAAATGGAACTTTGCATGCGTTTTTCTTGCTGATCAAATGATTTCTAATCATAGGAAGGGAAGGAGTTAACCAGTGGATGTTCACCGGGAACGTGGTCTCCTTAATAGACGTCCCTTTTGTTGCAGACCTCTGCAGGATGTTTGATCTGTAGCTTCTCCCTGCACTGCAGTTACTGGAGTTGGTATTTCGTAGAAGAAAGTGATATAATGAGTGCTGAAGGTCATGTTCTGTGCTACTGTTCAAGCAATAGAGTAGAAATTTTAGCTTACATTTTTTTTTTTGACATCTTATATTCTAGTGTTCTTTTATGTTTATTAAGGAACTTTAAGTGTTTTTTTCTTTATCTCCTCTTAGTTAAGGGGCAGCTTAGGTTGCTAAAAAAGAAAGATCTTGAATCTAGAAGAAAATACACAACGTAAAAAGGCCATATATTTGATCGTCCACAAAGCCTATGAGAAACTTTGTTACCACTGGATTCATATTAGATGGATGACGATGACCAGAATTGTCCCTAGTCTGAAGCAATAGCTACTGAGGACAACTGCTGTGTTTAGGATAGTGGAGATAGTGGGTGAAAGAAATGCTGGGGCAGGGAGGAAGCCAACTGCAGTTTCACAGTGCATGCTGAAGAGCATCCCATCCCAAAATATTACAGAATTCTTCCTGTTCTCTAAGGCATCACTTGAGCTGTGACCCTATGGATGTTTATAAATGCTTCTTAGCTGTGTTTTGTTTTCTTTTATTAAGAACGGGGATGTTGAAGGGACATGTGAGAACAGCTTTGCTGTCTTGAGCAACAGGGAGCCAAATCAGAATTGGTTATATGCTAATTGGACAAGCTGGAAATCCCTGGGATTTGAGAGTGTACATTTGTAAATGCACGGGACGGCAACTGACAGCCAATTAGTAATTTGGACACTAAGTGTTAATTGTTTGAACAAGACGAGAGAAATCTCCATGTTCAGCAACTAAAAATGTTTGGAAGTATCCTGATTATAAAAGTCTAACATAGACAACATTGTGGCGTGCATCAAATCAATCCAGAAAACTTCTTCATTGGGTAAAAGTGTAATTAATGTTTTGTGTCCTAACGGTAGAAAAGAAAATCTTTAAGAACAAATCCTCTGAAATATCTGCATCTGGAAGTGCTGCGTTATCCATCGACTTGTTTATATACAAACCGCTTTTGATGTTAGTCCAGCTGCTTAAGAGATGATGTGAACCTGTGTGCCTTTACCTCATTCTGTTGCATGGCAGTATATGAGAGTTGGTGCAAAAAAAAACAACTACTGAATCCAATAGTTTATTTTTCCACAAGCTTTTTCCCTTATGAAAAAATCACTGCAAAGAGTGTTCTGCTTGTGGAACAGCATGACCTTAAGAGGCCCTTATTGTCTTAAGCTGTTCTGTTTTTCAAGTACCTTTAATATAAGCCTGCTTGGAAAAAAAAACAAAGTATAGCATTTGGTTGTTGACTTTTTATTTTATTTTTATTTTTGCAATGAAGTGAAGGCTTTCACTCATAGAAAAAAGAAAGAATAGGCCATAGGCTCTGATGTACTTCTGTGTGGTTTTTGATTCTGACTTGGATGTTTTGATGTAGTTCTGTTTTAGTTCTGAACACTATCACCGTTGCTGAATGTGTTTCCAGTCGTATGAAGCAGATGTTTCCAGCTGTATAATTTTGAGTACCACCTCATGTGCTTCCAAAGAACTTAATAGGAGTTGAAGCAATACAAAGTTCTCTTATTTTTATATTTTCCCAATCTTCATTCCTGCCTCTGTTTCCCTTCTATATCAATCAAAATCCGATGTACCATGTGCTGCAGTTCAGAAGGGTGATTCATAGAATCATAGAACGACCTGGGTTGAACAGAACCTCAAAAGAACATCTAGTTTCAACCCCCCTGCTGCGGGCAGGATCACCAACCACTAGACCAGGCTGCCCAGAGATTCTTGTAGCATTGCTTTATGAAGCACAATTGTGAATTAAAGCAAAGCATAAATATTCTAAGGCACATCTAATCACAAAAAGATGTCTCGATTGTGTTCTGTTGAGTTCATATGATGGCGCTCCCTGAATGCAAACAAAGCAAAAGGGTGATGTATCACCTGCAGTACTCAGCTTGGTGCCCTCAGTAAACTTGCTGAGGGTGCACTTGATCCCAGTGTGAATGTTGTTGATAAGAATGCTGAAGTACACCAGTCCCCTGGTGAGCAGCCTCCAACTGGACGTAGAGACACTGACCAGAACTCTGACTGCCATCATCCAATAAATTGTATATCTACCAAATAGTCCAACCTTCAAATCCTTATCTCTCCAATTTAGAGATGAGAATGATGTGGGACAGTGTCAAAGGCCTTGCACAATTTCAAGTAGATTAACTTCTATTTTGTGCCTCGTTTCTAGCAGCTATTTGGTTTACAGAGACAGAAGGGAAGGGAGACATGAAAATAGTGATGGTGAGGTGTCAAGTTGGTGCAATGTGAATCACTGGTGTCTGTGTTGGTGTTTGATATTTTTATTTTTTTCTTTTCCACCTATACTAAAAACTTCCTGGTGGAAGGAAGGTAAGAAAAGACTAAGATAAGACAGCGGCAGAGCAAAGCAACCCAGCTTTGCTACCATTACCATAGATGAAAATAAGATTTCTCTGGTGTGCTCTTCTTTGTGTCTGTTTGGACTGTTGTTACTGGAGCTGCCTAAGGATTTGGCCAGGTTTTGCTACAGCATCTATCTGAAGGTGTAAAATTTAGCTTATTGCCTTCAGCAGGATAATTCACTGCAGACAACTAGAGAACTTTGTTTCAATTCCTCTGAATTCCTAACAGGACTTCAGATCCATTGCTAAGTCATTATACTAGTTATAAAGACTGTGATAGCCATTGAACAGTGGAGATATTGACTCTAAGCAAAAAAAGGCATTTTTAGTGGGAAGAGCTTACTCCCAGTACAAGCACTGAGAAATATTTCAATATGAATGTCCACAGCAGTACGGAGGATGAGCCTACAATTATTTCAGCTCTTGCGGTGTGTTTTTTGAGAGCCTTCAGAGCTGGAAAACACCCTGCTAGCAACTTCTCCCTGTGAGCATTCATCAGTAGCATTTAAACATTATGACGTTTAAAATGGGAGGTCTGCAGAGATGTGAATTGTAAAAGGCAGAACAGTATGGCAGAATTTTGCTGCGTTAAGTATCTTGTACATCCCATTGGAATATGCTGTTCTCCAAATACAATGATGTGTCTTGTAGTTCAAGCATGACGTTGCTTTTGTATGTCCTTCGGAGGCTGGCTATTTCTGAAAATAGCAGATGAAAATGCAGAAGTTTGATTCTGCACTGAAATCTGTTCATCTAAAGTCAAGGACTTATACAGGTCAGTATGCAGTACGGTCTCAAACTCTCCAATTTGCTTTCCATTTGAGTAAATATTGATCTCTCTCGCAGCGGATTTCAGGGAAAGCATCAGGTAATTCACAGATAGCGGTGGAGATTTATATTGGAATGCGATGGCAAATATCAGAACTGACCACAAATGCTCTAATACGGAATGAGAGATAATGTGCAGATGCATTTACGCAAGTACTTAAATCTCAAGGTTTAATGGAAAGGGCATATTTAAGTCTTCTTTAAGGATCCTCAACCCCTACGTAATAAGTGCTTCCAAAAACGACGCTGTGTCAAAATGGTGCATTTTGCTTAGTTTGCACATTAACTACGACTAGTGAATAATATGCTTAAAGCGTGTTTTTATGTTCGTTTACCAGCTTGGGTTGCTTGAATTCTCTTTCAAGGGCCTTTACTCAAAGCAGAAAGAACAAAAGTGCACGACCCTTTTGTCTTGTCATAGAAATACGCTTCTTCCAATGCATGGAGCATTTTCCAGATTATGAACTTCTTGCAGCTACAAATGACGTTTTCCAGTTGAAGGATGTGTATTATGCATATTCATGCAAGACTGAGTAATCTTAGCATATCTGGTAGTGAATGGCGGAGCCGCTTTTGAAGGGAGAATGCAGGGTGTAAATAACATAATGCACTCCAGTTTTTAAGGGCTTTTAAAGCTTGTCTGTAGCAACGGAGCTGCTTTGATTTATGTACCCTCCCTGCTGTCGCTGTCTGTGGGCTGGTCTAAAGCATGGTGCGATTGGTTGGACTAAGATTATCTTTTTCCAACCTTGATGACCCTATTCTATGGTTCACTCACTGTCAAGAGATTCATTTCATCACTGGGGGGTCCCTGTGATTACTGTGCAGCGAGGGATGCTTTCTGTCCCCTAAATGACAACGAAATTAACAGATGTAGTTCAAAAGTTTGCAGCTGCTAATGAGCAGTTAACGAGCTGCTAACGTTTGACTGCATTTTGTTGATGTAAATCTCCAAGTGTTCTGGTTGAGAATGGGAAAACAGAACTAGAACTGCGGTGCTTGGTCCTTAATTTGTCAGCGCCTATATTTTAAATACACAAGTGTATTTGCAGAGCATATCTTCCTCCTCCTTCCCTTTTCAGTGCTGGCTGAATCTCACCTTTGCTTCCTCCCTGATTCCCATCAGACACATTTGCTGTTTGGATCACCGACTCGCAGTTGGGAGGGTAATACTTCTCATGCCCTTTTCTCCTTCCTGTACTAATACAGCATTGCACAGCTTCCATGACACAGCTGCTAAGTAGAATAAGTCAGGGGATTGCAGGTGGTGTGTGAATATTCTTTCTGTCACAAGCTGTTGTGTTTCAGCAGTGATGTTAACCTCTTACTGCTCTTCCCCTCTACCGACAACACAATCTTGTAAGTATAGAATCTGTACGTCTGCTTTTTTCCTCCTTCCAAGCTAATGCTTTTTTACTCAGATGAAAGTTATTATGTGGACACGAGGAGCAGCTTAAGAAATGTCACTGGCTTCTAGGTGATCGTCCCCCTCTGCTCAGCTCTTGTGAGCCCCCATCTGCAGCGCTGCATTCAGGCCTGGGGCCCCCAGTACAGGAAGGATGTGGAACTCTTGGAGAGGGTCCAGAGGAGGGCCACTAAGATGATCAGAGGGCTGGAGCACCTCTCCTATGAGGAAAGGTTGAGGGAACTGGGATTGTTTAGTCTGGAAAAGAAAAGGCTTCAGGGAGACCTCATTGTGGCCTTCCAACACTTGAAGGGAGCACATAAACAGGAGGGGGTATGACTGTTTACGAGGGTGGGTAGTGATAGGACAAGGGGGAATGGTTTTAAACTGAGACAGGGTTAGGTTGGATATCAGGAGGAATTTTTTCACTCAGAGGGTGGTGACGCACTGGAACAGGTTGCCCAAGGAGGTTGTGGATGCCCCATCCCTGGAGGCATTCAAAGCCAGGCTGGATGTGGCTCTAGGCAGCCTGGTCTGGTGGCTGGCGACCCTGCACGTAGCAGGGGGGTTGAAATTGGATGATCATTGTGGTCCTTTTCAACCCAAGCCGTTCTATGATGATTCTATTTTTCTTTTTTACTTCAGATTCTGGTTTCAATTACAAAGCAAAATACAACTTTCAGTCCTGCGAAATAATAACAAAGTAGACATCTGATTTCAACCGCCAAACACTCTGAGACATCATCACGGTGATGATTTCTGTTTCAAATCTCAGCTGCATTGGGAGAGAGGAAAATCTTCTGCTGACGCATGGCTGAGATTGTGGAAGTAAAGCTGCAAGTTCCAAGGCACTGATAACAGGGTAGCAAGCTAATAGATTAGCTTCTGGAATCTACTTGTATTGTGACTTGTCTGTCGACTGCTAAGATATCTTGCAGGGGTATACTGTACTGAAATACATCGTACAGAGTTTCAGCACGGCAAGGAAAGCTGTGCATTTTATGCCCTATCTTACTAAGAGGAATTTGTAAGCAAATGTGGGAACGCTGTAGCTAATACGTACGGATTGTTTAGGTAAATTATTCTGTAAATAATCATTTAACTTTCACGCATTTAGCTGTGGCATTGTGCCCAAAGATGCTTTTGCAGAATGTCGAGTTTAGTCTTCTTATATCTAGAAAGATAATCGCGAAGTTAAGAAGGAAGTCTTACATACCTGCTTAAGTCACTTTATATTTGCTCAAACGTTGTAGCTTATGTTAATCTTTTGTTTATGAATGAAGCTAGAATAATTATAGGGTGTCTGCTTGAGCAATGGCTCTTGGACTTCCTTGTATAACAGAATTGATTGCTGCCCTGCCCTTTCCTTGGTTTAGACTCCTTGCCTGGTTAAATCCAAGCCAGAAGGAGCTTCATCTGCAGCAATAACGTTTCCAGCTTGCTTTATTTCTGACTCCCCCATGGTGAACATCACCATTAGTCTTCCCCAAAGAAGCGTACAACAAAGCTGTGCCTCGAGCTGAACAAACACAAGCCACCTATAATAACTGTTGAGTCTTTGCAAGAAGTAGGACCAAGGTATAATAAAACGCCAAAGTTAATTGCCTGCTAAGGCTATTCATACGGTGAGGGGGTTTGTGCAGTTAATTAGAGTTTTATTCATAGGCATTATTTGTTTTAGGAGGAGAGCGAATACTTCTATTTCTTACTCCTGAATGCGTGTGGATTAGAATCCTGTTTACTGGATAAAACTTGTTCAGTTATAATTTTTAAGGATATATTGAATGAGATTTTCTACTTACAGGTGTTAAGACACCTGTTCAGGGGGGGAAAAAAAAAAGGTAAGTGCACCAACTGTGTGTTCTCTGTGCAAATACACAGCATACTAATATTTAGCTGCTTTTAAAGCAGAGTTCATTGCACAAAATATCTCAGTGTTTTCTCTCCTGAAGATTTTATGTACTAAACCTGTCTCCGTTCCCTTAAAGGGTAATGAGAGGAAAAGAACAGGTATCTGAGCCCAGGAGATTGCAATCGATTTCTTGAGGTCAGAGCAGGAATCAAACCTTCACCTAAACTTATTACTTTACAATCAGGGCACCTGCTCTCTTAATCCCAGATAGTTATCATCTCCCATTCCGTGGATTATTTCTTAGCTTTCCTTGAAAGCTATCAGTGTCTGTAACCTGAAAAGATTTCAAGAAAATGAGTGTTGAAATAAAAGTTTAATTACTGTTCAATTAAGTCTGGTAATGACCCCCTGTCAATTTGAACAGGCTGTTTTTAAACATGCATGGCAGATGCAGCTCCATCTTTTGTGAACTGGCAGTCAGTGAGTTGGAAGGGATGAGCTGTAGAGGTCTGTTTTCCAGCTACGTTCCTCTTCAACACTCTTTTTGGCATATATTTACAACAGCTTATGAAAGGATTGAGTAATCGTGGCAATAGAGCCATTTGATGTTTTGCAACAGTGAACCAAGGAGGGCTGTGCATCAGGAAAGTGCAAAGAGCAGAGCATCCTCAGCTGGGAGGTTATGGCAGACAGAGTTTAAATCCTAATTTTTAATTGAAAAATGTTTGGTCCTTTTTTTTTGTTTTTGCAAGTTTTGCTAAACAGGGCTTGCAGTATGTCTGATGAACAAAAAAAAAAAGAAGGGAGTTGTCACCGAAACTGATGGATGACTCTTCTGTTCTCATCTGGAAAACGGAGTTTGCGAGGAGGACAGTTTTGAGCTGGTTTTGGTCCTGTGATAGAGTGCTTTCTGTTCTAACACTTTTTGCCTTTTAATGACATAAGCATGCAAATAGCACTAAATAATACCGAGAACCTGACATGGCCTTCACTCTACCCATTGTTCCTAGGGGTGAGGAGGTGACCTTTTGTGTATTTCTTCCACCTCCAGAGTTTTGCAGACACAGAAGAATGTGGGAATGCGGGCTATAATACTCTTCCAAAATCTTTGTTTAATTTGCAGAATGGTCATAGGAACTTCAAGCAGTCAAGGGCAAACCTTTTCTACCAGATGATCTATGTGTTGCCAGTTGAGTAGGAAATGGCAGATGACTGATCAGTAAGGAAGGTTTTTCCTTGATGTGCAGTGAGCTAATCAAGTTGGCTACCTTCATATTGACTCTCCATTCAAACTTAGTGCATGGAAAGAATGGTGGTGTGGGATCTATTCAGGAAGCAATGAAATTGGTGGAAGTTTTTGTTTTAGTGACTGTGTTTCTACATCAGTAACGGGTCTGCTCTGGCCATGCTTGTATTTTACAGATCACCTTATTTGTACTGGGAAAGTGTCTTTATTTTATGGCTTTCTCCAGTACTCATCTTTTCCCAACTCTTGCGTTCCTCACCGTGCATATTGTCAGATCCACACCAACCTAGAGATAGTGAGTTGCATTTCAGCTTTGACCCTCACCTTCACCTTCCCTGTATAAGAGTTTTTAGACTGGCAATGCTGCCCTCAGCTCAGTGGTAGGAATGGAAGAATGGCCGTGGAGCCCAAACTCCTTATTTAGGAATCTCCTATCTCAGAAGCTCTAATTTAGAGGGAGGTGTATGAACCAAGAGGCCCCTAGTACAGTTAAGTTTCCTTTAGTAGAAACTCTTTGTGGAAAGGGATAGCTTAGATTTCTACTCAGCAGCTTTACTATGAGCTTTTTGTGAAGGGTTCTTGGGCTCCCTTGTGTACATCCTGCATATTAAGCTGAAAGGTTTTCTGCTAGGGTGGGCTATAATGAAACGCTGAGGGTGGGTACCAACAGGGAGGAGGTCATTTGAATTAGAATGTTCTGTAGAACAGAGAATGATTGAAAGCTATGTGTGTGTATATATATTTATAATTTTTCTGGAAGAAAGCCATTTATTTCTTATGTTATTTCCCCTGAGAAACGAGGGATCCATTCAGGGAATTATTAAAAAAAAGCCTGAGCAACCTATAAGAATACGTTACTTAAGGAGAAATCAGAAATGAACGTGTTTTAAGCACTGTGCTCGGCTGGTGCTTGGAAGTACTATCTATAGCATATAGAGATGTGCATTTATGAATGCAAACACGCATATTGAAGGACAAAATTGAGTCAAATGGCTAGTAGAAGTGGGCAGCTAGAGGAGACCTGAAGTATTGCAGGCTCGAGAGGAGGAGAAAAACACAGAAAGCAGAGGTGAAAGACAAAACGAAAGTTGCAGAAAAGGTTATGGTAAATAATAAGAAATTTATAAGCGACAAAAGGTCAATGGAGAAGAAGGCTAGGCCTCTTTGATAGCAGCAGTAATTTATTGACCAAAGAAAGCAGAGTGCTAAGAAATTAAATGAGTTCTGTTGCAGTGCTTGCAAAGGAGAACCAGGGTGAGATGCCAGAACCAGTCATAAATTTTCCCAAGAGTGCAGAGCAGTAGTGGATAAAATAGGGGTTGTGCCAAAATAGGTGCTCTAAAAATTAGTCTCTGATCCAGAGAGCTAGCTAGATTGCACAGCTGAAAGTCTATCTACGTCAGAGCTGTTCCTAGCGCTGCTTAGGGAACTTCTGTCTTCCATTTACCTTCTCCTGGTTTCATTCAAGAGATGATTCATTTTCTCATTAAATAGTCTTGTATCATGTGCATCAGCACTATCAGAAAGCTGAACAAATGCTATGCTACGTGTTATCCTTGTTAGATCAGAAGGTGTGACGTCTTTATATGTATATTTATGTTTTTATACATACTGATGTCTCTATATATTGTATATACATGTATAATGCACGTGTGTGTGTGTATATATATAACTGAAAAAATGTATGCATGTGGGCTAAACTCAGGATTTTTAACAGCAGCGGTATGAGAAATCTTAGCTCAAACACCCTGGGAATGTTGGTTCTCATCGCCTATTACTTTCTTAGGTAATACAAACTTCTCTCTTAGGTGAATGAAATGCGACCTTATGTTGGGAAACTGAGTTTGATGGTGTTGTGGTGAGAACTTGGCACTTTGACTTGCTGATGCTGAACAGCTTATTTTTAAAGTTGAAGCTTAAACTTTTGACCTTTGCGATGTAAAGAACTGTGTTCCTGCCAGTCAGCTGGAGTTGATAGAGCTGGTGCAGGGATAGGGATGCTATAGGAAATGAATCATGTATGTGAGAAATTGTATTATCCTCTGGGTATGGCTTTTTTCAATGACTACATTAACTGAAGCAAGGCTGTAGGAGTTTACAGTGTATCCTCTGCGTCCCTTGATATAGGATGACTCTCACAGTAATAGATCTCCTCCTTGGAATAAGAGGAACAGAGTTTGCCCTTGCTTTTAAAACAGATTTTTTTCTAATGGCTTTCTTGTTTCACACAGGTTGCGTTTAATGATTACTAAATAGGCTCAGCAGAGGAAGATTAGGCAGCAGTTATTTCTTTGGTTGCACCCTCGTATTTGGCAAAACTTCTTCCCTTCCTATTCTTTCCTTGTTTGGATTTTCTCATCTCTTTGTTTTCTTTCCTCTCTGTCCTTTTCTGCCTGTTCTCTTCCCCTGCCCCTTATGGGTTCTGCTAACTGGAACATCTGGAGAGCTACTTTTAATCAGTGAGGAACTGATAAGTAAAATGCAGGCTGTTCTCTGCAAAAATGAGATGCATATTTGCATGTGCTATGAAGGAGAGTTGCTGGGAAGTCTGCGGATGCTATTTCAGTCACTTAAATAAATGCAGCTTTATGTACGGCTAGAAAATGGCTTGGATTTCCTTCTGGGCACCAGGAAAGGGCTGGGGGAGTGTTTCAGTGTTTCTTCACCCAAGAGCAGCTGGAAGACTATAGTATTTAATATTTCAGTTTTCTCATCACGGCTGCTTTAGTAGCTCTTAGATTTGATTGATGCTATTTTGGATATTATTTTCAGCAAGGAAACATTTAGTCTATCTCTGGTTTCTGAGCTCAGAGCTTCAATTTTGCTTTGACAGCACTGATTGGGAAGCTGCAGCCCACACTGTGTACTAATGTCGGTCACCCACTCAGTTCATTCCACAACCTGACAAGGTTGGAGCTCTGCTGTCTGCCTGTGTTACCGGAGTGCTGCCAGTTTTCATTCCAAGGAGCTGTCAAAGAAACCATAACTGAACTGAAGAGCAAACCATGCTTGGGGAAGGAATGTACTGTTTTGTTCCAATGCAAAAGTTGTTGCCTTACTCGCATCCCTAAGGAAGTTAGTGGGCGCTAATTAACTCAGAAGAAGTTTAGTATATGGGTCAATTGAAATAAAAACCTGGGAGGATGGCTCACATCTCACTTGCAATTAGAATATAGAGACTTGAGGGAGTTGACCTGTAAGAAGGAAGACGTGTCCTCAATACTGGACTAAGTACATCCTACCATAATATCAACTTCTCTTCCTTAGAGGAAGTGCTTATCCGCTCGCAGGCTCTTAACTTTTCATGTTAAGCTGTGATGGTGTCGGCCATTTAAGCCCTGATCCATTGCAATAATTTATTATTATTATTATCAGTCAATAATTTCCTTCACCTTTGTGTAGAATCACAATAATGTTTTTTTCTTATTTTTCAGTGAAGGCTTCACAGAAGTGTTAAACATATTACTGTGTAATGACAGAAACATTCCTTAAGGTTAATCCTGTATTTGGATTCCTCAGTAATGATACTATTTATGTAGTAAGGGACTTCAAAGCGAGTCCATTTATCTGCTGAATTGTCATTTTAATGACAGTAAGCAGAAGAGTGGAGGGGGAATATTTAGGAGAAATCCCAGCTTGGGACAGCATATCCAATAAGTCTTTTAAAGCTAGTGATAGCTACTTTTGTTTAATGGTGCCAGAAAAGAAAATTGAGATACTGATTAACGATTTGGCAGGGTTCTACTAAGTATTGCGTGGTGCTGGAATTTTCTCTGTGTGCCAGCTCCTTTCGAATCTGCTTGACGAACAAGCATCGATTAATGAACGGGGTTAATTTATTAATATAATAAGCGGGTCCTTCCCCTCTGTCCCCTTTTTCTTCAGTGTTGCTGGCCTTAGTTCCGTGGGTGGCGTATTGTATGCCGATAGCATTGAGTGAGGACAGCAGAGAACTTGTGCAGAAGCAGAATTATCCAAGGGTATTACTAGGTTGATGTGAATTTGCTGCGAGCAGAGTCGAGGAAGGATATTATGGAGCAAAATTTGGGCAATGCAGCGTCTTTCTGACAGTGGTTTTCAGCTCTGTGTAAGGATGTAAAGGAAGCATGCCTCCTGGGAGTTGAACTGAGATTAGCGTGTGCTCATCTTCTCAACACAACTGCAGCAAAAAGTGCATCATCAGTACTTGTATAATGAGTCTAAATATGGATATAACGAAGAATTCTGATGAGCGCTGAATGATGTGTCAGAATACCTGAAATCCTCAGCTATAATGCTGCGTTTGGGTGGCCTAGTTTTCACCCAAATTTTACTGTTGGTATTTCTTTTCGACGAGATCTGCCCTCCATCTGTTAGAGAGATGCATCTACATTGGAATTAGGCGTATAATTTGTTATTTTGAATAGGTTTTCCACTACCCTAAGCAACTCTGAGAACATCAGTTGAAGCGGGGAGCTTTCTTCAACTACAATTTGTACTAATCGTGCTTCTTATACCGAAACTATGTGAATACACAGCTGGTTGGGAGGCTTCTTAGTTGTATGTAGTATGCTTCAATCTCTTCCACTGTTATTTTAAAGGAAGCAATGTTAGAATTGCACAAGAGAGGATACCTATGGGTTGTTGTGTGTTGCTTTCCACCATCTTTGGCTCGCAAGATTTTCTTGGTGGGCTTACCCCACATGATTACCAATACCAGTATGCTTAAGGAGGCACCGTTTGATTAATGAACGCTGATTGTGAGTTATTCATTAGACTTCTTCCCTTTGAGACTGTCCTAATTATCTAAATGAACAGGCTCTCCTATCAGTACACAGACAGATTGTGATATTTTAAAAACAAAAATAGGATGAAAAGGATGCTAATCATGTTCAAATAAGTAGGGGAAGGATGGCAGGATGTTATACTTTTGGGACGCTTTGTTCCACTTCTATTTCGCATGGCTTATACATAAGATCGGTTAAACACAGTGTGGAATTTGATGTATGTGAGTCATATCCTAGAAAAGCTTTTGCAGTCATCAATTGGAACGAGAGAGCAAAGCATTCATTGCCTTGCCCTTCATCAGGCTGAGGAAGTTAATATTCTTTTAATGACTTATCTCCTTGGTTTTATCTCTGTTTGGGGCTGGAAGATAAACGAGATATTTCTGAGGTGTTACCTACTACCTTTCTACCATTAATGCTGCAAAAACAGTACAGTATTGGCTGTACCAAACGTGGTTAGAAGAAGAACAGGGAACTGCTCTCATTTCAGCTTTTCTTCAATCAGTTGCATTGAGGTACAGAACGTATATTGTGGAACAACTTTCACAGTCTCAAGAACAGTGAGGAAACAGGAGTGAGCTGGGAGGCAGTCCTAATTAACCTAAAGTTCTCCATTAAAATCAATATTTAAAACAGCCCCGTGAAACTGGCTTCAATCAGCAGTGTGCAGTAAATGGAGAAATGCATCCCTGTTTCCAAATATGCTTTAATAAGCTTCCAATAATCAAAGCCTGCTTCCATTCCCATACCCATTTATTCAGGCTTCACTGAGTGGTCAGTGATGTCTTTGTGGTCTGAAAAATGAAGAAGTGCTTCATACCTTACCAGTGTTCAAACTGCTTGTGAAGTCTGTGCTTTTTATGTAGTTAACTGGTTTCCCTGCTTTGAGAAACATCCCAATATTTAAAGAAAAGGCTTTTTTTCATTCTATTTTTTTCTGTTAGGTATGGCTGCCTCTTTCTAGACTACGGAAAGCACACTGTACCTGTTGTTCTGTATTTACCTGCATTGAAAGAATCATAAGAGAAACAGAATGATAGAATCACAGAGTGGTTTGGGTTGGGAAGGACCTTTAAGATCATCTAGTTCCAACCCCCTGCTATAGGCAGGGACACCTCCCATTAGATCAGGTTGCTCAAAGCCCCATGCAGATAATCCAGGCATGTTTATCAGCATTTGAAGTCTTGCCTATAATGTTTTTTTTGGGGGGTTCTCAAAGTGAGAAGTACTTAATTGATGCTTTCTTACCTTGTTCCTTCAGTTCTTCAGGGCTGAGCTGAAGCCCTTTAGCAGCTTCCCTAGATGTTGAATCATTATCACAATAATAATGTTAATTATGTGTTGCTGATGGCTGCCCTTGGTGACCAGGTTAAGTGTCTGGAAGTCCATACACTCTGGCTTCAGTTTTCTGGGTCTCTCCGAGGCGTGCTTGAAAACGACATGATAATGAACTGAATTACTCCTTTCCTCTCTGATTGAGTAGCTTGACTTTTGATCCATTACAGCTAAGAGTGGAAGGAAACCGTCGTGTTAATTTGGAAAAGCAGCAGTACTAGAGATGAAGAATGGTACGTTTCTTTGGAGTTATTTTAAAGTGTGCTTTAAAAATACATACTCCAAAACCTTAATTTATTTTTTTTTTTTAATGGCGTTCTTGTGAAATAATAAATGTTTGGATGGGTCGTTGAAGTAATTTCCTTTTAACCCCCTGGTCCCTGATACTGTAGATCATTCTGAGATCATTCTGACTACTTGAGAAAGGACTGAGGGAGATGGCAAAGACTCCACGAACTTAAGAACTGAAGATTCTCCTTAGAGATCCTACCAGATCCTACCACTATGCTAAGTAACCATGACATGCTCGCCAGCCCTAACTCACTTTACATTGTGAAAGATCCATATTAGGTCTTATTCAGAAACCTGACTACATTTTACTTTAATTTTCCTCTGATGCAGTACCTTGCCAATGAAAGATCATTAGTTGGGTTTATGGACCAGCAGCCTCTCTCCCGAGGCCAGAAATAAATCTTTTTTACTTGCTCTTCTGCAATTTGGCTCTCTTTGAACAGGTTTGAATATATTCAATGAGTGCTAGCAATGGAGATGATTGATCATCAGGTTTCTATTTTAATTCCGGGGGCTGTTAGTGAAGTAGTTAAAAAAGACTGGCACGCTAAGAAATCATTCCAGTATTCCATTGTTAATATGGCAGGTATACAAGTAAAAATTAATGGCAGCAGCTTTCTACGAACGTTAACGCATGATAATTAAATTAATGGCTCCAACATCTATATTTCTTTGGGTTCTAATTATTGCCCAAAGCTTAGAAGCTGAAGAACAGGAAGCTTATTTTTCCCTGTCTGTACTCAGTCCTCAACACGTGTATCAGATCAAATGCCTCTTACTATATAAGCAATGATGCAAGGGTGTTTTGAAGGGCTTAATGTTGAACATGAATCCCTCAAGCTTAGGCTGTCTGCTAAATGCCTCTGCTAACTGCTGCGGTCTTCAAAGCTAAAAAGTTGTCCCAGGGATACTCATAGTACTCAATAAACAAAAACAAAGTTTGGAAGCCTTTGAGATCAATTAGGTACTGTAAAAAGTCTTAAAACTTAAATAAGATGTTCTCTGAAACTGCATTTGAGTCGTTTCTTTGAAAGCCTCTTTAAGAAATCTCTTTGTGGATTGTATTTTCCAGCTGTCTCTCAGCCTTGGCTTTCAGTAATGTGAATTAGCTGCACCTTGCAGCTGTTTTCACCATACATGTGTTTGCAGTAGGCAAAAAGTAGCATAGCCTGTGAGCTTCAGCAGACTATGGGGTAATTGTATCTTTGTGGGTGAATGTCCAAAATAGAGCTTTGGACATACCAAGCTCAAACTAGCTGCAACTAGCTATAGACTGGTTGTCAACTTTGATAACACCTGGGCTAAAACAGAGGGTTTTTGATGTGTTACTCATGATGGAGACATGAGATAGGGACAGCAGACAGAGGCTGGCTGCGTGCTGTGCTTCTGCACCTCAGCTGGTAGATGTCTGGAGACCCAGAAAGATGAAGATGATGACTGGAGGACAAGCACCTGGAACACATGGTGGGGATTAATGGTGGGGGATGCTCAGGGACTTCTGCTGGTGAGATCCCAGTAACTGTGAGGAGCTGCACGGTGTGAACCAGTGTGTCTTTCTACCTGATCTTGCTGGTCCTGCAGTAGTGAAATTAGGAATGTAATGCTGCATGAGGAGAAATAGGGAGACCATGAGTGAGTGTTAAACAGTAAGGTGGAATAAAACTGGTCTCAGTGGCTCTTTAATAAATCCCAGAATCCACACTGCCACTTTCTGTGTCACCTTTGACAGCAACATCCAGGCTTGTGGATTCTTCAAGTTGCATCAAATGCACAGCAGGGCTCTGAGTGTAAGGGAGAAAAAAATTCACCTTGCCTGCTTCGTGCACGTGTCATAGGAAAAGCTGAGAGTGGAGTCCATAAGGAGTTAGGCATGTGCTAGGTTATTCTGTTGAGATGCTGCTGAAAAGCTGCTTGGTTTAGAAGTTGTTGACGCCATAAACTAGCTCCAAGTCTGCATCAATAGCTGCATAAATTAGGCTCTGATCTAGCTACATAGAGATTGCAAAGGCTACAGGGTGGAGAGAGAGTGTCATTATGTATACTTGTCTACAAGCATCCCAATTCATATGCGGTTAGCAGTGAAGCAAAACCGGGTTTTCTTAATTAGATTCAATGTTAAGATTTAGTTTTATGTTTCTTGAAAGACAAGAGGAATATGTGCCAAAACAGAAGTTTAGTTGCTGTAGGGGGGAAAAAAGCAAGATAAAGATACAAGATAAAGGCATTTGAGTGGCGTGGCAATGATAGTCATACTGATACCTGACTGATCAGAACCTGCAGTAAATGCTACAGACTTGATTTAGTAAGCAGATCATGAATTCTCTTAAACACTATGTTGATTTAAATTTAAAATACATATTACTGCAAATAAGATGAGGCTAGGATTATCACCACCACCGCTTTATAAAATGCCAGGTTTGCAGTACTAAGTATTTGTTATTGGCTCAGTATGAAAAACTCTTAAGTTACGCTCTCTTAATCTCCAGGGTCAGTGGCTTCAACACCTCCCTGGGGAGCCCTTTCCAGCGCCTGACCACTCCTCCAGAAAAGCAGTCTTTTCTAACATCCAAGTTGAATCTCTCCTGATGCAACTTGAGGCTGTTCTGTCTTGCCCTATCAATAGTTACATGAGAGAAGAGGCCAACCCCCAGCTCACTACAATCTCCCTTCAGGTATTTACAGAGAGGGATAAGGTCTCCCCTGAGCTTCTTCTTTTCCAGACTGAACAATTCCAGCTCCTTCAACTGCTCCTCGTAAGGCCAGTTCTCCAGATCCCTTACCAGCTAAGTTGCCCTTCTCTGGACATGCTCAAGGACCTCAATGTCCTTCTTGCAGCGAGGGGCCCAAAACTGGACACAGTACTCCAGGTGTGGCCTCACCAGAGCTGAGTACAGAGGAACGGCTGCTTCCCTGCTCCTACTAGCAACATCATTGCTGACACAAGTCAGGATGCCATTGGCCTTCTTAGCTATCTGGACACGCTCCTGGCTCATGTTCAGCTGAGCGTTGACCAATACCACCAGGTCTGTTTGCTCTATGCAGTCAGTCACTCTGCCTCAAGCCTGTAGCACTGCTTGGGGTTGTTGTGGCCAAAGTGCAGAACCTGGCATTTGGTCTTGTTGAACCTCATCCCGTTGGCTTCAGCCCAGCTCTCCAGCCTGTCCAGATCCCTCTGTAGGTCCTCGCTAACCCCAGGCAGATCCACACTTCCAGCCAACCTGGTGTTGTCTGCAAACTTTCTGAGGGTGCATTCAATGCCCTCATCCAGGTCATCAATGAAGATACCGAACAGGACAGCCCCAGTACTGACACCTGGGGAACAGCACTTGTGATCAGGTTACCAGCTGGATTTAACTCCATTCACCACCATTCTCTGGGCCAGTCTTTACCCAGGTGGGTCTTGGGCCTGACTGTTGTGCTTTGGGGTAGCTAGCAGCTCTAGCAAATGTTCTGTGATTGGGGGAAAAAAAAACAGGAATTCATGTTACATCTGTGCACGATAGAATGAGCTATGAAAACAAATTTGGTACATGATATCAGTCAATCGTAGACCAACAGATGAACTGAAAAGTAGTCGGAGCTGATTCGCTTTTGCTGAGCTTCTTTGATGAAATTGCATATCAGAATGTCAGAATTAATAGTTTGAATTAAAAAAAAAAAAAATAATGAGAATTGATGTCTTACTTTGTAATGGATTGAAATAGCGAAGGGAAGACTTGAAAATTGTTGCTCTCTTATCCGGGGTGGGAAATGCATTTCCAAGCCAGCTGTACTGAAGTACACTCAAAGAATATTTCTTGTAAGTACGATAAAAATAGAGATTGACTGAAGTGGCTAAATTACAGCCTTTTAAATACGTAGATCTCAATGGTCTGCAGAGAGATGAGCTGTGAAAGAAATAGAGGTATAGAGGAGGGCTTGCTCGAAGATGCACAGCGAGGAGGTTGTTAGCTGCTCTTAGTCTCAAGGAATCTCAATGCCCCAAGTCTCTGGCAAGTGGCTGAACTCTGTAAAGGATTTGATTCTGCACACAAATAGCAACTGCAGAGAGATTCTACAGTCATCTGAATGCAGCCTGATGCCTGCTCTGAACAAGTTTGCCACTGATGTTGTCACACCTGATGACTCACCTTCACCTCCATGTGATGGTGCACCTGACTGTCACGTTGCCTGAGCATTTCCATTCTGCAATAGCGTTCTTTATATGCCCTCATCCAGCAGTTGAATTCTCGAGCTGTGAATTCCCTAGGCATCCCAGTGATGACTCATGATAGTACGGAGTGCCTTCTTTTTGTAACTTCATTTCTAAAATGCAGTTGGATGCCGTATGGCATTAGGAGTAAAAAAAAAAAAAGCCACCCCATCTCATAAAAGACAAAAACCATACCACCCTGCCACAGCAAAAGGCAACGCTTTCTTTTGCATCAAAATTGTTTTAAAAAATAGAAAATACGACGTGTAATGCGAGTTTTAAACTTCTGCCATCGCCGTTTGATCTCTCGAGGCAAGCTCACCCTTTTTTTAGTGAGTGAATTATTGAGTCAGCAGAGACTTTCATTCAATATCTGCCACTTATTTATAGGAAATGAAGTATTTGAAGTGCCATGAGTGGGGGGGGGAAAAAAAAACCATTATCTACTTCTTTAGGGAAAGGAAGGGATTCAGACAGATGCTGCAATAGCGCATTGAAACTAGCTGGTTTTTATTTTTTCCTGTTTAGCTGTATTCAAAAATGTGACTTTTGCACCTTTAGGTTGCAGTTTGCAGAGCTAAAGTTGTGTAAAGCTTATGAGATTTGAGTAGGAAGTTACCGTTGTCACGTATGGTTCACGCTGTTGTAAAGAGGAATGGCCTCGGATTGCACCAGGAGAGGGTCAGGTTGGATATTAGGAAAAATTTCTTCCCTGAAAGAGTGGTGAGGCATTGGCACAGGCTGCCCAGGGAGGTGGTGGAGTCACTGTCTTTGGAGGTGTTCCAGAGCTGCATAGATGTGGCAATGAGGGCTGCGGTTTCTGGGCAGCATTGGTGGGTGGTTGGACTGGATTATAGAATCACAAGGTTGGAAAGGACCTACAAGATCGTCTAGTGCAACCGTCCTCCCATTACCATTGCTACAACAAACCACTAAACCACATCTCATAGCTCCTCATCCTGCCTCTTGACCACTGTCAGGGATGGCAACTCCACCACCTCCCTGGGCAGCCATTCCAGCGCCTGACCACTCTCTGAGAGAAAAAGTTTTTTCTTATGTCTAATCTAAACCTCCTCTGGTACAACTTGTGGCCGTTGCCTGGGAGAAGAGGCGAAGCCTTTCCCTCATCTACCAGTCTGGTCACCCAGTTGTGGAAGGAGATGAAGTTGGTCAAGCACGACCTGCCCTTCATGAACCTGTGCTGGCTGAGCCTGATCTCCTGTATGCCATGCATGTACTGTGTGAGCTCATCCAAGATGGTTTGCTCCATAACTTTCCCTGGTACCGAGGTCAGGATGACAGGCCTGTAGATCCCTGGACCCTCATTATGGCTCTTCTTGTAGATGGGAGTCACATCAACGAGCCTCCAATCCTCTGGCACCTCTCTAGATAACCAGGAGTGCTAGTAGATGGCGGAGAGCTGCTCGGCAATCTCTCCCAAAAAAGCTTCCCAGCACAACTGCAGCACTTCTACTGACTTCAAAAAAGCCTGAAAAAGAACTTTTTTGTTGGCCTTTTTTACTCCAGATCCCTTGCCCAGTGCAGTCTTACCTGCTCTGAAGCTAGTCTCCGCACTGGATGATCTTGGTGATCTTTTCCAACTTGAACGACGATGGTAGTGTGATTCTGTGAAATCAAATAGAGTTAATGTTTGTCATCATGAGTGATTTGATCCAGCACTGCTGTAACCAAAGGCACAGCTCCCATGGTTGGCCAGCGCTCGAGCAAAGCATTCTTGTAGGCACCACTTCAATATGATCCGGACTGATAACTTGAAAATAAAATACTGAAACAAAATCCTCTTAAGGGAGTATGAGTTTGAACTGAGGGCTCTCAGAGCATTGGAGGCTCTTTAGAAACCCGCTTGGCGACCCCTTCGAGTTGCTTGCTTATGGCAAGGAAGTGTCTCTGTGATGTGTGAGGATAAAAAAAATTGAGCCATCACAGTGTATTTACTTTCAGGAAGTATAACTGATCTTCCATCCTGAATACTGGGGAACAGCTTGAAGTTTGGGTTGTTTCTGGTGACTTCTTGGGTTGGCTGTTTGCAGTAGATGGATGCAACTGCTGGAGAAGCTGAGAGCTGCTTCTTAATTTCTCTGACTGCATTAGAAAAATTTGTCGCTCCTTTTGAACAAACTGCTTTTGGAGGAGAAGCTGCTTATCGTGTCTGTGCAACAGCATAGTGGTAAGACTAATCAGTAGTGAAATACACTGTTAAGTAAAGCCAATTAGAACCCATTAAAATATCATTTCGCAAGGAAAATCCTATTGGTGTTTAAGTGACGGTTTCTCTCTGAAGAGGAGCATTATTCAGGAGTAGAATTTTTTTTGGATGCTATTTTAAAGCCTTCAGCCCATGCACACATGCAGCATTTGCCTGTAATGGGATGGATGAGATGTATAGTGATACGTACTGATCTGTTCAGATTTTCTGCTACATTTACAGTGAGATGCAGAATGAGGAATCTGGCACAGAGGGGCGTTTGGCTAAGAGCGGTATGTGCTACAACAAGACAGGCTTTTGGGAGCCCTGGCTCACATGCATGGGCTGCTCTTTGGGTGAGTGTGAATGGATTTGGTGTTGAATCTGGGTAAAGGTGATGTCTTCAGATGGTGGAACGTGTGATTTGGTATGACCTAAAATTCAAACTTGCCACAAATGTTAATGCCTGCCTTAAAAAAAAGGGGTGGCCAGCAGGGAGAGGGTGGTGATCGTCCCCCTCTACTCAGCTCTTGTGAGCCCACACCTGCAGCACTGCATCCAGTCCTGGGGCCCCCAGTACGGGAAGGACTGTGCTGGAGCACTTCTCCTATGAGGAAAGGTTGAGGGAACTGGGATTGTTTAGTCTGGAGAAGAGAAGGCTCCGGGGAGACCACATTGCAGACTTCCAATATTGGAAAAGAGTGTATAAAGAGGAGGGGGTATGACTGTTTATGAGGGTGGATAGTGATAGGACAAGGGGGAATGGTTTTAAACTGAGACAGGGGAGGTTTAGGTTGGATATCAGGAGGAATTTTTTCACTCATAAGGTGGTGATGCACTGGAACAGGTTGCCCAAGGAGGCTGTGGATGCCCCATCCCTGGAGGCATTCAAAGCCAGGCTGGATGTGGCTCTGGGCAGTCTGGTCTGGTGGTCTGCCTGTGGCACTGGGGTTGAAACTAGATGATCTTTGAGGTTAGGTTTCAACCCAGGCCATTGTGTGATTCTATGATGATAAGATGATGGATTTGGTTACGATGGTAACCGATATGCATTAACTTCTGTCGTCTTTTTAACAAACCACCTACAAAAAGGAATAGCTGTTCTGCCACCTTTTCACTTTCCTAAGGTTAATAGGCATGTCTGCAACACTTGAAAGCAAAATACAAGCTGTAAAATTAGTTTTATAGATTTATAATAGGTCAGTACGTTTTGGATTTAAAGGATAGTTGGCGGCAGGAAATACTCCAATTGTCAGTGACCACATTTTGTTATCTCTGTTATAGCTGTAATTTCCTAAAATGTTAGCTAATGATCTGATGTATTATCGTCACAACACCAGCCTGTTTGTAGGATCTTTTACCCAAATAATTAGGAAATGATGAGGTTTTTTACCCAAGATGTTTGAGACTGATGAAGTACAGAAAGAAAAATACCTCCCTCGGTATTAGAAGACTTGAAAACTAATGAAGATGAAATAAAAAGTACAGAAAGGATAATATACTGAACGTGAAGCATGACAGAAAACCCACAGTGGTTCTTGTAGCCATGAAAGAAATACACTGACTGTTAGAATCCAAGGTCCTTTAGGAAAAAAACGTAGTATGAAATAGATCAATAACTAGCAAGGAAGTCTGCAATTGCTTTCTGTCTAACTTTGTGGAGTTTACCTGACTTCCATACAGGAATCTAGGGAGAAAACTCCTTTTCATTAGTCTGAAAAACCTGTTTCAAAGGTTCTTGGACATTTTATTCATTTCCTCTACAGAGTGTATATTGGATCACTGCATTACTTTTTGCAACACAGAACTGGTCAATGACAGCGTTGAGGTGACTCTGGCTCGCAATTGCTTTTCCCCGTTGGGTTTCAGAGAGGTGAGTGTGAGGTTTGCATTCGCAGGACCTTTTGATCCTAGGAGAAAACCCTAATGAAGAACACAGTAAGCTGTTGGTGTCGTACGCAGTCTGATGTTCTCTATGCTTAACCTTATGACTAGGCAGTAGAGGGCGGTTTTCAGAGCAAGCTGAAGTGTTTGAAAAGTAAAGATGGAAGATGAATTTTTCCATTGTTAACTTTTTCCTTCTGATTTCTCACTGGGATTTGAGCACAGGTTGTCTGTTAACATCAATAGGCCTGGGCACCTAGGGGTGCCTCCTGTTTTTCTTCAGTAGTTATTGGGTTAAGAAGTACAGCAGTCGTTTGTTACCATTGCGATCAAAGCAAAACCCTTAGAGATCCTGATGTTAATAAGACTGATTAACAGCTAAAATTATAGTTACAAACCTAAGATTTGAGTAAAGATATTGTATGAATATGTGTATTCATGCACACCTCACTAATGGTTACTTTCTTTGTTTTTTACCAGTTAACAAATGTCTTCTGTACTTGTTCTAAGAAGTGTGTATTTGCATGTAAAAATCTCCCTGGGAATTGCTTGTCTGCTTTTTAGGGCTGGGGGGGGGGGACAGGATGAGTGCAAGAGGAGAGGGAAAGAAGAACTGTCAGGCAATTATACTGAAATTTATGTTAGTACGGCCTAATCCAGCTAAATTTAGGGAGTGGGGGGAGACCACCTTTCTGCTAACCTGATGGTGCAGTTACACTGAAAGCATCTGTCGCTTACTCAGATGATTTTCAAGTACACTGTGTTTATGATGATATTTTTGTGCAGCTGACCAAATTGCTATGGCTCTGCCAAGGAAGTTACACAGCAGTGTTTGTTCCTCACCACCTGCTGCTTTATGAGCAGCAAGACAGAGAGCTGGTACATGACTGAGGAGCATGAATGCCCCAAAAGGACAGTGGCTGAGGAAGGAAAGCAAAAATAATGTGAATCGTGTACTGTGTATGTCATTAGTAACCTGCAGGTTGGATTGACAAAATACATTGCAAAGCTGGGTGGGAAATATAAGCAGTATTACTTTTAAATCAACTTATTCAGTCCACATTTCTATACACAGCTCACTATGTTAAGGCAAAAAAAAACAAAGCCAGGGTTTTGAATATATAATTTCAGAATATTTGCTTTTGCAGTTCATTGGGCTTTTCCAAATATTTATCTTTTTTTTTCTTCCTTTGGAAAAAAATTGATATGCTCTTATTACAAGACAGATGTTCGTGGTTGTTCATTAGTCTGCTATCTGGCATAATCCTGCCCGCTGCCTTGTTTGGAATTAGGGCTGCTGCTTTAATAAATGCAAGAGTAGCACTGGTTTTCTAAGTAAAGAACGTGCATGTACACAGCATCTGAAGCTCTTCCTCTGTCCTGTCTGCTTCTAGCAAAAGCTGTACTGAAGTGCAGCTTGAGCAACCTGAAATCCAGCAAAGCAGAGCTCTGCTTGTGGTGGGAAAACAGTTATCAAACCCAAACTTTTAGAAACTTGAGCAAAATGGACAAGTGGCTTCAGAAAGCACTTACATACTGGATAAAGGTATCCAAAGATATCAAACCTAAACTTGTGCTCTAAGCCACGTTTATCTGTGTGCTCTGTGTTATTACCTTCTTTGCTAAGGGCTAGATCGCTCATCAGCATAGGTGGATTCTGTAGTTGCAAGAAGCCTCGTAGCTCAGGAGATCAAAGTGCTACCTAACATAGCTCAGTTTATTGCATTTTTAAATGAGCGTATATATTATTTTCTTCTTCAGAAAGTATGAAACGTCAAACTTCATGGAGTAGAATGAAGTTCTTCTGTAAGCGAGAACAGCGTTAACGGTGGAGTTGAGTTGCTATGTTTTTAAGGTGCTGTAATATAATTACCCTTAGTACAAATACAGACAGAATTAATGCATCGGTTGACATACTGAAGCCATCACAGTTACCTAAGTAATCCAATCTTTACTTGCCTCAAAGTGTTTCTGCGCTCAGGCTCGGTTAAGTCTACTGAAACAACAGCTGTAAAGGTTTGTACAAGGTTGGGGTAAAACGAGAACAGTGTTGAATGTGAGGATAATCTGTAATAGCAGAAATATGTTTTTAACACGCTTGTGCTCAGCACTGTTGAAGATTCTGTAGCAGGCTGCGTAGTTGAAAGGATGCCAGTGGGGAGAAGTTAAAGTACTGAAGAGGGTAAAGGTCAGTATAGTTCTATTAGGTAGATTTTGGTAAAGGAAGGGACTTTCCCTAGAGGGTGGCAAACTCAAAATGGAAAGCTTACTTTCTCAAATCCTCTGTATCGTGGTTCTCGATCATGTAGTCTGCTATCGAATCCGATTTTGATGGGCTTCCTGTGGCTGCTTACAGTGCTCTTCCAGATTGTAATTAAAGATAATTATATGCTGGGTTTGTGACCTGTGAAACCTATTCTTGCTGTTAAAATCTGTCAGAATCAACCTCAAATTAAGGAACTACAATAAGAAAGTCTGGCACCATCAAACGCTGGAGTTCATTAGTATGAAAGTATAAAGATCAAGGAAAAGACAGGAAAGCTGTCGGAGGATTTAACTGCTTAATATGGAACATTATATGTTGTCTTCCTGATGGGAATGAGTAAATTAAAGAATACCATGAGGTATTAATTTGCATTTCTTAGATATGTACCACTTTCTGAAGTTATTCACTCCTTAAAACTTTCCATTATGAAATATTGATCAAAAACTTAACATTTAGACACGTCAACCTCCCAATCTAATGAAAAGAATTAGCTCAAGGGTTATTTTATAAGTATTTTTTGATATAAGGCATTATTTAATATACTGTAGAGGGTAGCCATATAAAATGTCATGGTTTGTCCTAGATTAATCACAAGTCTCAGTAAAAATGCTCTAATGATGTATTGTATGAGCCATTCATTGTTGAATGTGTTCCGTTACGGGTAAAAGTCACCATCCAGAAAGGTCTCTGAAGTACAAATTGCATGCTGATAATTCTTTTACGCTTTAGGAAAGTTAAATAAACCCTTCTATCACTTCCTAGCTATATATTGAACAAAGTTACGTGCTAATACATTGCTGCATACTTCAGTTTGCCTTATCTTGACAACAGGCTCACGCTTCAGGGAGTCTTACACACTCTAAAAAGTCAATAATAATGGCTGCTTACATCTAAGCCTGATAGTTGGAGAGGGAACGCAAGGACTGTGGTGTTTCATTTTAAGGCTCGGGTGGCATGATAGTTGACCCCTATGCTCCAAAAGCCTCAGCCCACTTTTTCTGTTACTTTTAAAAACAAAAATGAGGAGGGGGGGGAAAGAAATCTTCCGTTATACGTTCATCACAGACCAAATACAATCCTGAAAGGTAATAGAAATACGTCAGATTTGATTTCTAGGCAATGCGCTCATCGACCATAAGAATTTGGTTGGTTTTTTTTGGAGAACAGCAACAGAAAAGCAATTTAGCTGTGGGTGTTTTTCTTACTTTCCTTAATTTAATTTTCCCACTTAAGTAATCTGCAATAGGGCAGACTGCTTCTACTGGCTACCTTGGCTATAAAAACAAACAGGTAAATAAATAAATAGCTAAGATAGGTAGTCTCTCACCCACTTGTTTCAGAAGATGAAACAACATGCTGCCTTGAATTCAGAGGGATTTGTCCCCCGAGAGTCTCAGAATACAACCATATAAAGATAGAGCTGGAACTGCCAGAGAAGCGCTTGGTTTTTGTTGGTGTTGATCTTTTTAGTGAAGTCGATGCTGAAAAGTGAGAATTAACACGAACTCAGGTGAAAATATAGGAGGAGATGGTCCTGAATTCGTAGTGGTATTTTATGTTTAACCTGTGCAGAAGCTGAAGCATCTTTAAGCAGAGCTTCAGGAAGCTCTCACCATTAGTGGAGCGAGCAATACGTTGTCACCTTTGAAATACTGTCTGAACGTACTCAGTCTTCTTGTCAGGTAGAGTAGCTTAGACGCTCAACTCGAGTGCCCTTAGAGGATAGGTTGGATGGGACCCTGGGCAGCCTGGTCCGCTACCAGATCTGGAGGTTGGCAGCCCTGCTTGTGGCAGGGAGTTGGAACTTGATGATCAATGGGGTCCCTTCGAACCTCTTTCTATGACAGCGCTTTATATCATCGTAGGTACTGCTGTTTGATGTGTTATTTTTCTCAGCTTAGGCAAGAATGTAGACAGAGCTTTCCTAGCGAGTTACACTGCAAAGTGCTTTTCCTATAGGTTATTATTGAAATGCAAACATGCTTAGGGCCATGTCAGCCTACCTTACGCAGAGTTCAAATAAATGAATTTATTTTTTTTCTTTTACGGAACATACTGGGATTAAAGAGTGGGATTTGAAAGCTCACATATGTATGCCGTCTTACATGCTGTGTTTTAATGAGATCCCTGTGACACAGCCTGGATGTACTGGAAAAAAATCATAGCCGTTCTCTTACCTTCCAGCTTCTAGAATACTTGCTAGACATACGGGCCATTGCAAGAACTCATCTTTCTTGAAAGAAAAGCAGCAATCATCCAGCTATAAGGTGAATGCTTAGAGCTTTTCTTTTAGCTATGTACCCTTACACAGTCCTTTGTGTCATTCTTTTACTCTGCTATAGCTTCACAGATTAATATGGGCCTATTTTCCTTCTGCTACAAAGTGAGGTTAGAGAGTAGAGATGGGAAAGGAAAAAGCATGTGTAGAGATGATAGTGCTGTGGTCCTGGATTACTCTGCAGGGATTCAGTCTTCTTTTAATTTTTTTTTAACATTTTTAACAGCTTTTGTATTTATGTGAACATGATTTTACATTCTACTCATTCTAAATAATTGGGGGAAGTATTGAAAACCTGTTGAAACCTCTTCCCTTAGCGCATTTTTAGTTGCAAGGTGAGCCGAAAAGATGAAGAGTTTAAGGATTACAGCTTTAGCTTGTGGATTGTGCTGAATTCATTAATTGAATCGAAGTCTAATTGATAGTAGACTTCCAGAGTGAAATATGATCAAAAATAGACTTGATCAGAGTGATAAAACCATGCACAATGTGTAAGAATGACAAGGAAAGGTCAACAGAACATGAAGTCTTACACCACTACCCCAGAATCCTGGTTTGTTGGTTTATTTTATTTAAAGGTGGAGAAGAACTTGTTGTAAGGTAGCAAATCGGAGTTACTATAGCTTTCTCTCAGTACCATCTAAACTCAGATATGCTTAGGTTTTGTACGCTTGGGGTGCTCTATTTGTGCTACTTGGGGCCAATCTCAGGGACCTTTTGGATGCAACTGCCTTGGCGTAATGGCAAACGACTGCTGGCCTGGGAAAAAAAATTGAACACAGCACCAATGTTTTTGAGCAGTTAAAAAACAAACCAACAACACAATAGAAAAGGTTTTCAAACTAATTTGTAAAGTACCTTCTTTCTCCCTCTCCTTTATTCGTGGTGTTGAAGAATTCAATGAAAGATTCTTGAGCTATTTCAATAACGTTGATTGAATCTAAAAGGCAGTGACTTTGTAATTAACTAAATGTCCAGCTTAATCATTATAGCACGTTTTAATATTGCTAATATCTGTGAAGTAGATATCTAATCAATACATGCACCGGCTTTAATTTGAAACTTCAGATCAGTAAAGAAAAACAGGAGTTGGTGCGTTATGAAGCCTTTTAGGCCATAGCGGTTTTCACAAGCTCAGTATCTCAATGTGGGGCTGAAATTGTCACTGCCTGCTTCACTTTTCACTGTAGATAGGATCACAGATGGCTACAGAGAAGTACAAATGCTGTTTTCCTACTGTGGTTCCCTGCGCAGTGAGGTAGGCATATGCCAGTGTCTAATGCGGGAAATTAATGGTGTGGTAGCCTGACAAAACAGCTTCAGAGTTTGTGCTTAAGAAGGTGAAATTGTTCCACTCTAACATAGAACCTACAAGAATTTTTAACTATGCAATTATAACATAATATTAGCGTGACAGTCTCGCTGTTGATGTAATGTAGTCATTTTCCCTGAGTTCCCATTAATTCTGTATTAATGACATTTTGATGCGATCTTGATAGTATAATTGTAATGCATGTCATATCTAATAAAATTTGAATTAGATCTGCGCTTCCCTTAGCTTCTCAAAAGCTATATTTTTAATAGGGTGTAACAGAAAACAGTTCGAAATATTAGGAAATTCTCATTCTCTCATCAAGGAAATCCAGTTATCAGTTAGAGCCTTACTTCTTCATGCCTCCTTTCTTGAGAGAAGTTACGCAGACTCCTTTTGGAGGGGAGGATGCAGAGGCATTTGGTATACATCACTGGTGCAAATGAGGTTGTGCAACGCGTTCTGTTGTAGCTCTGTGGAAGGATGCCATGAAACGTTCTCCCTTGCTCATAGTCTATTGAAACACCCTCTATTTGGCCATAAGAACGCTCTAACTACTCGTGTGCCATGAAACAACGCAGTAAAACAAGTATAGAACTAAGTGGAAAACGTATTTCTGACCATCATGGTTAGCTATGGCAGCTTCAGGATGACAGAATACAGGTGTAGTTTATGCATGTGTTTTGTATGCTGCTGGTAGTCATGTTGCACGTTATCGAAATATCCATTTATACCATGAGCAGTCTCAGACAAAAGAATATCATATGAAACTGTGAATACTTATGTGGAATTCCTTATGAGAGTCTTGTCAATAGTAGCTGCTTTGTGATTCACCCCACACCAGATGACTCTTGACATTGTAAGTTCCGAAAGGGGGATTAACTTGAGTGTTAACGTATCAAAAATGCTTAAGTACTTTGGCTTATACAAGTTTCAGTAGCATGGCCTTCAACTTTGATATTTGCATCATCAGGGTGGGGATATTTTTAAAGTTAAAGGCAGAAATATCATATTAAAGTCTGCCTTGGATGACGTTCGATCTCATTGGAGCTTTAAAAGACTACATGCTATACAAGTGATCTAATTAGATCCATTTTTGTTGTTATTGCTTTGTTTAATAATTGATGATGAGTTAGGGTCCAAATATAGTACAGGGAGAGAAGATCTGTCCTACGGTTAAGTATGGGTACCTGCCAGTCTTTCCTGTTTTAAGTTAAGGGGAGAAGCAGTGAGGAAAGTTTCAGACGACTACAAATATTTTGAAGGGATCTTCAATCAGTAACTCAAGTTTCTGAGTGGAAACTTTGTGATGCTTCAATGGATCAGGGCTAGCTGGGTTCATGCTCTACTAAATACGTTAAGTTCTGATTATGAAAAGATTTCTTGAAAATTTCTCTGATACAATAAAAAACCATTCTGTTTTTCAACAACATCAGGCATCTTTTATATATATATATATATATATATATGTATATATATATAAAGACATTACAAGAATTCTCTTGAGCTCCAGAGAGGCTTTAAAATTGAAAAGCAATCAATTTAAAATGTAAGCAACTTCTTCAAGCATCTCTTAGCGTACTTCAGAGGTGTGTCGAGCCTGATACCTAGAAATAACACACCTATTGTGGAAGAAATGAGAATAGTTCCCAGCCTCTCCACAGCTACTCAGATGTCACTGAAACTTGTTATTCTTTATTATGATAAAAGTACATAAATACTATTACTATATTTTTCCTTAATCTTTTAGGCTTGTCTCGCACAAATGGAAAAAGTCATTTTTGAGACCTGATTTTTATTTTATCTGGGAAGTTTATTAGTAGCTCTTGGTTTATAAAAGTCACTCATGCAGTCTGGCTTTATGTATTAAGGAAGGAAATATTTCCAAGCTAAACAATAAATAGTTCTTTAAGTACTTGTTTGTGGATTGTCGTATTGTCTTTGCATGCCCGTATTCTTTCTGTCTTCAGTTTCTAATATATACTGACTTCAGCAGCCTTGAATTTTGGTCTGAGATGGCAGATTTGCCCTGAGGGGTCTGTTGGATATGAAGCAAACCTCAGCTCTGAGATCTAAAAAGGAAGGGAAGTTCAGAAGTGAACAACTGTTGCCTGGAACAGTTTTCTGAAGGTGTCCTAACTCCTTTTTTTTCAGTGACCTTGGTGAGCCCGATTGCTTTTTTTTTGTGATTTAGATTTCAGCTTATCTAGCAATGAAATGAAAGGGATTTCTGTAACCTTGGACTTAGCGTACTTAATACCACGCAGTCTAAATACGCATCATACGTGACAGCATCTACAAGTTGTTTTAGATGCATAAGGGCTGTTAACTTGGCAATCACTTCCATAATTTAAAAAAAAAAAAACAAACAATGAAAAATTGATGTTTTCTTAATGTTAAGTAATACACTGCAGGTTGTTTGTAGACGTTAAGGGGCTGGTCTACTTCTCTGTTTACACAGCTTATGAAGCAAGAAGAGAATCGGATTTTTCTTAGTGCTGTTTCCTTCTACTCCTCCCTTCCATCTAGCACACGGATAGTAAATTTACAAATGAAGTAGTTTTAACTCTGGTTCTGTGATTATGATAGGTAAGTCCAGATATTTTGGGTGAGTTGGCATTGCTCTTCTTTTCTATTTTCTGAAATTCCTAGAACTTCCCGTTGTTCCGTGAAGTGGCTGGATCAAGGCTTACTGTTGTTTCTAGAATTACCGTAGCTCTAACACTGCATAAAACATAGACCTGCAATGGGGTAACGAAGCTACGCAGACCGGGTGTGGTAAGTATTCACAATCATTGCTGTTTGGAATAGTGGAAAAAGAGGCTTCTGAGAATGATATCAAGCTGTTCTTTCTTTTCAATAACTACGCGTTTGTGAAATTGCTCATTTCTCTGCATTTCAACAGCGGACCTCTGTGGGCTGCATGTATTTGGTAAAGGTTCACAGGGTAGTTGGTTCTGGAAGTCTAACCTGCTCAAAGCAGAGATAGCTAGGAGGTTAAATTTCTGTTAATGTATTATTTTAATAAACCTCTGAATTGGGTCGTTCTTGGGTATAGGAAGAGCTCTCTTGGTTATCTCTTAAAAAAAATTAAGTCCTTTTACCTGAAACACATGCCTTTAAAAAAGAAACTGGTAGAATCTTCCGTGTTTTATGCTCTTAGGACAAGTCTTTTCCCATGCAGACAAATCACTGGGTCTCCACCATTCAGAGCAGATGAATCCCCACGGTATTTATAAAAGCCCATCTTGAAGCTTGAGCAGTGAATCAGTCGCTCCAAATCTATTATCTCACAGAGTGATCATCGCTAACGTGTCAGGTCTCAGTCAAGAGCCTTAATACAACTAATGCATGCAGTTGATGTATGTGTTTATGCTGATTGAGTTTGTGTGGCAATGAAATATTAGGCCCAAGTACGTGGCAATACTTCACCCTGAGACTTATGCTTTGCCTTCCTATTTTGATAAGAATATTTTGCCTTTTGGTAGCTTAACAGATGTGCTAGGACTTTAATTAAATCAAGCAGTGTTCCCAGAGGCAGAAGAACGGTCTACTGGGGGGTGGAAGAACAAGAAAACGGAGTGGGAAGAGCAGGAGAAAAAGTGGGAAAAGGCATGCTGAATCTGTTTTTGAAGCTCAAGTGATATCACTTTTTTTGAGGGAGGAGATATGTGAATGGAATTTGAAGTGAGGTTGGATGCTGAGTAGGTATTCAGACCTTCGGTAGCTAAGAATCCATGAAAGAGGTAGCTTCTGGATTCTGTTTTAGGTAAAAAAAAAAAAAAAGATTAAGAAGAGCTTTGTCTTCATTGCCTGTGTTTTAGAAACAGTCTTCTGCAAAAGAGATAAACTGGCTTCTGTTTAGTCTCCTATCCCTCTTGCTTCTGTTCAACCAGCACTACTATTCCAGAACTACACTCCTGGATATCTTGCGTTGTTGAGCTCAGTGATGTTCATTAGCTAGTTCATAACAATTACCCTTAAGAAATGCTCTTTTGTGCATTTCCTCTGTTATTTAACATGCTGTTTATCAGAGTTGACTTCCAAGATAAAATTATTACGTGGAGACTTGGTGCTTGGTCTTTACATAGCATATTGCATTTCAGTCTTGAAATGTATGAAGCTACTTTTCTAGTTACCCATAATGGTTCTACAGTTCAACAAAAGCACAAGTGTAGGTGCTTTTGCAGTGGTGATATGGTATTTACATCCTAACACAGGGTGCTTTATAAAGCACAGAAATTGGGATGGTTGAGTTCTACTCATACTTTGCCTCAGTCGTAGTCTTTCAGTAGTAACATACGCCAACTGTAGTCGTAAAGCTCCCTGAAATATAACTCCTCATGTTTGTCCAAGTGTTGTGCCTTCGTTCTTCTGAAAATGGTCTAAGTCCAGTCTTGTGAAGACTTCCATCTTGACAACACTGTTAGCCTACAGCAGGAAATGCTACTGGTATGTTATATTAAATGCATTTGTAGAAGCTTCTACTAGCACAGGTGCATTCGGGATAGCTGAGTATCACATCATTATGCCTTAATTCCTTCTTTTTTTCTTACTATCTGTATTTCCAACGTCTAAAAATAAAACAGGGACCCTAACTAAAACAGTTACTCCACGAGTGAAGGCAGAAGTGAATGTCTTTCTGTTCTGGCAAGCTTAAGCTTTGTACTGTATTTGCAAATGAAGGCAGTTGATTTATTTTCTTCCCTAAAGTAGGCAATGATATTCCCATACATAGTATATTCAGGCAAGCTTGCAAAAGTTTGTGTGACAAATAGTGTGACTTGGCACTTCTGAGGGAAGATACTGATTTTGAGTTTGGCAATAGTAGTTCCAATGTTTTGTTCTTATCTATATTGAAGGTGCTGTTCTTTGTGAAAGAGCATGTATAATCACCTTAATTCTTCTTTGCTAAGCTAGGAGTAATCATATATTTAATAAGACTGCCAATAAACGTAAGCAAAAAAAGGCAGAATGTTTCACTGCGAGTGAAAATACAATATTTATCGAGTTCTGCATTCCTAATGCCTTTGTATAGAATATTTGTATCTAACATCTTTGAAGTTGTTGTGCATCAATACGTGATCTCCCTTTACATATGCGTAACAGCAAACAGATTATATAAAGCTAAGAAAAGCTACCAAAAATTGTTGTTTTTTTTTAAATATAAATGTTTTATGTTTGTTTTTTTTTTTTTCTTAAGATGCTCTTAGTGCTTTTTAAAATGCATCTTCTCTTTAAAATGAAATGGAAAAGGCCTAAGCCCAAATTCTCCAAAGCTCAAGATTTGGTTCAGTGAGATGAGTTGGAGGAGTAAAAGGATGTCTCGTAAAAGATGCTTTCTCACGCCTTCAGGCAAACAGGTTGAGTGCAATCAAATCTGACAGCAGTACTGTCTAAGGTTAAGTACCTGAGTCCTTAGTTACACAAGTTTGTCTCTTAAAAACGCAGCTATTCTTAGTGGGCATGATGGGAGTGGGTTAAGCTTGGGCTTGGTTTTCCAACCTTAATGACTCTGTGATAATAGTTGAAGAATACTTGTGCTGAAGCTGCTCATCTTCTTGAGGGTTTCTTTTCCCTTGCAAACACGGTGAGAACCTGGAGCAGAAAGCAAGACTGCCTATTACTCATCCCCTTCCTCAAAAAAGAAGAGTAACAGGAAAATTAAAAACTAATTCCTTCTGTTGCAGAATTCCATGAGGTTTGTTAAACTTGCTCAGTATAACTGAGCATCAATTACTCCCTTGAGTACACCTGTCTTCTTCTTTCCCCTCTTCAGTGCTGTATGTGTGGGCATGTAAAGGAAGGATGGAAGAAGCAGTAGCTGTTGATATGTGTACAAGAGGTGCCTGGTAGCCTGGGAAGGTTGGCTTTTTTTTTTCTGGAAGAGAAAATGAGAAGCTGACTGCACTTTTTATGACCCTTTTACTGTTCTGTCATAAGTATCCATGGCAACATGACTGTTTCTTTCATGCTGGTGTTGTATCATCAAAATAACAATAAATGTGGATCTAAATTAACACGGTCGAATAGAACTTGCAGCCAAGAGTGTCTGAAAGGAACACTGTCAATGGAATACAGAAGTTTTCGGATATTATTTTACTCTTCCTTTTCTTTTTTTGCTATTGATATTCCTTTTCTTGTTCTCCTTTTTTTCTCCCCTCCCTCTCACTTCATTGTGTAGTGTGTGTAACTGAATTTATCAGTTCCATCCCTATGCCATGTGAAGCCTTAATAAGGGTCAAAACTAATTTCAGAAAGGTTTCCGTTCATTTCCATCTGTGAATGTTTATTGGCTTTGGTGCAGTCCAAAATGATTCCTCAAACAACTGAATGCAATGACATACCAACGTTACGTTGTGGACACATTTATTTTATGGACGTGATGCATAATGTCATTTCTGGATGACTTTCATATGAGCGGGCAAGCAAATAGGCAGAACTCCCTCTTCTAATGGTCAGACCTTGCTTGCTTATAGACAAGTTTGGGGTTGTTTTTTTTTTTTTGTGCTACACAGAAAGTTAATTTCTGTTTTGATATTGTATTCTTGTACTGTTGGTCAGGTGCTGGAATGGGCTGTCCAGAGAGGTGGCTGAGTGACGGTCCCTAGAGGTGTTCAAGAAGAGTTGAGATGTGGTATTAAGGGACATGGTTTAGTGGTGAATACTGGTGGTAGGTGGATGGTTGGACTGTATGATCTCAGAGGCTTTTTACAGCCTTGGTGATTCTATGATTGTTGCGTGATTTGCCATCCAACCAATTTCACTTGTGACAGAGTAAGGAATGCTTAAAATGAAAACATTTTCAATTAACGGCGAGCTTTACTTTGTCTTTCTTAAAATCAACTGTAGGATCAGATGAAATAATAAAACGGGGAGGATAGGCTGAAATGCTCTGAAAGCCTTGTGAGCTGCTTCTGCTGGTGTATGGTTTTTAGAGGTATCGGTGTTTTGAAATAGCATTTTGGAAACTGTTCCCCGCTCTTACCTTCAACTTGGTGTGGCAGTGGGGTGAATGTATATCTAATTGACATGATGATTTGTGAATTCTTGCTGTGCAGAGGTGATACCTCTCCAGATCCAGTCTGTCAGGATGATTTGTTATGTGATGCCTCCTTCAAGCAGTTCTTGCCTCTGTACCGTGATTCTTGCATAGATTCACTTCAAATGAATTTAGACTCCAATAAGAAAATGCTGATGTTAGGTTTCGTTTCCTTTTCTATCTTCTTCCAGGCGGAATCCTTAAGCCCTGCTGCCGTAACCTAAAAGCCAAGTGCCAGCTGCTGCCTGCCCGTCCCTCCCCATCCACCACTACCAAACCCTCCAGGACGCGGCTGGAGGCAGCACGCTGACTGATCGCCTCGAGCAGGCTGTGGGCTCACAGCAGCAGCTCGCTGCCTCTGACATCACTCCCGGAGCTCACATCCCACTCCGAGCTCCTCTGTCGGTCGGGAGGAGAGGCAGGAGACGCTGCGAAGAGGATCGGGGAGGAACGGAACGAAACAGAGGGGCTACATCATGAAATTCCTCCCTGCTTATTACTTGCTGCCTCTTTTTCCTGCGCTGATCTTCAGTGCTAGGTGAGTACAGAGAGCTATTTTGCTTACGGTTCTGCTCTGTTTGCTATTTATTTTTGTAGAGTCGGGATTTGCAGGAGGAATAACGCAGGTTTCGGCTGCTGCTGGGAAGTTTAAAGTGTGGGTGCATTTTCTGATTCTTGTGTCTCCCCTCCCCCTCTTGTTCCTCTGAGACACGCTGAATCTTTTACGTGTCGTTTCTGGGCTTTTGTATCTTGTTAAAGAGCTGCTCCTATTTAAGTTGACTCACAGCTCATGAGGTGAAACAGGACAGCGAGCAAATATAAACTCCGTATCTACAGCAGCAATAAAATCATAGACTCAACATTGCTGGAAATAACCTCCAAGATCATCCAGTCCCACCGTCCACGTACCACCAATATTTCCCCATTAAACCACGTCTCTTGGTACCATGTATAAACATTTCAAATAGTATGGGAAATAAGGAAGCCAGAATGCTGAAATGGAGAACGTGCTAACATTTTCCCCCTATTGAGTGCAGAAAAACACAAACACTTCAGCAGTCTCATCCCAGCTGAGGCTTTTGCATCTAAACAGAGACCTATGGCTTATCTTCTTTCCGGTGAAATACAGGTGAGGTGTTACAGTGTTATCTCAATGCCAGGAAATGTTGAAAAGTTCCTGCAATCCAGCAGCCCTCCTTTCTGGGTAAGTACAGCATGTCACTGAGAAAATACGAACAAAGCCTACTGGAACCTCGAAATAAAAACTGTTCTGAAGTGCAGTGCTCTGATAAGATAACGTGCATTGCACGGGTGCTCAGAGTTATCTGTGCTGTGGGCATAACATGTTCAGCAAGGGGAAGATACAGCTGATACACTCTATCTCATTGTCTTGTTCAGAGAAGAGTTAATGTTGGGTGCAGAGTAGATGTTCCCTAATAGCACTGCTCCCAGTTCAGGCTTCTTAAATTCCCATTGCTCGACAGAAAATTAACCTAAATTTAAAGCGTGACATTTCTCTTCTGTGCTGTAAATACCCTATCAGCTTCTAAGTCCATGAAGCACGTTATCAGAGGATATGTATATTTGTCAGGAAATTGCCTGATAAGGCATTTGTTCCTGTAGTTGTTTGTTTGTTTTTCTGCATGTTTCAAGCCTTAATTGTTCATGGAGTTTAAAAAAGTGCCTGCTAGGTACTCAAAGCAAGGTGGAGCAGGAGCACCTCTCAGTGCATACGCAAACACAGGACTGTGAAACTGTAAAATCTGAATGCAGGGAGAAGTGAGAAGCATCATAATGCTTCAATTATTTTACTACTGCACTCTTCTTCTTTTTTTTGAGGGAGGTGATGGGGTTGTGTGTGTAACTTTTATTTTTCTGTAATGCTTGTGGTTTAGAGACTATACAGCGAGTCAATATAAGCAACCCCAATGCTCTCTGAAGTACAAAACTCAGAGGAGAATCGTAACAGACTGATTCAATAGGTTTCCTTTCTGATTTAATAAACAGTCTAAGGAAACATTCACTGGCAGCCAAGCGTGAAACTTGTGAATTTAGATTAATAGTTCTACTCATTTAGAAGTAATATATTCTTTCCTAAATCATGCCAGAGTTGAAGAGGGAAGGATGTACCAGGGCAGTAAAGAATCAGATTTACATCTTGCACAGGTTTGCACAGAAATATAGTGAGAACAGGTTTACATCTTGCACAGGTTTGCACAGAAATATAGTGAGAACAGGTTTACGTTTTGCACAGGTTTGCACAGAAATATAGTGAAAACAGGTTTACGTCTTGCACGGGTTTGCACAGGAATATAGTGAAAAGAAGTGTGGGAAGTTGTTCCACTTTTTCATACGTTACAGGTTTTATGAAAACTGAGATCAGTGACTTTGAGTGCTCAGGAGACTGATCTGGGAAAAAGGCCTGTAGCATCGAACCCAAAAAACATCCCTAATTGAGGGATGGAAAGGATCAGTGTGAGACTGTCAGCTTTGAATTCTGCTCAAACGCTCCTTTTTTGTTGTGAAGTTTTCCTTTTGTGATATCATCCTGTAGCACTGATGCTCTGCTATAGTGCTGGTGATTTATAAGACCGGAGGCACTGCGCCATCCTGGTCAGCAGCTGCTTTCAGTCACTTGATTCTTAACTGCCTGCGTAGAACTTTTGAGTCATTTTTTCGACAGCACGTGATAGAAGCTTAAAAAATGACACTGTGCTATCAATATGCCATCTACTGGAAAGAGATTATCCTTTATTCTCCTTCAGCAGAAGACACTGCCTATAGTTTGTAGCAGTTTCTTGGGAACGTATGGTTAATGCATTAGCTAGACCCGAACATAGCAGGATTTGAGGAACAGTTGTGTTAGCAAAAAGCAGAATCTAATATCGTGCTGTGTGAAATTGCTTAGCTAAGGAAAAGCACAGGCCTTGTGGTGCAGAAAGTTTACCATTCTGGTTTTTTTTCCTTCCCCTAAGTTTATAGAGAAATGAAGCATCGCCGGTTTAATACGTTGATGCTGAAATCAGTGAACGCAATACTTAATGCAGATGTGGGCTACAGAGGTATTTTCTTCCTTGTCTTATGTGACATTATTGTCTTTGCCTCATGTCGTGGTTTTTAAGCTTCAGGAGACATCAGCGTGTCCTCAAGGCTAATTGTAAACGAATGAATTGATGAGTAGAAGTGCATTAACACACCATCCTGATGTACTTGATGGTATAGTTAAGAAGAGAAACATATGGTTCTTAATCTTGTGTTCAGTATTAATTTCTGATTTTCAGAACGGTACTAACATCTTGTCGCAGTCTTAAACCATATAAATGAGCCATATGTCTATTATATTAGAGAAAGTTCATGTTCTTTAAAGGAACGCTCTCTGTATTTTGTAAACTTGGCTATCATAGAATCACCAAGGTTGGAAATGACCTCCAAGTTCATCCAGTCCGACCATCCACCTACCACCAATATTTCCCCATTAAGCCATGGTCCCTTAAGACAACATCTGAATGTTTCTTGAACACCTTTGTTGTGGCTTTGAGAGTCAGTTATTACTCTTAATCATATTTCAAGTTCCTTCTTACTGTCAAAGTGGTAATAAGATTGAGGTATACTTGCCTGTCCTTGTTTGGATGGAAATAGTAAAACGTACTGCTTGGAGTCCTACAAAAAGTTAAAGAGAATACACTTTTGAAGCTGAAATTACTATTCTAAAGCTTGTGTTTCCCTGTCCATTTTCAGATTTCCTTGGACTATTTGGTTTGGGCGGATGTAATACAATGCTTGTATACGTTACTTTATTCAGACTGCACTGAAAGACACCTACAGAAATGAGTCCCACCATACCATGCATTCAATAAGTGCACATAATCTGTAGTAGGCAAAGGATCTTATTTTGTCTGTGTGCTTTTATAGATGCAGATGCTTAAGCCTTCTGACTAGGAAAAACACTATTTGTGGAAGGGAATAACTGCATGAAGTTATTCATTTGGGTTAGCAACTGAGATCCGCAGCACTGATTATCTTGACAAAAGAGCCTCGCTTGTTTTAAGCTAGAAGAACCCTTTTCTGTATATTAATTAAACATTACAATTAGAAGATCGGCTATTTAAATCAGCAGTGTTTTTGTTGCCCAAATGACAAATATCTGACTCATTAGAAGCATCTCGGTGTGAAGCAAAATTGGTCTTTTCATTTAAAAACAAGTACCTAAGAGACAGGAATTTTCTGCCCACGCATAAAATTTCCCAGATGCAAAATTGGGTTGAGATAGGATTTGATAGTTGAGGAAAAAGCATAGGATGTGTTTCCATAATAATATTAATAAAACTAAGCAGCAACTCACTCAATGGCTGTGCAAGCACGAGGGCTGTGAAAGGCAGAATTTGTCTTCTTTTCATGTCAGTGAAATGGCTGACACTTTTTTTTCTTAATAGTGTAATGGAGTGAATGTCTTAGGAAACCGACGTTAGAAGGCAATCTAGAATTCAGTGCCTTCTGAAGAAATACTACCTTTGTTTTCATCAGAATAAAAGTAGCGTGCCCGTTTCTGGTAGGCGGGTGTTTCTTAATGCAGGTATGAGTTTTGGTCTGTTGCGCCCCTATTTGTTGGAAGAGACGTAAATAACTTGAACTCACTTCCTCTGTGAAATATGAGAACCTGACTCGAATGCTTGCTTTTTCCCCCCATGATGTCTGTTCAAGTTCAGCTATTTTCTTTAAAGCATTTGTTGGTTTTAGTAATTTCTTTTAAAAGTACATGAGAATACTGGTATCTTTCTTTCGGATAACGTTGTTTGAAGAGCTTCATCTCAGCCTTGATGATGGGTAAAGGGGAATGTCTTTGACATTGCTGTGCTGCCGGTCATGGAAGAGGAAAGAAACACTGAAAGAAATTGTTTGGGTTTTTTTGTTTGTTTGTTTCTAGTTCTTAAACTCCTGATCTTAGAAACAGGAACAGGTTGCCCAGGGATGTGGTTGATGCTTGATCCTTGGAGACTTTCAAGGTGAGGCTGGATAAGGCTCTGGGCAACCTGACCTAGATGTGGCGTCCCTGGTCATTGCAGGGGAGTTGGATTAGATGGCCTTCAGAGGTCCCTTCCAACACTAAGGATCCTGTGATTCTGTTCTATGAAACACCCTGTGGGTTATGGAAAGATGTTCAAAGTGGCTTTGTTGCTTAGACTGATAGGAGAGTAGAAAGAACCCTGCCCCTTCCTAGATTTCGAGGTGGAAGAGTAAGACTTGCTTGTGGTGATGTCCTTGTCTATAGCCACACCACTGCTCTGCCATTGAGCAGGTGGCTGAAAGCAGCCTCCGTCCTGGGATCTTAGGCTGAGGTCTAGCAGCATCCTTCCTTAGCAGCCTCTGTCCTGGGATCTTAGGCTGAGGTCTAGCAGCATCCCTCCTTTTCCCCATGGCTCCTAGTGAACTCGGGGAAAAAACAAGTTTGGTGTTGACTACCTTAGCATTTTCACGTGAGCTGGGTGGGTAGCAAAGACTGTTTCAATATTGTGCTCTTTGAATGCTTTCAGAGACGCAAGGGCGTTGACTCAGCCCTATGTCTCCTGCTCAGAATTCCTTTCACACTTAGTTTAGGCACCTGAGTTTTCTAGTCTAAAGAATTATTCTGGTTTCTATCAAGCTCAGATGATTATGCATGGAGGGCTGACGTTTTGCAAGGACTTGGTTTGTAGAAGTGTCATTCAGCATGTGACGTGCAATCTTATTATACCTGAAGAAAGCATGCACTTTGCTGTGGGCTGTGGAGAGAAGTTTACTTGTGGTATGGCTCCATTATTTCTAGGAATGTATTTGGCTCAGTTTCCTTATTGATGGGTAAGTGAGGGCCTAAAGCAGTAAACCATGTGGTTTCGCTGTTTGGTGCAAGAAAGCCCCTTCTTCCTTCTGGGAGAAGTTTTGAGCTTTGGTTTTATTAAAATAAAAAGAAAAAAAAAACAAACCCAAAGAACAGAAAATGCCGAACTTGAAAAATAAATGAATGCCAAATAAGTAAAATCGCACCCAAATTCTAAAACAACAAAATAAACGAGCAACCAAACCAAGAAGAAACCACTGGGCTGTGATACAGTGCAGAGGTGCCCAAGGTAGTTTTCAAACAAGGCAGATGGGGCACATCCATCTTTCAGAGGAAAGTAAAGCAGGACCTGCTAGGAGCGGACTTCTTGGCATCAGAATGAATTTGCTTAAGGGCTGATCAGAGAATCCCCGTGCTTGCACTACAGTTTACTATGTAGACAGATACGTTCTTAATGTCAGCCTTATGCAGGACCTTTATTTCTCCATGGTTGCACTTTCTTTACGCTGGGACAACCACAGATTTAATCTATTTGTCTCCCGCTCAGAGTGAAAGGGTAGAAAAGTAGTAGATTTTGGTGAAGACTCATACTTTTTATGAGATCATTTGCCCTGATGGCAGGGCTAGTTTCGGAGGAAGAATAATGACCTTGGAGTTGTTACGCTTTAAATGTTTTATTTAAGACTAGAAGATAACCTAGCAATGTAGTCCACAAATGTAAGCCATCAACCTACATTAGAACTCCAGATAGTTTGTCTCGGTTTGGCCAGAAATACTGTAAGATAAATTATTTTGAGGTATTTATGTTATATTAAGGAAAAAAAAAAAAGGGGGTGGGAAACGAGGGTGGTAGAAGAATGGATGATGCTAAAAAAGAAACCAAAAAGTCACCTTTGGGAGTAACTTATTTTAGATTCCATCTAATCTGTGGATAGAATTTTTAAGTTCCGTGTAATATCAGTTAAATCTCGAGGTCCTCTAGAATTCAGTCTTTAAAATGTAATAGAAGGGTTGGACTTCTGGTTGTTATGCTACATGTAATGCATTTCTGCCTAGGATGCTAGCAGTGGAGATGCTTTTGAAATTTCATGTCGTTTTTGTTTTGAGGGAAATTGTAGCTGACACTTCACTGTTTTTCTTATTTATTAGTTCAGCTAGGTCTGGGTATAAGGATATCAAACTAAAGTTGAAATCCTTCCTTCTACAAAAATGTATTTCGTATTGCTTCTGTATTTAACAGAAACCTGTTCCCAGACAGTGATCCTTACGATACACCAATCTGCAGACAAATAAATCTCATTTATGCAACTTGTCAGAAAGCGTTTCTCCTCGTTATCTGGCGTTGCACACTGGCTGTCTTGTAAGGGTCAGGTCTGTAAGTATTTTCTGAAGGGAAGACAAGCATTGTTTTGGCCAAAAAGAATAAAGGTATGTCAGGCTATCCTTCAATCTCAGTATTGTGCCAAGGCTTAAGATGTTATGTTTGTCATATTTGCTATTTCAGACTTACTGGGGTGGCAGGTGTCTTTTAGAAATGCTGAGGAATAAATTGGAAAATATGACGTTGCATCAAACAGCGTCTGAGTTGTTCTCATCTTCTTAGGCTGTTACTCACCATCCTTCTCACTTTACATCATCTCACTCCCACGTTTATTAATCCTTGCTTTTACTGCATATTAGAGGGAGCGCTAAAGGAAACGTTGCTGAGATCTCTGCTCTGTTTGCTCAAATGGAGTGTTCTGGTGAATCAGAAGAGAAATTAATATCTCGGATTTTTGAGCTGAAGAAATAAGTCCGTGGAATTGCTCAATATCTTATTTGCTAGTGTTGATGGACAGCATCAATAGAAAGCAGTACAGGGAAACGTCAAATTCCTCATGTGTTCTGTTTCCACGTGCTGAGAAGATAAGGCCAGTACGCTGCCAGATGCTGTATTTTACTCAGAATTGTTAATTATTCCAGCCATTTGCATGCTTCTATTCTTATGAATGCGAATGTTTTATCAGTTTACATTCACCACATCTTTGTGGAGTATAGGTGGGCTTGTTCCTCATTTGCAGACTAGGAAAGTGGAAGCTCATTAAAAACCACGCTTGCTGTCAGACAAGTTGCAGCGTTAAAAAGAAAAGAGTGCATTTGCTGAATTGTATCTGACTGCAGAACTGTCACTTTCCCCTTTTAGTTGGAGATGGAACTGCAGCAGAACATTCCTCTAACATCTCTATATGAACTTTTTGAGGTTACCACGCTCTTCTGTTAAGCATTATAACGCACCATTGCTAGGCCTTTGGATCCTTGTTGCTTTTTACGATGGCGGAGCTGTATCAGTGGACAAGGGAAGAGCCACTAATGTCATCTGTCAGGACTTCAGCGAGGCCTTTTGACGTGGTACCCCGCAACGTTCTTCTCTACAGATTGGAAAGGCACAGACTTTGTTGGTGGACTGTTCAATGGATGAGAGACTGGTGGTGAGGTCATACCCAGATAGTGGTGATCAATGGCCCCATGTCCGGATGGAGACCAGTGACGAATGGTGTCCCACGAGGGTCAGTGCTCAGGCCAGTGTTCCTTAACATCTTCATAAGGGACATACACAGTGGGATTGAGCACACCCTCAACAGTCCCTGTAATCTCACTACGGTGTAACCCTTTAATACCTTTCCAGGTGTTGTGGATCTTTGTTTGAATAGCGAAAGGGGTCAGGAAGGAGACAGATTTCAAGGCCTTATGGGTCAGAAGAAAAAAAGTAGTTGGTTACTGGTACCATATATGTGAATTCACAGTACGTGATTTTTCTTGTCAAGTGCTTCTGTGACTTTATTGGTGCGAATGACAACAGAAATAAGCAATGTGACTTCTTGGAACTGGTGAGTTCAAGGACTGGGAGTGACAGTAACCACAGTAATGCACAGTGCCCACTTGATTTATGCCTTCTGGTAAATCTTTTTCCCCCGATTCCCATCACATTTGAATGATTTTGCAGTTGTGTTCTATTTTCTTTCAGACTTGCCTATGGCAGGAAGCAAAAAGAAGAAAGCGAGACTTCACTGAAATGTAGATGACAAAAGAAAAATGTGTGAAAATGGAATTTGGCAAGACTCTGGAAAGCAGATGTGCTCTGGGTGGCTTCAGATTGGTTGTTGATGCAGCGTAGTGAAATGCGTGCTCAGTTTGCAAAGAGAGAATGTCTGTCGTCACAAATGTTGTTTTTTTTAATGGAGAAATCAAATCAGTTTTACTCATACCTCACTTCCACCTTATTTTAAGTAGTAGTGATTTTCAGGATAGGATGAAGCTCAGCCAGGGTGCACAGCAAACACCTGTGTTCTGTAAAAAGCTGAACCTTTGAGCAGCTTTGCTGAAATGATCAGTTCAGGGATTAATTCTCATCTTCTATGCCCAAGTACCCAAAATAATCATTGTGTTCTTACTGCCAAGTAGTGACTGGTTGAGTCCGTCAGCCCCGCAGGTGTACCTGCAGTGCATTTGAGTTCCTGGCGTTTTCTCTCCTGAAGATATTCACTGTGGCTTTTTTTGTTTGCTTCATTTCATGTGAAAGGAGCCAATTTTTGCTAAGGGACCGGACTTTTCAGAAAGACTTAATACCTATAATCTGCACCGGATTTTCTTTGTGTGTGCTGAATGAGTCTAATCTTGGTGCCTTTTGAATTTCAAATGGGGGACAGCATGATGGCTGATAGACATTGTGAAAATCTGAACGTAAATGAGAGCTATACACTTGAAAATGGCACTGGTATTCAGCTGCTGAGCTATATCTGGGGTACCAAATAGTCATGATTGTTAGAAATCCATTCTGACCCCTTTCAGGAAGTCTAGCTTTGCAGCTCCCTTTGTTTCACTGGGAGTAGAAAAATAAGGTTATTTGGCCAAATGTAGAGGTTAAGGCTTGGGAAATGTTCTCGTAACCATGGTGCCCCGTGACAGTGGGGCGAGAGGGCTCTCAGAACTCTCAGCATCCTTGTGCTCTCCTTGTGTTGTCTTCATTAAGTGTTTCTAGTTGGGCAATAAGTGCAGCCTGTCCTATTTAACTTGGTGAACAACTCAGTCTTAGAAAACGCTTTCTGTGAAATCTATATTTGTACACTATGATGGAAAAAAATACACTCAACTGCGTAGACATTGAATAGAGATTTCTCTGCAGTTGCTTTTCTATTTTCTTAGAAAATGCCTGTCTGCCATTCAGCGCACACAGAGGTGCTGTGGCTCAGAAAAGCTTACAAAAGCCGTCATTTAATTTCGTATCTTCAACTCAAACCTTCCTCTTCCTGTTTCAAATGCGTTCTTTCTTTAATTTCTACTTAGCTGGAGCTCTTTTGGCTCAAGGGAAGAGCCCTTTCCCCTGGAAGGGGAAAGAGAAGCAAGTTTTTCCGAGTCCATTTGAAGAACTGAGTAATAATTGTTTAAAGCAGAATTTCCTGCCCAGTTTTTACAGCAATTTAACGTTATCTGCTTGATGTGATATATGGTATTGCACCTTTCATATGTACCTAAGACTGGCAAAAAGTAAATAGCTTCTGAAAGAGCTAGGAAGAAATGCAAGACAGTGCATATACCTGAAGTAAGTGCTTTAAAATCATAGGATATTTTCATCAGAGATGAACCCCCACAGCACTGGTTTATAGCATATAATCTGATAAGGCTCAAACTATCTGCATCAAATAGACGATGGACAGAAGTTGATACTGAAGTTGGGGTTATATTCTTATACGTTTGCCTTTTACTGTAATGACATCACGTGTTTAGTGTTTAAACTTGATTATATCACATGTCAAAAGGATGCTTTTATATGTGGTAGAAAGCCTTCCTTGGTAATGTTTAATTATTACAGGAACATGAAATTTTTGTTTGACTAGATAAATCCTGTGGAACAATGGGAAGTTGACAAGAATGGTAGATACCAGAGGAAGGTGAAAATATCTTGTATGAAACAATTTCTCTATCTTAAAACTTTCCAAGTTACAGGAAAGGAAACGATCCTTATGGATCTTGAGCCACTCCTGCAGGAGAGCATTCAGAGAGGTACTGAACTACTTGTTGTTCTGAATATTTGCAGAGAAGAACCTGTAGTAGGCAGATATGTTTTTCAGCAGTTCAGTTGGTGACTGAAGTGGAAACAAATACACATAGCTAACTCTACTCCCTTCCAACCACATAACTTGCAAGAAAACTGCCAGGAAGTTTCACTACAAGGCATCATAAATGAGAAATCACCATAGCCGTTCTGGCACCTCATAGGATGACATGATGGGAGTGGTGGTGGAAAAACAGTTTGTTTTTAGTATCTAAGAAGTAGATTAAAAGGGGTGTTTTTAGTATCTAAGAAGTAGATTAAAAGGGGTGTTAGGTGATGAATGACAACATCCAAGTGTTGATGCAATCCTTGAGATCCTTTCTTCACCTGTATCTTAACAAAGGCCAACTACATCCAGGTGCTGCGTTTTCTATACAAAGGTGAATATATAGCTGTATACATAAGATGTGTGTGAGGTACAGGTGTCCGAGAAAACTTTGGAGTGTGGAGGGAAGGAGACTCATTCTGCCCTCCCTGTTACTACTCAGGACTTAAAATCTGGTACCGGTGTAGGCTTAATTGTTTAAATCTTAACAAGTTTTAGAGAAATGCTGTATACACTTTAAACTTAATGACAGCATGTAAATTTTTCACTGTTCTGCAGATTACACATCATGTGTAAGGGTCTTAGCTATCGTTACTTGCCTCATGCTGATGAGGGTGGAGAGAATTCTTAGCTGTTTCCTCTTAATTTAATGAAAAAGAATGGTAATCTGAAGGGAATGGTGAAACATCATGGAGGGTTTTGATGAAGATAAACCTGAAACTGCAGGCTTGCATACAGTGTCATTAGTGTGTATTTTTAATTGTGAGATCTTTTGCTCAAGGGAAAATACGTAAATATGTATAGCATATGTGTCTGCATGTAAAGGTTTTCACAGTTCATTATGTGTCCACAGCTTGTAGAAGGATTGATTACTGGCTATTTCTTCTCAGTGACTTGAATTAGATATGCACGCTTCTCCTTGTAAGCAATTAAGTGCTTCAGAGCAGCTGCATCATTAGTTTTGCTGTTGTTCGTTGGGGTGTTTTTGCAGCTAAGGCATCACGTTGGGATATGACTTTTGCAAACAGAAGCATCAGATGATTTCTACAGACAACATTGTTTTAATTCTTGTATATTCTACTTCCTTCAAAGGCAAGAAGTTATACTGTAGACAAGCACGGTTTGTGGAAAACAGACTAATCTCCAATTATTATGCTGATCTTGCAGTCTTTCCCTTGAAGAAATTTACACTTCTGTGTAAAAAAATAAATACTCTGTTGAAACGCAGAGCATCTACAGAAAGCTCTTATGTTGATAATGCCATTAAGGCAGTAGCTAATGGCATTATCAAGTCCGGTGCTCCTGAAAAGGTAACTCTGGAAACTGCAGTTTTCAGTGCTTACTCAGCAGTATATTTTCTGCATTTATACTGACGTACGATGACTGAGGATTTAACATCACCCTATGGTGTTGAAATGATTGTTTTCTGCTTCCAGCGCTTTAGCCTTTTGACCGGCGTCGCGGTTTGCTGTTCTTGAAGGGAAAACAGAAGGGGGGAAAAAAAAAAGTAATGGAATCTTACAGTCAGTGATTAGGGTGTATTCTTACAGAAAACTCTAGGATTAGAAGCTATTGATCTATAGGCTTGTATCAAGCAACAATAAGGCTAATGTTTGCAAGACAAGTGTCTAGAGCCAAGAACAGCGTTCCTTCTTTAACGGTCATTACTTTGATGCCTTCCAGCATCGTTTTCAACCGAGGTAATTTGGAGTGAAGCGTTCTGTGTTATGGTTTGTTTTTCCTTTGTGAGAAGGAGAGAAGTGGGAAGGCATTTATCTGCTTTCTTTTATTTTCTTTATCTTCTTTCTCCAAAACCGTAATGGAAAAGAAAATGTAAATCTTAGTTTAAGTGGAAAAGGCAGGGGGAAAAAAAAATCTGATATCATTTAAAAAAACAAAAAGAAGCAGAGTGGATTTTTTTCTTGACATCATTTCCATCACTACCGCCTCATTTGGGTTAAAATAACAACAAAAAAATGGTGATCTTCGCACAATTCTGTAGTAGTAGCAGTTTTTTACCCACTTATGGCTTGAAAGACTGTGTCTGCAATTCTGAGTAGAAGTCTTCCTCGTGCAGGAACCACTCCAAGCACGTACAATACCTCTCTTGCAGTGTACATGAGGCTGAAAGTTTAAGTAAGTACCTGATTTCAAACTACCTTGAAGTTTCTCCATTGTAAGAAAGAGCAACAAATACTTAAGTGGCTCTGTCCCATCAAGAGAAGACCGCGGGCTGCTAAAATATCTTAGCTTTATAAAGATCCTGATGGTTTTGCAGTCTTCATGGAAGTTTGCCCTGTTCAGGTGACACGTAGTCCTTGGGCATATTAAATGCCCTGGCAGGATTCCACCAGAGTAAAACACACTGTAACTTTAAATCAATTATTTGATCATTTTTGGTAATGGCTAGGAAGAAGAGTCCATTTGACACCTTTGCAGTCACTGTGCCATCCACTGAATCGTCACGACTCGGTGGGATCCTCACAGCATCTATGTGAGGAAAGAGGATAAGAAATTGGTAACTCAGCAAGGTCGGAATGAGCAGCACTCAAAGATTTTGGATGGAGAATTATCTGTGTTCAGGACCTATAGAAAAAGTTCATCTCTCTTGTTTACCTAAATTTGGGCATATAAAGGAGATGAGGTGGACTCTAGATGCAAATCAGAATGACTGTTGCTTCTATTACAGGAGCCAACTTTTGGACTTTACTCTCTGCCCCTTTCACTTTTTCACATGTGTGGGTACTGCTCTTCAGTTCAATTGTAACTTCACATATGAACAAATAGTTCAGAGATTAACCCCGTGTTCTCACTGTTCCAAATTCATTGCATCCCGTTACCAAACACAGTATCGTATGGGCGATGTACTGCAGTAATTGTGAACTATTTATCAAATCCACAGTGTCCCAGGTACGTTGATAACCGAGTTTGTTTGTCATTTGGTTATTTTAAGCTGTTATTTGACATAAAGAATTGTCTTGCTTTGCTTTGCTTTTCTGGTTTGCTACTGTGAGTTCATGGTTCATGGGATGGTGTTAGTTCTCCGCACAGCGTTGGTGGTGCGAGTGGTGATTGGCAGAATGCGTACTTGATCGGTGGTGATTTGACGAGTGCTGGGACAACGTGCCTCCTGATCTGCAAAAGTGAAGAATATGGCATCACATAAGCTGTACTTCAGTTTGTCTGATAATTCAGTAGGGAGCTCGAAAGAATAAACTGTGTTATCTGTAAGTAATTGGACGTTGCGCGCCGACAGGAAGAGCTGTCCATCATAGCTGAAGGATGGCTCTGTTCAAAAGAGAATCTGGCTAATTTAGTGTTGAAATTGTGGCTGGATCTATGCCACTAAGAAAAGAAGAAAACAGTGCTCTCCATTTAAGAGCCTCTCTCTGAGGTCAGTGACTACACTGCAATGTGAGAATTACTGTAGTCCCTTCCAGTATTCAAAGAAGAAACGCAGTGCTGTGTTTTGGATGGAACCAGCTCAGATTGTCGGCTGGCATCTGCAGCTTTATGCCTGCTATGGATCTGGCCATGTGCCAAATGGAGACATCTTTTAATTGTGAGTATTGTATCTTTGCCAGTTCAATGAGCGCTTGCTATATTTTGTTCCAAATCGGTATTTAAGCCTGGATTCTTACGCTGAGCTGTTTAAAAGCAGCCCCTGTTTAACACAGTGAAAAGCAATGTTAGAAGATGACTTGTTTCCAAACCTAAGCTAGCCCCTTTGGGAAAACTGCCCTGTATGGAACAGGGCTCCCTCCAAATTCTTTGTGCAGCTTTCAGCCATTTCAGACTGTATTGCCTTTGTGTGATGCTGAGCAATCCGGTGCCTTCCTTCTTACTCACCTGAGGAGCTCCTTCTGAAACCCTCCTCATTTTGTTCCATAGCAAGCAGAAGACATGGAGATGGAGAAGAGAAAATCGTGTGTTTAATGCCATTTAATACATCTCTCTGCTGTCACTCGCTTTCTTTCACTAATGGAGGAAATTAGTGCTAATTAAGAGTGGGCTCTCAGTTCAGGCAGACTGTAGTAACTGAGTCTACTTCTGTGGATGATGCTTTCCTTTTCCTTTTACGTCCTTGTGCTAATTAAGGGCCTTAAATTCTCAATAAATCCAGAAAGAAAAGGAAAAAAGAAAAAGATTGTCAGAATTATTCCTGATAAATGCCAGGCACTGCTGTCATATGTTTCATGTCCACGGGTCTTGGAAAGTGATGGAAAAGAACTGTGTTACAAGACTACCGTGTATCTGGGGAGCTGAGTTGAAAATACCTGTTCCAGCTTTCATTATAGGATGAAAGGAGCAGAGACAGAAAATGAGGTCAAATTGAGGACGTAAAAGGCTGGTAATGGAGTGAGAAGGACTGAGCTTGAAATCCAATTTATCTATCTCAGTGCTGTGATATCCAGTGATGTTTTGTATAAAGTATTAGTGTCAGAAAAGATTCCAATTGTTTCATGAGATGACTGATGTATACTGGACACCACAGCGAGAGAGAAAGTGCTCATAAATGTTTTGTTCTCTAAAAGTGAGACTATAACTATGGATTTTAATTCCTTTATGGGCTGAAACACAACTTGTTGAAGAACAAGCAAATGTTGAAGAACAAATAAATGGTTCGTTTACCGAGTTGTGCTTGATGAATGAAGCACAACTGAGGCAATGGTGCTGCAAACGGATGTGTCCTGTTTGTTGCTCTTCTGTGTCTTTAGCTTGATGATTTGTGCCTCTGAAGGGAAGCAGCATGTCTGGAGCCTGTGTGTTTGGGGGTTTTGACAGGAGGATGTGAAAGGTTTGCTCAGGCGCTGCTTGGAAAAGGAATTGCTGCTGAAAACCTAACTTGTAGAAATACAGCTGTCATCCTGCAGTGGAACTGCTCTTTCCAACAGGTAAAAGAGAAAGAACAGCAGCACAACAGGAGCTGATAAGTAGTGAAGGATGAAGGTGAATATTGCTTGACAGAAACAACGAACTAATAATAGACTGAGCTACAGTATTGGAGTTTCCTTTAAGATTGACCATAAAACTGTAGGAAGGTTTACAGAAAAGGAGGAAGAACTGAAACATGCATACATTTCTCTTAATTCAAATAACCAGTGACTATGAAAGCCTTTGCTATTTTCAAGTAAAATGGCTGAAGAGCCATCTACCCCGGTTTTTACATTGGGACTTGAAACATGCTTGTCGTTGCTATAGTAGAGCATTGTCTAGATGGAGAGGAGAAAAAAAGCAAACAAACAAAAAAGGCTTTCTGGATGAAAAACATTAGGCAGATATGATCCACAGAAATTTAATGGGGAGCAGTTTTAAGTGGACTTTGAGCCAAACCCACAGTAGATATCTTTGGGGAAGTTTCTACTTGATGATACTTCCAAAAGTTGGCAGTGCTGTCAAATAATGCCCGTGTGAGTGAGATGTTACAAGGGATGGATTTTTTTAAGTATTTTTTTTTTACTCTTGAAGCATTTCTTTTTAGAGGTACGGTAGGAAGGTGAACCATACTAATATACAGTGACTTACAGCCTGGTAGAACAAACAGAAGGGACCAAATCCAGCCTCTTCTAACCAGTCTTAAAAGTTTTATTGTTCACTAGTTAATTCCTGTAACCTCCTGTTGAAATTAGTGAATTGAAATAATTTTGTTCCTTCATAAAATGCTAATGTGCAAGATCTTTTATTGGAAACTCAGTTTCTGATTAAATTTGGTATTAGTATGCCAGTGTTGAATTCTTTAATGAAAAGTGGTAAATTGCTTCCAGAGGAAACAATTTGTCATTATTTAATGTATGGCGATGTTGTTCAAGTTTTCTGTACCTCATCAGTTGGAACTTGGAGGAATTTTAGCTTACGCATGTAATTTTCGTGATCAAAACTATTATGCTGGAAACAATTCTATTCTGAATGGTAATTGCAAAATTATTTCTATTTAGCTGGTAGAGAGTCATAGAATTACCAAGGGTGCAGAAGACCTACAAGATCATCCAGTCCAACCGTCCACCCATCACCAATAGCTCCCACTAAACCATGTAACTCAACACAACATCCAGTTGTTCCTTGAACACCTCCAGGGTGGGTGACTCCACCACCTCCCTGGGCAGCCCATTCCACTGCCTGACCACTCTTTAGGAGAAGCAGTATTTCCTAACGTCCAGCCTGTACCTCCCTTGGCACAACCCAAGGCCATTTGTAGAGGCTAGTAATATATTAGCTTCTGCTTACGTGATTGCAAAATTTCATAGAGATTTTTTTAGGTCAAAATCATATTTTTTTAATTTCTTTTGATAGTTAAGTATTGTTAAGACTTGACAAGGGTAGATTTTTCAATAGCTTCACAAATTCTACCCTTGTTGTCACTGTGCTTGACTTTCAGGAATTCTCTGTTTCATTAAATAAGGGATGTACGGTTTTTTTTGGTGGTGTCTTTTCATGAATTCTTTCTGGCACTTCATAGAAGAAAACGCGTGATAATTTCTGTGGAGAGATTTCTTAAGCAATTATCTATTGGAGAAGTAGAAATTGGATAGAAAAAGTGGGACCTGATCCTGTATTAACCATAGCTATGCTGTCTTGGTTTGTTAAAGGTGACTTGTTTGTACTTCTCAAGTAAGGTGCTTTAGATTTTATGCATCTTTTCATTCTCTTTATAGGCCCCGTGTTGAAGCTTATGCTGTTATCGTAAAGGTTATGTTATATTTAACTATTGTACCACTTTTAGGGCTTCATGAATTGTTTCCTTTTTGTTTGATATTGACTCGATGATGATAGACACAGTATTTTTTCTGAGGAAAAAAAAAAAAACAAGAATAAACAGGGAAGGAAAACTTGAAAACAGCAATAAATGATAATGTTTTGAATTTGGCAGGTTAATTTTTAGGGAGATCTGTAGGCCTCCATAAGCCCTCATTGATGCGTAAGTAGAAATGGTGAAAATAATGGAACTGTGGTTTGAAAGTAATACTTAGTTTCTGTGTTTTATGTACTGGACATTGACTTGAAATCAGAATGAAACTACATCATTTACTTTACCAAAGTCAGTACTTGTTCAAAGTATCAAGAACAATCTGTAAACAGTTATTGCATACATTCCTCCTGATGACAGTTGAGTAATAGCAACACAAAACCTTGTTTCCAGTTTTACTGAAGACAACACTAAATTTCAGCTTTCTTATGTGGTTAAGTTGCATTTCAGACAGTAAAACTAGACCGTTCCATTGATTTCGCTGTTGTGAATTAACATCTACATGTTCTACAAAGTTGATATCCTAGATTTAAGTAACCTCTGTGGAAGTACTTGAATGAATATATCCTTTAAAGTGCTTCCAAAAACAGTAAGGTTGAGTTACATTTAGTATTAATGCAAAAAGCAAGCACCTAGTTAGGATGTTAAGTACAGCTATGCAAATGAATGCTTATCTGCACTCTATTGCAGGTCATAAGGAAAGTTAAAATGCAGGTTTTATTGCACGTGAGAGTATTAACAGGAATTGGTTACAGCAGCAGAGTTAAAGCTGAGGAATGCTTGCATCCACTCCTAGCGGGGATTATTGGTATGTGGAGTTTAACAGCCCTGGTACCCTTGGGTGCAAATGATGTTAAAAAGTTCCGTTAGCCTTGTTAAACCCTGATGTGAGGTGTGAGGTTGGCTTCCAGTTGTGAGCATATCTAATTCAGAGTACCATTCTACTGCCTCAGAAAGAAGGGTATAGCAGGTTTTCAGATTCAGCTTGCTTGCAGTACTTGTAGGGTGATCTACTACAAGCAGAAGTTAGACTTAGCTCAATGGTCTGTAGAGACCCATAATGTCTCCTGTGATACCTAGCTTAAGTGATGATTACTGAAGGTGATGGCACCAAACAGTCATTCTTTTAAGTGCAATTGTTGTAATTTGGCTACTAATTGTATCTAGTCTCCAAGCAGGCAGAGATGGAATATGCAAAAATGTGAATAGAGATCTGGTTTTACTCATTTTATAGAGAAATATCTTTTTGCAGTTAAGGAGATTGTTTTCTGCTATTTTTTCCCCCCATTCTGTTTGTACCATGTGGTAACCCAAAGTTTGTTTCCAGACTTATCAGAGCCATCTTCTAGTGAAATTTTACTGGATTTAACATCTTGTTTTCAAGAGAGTTTGTCTATGACTGTAGGCAAATGTGGCTGCGTTGTTCCTCGGTTTTCTGACAGGAAAAGGATGGTGGGAAGTACTTTTCTTTCTCTGTAACTTCTAATTCATTAAGCCTGTATTTAAGATCATTTGGAGCCTGGTGTTCATTCTAAATGTGTGAGGTAAGGTCAGGAGCTCCCTTATCTCACGTAGTTCTGTATGCTGTACATTGAAGTGAAATACATTTGTGAAGTGTTCCTTCGGAACGATTTTGACTTTAATTATATAAGTGGAAAGTAAGCCAAAGGGTTAACATTCCATAGGATAGCCTGTGTGACTTAATACATCTCTGCTGCTGGTGGAAATAGAAAATTCATTTTAGCTTTTTATATGGATAACATCTACTATATCATAATTTGGCTACCAACACTTTATAAAGCTGTTTAGAAGTACTATTTCTTTTTTTTCTTCTTATTGGGAAATAACTGTTGGATGAAAGAAGCTCGTTTCGGAGATGAACAAACCAATGACAACGTGATAACGAAGTCTACAGGTGCGATAATCAAATGTATACAGTCTATATGCACACTTCTTTCAATAATGACTTTCAATAATGACATAGATTTAGGACAGTGACGTTGCTACAGATGTCAAATTGAGGAAAAAATAAACCCACGACCCTGTCAAGCTAGTATTCGTGCTGTGCATTTAACCTGCCCAAAATTCATGCAGTGATGAGGATGGGGTAGGCCTTATGAAGTGAATTCACCATGAAAGAGTTTGCCTTTTAATATGAGGAATTCAGTAGTTTCCAATTCACCCACTCACCTTGCTGATTTTAATACAAATCCAGTATTACTGGATTTGTATTACTGGCATTACTGGATCTACTATCCAGTAGTCAGAAAGATGCTTACAAGTTTAGTTACTGTTAATGTTGCACATGCAACAGCGCCCAATTAAACAGCTTCTAATGCTACATGTAAACGGAGTAATCTAGTGACAAAAGCAAAACACTGTGGATACTGTGAGATTTCAGGCTGCTGTCATATAGAAGAGTGGTTCAGATCTGCTTTCTCTGGTTTTCAGCATTAATCAGGAGCTTCAGTTGTGGGCACGGTGTATGGTTAATGATCTTTGATGGCAGCTAATTATCTTTTCAATTACAGTGTGCAGTGCAAGTAATTGAAAGATTTTGTTCACATTATCGGAATAATTCCTTTTCCTGCAAATATAAAAACATGACATAAATGTCCATCCAATGGAAATAGAAGAAGGACTATGTCTATGAGTCACTTCTTTATTACTTTCTAATGTCACATCAAAGCTATTTTTCATCTCTTCTTTTCCAGATGTGTCAGAGCTGTAGTTAAATTTTGCCAGAAAAGGGGTGGGGGAGGGGGGGAAAGGGAAAATGTATTTGTATTTTCTTGACTAAAATGCCATTGGACCAACAAGTCATATTTGTTCAGCAGAAATATATAGTCTGAAAGAACCGTGCGAATCACTTTGTTGTTTTCTATTCAAGTGTGGACTTAAATGATCTGATACCAATTTGCTTGGTTTTATCTACTGGAAAACACCAACTTCAGGGAAGATTAGTGGAATGATAAATGACTCTAAAATAGACTTTGTTTGCATCGTTAGCTATGACTTTTGTGTCTGCTCTTGGTGGATTTAGTCACATGCAACAGCTTTAGCGCAGTTAAGGAAATGGCAACTGCATTTTTTCCTTTAGTCCATTGCTCTCTGTGGGCCCTTCAACTGACAGCTGAAGCATTTGGGAGGACTTTTTCCTTACAGCAATTGCAAAGCCACGTATACTGTGATCAAAAGTGTCCAAGCCATGTCAGTGAGACTGATTCGACGTCGTACATTTATGTACAAGTGAATGTGAGTGTACAAATGTGAGAGGGGATTAGAATGTAGAGGGCTGTGAAGGTTTTGGATGAAGTAGTGGGTTATTAATTATGGGAGTGTGCTTTGCTAAGCATCCCAACAGACTCGGAATGGGCTGGGGTCCTGGAGAGGGCTAATGGAGAAAGGTAGGAAAATAAGCCTTTTTGTATTTTACTTTAGTTCTGGCAGTCCGTGATTCTTAAAATGGCAGCACAGATTCATTCATTTTTATGTGGGTCAACCGCATTAAGTAACGAGGTAGGAGTTTTACATTGCAAAATTTAGAGCATGTATGAGCATGCAACAAAGCCGACTAACTGTTAATAAAGAATAATCATAGAATCCCTTTTTTTCAGGCAGGAACGGAATAACAGCTGAACTATCTCATGAATAGATATAAGTCTTTGTTGTGTTTCAAACCACAGTAGATATAATCACGATGTGAGTGTTGATGGATAATACCCCAGCGAGGGACTGGTACCTGTTTCATGGTGATTTCTAACAATGTCATTGTTTTTTCACATCGGATAAATGCTTGTCTGGAGATGACATAAAGTATGTGTTTAGGAACATCTTGAAGAGTCACTGCTGTGGATGAATTGAATGTCAGTGGAGGAGGTGACTATCAGTAGGTGTAACTTAAAGTTGGCTCTTCCTGTATTTATAAGGTTCTAGTTACCTCAAGAGAGATTTTCTTCTGTTGACTTTCATGTCATTGGGAGAATATCTTGGGCTTTTCTCTAGTCTGTAGCGTTCTCCTTAAAGAAGAAATAAATAAATGCTAGTGAGACGAGCATTAGAGCTCGAGCATTAGCATTAAAGAATCATTTTGAGAATTCCTCACATTCTTCTAGCATTTAGTACTTGGCTCTTTCTTTTTCAGGCTTGAGAACTGCTTCAGTCAAAAGAGAAGTTGCTAATGTATGCATTTATGGGCTGGCTCTACTGGGTATGAGTAGGAATGGAGTTAACTTCCTACACAGCAGCTTATATGGTGCTGTGTTTCAGATTGGCCGCTACAACAGTGCTGGTAGCTCACTGATGTTATCACTCTTGGGGGACAGTACTTGCAGAGTGCCAAGGCTTTTTGTCTTTAGTGCTCTGTGTGTTGAGGGTGGGCAGGAGTCTGGAACACGCAGCATGGGGTGCTGACCTGAGTGGGCAGAGGTGTTTGGTGCCATATAGCGTGCGTTGGTGTCAGTCCACTCCATCATCAACCAAGGTGTGCATCATGCTTGGCAAGAAGTAGGGTAGAAGAAGAGGGGACTGGGTATGGGTCTGTTTGTGGAAGGCAGTCTGCATCGCTTGCCTTTGCATCACTTTTCATCAGTGCATTTATTTGTTGTTGTTTTTCCCTTCTTTCCTTGCCTGACCTATTGAACCGCCTTTATCTTGAGCCACCCAGTTTGTCACTCAGTTGCACTTAGCTTTTCTCATTCACCCTGAGGATTATGAGTGCTCATGGCTGCTGGTTGAGGTCAGTCCGCACCGCGGTCAAAATGCTTGCAGACTGAATGCCTTAAAAACTGCATTTAGAGATGGACATTTAAAATCTCTTACAAAGTCCATCTTACTGTCCAGGCCTAAAGTACAACCTTGATTTATGTTTATGATTTTCCCTCAGATCCTGGTAATATGTCTGTGCTTTTTATGACGCGTGGAAAATACTGTTTCGAGAGGATATAAAGTCACCTGGGCACTGAAAAGCAAAAGTGAGGAAGAAAGGAGAGAGTTGGTTTTCTAATCATTCAGGAGATGGTATCTCTCTTTATTCATTTGCTGTGACACTCAACTCTGTCATAATATTTGTTGTTACTGTTCTATGCAGTGTTCAGCAAGGCAGCGCCTGTTTTCAGTCTTAAAGAGTAAGAGATGTTTTAACATCTGACCTTCACTTACTGTCTGCACTCTATGGATTTCTTTCGAAGCAGATACTTTCCTCCAAGCTGCTTCGTTTGGACGGGGCTGGAGCTGGAGAAGTATGGGGGTATTTTTTTGTCGAGTAAAAGCTTTTTATGTTTAAGACTAAGCAAAATCCCAGTCAATTATATTCTGAGGAATTCACAGTTAGGTATCATAGGCGCTCCTTTTAAGTTGTGCAAATTATTACGTTATTCTGGGAAAAGGCCAACTATTCCCACTGTAAATTAAGCAGTTTTTTTTTCCATTATCTCCCTGTTCGCATCACCCCTGATTTCTCTTCTGCAGCACACGAGTGCTACAGAGTTGAAGGGTTTAAGAACAGCGTGGTGTACACAACAACCTAAGGATAAAGGAAACCCATACCTAAGCTTTTATCCTAGTTGGATCATATTCAACTCAAGCGAATTTGTTTCTTTTTAAAGATGGGATTTTCCTGATGCAAGATCTGTAGCGCATCTTAAGTTATGCCTTAGATTTATTCTAAAGGGGAAATAAGTTCTCTTGAGTTTCTCAAATGTCATTTGTGTTAGGCATGCTTGTCATCTGTCACACTATACTGGAATACATTGATACAGCAGTAATTCAACTGGATAAAAGCCTCTAACACATCGACTTGCTAAGCTACCACATTGGATATCTGAACAGCCGGTGCTTTCTGTATGTGGAAAATGGGCACGTTATTTGATTGCTTTCATCATGAAGTAATCGTAGGAGAGAACTTAAATATTTTGAACACGAAAGATGATGTCATTTAAATATAAAGTTCAAAATAATTTAAAGCTGTGTTGTACTTAAATGCCCGATACTGTCGGTGCAGCTTTCTTAGTCACTCTGTTTACACGTTCTGCTTGTGCTTTTGCACTGCACAAAGATAAATGGGACACCTGTGATCCTTTTCAGCTGTATATAATGATTCTATGACAAGCAGAGACTTCAGGGATAAATCCACTGCCTGAACTCTGAGGCTCATCTGCAGGGTAGAAAGCCCTCATTCTTCCTCATTGATTGACCTTACATCAATAACATGACTCGTATTTCAAATTTTCACAACAGTGATTAAAATCGAAAATAAGCAGCAGCATAGTAAGTTACTCAAAGTGAGGAATTATGTAAAAATTGGCCAAAATTATCAGATGTCAATGGAAAAAGGTGAAGCTGTTGCATCTCTGGAATGGGACGGCTATTGGAACGAAAGGTGCCTTTTTTTCTGTTTTTAATATCAAAGGTGTCTTGGGAACTGAAATTGCAGAATCATGACAAGTGTTGCAAACTATTTATCCAATCTTAGGTGATCTGGTATTTTGGATCTGGGATCAAATCTTTGCCTAGAGAGGTTGTGGATGCCCCTTCCCTGGAAGCATTCAAGGCCAGGCTAGATGGGGCTGTGAGCAACCTGATCTAAGGGGAGGCTTGCCTGCCTATGGCAGGGGGTTGGAACCAGATGATCTTAAAGGTCCCTTCCGAATCAAACCATTCTATGATTCTAAATCGTTGGTTTTTTTTCCCTAGAACTTTTGCTATGAATGCTTTGGATTTCATTAGGCACCATTTCGGTTCATGCTATTTGTGTAGGAATCACGTAATGTGCATCTGTAATTCCACTAGATTGCTAGAAATAAATACAACTATGAACAGACTGGGGGAGGGGGGCATCAATTTCAAAAACAGATTTCTTAGCACTAGGGATACTTCAGGAGTAATTTAAACGTTATCTGGGAATCAGGAATTCACTTGAAGAGTTAGTAGTGTATATTTTATGAAAACAATTCTGTCTAGAACCGCTTGAGGCAGTTTGTAGATCCATTCTCACATGAGTATGTATTGGAATTTATTTATACTACTGCTCTATTGTAAGCGTGTGCCTGCCTCAGTAGTTGTGGCATCTTACTTCAGCTTACTGCCTCTCACTTGATGCTGTTATTTACTGTGAATACTGGCAGTCATACAAATGCTTCAGAAAGGAAGCAAATGAATATGCCTGAAAGCATCACAAAACTTAATTTCAGTTGGCTATGAGAAATTTTAACCACCGAAGAGCCAGGTAGAAACAAGCTCCTTAACATTAATGTGTACTTATCAGCGTGTCATTTAACACAGAAAACAAAATTATTTCAGCTTATGTGCACGGCCATAAATTACTCCTGAAGTTGCATGGTTGTTAAGCTACATTTGGTACTGACTAGGTAGGGGGGTTTCTTTGCCTGTTTCCTCAGCATCAATAAGAAGCGACTTTCTGAAATTAGTTGTGTAAATGTCAGACTATTTCTGTTTAAAGAATTGTGATTATTAAACTGTAATCAAGATTGTAGTCTTTGAAGAATAACATGGCAGTAAGACTGATAGATTCCTATTTATGAAGTCAAACAACTTAGCAAGGCTTTTCCACTGCTGCCCTGTCTTCATGGCAGGCTCCTGTCTTCAAGCTTGTGGCAGAGGTGGAAGACAGCAGATGATTACTGTGATTTTGCAAAACGTGCTCCTAGAAATGTATTTATACTTCACTAGGAAAGGATTAAATCTGACTTGGCATGAGAGACGTGATATGAAGTCATAGAATCACAGAATCACCAGGGTTGGAAAAGACCTCCAACAACATCCAGTCCAAACATCCACCTACCACCAAATATTTCCCCACTAAACCATGTTCCTTAGCACCGTGTCTTCACAGTCCTTGAGCGCCTCCAGGGACTGCTACTCCACCACCTCCCTGGGCAGCCCATTCCAGAGCCTGAACACTCTTTCAGAGAAGAAATTTTTCCTAATATCTAACCTGAATATAGATTAAACAGCCTTTTCTGACATGCTTTCCTTTTTTTCTCTACTTCAGGCTTCATCACCTTGCCAAATGTCTCATTTAATTTCATGACGATGTTTCATACTTTGTTATTTGTTCCAAAACATAAAAGGACATCTACTGGATTGATTTTCATCCTGAGATGAAAGTGTAGTTACCCAAGAATAATAAAACCCAACCAAACAGAAAAGGCAGATGTTGATCCTTTGGTGGTTGAGATTATAATTTGATTCTTGGTGGGTTTACAGGGCTGTGGGGTCTCTTGTTGGTTCTGTTTTGGTTTTGTTGGTTTTGTGGAAGGTTTTCAGCCATGTCTTAACATGGAGGCTTTGCTGTCTGGTGGGAGGGGAGAGCGTTTTACTTTCTGGGTGGCTTTTATTGTTGTCAGTTATGGAATCCTTACAAAAGAATTTTTAAAGAAGGTTTGCGATTCCTGAAAGCTCAATCATTTTCTTCTCTTCAAAAGTAACAACACAAGTGGCTTCTGGAAGTCAATTTAACTCCATGAAAGCATGTTTATGAGTTAGTATAAAGACAGGATATGTCAGGCCACCTCTGAAAGTTGAAGCACCTTGACTCCTATGAATCACTGAATTTAGGTGGAAGGATCGTACTGAACTGCTCAGGTTTTTCTGTTACTCCAGTTCATTGAAAACACCAGAAATATCCAGCAGTACACCTTTTTTATGGTTCTCTGGTGTCACCTTCCAGGCTCGCTTTGGGTTCCCTTGTGAGACTTGGCCTTGTTTTTTGTCTTCTACATTAGTTTTAATGTTACCACAAGAATGCTTTATTAATATAAAATGCTTTTAAATTCATATATAAGAAACAGAGGGAGGCCAAGACAGCGAGTTTTGCCCTTACATGTGTCATTCTTTATGACCTTGTTCTGCACGTGCTTTAAGAAAACAACACAATGAAATCTACTTCATGAAAGACTGTAAGCATTTTAATCTCTTGAGAGAATAATACAGCACAGGGGGGAAAAAAAATCAGACATTGCAGAAAAGACAGTAACAAAGCAGCGAGAATTATTCCTATTTCTATACACTTTTTTTTCCCTGTAGATTTGGTAATGTCACTTCTATTTTTGTCATCTTTCCTCTCTTTAGTCCTTCCTGCTACGTCGCTGAGTAATGTTTGAGCATTCAGTAGTATTAGCAAACCAGTCAAAGTGCTCTACAGTGAAGAGAATATAAACTTCTTTAGCAGTAACACTGAGCTTAGTAGGCCACTTGAAAACTGAGCTATGAAACTACCTGAAAGCTAGAATGCTAATTGGAGAACTAGAATCATTCAATGGCTTGGGTTGGAAGGGACCTCAGAGATCATCTAATTCCAACTCCCCTGCTGTGGGCAGGGTTGCCAACCAGTAGATGAGACTGCCCAGGATCCCATCCAGCCTGCCTTTGAACACCTCCAGTGATGGGGCATTCACGACTTCTCTGGTTAACCTGTTCCAAACTGAGCACCCTCTGAGTGAAGAATTTCTTCCTAACATCTAACCTAAACCTCCCCTCTTTCAGTTTAAGTCCATTTCCCCATGTCCTATCGCTGCCCGCATAAGAAGTTGGTCCCCTAGGGTCAAGGTGCTCTTTGGTTCAGTGTTTAGTCCGAAGTCTCTACATAACTATTGCAGGAAAGCTGATTTTTCTCATCCTGATTCTGTTCCCAAGACTTCTACAATACTGTTTGGGTTGAAATAGTGAGAACATAGTGCATAGGTAGAATGGGTTGGCTATTCTCTTCACACATAATGAACTAAGAAAGCAAATTCCAGGAGGCTTGGTGGTGATTATAATGAACAATTACCACCTTGCATGCAAGCTCATTTATTCAAGCAGCTTTTGTTAAAAAATAGGCCAAAGTGGTTCATAAAAATGTGTTACAAAAACAGTGTTTGCTGAGTGGGTGAAAATATTTTATATTCAGATTTATTCAAACTATATTCAGGCTTAGGATTTAGACCTTTTTTTAAGCTTGACAATCTATTCAAATTTTCAGTTTTGGAAACTGAAGTAATTTTGGTTAAACGTGGAAAAAAATGAAGTCTTAACTTCTGTTGCTTAGTCTTAGTACTGAATTAAAATATTCAGTCTTTAGGAAGTATTCAAAGCCACACATTGGTCTGTTTGTTCCAGATACGTATATTGCGTGCACACCTGACAAATGAAAATATCAGGCTTCCAGAATCCTCTTTCTCTGTGTCTGTAACAACTGGTGTGATGTTTTATTTTTGCATTAATGAAAATAAATGGCAATTCCAAATCTGAAACTTACAACCCTTTCGATTGGAAATGGACATAACTGAGTGTAAATTTAACTGTGGAAGCAAAAGCAATAATAAATCCTTTTCCGTTATCTTAGAGCGTAATGAAGCTCCTAAAAAAGATGTATTCAAAGATGAGGTTTTCTGTCACGGAAGGTGTCACCAAAGCTGTCACCGTTGGTGTTAGTTTGCAGGGATTTGTCTTGGCGCTATCCTCAATCAGTGCACATGGTCGAGGAATTAAAACGGAATGAGGAGACGTGAAGATTGTCAGTGCAGTCAACACAAGAGTAATAATTATGTCCTTGATTTTAAGGTCAAGCATACATCTTTCAAACAGTAATAAGATATTTCTAAGCATTTCCAGTTCTGGACAAGCTGTTTCAGTTTCCTTACGTTGATTTGTTGAAACTACATTGTGAAGACATTAGAAACATTTCGATGATGGGATGGTACTGTTTTTTGAATCCACTGAGTATCGCTAAACTACCCCATGAATTATGCACATGACATGCTTGCCTCCGCAGCTCTACCAGCTGAAGGGTATTTAAATAGTTTGTATGTTAGATTAATAATATATCCTCACTGTGCATGGTAAAAAATAATTAACAGGTGACAGTTAAGCAAGCAAAGTAGAGGTAAGTGCATGGATTTTGCTATTGACAGCGGGAAGTCAATGAAACGAGCAGAGTACTTTGTAAACTCTTACTGAGTAGTGTAAGCTACAGAGTCGGATGAGTATGTCAGAAAATATGACACGTTTATGTAGCAATACTTGGCAGTGTCTATGAAGTACAAAAGAATTTGAAGTGTAAATCTGTGACACTGAGATTGCAGAGAGAAGAAGGTCAGCGGCTATCAAATCAATAATGCAATCAATTATTGCAATAATGCAATAATGCAACAGGGTTGTTCTTCATTTATTAATGAGCGCATCAAGCCAGATGGCGTAAGTAATGACTGCAAATATAAAGCAACGGGTTTTGGGAAGAAATGTGCTATATTTGAGGTATTCACCTTGAGTGTTTTGTTTGCTTATGATTTTAGAACACTGAACAACTGTGTTATCTAAAATTCTGTGTGCTCTTGAGATTTTCTGACAAAAGAAATCAGCAAACAAAGCTAAAAGCAAGCAATGAACTGTGGAATGTGGTGTTATTTACTGAATGTTTATCTTCAGTGCTGGGAATAATATAAGAGGAAAAAATAATTAAGCCCATTGGTTTAATTGTTGAATTCTTACTGGCTTAATGTCAGGTTGAATTCCGAAATAGTCCCATTATAAAATCCTAGCTAATGCAGAAAAGGAGTCAGAAAAACGGGTTTGTGTAAATATTAAAGCAGCTTTCTTGACTTTGATCGCTACCTTTCAAGCAGAAGCTTTCCACTTGTGAAACTTGGGATGTACTTATTGGGATGCCTTAGTGGATACTTTTGTAAACTCTTAGCATAAGTGAGTGCTGAGTTACAATTTTGATTTACTGTGAATAGATGTGAATGACTGAAAATCAGCGTGAAGGGTCATTTTGACAGATTAACCACTGTATACTTGCAAGAAACAAACAAAACAAAAGGTTTGAGATAGAGGGATTTTGTAAAAACTTAGTTCTGAACTTAGACGTGCTCTGATCTGTGTGCATACAGTCACTAGATCCATAGCTTTTTGAAGCGGGCTATTTGGCTATGAAAAGAAACTCCCAGGCCATTAATTAAGAGCATGCTATGTATTCTAATGAGGTACTTCTAAAGCAATATATGGGTTTTAATGTGCAAATGGATTATGTTCAAAAAAACTTTCCTGAAAGGCAGAAATGTCATGCAGCAAGAAAATGAGCTACCTATCTCTTGTGACTTGAGCATTATCATGTGAGAATCACAGAAAGGGTTGGGATAGAAAGGGCCCTGGGTCCATCCTGTTCCAATCCCTCTGACAGGTCTGGTTGCTACCCACCAACCAGATCGTGTTGCCCAGGATTCCATTAGGGTGTACTGAAGGCAGAATTCCTTAGCAGAATGATGCAAGGATCTATCTACCTGTCTCATTTTCTGCGCTCCTGTTACCTTTGTGAGAACTGAAGAGAAGTGAGTGATTAAGATGTTGAAGCTAACCAAGGGCAAGTGCTTGGCTGGTGAGCCACCCTATGCCTGTTTTGGGATCAATACCTGCAAATAGTGTGGCTCTGTACTGCTATAAAGAATATACTTAACGTATATTGGATCTTTTAGCAAAACTTTCCCATGTTATCAGTAGTTGCTTGGGGTTTAATGTTGTCTACCAATGTAAGTAGCCCTTTTAAACTAAGTTCAGCACAGCTGGTCAGGAAAGAACTGCATGTGCTTGCCACAGGAATGCACAGGAAACACCTGATGTTTTTCTACAGAGAGGTGTGGAGGCATAGAAGTGCCTTAGAAACTTTGATGACACTTAGACTTGGCAGCTATAAGCAAATGAGTATTGCAAAGACAAAAATCCCAGCTTGCCTGTCCACTAGCATCTCTCAAGTAATGACATAGACTAGTGGTTACAGGAATACTGCTGAATATTTTGAGGAAATAAAATTGTATCCTCATCCTAACGATGCTGCACAGAGAAGGGCGAGTACTTTGCATTCAGATGACTCCACAGCATACAGAAAAGCATGTGTCACTGTAGCAAGCAAACAAATCATAGGAAAATCCATACAGGCAGTCTGCCTATTCAGCGCTGCTCTATGTAGCATCACTCTAGGAATGAGTGATGCTACTGTTCAGTAAGTTCCTAAGTCGTGTGATATTTAGGAAGGTAGACAAAGCAAGTGTTAGTGAAACCCCGACCCATCGCATAATAGCATGCAAGCTTTACATAAACAGAAGTGCACGAGGGTGAGAGGATGGAACAGTTGTACAAGGAAATTGTCCTATTGGAGCGAACGTCGCTTCTTACGAAGAATAAATACTTAAATAGGAAAGGCTATTTACCTTCCCTTTATAACACCGAGGTCTAAATCAGACATCATTTCTGTACCTGCTAATGAAAGAGAAGACTTCTTATCTAGTGGAGCGGTTGTTACCCCATCAGCTTGAATAGGCTGCAGAAATAACTATTTATGATCACAAGCAAACCGTTGAAATATTCATCTCCTAACTCACGACATAATTTCATTATTAAAAGGGCATATCCTTTTAATTCCATTTGAACGTGTCATTTTGGTAAATAGTCCAGTCAGTATCTAGAGACTTGATTTCTGCTGCTAGCTCTGCCATAAACCTGCTAATCTGATCTTGAGCAAGTTATCATACTTGCGCATGCCTTTCTTGCCCCACTTGTATTTACCTATTTGTCTGTTAGACACAAGCAAGCAATGTAAGGTAGAGAGTTTCTTTTAATAGTGTTTAGATAGTGTCTTTCATTTAAGGGCCTTAATATGAAAGTCAGTGATTTGATCCTCTGGTACTACTATTATACGTATAAATAATAGATAATAATTGAATTATAGATAGTAAAGCAGAAAGAATTATCTGAGCTGTTAGTTTTTAGCAGTGGAGGCTTTATCTTGTTTTAGTGCATTAGAAACTATTCTTTGCCACCTGTTTGTCTGCAAAGCTTGATTATGGGGAAAACAAAAGAAATTACTGGCTTTAATCTCTAAATCTGGGAAATAACAATATATTTATCAATGGGGCACCGCATTCCAAGGGTGCTTGAGCTAAATTTGTCCAATTAGGTTTTGCTTATCTTTTGAGACGATATAAACGTGGTTTATCTTAAATCAAAGGCAAGACAAGCTAAGCTGTAATTGAAATGGCTCCCAGTATGAAAAAGGAATAACTCATTAAGAGATTAAAACTCAGCCGAAGTTTTCAGCACACGGTGAATCTTCTCTTGTGTTTCAATATAATCAACAGACTGTCTTGAAAACTCTTTAACTTGTAGCATGAACTTGTTTTAGGTATATACTTGTTGGTTGTTGGCACTAATGGAAGAGCGTGAAGTAGTTAGCATTGGCATTTTCTTAGTGAAGTGTTCAGGTAGATTTTATGTAGCATACAAATGAATGTGATTTCATGTGGATTTGTCCCATTCAGGTTCTACCCCTATTTTCCTTATATCTAAATGTTTGAGTGTTAGTCCAGTTATTACTTTATTTCAGGTGGTGAATAATATTGATTCAGAGTTATAACAGATGAAATATGGTTACATCGGCATATAATAATATTGAATTGTTGTAAACCCTTGAATTCAAGAGGAGTCTTCTTTGTTTTTCCCAATAGCATACTCTACACTACCAGCTTCTAATTATTCATACCAAAATTCCTTAGGAAAAAAATATCAATTGAGGTTTTCTCCTATTTCATAAAAATAGAAGAGATGTGAGTGGCAGAAAGCCCTCGCTTACTCTGAGGCACTCTGTCGTGTTTTGTCTCTCTCTGCAGGATATCACATATCTCTTGCATGGGCAAACCAAGGTTGAGAAGTCTTGGTTCACAGTGTTCTTCCAGTTAGAGTTTGCTGATGTGAGTAAAAGCTATGCAATTGCGTCCCCAATCTGAAAACATCTATGAAGATTGGAAGTAAAGATCAGCGCTCAGAGGAGCAGAGGGTGAAAGGAAACAGATGAAGGTTGCTTAGAGTGCAGCTTCTTATAGGATGAACAATTAATCAACTTAACAAGAAAAAAAGCCTTCCTAAGAAAGTCATGATACTGTGAGCAGAGCGCATCCAGAACCAGACACTGCAGGTAGCAGAAATGGACAAACTGAACTGCATTAGCTATCTGAAGATAGCATCTAAAGAGAGGGTAAGATTCTGCTGGTAATTCCTTTCAGAGAGTACTGGGAGCACCTCGTGTGGAAGTGAGGAGATATTACCAATCATCAGTATTTTTTTCTTACAAATTTTAATAATTGAATCATCGAATGCTTTGGGTTGGAAGGGACCTTTAAGATCATCTGGTTCCAACCCCCTGCTATAGGCAGGGACCACCTCCCTCTAGACCAGGTTGCTCATAGCCCATCCAGCCTGGATTAATTTATTTGTACTTAATAAATGTGCAGATATCTGGATTGACTGCATATGCAGCTGAACAAGCCTGTGTGTGAAATTATACTTGGCATCAGTACCATAAAACACAGGCAAATCACTAAGATCAAGTATCGTTCGTTTCAGATAGAGATCGTTGACTACTTTTTAGTCTTAACCGTACAATCTGTTACCATTCTTTAGGACAATTATTGTCAAAGAGTACTGTTGGGTTTCTGCTATTATTTTTGTTCCTGACATTTGGAACAAGAAAGAACAGAAATGTTATTGTACGTATCTTTGTCGCTTCTTTCATATTCTCTGAACTAACAGCTGTTGTTAGATCTCATCTTTTGGTACATGAAACCCAGTCCGTGTTTGCTGGTTACTTCTCTTCTTGTGCCTGGCCACAGTTGAGCTGTGCTGCTGAGATGGTTTTCTTGACATCTGTTGTTGATGAGCTTATCATTAACTTTGGCTGTGCTCAAGTATTACAACAGGTGTTGGCAATCTGCTGTGATGAAGCAGCTTTACTATCCTGGGTAACTCTTGTTTGGATTTGGAGCTCTGGGGAGGAAGCGTAAGTAGAACTTCTAGGTCTCTATTTATTCTTTTACCTTGGTAACTTTAAAAACTAAATGAGTTGGATATTTGGGCAGTCTCAAGAAGCTGTAAAAACAAAAGGAACTCACAGCTTAGCTCCTGAAGCTTACACATGTTACACTAACTAAAAACCATCATTTATGATGAAACTTCACATACAAATGAAGTTTTATTTCCATGCTATATGGTCGGTTTTCTTAGTTTTATTAACAGTCATTGCTCATTGGTTTCTGAACTCCACCAAATTTTTCTCTGAAATCGATACCATCACCTTAGCAAAGTACTACTGGGGTCATTTATTCTTTTATTTCAGACTGAAAGCAGCGTTTCTGATTGTTGAGAAACCTTTAAAGCTACAATTATTTGTAGACGAGCCGCGTGTCTATGACATACAATGCTGCAAATGTTCATTTTCGTTCTCCTTTATCTGTCAGCTCAAATTAACAGCCTGTTAGTTTATCTGTGATAAACGCGCCGTATTTAATGCAATGGGACAGTCTCTTAATTTGGGCACCTAGCGGGGTGTCAGCTGAAATTTCCTTCAGCTGATTTAATTAGCAAAGCTCCACGTTAATCAGTTTGCAATTAAACTTTTCCAGAATTCTGTTAGTAACAAAGAATGCTTTCATCGAACAAAAATTAGTATTAGCCTGGTGATAAAATGTAATTTGCATGTTTTTATTGTAAATGTGTTAAATGGTTGATGAATTATTTAGCGGTAGGTGTCTGTAGCAGATTTACAGATTTTAATGAGCTTTCCTAATTTGACTTCCCACACTAAATTGTACTATTTTTTTACATGTTTATTAGTCGAGACGGTTTCATTGGCAAAACATATTCATTGATATAGTATCTCATACTAATTATGGCCCTGTTCTTTTCATAAGCAATGATTTAATCTCTCAGTGATGCAAAACAATTTTTGTTCCTATAGATTTATATTTAACTTTTTCCTTTTGGTGGAGGCATGGAAGAGATCTCAAGGGATCATCAAGTCCAACCCTCCTGCTAAAGCAGGTTCCCTACAGCAGGGTCACGCAGGTGGGTGTCCAGATGGGTCTTGAGTTTCTCCATAGAAGGAGACTTCACAGCCTCTCTGGGCAGCCTATTCCTGTTCTCCATCACCCTTAGCATAAATAAATTTTTCCATAGTTTTGAATGGAACTTACTATGTTCAAGTTTTAGGTCATTACCTGTGCTCTGGCCACAGTAGCTTATGTTCCTCTTGCAGTCATGGCAAGTACAGTGTCGTGCTGAAAGAGAGATGTGGATTAAGCTTTCTGCTTAATATTTGAAAGAACACAGCTAAAAATGTGCTAAAATGGGGTGTTCCAGCAGATTAACCCTATGCTTTTAACGTTACCGATTTGAGATTCAGTGTGAATTGTTTAATTGAAGATTTGAACGTGGCATAGTTTACGGCCAGTCCGCTCCAGTTAGGAAACTACATGTACACATGCGACGGAGCAGGCTTTTGATTTCTATAATGGACTGACTCTCTGCTTATATTTGTCTAAAATGTGAAGAAGTAGGCGAGGTGCCTACACAGGTGTCAAAATGGGATAATTCGTGTAGCTCATACATCTGCGCCTACTCAGGTTCCTTTGATTTCCTGGGGTGTACAGAAATCAAATGAGGAGCTTGCTTGTAAAGCAGTAGTGAGGATCAAAGTGAATGAAATATTGCTGCTAAGACTTCCTGTCATCTCACATATCACTGCATCGCTTGGGTAAACAGGCTTTCTCATTTAGGGTTTATAGGATTTATTTATCTGGCGCGTGGTTGTTCTTCATTCAGTGTAACTTGCATGGTGAGCCGTGTTTCCTTGTTTGTTCCCATAGCCTTTGTCCGTTTCCATAGTCCTTTTATTATTTCCTTTTGGTATGGAAATATGAAAGTCCCCTTTTGGACTTCAGGGGGTATGAACAGGAGGTCAACAATTGTCTGAAAAGCAAAGAGTCCCTATTTAGGACCTTGACTGTAACTTATAGAGCCATAGAGGGGTTTCAGGGAGTATCTCCACACAATGCTCTGTGCCTCAAATCCTTCTCATTACCTTGTTTCCTTGTCTGGAAGCATTAGACTTCATATTTTCTCATTGCATTGCCTGCCTTTTGCTATTTGTGTGATTGCTTACTTTGTCTATGTGGGCTTTGCTCTCAGACAGCATGGCATCTTCGGGGCAAAAGAGAGTAATTAATGGTGGGTAGGCTAACAAACAGTACAGTTTTCTGTGTAAACTTTTGAGATAAGTGAGAATCCATTTCAAAATGACATTTTATCTCAGGAAGTTGTGCTCTTCAGAAACATTTGTATGTGTAGCCTCCAGGATGAAATACAAGCTGAATATGAAGCAGAGCATGCTTCAGCAGAACTGGAAGTGCTACAGGGGTTCTACAAAAAGCCAAAGATGGTCTCAGGCGATACGAGATAAATTCACAGGATGAAAGGGTTGAGCAGGATCAAAACAGCCCAGACATGGAGCCATTTCTCCTACATGCAGATCTGTTGCCCCATTCAGAACGCACCAGTATTTCCTCTTTATCCTTGAATTTACTCTGGCCTATTCAGTTTGCTTGCAAGCTGTGAGACCCCCCCCCCCCCCCCAAAAAAAAAAAAAGTAAAATTCTGAATCCAGGATGCACAGGAAAAAAATAGTATTTTTCAAAGATTGAAAATCTTCTGGGTAAACTTGCTCTTCTGCAGTTGACAGACATGGGAAACGATGATGTGAAAAATGAATGCTTGGGATCCAGAGCGTAAAATAATTCTAAATGATAGATAGGAATCCAGTTCAATTCTGAGCCCACCACTACAGAATTTGCATCAAGCATGAAGAGGATGCTGGAAGCTTGCAGTCTCTCCTTTGTTCTCTTTGGAATTTGGAATACATGCTGTGGTATCTCTTATTCCTAATGCTCTTTAGATACTAACTGTGTAGCAGAAGCCTGTGGGTTTGCTTTGAGTCATCACAGTTTGGTGGTTAAAATAGCTTTTTGCCTATGTTATGTACTGAATGAAAAAGTGGTACAATTAGTCACCCGTACCAGTTGTTCAGTTATTTCCGTGCTGCTGGGTTTTCTCAAAGAGTTGGGTTTTTAGAAGAGCTCAAAGCTGTCTGTCTGTTCAGTAATGCTCAGGATCCAGCAGCTACAGTCACAGAGGAAGAATGCTGGTGGGTACTGAAAACTCAAGCCCCAAATAACTGGTGCTGGGAGTCATGTTGTGGTTGGTAGGAAGGAGAGCTTCCTCCTGTGGTTGGCTGACAGACTGAAGTACGAAGCCAAAAGCGTTGATTATATTCCTTTTCTTATTCTGCTCATCAAAATGATGTTTAATTTTTTTTTTCAAAATCATAGGATCATTAAGGTTGGAAAAGACTTCTAAGATCTTCCAGGCCAACCAACCACCTATTACCAATATAGACTACTAAAACTTGTCCCTGAGTACTCCATCTACCTTTTTCCTTGAACGCCTCCAGGGACAGTGACTCTGTCACCTCCCTGGGCAGCCTGTTCCAATATCTGACCGCTCTTTCTGAGGAGAAATTTCTCCTAATGTCCAATTTGAACCTCCTCTGATGCATCTTAAAGCCATTCCCTCTCATCCTACCACTGTTAATTGGGAGAAGAGGCTGACCCCCCACCTTGCCATGACCTTTTTTTTCAGGGGATTGTAGAGAGCAATGAGGTCTCCCCTGAACCTCCTCTTCTCCAGACTGGACCATCCCAGTGCCTTTAGCTGCTCCCTGGAAGAACCGTGTTCTGAAATGTCTCGTTGCTTGTAAATCCTGACCTGAAGTTCAGCTGTAAACAGTTTCTTTTTTGATTCTCCAAACACCCCAAGCAGCAACAACAACAACAGCATCTTATACTATATATCATGCATTGCTGAGAATGCGTCCTTTTATTACAAAGTCAATGCTATAAATACAGGATAATGGCTGGAGATGTCACACGTGACTTTTTGGCTGTGTATCTGTTGTGCTCGTAGCACTCACAAGAGGGAAAAGCAGAGAAATGATAAGGCTTGGTACCATCTATTTTTCACCTTTTCACTTTACGACAGCCTGTGCTGTGACTCAGAGTGCTCTGCGCAGAGATATGTCAGTTAGAGTAGTTTGATAGGGTATGCTTCTACACTTAAATGATAACATCTTATCTTAGTAATCTTATTTTTATCTTACTTGTCCAAATGTTGATGAGAGCAAGGGCGGAATGAAGTGCAATTCGGGCTAAATACCGTGCAAACTCCAAGCATTAGCTTCTCCATTTGTCTCCTCCAGATGACACCAGGAAATGACACAGCAGCTTTTCATTCTTTCTAGTCTGTTCCGTTACTTCTGAATCTTCTCTATGAAGAAAGCTGCTTTACTTCTACAGGGACAGGTAGGTCACGTTGCACTCCATGCTCCGTATTCTGAGCGCCCAGGGCTGTATCTTTCTCTGCATAGCTGGGTACCACGCCATCTGTGTCTGGGAACTCATGGGAGCATCGCGATGGGCTTTTGCATAGGGACCAGAATTGATACTCACTAGTCAAAAGGCTTGGACAGTCCCATTCCAGAGCAGTACAGCCCAACTGCTGTTTCTTTCATAAAGTCATTGATAATGATGATGTATATTTACATTCAGGGCTCTTTACAGGAACTGTTTTATAAATATTGAAGCAGGGAGAAGCTCTGAGTTTGAAAGGTGCCTCATTTTCTGTGTTTTTTTTAATTTATATTTAGCATAAAACTTGAGACTTCGCCAAAAGCTGCATGGAAGAGTAATTATTTAGCATAAGAGGATGAAAACAGGTCAAACCTTTCTTCATTTCTTTTTTTTCACTTAGCTCTAAAGCACCAATATCCATGTAGTTTCAGCAGTAGGTTTAAAGCAAAGAATCTGCATACTCAGCAGAATATTCCCACTTTAACATTGCCACAATAATCTAACGGAACTGATTGAACTGAAGTGTCACGGAATGCTTGAATCTCTATAAAAATTCCGTTTGAGTGTTTTTGGTGAGAATTAAAGGTGAGGTCAACACTTGACGTGTGTGGCTTCCTTGCTTGGATACCTTTGGGATCTGAGGATTTGGTTGTTTTTTTTCTTGTACTCACCGTTCTCCCATTACAATATTTAGCTGCTGACCCAGAAGTATCACATCTGGAACGGCTTAGTGCCATTGATGGCTTAGTATGGGTGTCCTGCTTTGCCCTCTGTTGATTTTCCTATTACGCTTCGCCTGCTGTTTTCTGGAGGAGGCAACAGCTCTTGTTTCAGCTTTAAATAAATCAGAGGAAACTCTCTGTCATCAGCGGTGTGCTTTGTGCATGGATATGTTCTATATGAAAAGGAAGAAAAGGCATGAGAGGGAATGGTTTGATCGGGTTGGGAAATGGTCAGGTGCAAGGCTCTGCTGCCTTATCTCAAAAGTTATCTTCTTCTACGTTTTCAGCTCTTCTAAATCCTTTAAAACAACTTGGGTCTATGGTAGGTCATATGGAAACGTAGCAAAAACTACTGCAGAGGTCATACGTAAGCTAGATAAGGCGTGTGTTGGAAGAAAGACAATTCTGCCATGCTTGGTCAAGCAGTATTTTTCTCTGTTCTGAGATAAAGCAGTAGTTATGAACTCCTCAGATAACAAATGACTGTACAGATCTCATCTAGAGGATAGATGGTTGTAATAATATTCTTTTATACCACGTGGCGTTAAGTGTTGAAAGGAGTAATGGTAACTATAGAAAAGGAACCGGTACTTCAGGAAGAGGGGTTTTTGTGTTATATGATGCAATGGGAAGAAAAAACCTCTTACACCATGAATTACTCAGAAAACTTGGGTCTTTGGTTTTATGCTGAATGGTTTGGCGTGTGATTTATTTTCATTCTTTTCCGTTTGATAAAATAGAAGAACTCAAAACCAAGTGAGGATATGGAATAAAAACTTCCTTGCACCTGTGGCTAATGGTCTTTATGTATGACAGTATTGGCTGAAGCTCTTGGGGATCCGTAAGCTCGAAGTATGTACGACTGCAGGCTGATGAAAGGAGTGGCTGAAATCTTGTACGTGTGCGCGGTGCATTAGTGTGTCACATCAGTGATTGCATTAGTACCTCTGAAATCATATCATGTACAACTTGACGTAAATCTGGCATCGATAGATGCAGAGCCAGACCTTGCATTACCGAAATTCAGAGCTGTAGGCATGAATTCGGGTATTTTTATGATAAAAATCAATGGGTAGCTTGCCGTAGGCCTTTACGCTGCATGAGCGTAAGTATTCATGTAGTGTTCAGGAAGTGTACTTTGTGGTGCTTTCCTACATATGTATTAAAATTCCTGGAGGATATTTGAAGCCATTATAATCAGCTGCAAAAGCTCCACATACAGAAGATTTTCTCCTCCCTGATCCCATTACGTTTTAAAAATGCTGTTTAAGAGACTGAGCAGCATGCATCTAGATGAGTGGGTGGTTGGTCTAGATGACCTGAGTGGTCTTTTCCAACCCTAGTCATTCTATGAGCTGGGTGCAGCACTAGATGTCTGAATTGGAAATAATTACAGGGTTTAGGTTTGGTTGTTTGTTTGTTTTTCCGCTGCTTGATGAGTTTGAATAGCAAGGGTGACATTTGCAAAGAGCAGCGTGCTTTCCTGAGGCTGTTTGCCAAAGGGGTCTAAGAAAAAGAGTCAAAGCAGACCTCTGTCAAGGTAACCTTGAAGTATTTAGTGATGCTTTTGTCTGGGAGGCAAGCAAAGTCAGTTAAAACATGCAAAAAAAGCTTCTGACTGCTAAGAAGTAAGTGATGCGTTTTAAGTAGGTGAAAATGTGGTGCAATAGTACAAGTTATCTGAAGAATGATGTAATAGTTATTGTAACCGTGTCATGAAGGAGGGTTATTGTTTGAATGATACAGAATTCTTCAAAACTATTGCTTTAAAACAGGGTGTGTATAACAGCTGATAACTGCAGGCAGTTATATGAGTACAGTTGGCTGATATCTGCAGTAACATAAGCCACCGATGGAAAATCACTCCTAAATGACCCAAACCTGACATTTCTTTATCGCTTTGCTTCTGTCGAAGTGTTTCAGGAAGATTAACATATCCTTTATTAACTAGAGTCGTCTTCAAGTGGGAAAAGAGCCAAAGATTTTCCAGCTTTCTCTGCAAAATTGCTTTCTTCTAGGTCAGAAAATAGCCCCTTTCTGTCCAAATCTCAAGAAATAATCTAACAACCTAAACTTTACTGTTATGTTTATGTTGTTTATTTACTACCTCAACTATTCAATTGCTTTCTGTGTCACTATTTTTACTTGTTCTGTTGTGCTCATATCCTCGTTCCTCTGCTTGCCTTCTTTTTAATACAAGTGAATATCAGGTGTAAATCTCCTCATGTCAATAAGATTCATCTGCATTGTGCAAGAAACTGATTTTCTGCTGCATTAGCAATAGGGCTCTAAAGTGCTGTAGGCCTCTTTTTTTTGTGGAAGTTTATCTGTGAGGTACAAAAATGCATAGAAACGCAGTGAGCTCAAGTCTTAGAAGTGAGGAATTACTAAAGGAAGCTCATGTTTCATTCCATCATTTCCAATGTGAAGCAAGAGGGCTGAACTAGATATATTTTACTTTCAATAAATATGGTTGCTTCTTGCGGTGCGGGAAATGCACTTAGGAAAATATAGGTAATATTTTCTGAAATTTACTTGAATATAATTAACCAATGCCTTGTTATAAGCACCTTATAGTTGCTGACCTGTGCTCCTGTTAGCGAGCAAAAATCATTCCTGCACTGTCAGCTTTTAAAGGGCTGAAATAAGACTCCATCTCATTTTAGTCAGCGTTAAAAAGTTGGGCTGTGTGCATCTTTTAGTACCGCATCTGACAACTGCCAAATTGTCGTTGCTTCCTCCAGAGAGTCCTGAACACTTGAATAGGAGCTATGAATCTCGAATATTTGCATTTACTGCCTCCAGCTCATGTGCACTGCCGTGTCTTGTGGTTGTATTTTCTATTTCTGGCTCTTTTTCCTTGAAAATCTAGGATGTTCTTATCCAAAGTTTTGTCTGCCATTGCTAACTAAGTCTTTCTCTGCATATTAATATTATTTATTCGATCGTGCATCAATTGCATTTTGGGTTATCTTTCTTTAAAAAAAAAAAATTATGATTTTTTTATCCAGGTATCACAGTCGCATTGGATACTTTGATTTAGGGAGTGAAGGAATTAAGTAGCATGCTTCAACAAGCAAGAAATGAAATCAGACAATAGCAAGTCAGGATGTAATTATACCCTGAATCTAGAGCTGAGTGATACGTATAGGTGATAATAAAGCAATTATGAAGCACAGGTGTCACCTGGTGGTCTTCTCTAAATCTCTATCTGAAAGGCCCAGATACTTCTGTACTCATATTGACATAGGAGATTACCATCTTGTAACCATGTATGTGAAATGAGATGATGATCCGTGGTAGCCAAAAAGTAGCTCTCAGTGTCTAGGTGGAGGCCAGTCAAGAGCAATGTCTCCTGGGTGTCCATGTTGACCAGTGCTCTTCAGCATCTTTATCAGTCACATTAACAGTGTCATCGATTGTACCTTCAATAAGTTTGCTGATGACACCAAGCTGAGTAGTGAAATTGACACAACAGGAGGAAGGGATGCCATCCAGAGCAACCTGGACGCATGAGAATCTACTAAGGATCCACAAGGCCAAATGCAAGGTGTTGCCCTGGGGTTGAGGCAATCCCAGGTGAGTACAGAGAGCGCTGAGATCAGCCCTACAGAGAATGACTTGGGGGGATCCTAATGGACAAGAAGCTGGACCTGATCCAGCAGCGTGTTCCCGCAGCCAAAGAGGACGACTGCATCTTGGGCTGCATCAACAGAGCAGTGGCAGTAGGGGAGAGGATTGTCTTCTCTCTCTACCATGTCCTGGTGAGCCCCAACTGGAGTACTGTGTCCCCCAGTATGGGATGGATGTGGGGCTGTCAGAGCAGTTCCAGAGGAGAAGTTATTTAGCTTGGAGAAGGCCATAGGGAGACCTCATTGCTGCCTTCCAGTACTTGAAGGGAGCTTACAAGCAGGACTGGGACAGACTTTTTACACGGTTTGATAGTGATAGGACAAGGGGGGGGGGATGACTTGAAACTAAAAGAGAGGAGATTTAGGTTACACCCTCTGTTTACTCAGAGGGTGGTGTGGCCTTGGCACAGGCCAGAATGGATGCCCCATCCTTGGAGGTTCTCAAGGCCAGGTTGGATGGGATCCTGGTGAGCCTGATCTAGTGGTTGGCAACCCTTTTTTTTTTTGGCAGGGAATTGGAACCAGGTCTCCTTTAAGGTCTCCTCCAACCAAAGCTGTTCTATGATAAGTGGAGATTCCAGAGTCTCTGCTGAATATCCAGATTTTCCTGATTCAGGCTTCTATTCAAGCCAAAAAAAAACCCCAACAACTCACAACCCAAAAAAGCACTGGTGCTGCGGTACCTTTGAGAGCTGTAGAAATAGAAAGGCAACTTCAAGGTCAAGCTTCCAGTTCTATTTCTGATTCGATTTATTTACTTAACCTGAAGAGAACTCATGAGATGTAAGACATTTGACTTCTAACGTGATTCTTGAAAGAGGCGATACGTTCAGACTTGTACAAAACCATTCAATGTAAAGGGCAGGTGTCAAAAAGCTGTTATGCTACATAATGATATCAGGTTTAAAAAGAAAAATGCTGAGTTCAAATCCAAGATCCTTGTTCACTTAAATGATTAAATGGTGAGTATTGTTCAAATCAACAGCCTTTTCAGGTGTCTTCTTTCAAGGTGTCTTTCTGGAAGCTTTTTAATTTCCACAGTGAAACTAAAATGTGAGAAGTGATGCTCAAAAATAAGGGCAAAACGTGTAAGTATTTCAGGTTGTTTTTTTTTTTTTTCCATTCAATGTATGCAATTCTTTCATATTTGGCATGTGTTTTTTTTTCTCTTGCATTTATAGAAACTTCTTTTGTATCGGGGAAGATCAGGAATGACAGAATTGTTTGGGTTGGAACGAACCTTAAAAAGTCATCTGGTTCATCTCTAGTGATGGGACAAAGGGGAATGGCTTTAAATTAAAAAAAAAGGGGGGGGGGAAGGGAAGGAAAGGGAGGAAAGTTAGGTTAGATGCTAGGATAAAATTGTTTACTCAGAGGGTGGTGAGGCCATGGTACAGGCTACCTAAAAAGTTTGTGGATGCCCCAGGCCTGGAGATGCCCAAGGCCAGACCGGATATAGCCATGGGCAGCCTGATCTGATGTGGGGGGCTGTATTTTGGCTGGGTGTGTGTTTAGGTATAAATATGTAGGCATGTACGTAGAAAGGATTTCACTTTGTCATATACTATCACTTTCTTGGCTTCATGTGGACAGGCGTGCCAGGTGGAAGGAACAATTGGTGTGAAAGTGCAGTTGTTGCTTTCTGGTTTTGTTTGAACTGTTCACTGGGGAGAGAGCGAAGGATGGATGATGGAATGATCAGGAAGTCAATGCACCAGTTCTTGCTGTTAGCACAAATCATGAGGTGGGGTATGTTAACTGCAACTTTCAACCTGGAAGTAGTAAATCCTTTCTCCTGTGTAGAAATACCAGCAAATAGTTCAGTATGATTAAAATCCTTCTTTCATATTTGCTTTAGTTACGCATCTGGTGTAAATACAGCAAGGCAAAATACATCGCTTAGAAAAAGAATGGGCTTGTCCTTGGTAAGTGATCTTGTATTGTAATTCCCCTTGAGAAAACCATTCTCCAGTTCAGGTAGAAGAAGAAATCAATAAGCCCCTTAAATTGCTGCTGGGATATATAGGCTGCACTCATTTTCTAACCTTCTTGGCAAGTGTAGCGACAAATAGAAGCGCCTCCTTTACAGCTTCCTGAAAGACTGACTACCGTTCATCACTCTGATTGTGGGAATTTGTACTTAATCTCTGCTAAAGCTTGGATTGTTTCTCTGTGTGCTGTCAGAGCACTCTTTGGTACTCCATCCAAGTGCAGCAGGAAAGGTGTGTCAAGCCAAGTGCTTACACTGGGGAGCTATGATTTTCCTCAGGCCTCTTCTCAGAGTTATTTGAGGTTATTATTGAACCGAAGTGCATTTTCACCCTCAGCTTTTTCCTAACACGGGTAAGCCTGTGCTGCACAGGAGCACAGATTTAGGAGAGAGGAAAATACACGCAGGTTAACTGGACCAGATATTTCCATGACCTTTATTTTTCTTGGATGGGAAATTAGAGAGGAGGATTTTGAAGTTGTGCCTTGAGTTGTTGAAATTGTAATTGCTTAATAGCTTTTGACTTGAGCTGTTGACTTCTTTTTATTATATTAATTTTATGGGGGGGGGGGGGGGGAATCATCTGGATGAAATTGGACACATCAGGTGTTTCAGAAAACTCAGTTCCAGTAGTATCTGTAGACTGGAAGTTGGACAGTGTGTTTGTGTCAGTGTGCTAAAAACCTGGGAAATCTCTCCAGCAGAAGTATAAGTTTGAATCATTTCGGCTCTGTTGTAGTATTAGAACCTTTTTTTTTTCTTTTTTTTCTTTTTTTGTGGAAGTCACATTAAAATCATTAAGGAGAATTCCACGTCCTCATATCTGGCTGAGTTCTGACTGAGCAAAAATAAGCTGCGTATAGATTGAAGGAAGCTCTTGTTTCTGGGAGGGGAGAAATGATGCCCGCCATACTGATCCAACCTCCTTAGTTTGCACATACGGTAAATTTCAGGCACGTTCACGTGCCATTCTCTGAAACAAACCTTTGATCTCACAAAGTGCACTGACAAAGAAGTTGGCTTCGTGGTATTTGCTTCCACTGATCCTGAAAATCTTTGCAATGGAAATGTCATTCAAAGCACATGGGTAATGAGAGGAGAAATGTGCGTGTTCACAGCTGTTCTGCGACAGAAACTCTGAGCAGGTTCAGCTCACAGAGCCCTTGATGTAGCTGAAGAAGTGCTTACATCACCGGGAGCCTGATAAAAATAAGAACTTCAAGGTGAGGGTAAGAGGTATGTTTTGTACCATCTACAAGATGTCCTAGATGCTGGCTGCTGATGGAGCCATATGTTGAGGGAGGAGTTAGTATTTGAGATCAGGAGGGTCTTTAGGAGGTGAGATGGGCATTTGCTTTCAGTGTGTGCTTTATACGTGTGTGTGTGTGTGTGTGTATATATATTTTAAGCTGTATTTTAGAAATCCAAAAGGATTTTCTCAGCAGCAAACACAGATTTGCATGGAACTTGCAAAGAACTTTTGAAGAAAATTTTTTTTTGAAGAAAATTTGTGAAATATGCTGCTCTTTAGCACTTGATTTGTATTCTCTAACTGGTGAGTTTAGCTGCTCGCCCTCTTTCCTTTTCCTGTGTACTTCTCATTATGATTCAAAAGATCAGAGTCAGAACTGTCAGGAACATTTATATTTGCACTTAATAATGCTTTGCATTCTAATTTCTCTTGTGACCTTTGAAAACCTCTCGGATAGCTGTAGTTCCCTCAGTCTCACTAAAAAGCCAAGGAAGGGAGAAGTTGTAAAGGAGGTGATAACGCTTCTGGTGTTTCCAAAGTCACTTAAGGATGAAGCTGCCACGGACTCACCATCCAACTGTCAGTATGGTGTATCCACGCGGGTTCTTCAGGTTCTCGTTCCTTGTTGCAGGAGCATCATGAGCTTGCTTTGGGCAAGAGTTGGATGCATGTGGCAAATAACTGGAATTCAGTGCAGTGAGCCTTGGCGTAGGCTACTGGGTGTATGTATGGCTTGGATTGTGATACTTCTTCTGTTGTGGTCTCTCCCACGCTCAGTCCTCTTTAGTGTCTTGTTTCCCTGTGTTCCATTTCGCCTTGTGACACTCTGTTCACTAGGGACTTTTATGCTAATAAAAATCTGATTCACTCGAGATTTCGGATCATTCAGAAAGTGATGTGCTGTTGAAAATCCATGGTTTTCTCCAGGCCTTACGCACCAAACAAGTAAACATGGTAGAAATACTAACGGAAGGTGGGGAGAAAAATGCCTGCATGTTTTGTCATAGACTTCCAAATGTTTTCTGAGAAACGTAGCACGTTTGAATGATTCTGTTCCAGAAAGATGCATGTTATAGCAGCAGCACCAACAAGTTCAGCAGTTCTCAACAGCCGTGTGAGAAAATGGTTTCTACACAAAACAGGACTTTCTGGGTTTTGAAGAAATAAGTCTGAAGCATTCCAAGTCAAGCGCTACAGAGTGAGTGATGCTGTGTTTTGTACAAGCACGCAGCACAGTCGTGTTTTGAGATGATGATCTGTTTACACAGTGGACTGAACAAAGTTAAAGATGGCTTGATACTATAAAGACAAATTTAATGTGAAATTGTTCAAAGTTGCCTTTTCTGGCAGAAAATGAACAATACGATTGCTTCTGTCTATTCCCTTTAAAGTTGTGTTGCCACTGTAACAGGCTGAAAACCATGTGCAGAGGTGGATCTGCTGACGGAATTGCTGAGCAGGTGACTTATAATGAATAAGGAGATAGTTTAAACAACAAAAAACAAGGCTTACCATAGCCAGTCTACCCCTGGACCTGCAGATAGTTTTGGAAAGTTTGCTGTGAATCCAGAACAGATTCAGTGTTGCCCTGGAAAATGGTAAGACTGGAAGTCTTGGAAGACTAAAGATGCAGTGCTGTAAGAGCCAACTGAAACGAGACATTTTCAAGCAACACCTGGGAACCAAGATAAGAAGTTTGATATACTTCCATTATGATGTAGCTTTCGTAACAATCTGTGTACAGAAGTTGCTTTTGTGATGCGTTGTCTCTTTTGGACAGATGCGTGCTTGCTCTGCTAGCACTCGTAGCCAGTAAGTAGAGAATTTAACACAGTGCACAGGCAGAAATATTAACCTGAGTTTATTGTCAGAGTTGTTGGGGAAAAAAAAGTATTTTTGGTTATCTGATAAGTCTGCTGCATGTATTGTGTATTTAAGGATGGTAACACTGAGGTCGCGGTCGTAAGTTTTAGATTTGCAGTAGAAGACAAAGGCAGATGCAGCGTTGTGGATATAAATGATGAAGAATATCAGAACTGAAAAATAGCAGTGTTACCTATCAAAAAGAGAGAGATTTTTAGTGTGCATGTATTTCCTGTTGAGGATCAAATCATATAGAACTGATAAGAAAGGCAAACTCTTCATGCAGAGGACAAGTCTATGTTTATGCAGTCCGTATTTGAATAGTTGTGAAGAGCTTAATAGCCTTCAGAAGGTTTATGTGCCTGCTTCTTATTACAGTTGTATGAATTCAGTGAGGGTTTATTGCTCTAAGTAAAGTTATTTTAGCGTGGAATCACTCACAGCATTTTGTGCTGTCCTTCCTCATGGCGTTAACTCTGTTTTCATGACCCGTGCAGTTTAAAGTAGAGCAGTGAAAGTTGTTTTTTTTCCTCCTGTGGGTTGTCATTTTCAACATCAAACTAAACACTCCAAGTCAACTTGTTGTTCCATTTCCCGGGGCCTTGTTTTTAAGCCAACCACAAGTTTTCAGAAGTCTCTTTTTTGCTCCTTTGGTGGGAACTGGCAATTGCGTGCTTTCTCTGGTGGGTCATGGATTCTACAGAGCCAAGTGTCTGCCCAAGTTGCCAGGTTGGTTTGGGGTTGGTTTTTTTTCCTTACAGTGCGTGCATTAACAAGTCAGAGGAAGTGGATGCAAAGGGCCTGATTCTCTAGCTGCTCGTCGTGGAGAAACCCAATAAAACACGTCAGGGCTGCAACCATTTTGTGGGCTGTTGCGCTTAGAATACGTAGGATGCTTAAGCCTGTTTTAGAGTTCATGAAAGTATTGACTAAGGGATTTTTTTCTTTGAGTGGTTAATAAACCACATACTTGTGCGTGATTCTCAGTAGGTAGAGGAGGAACGTTCCAGTCAAATATTTTGTACGCAAACTGTGGAAGTCAGGTAAATAAAAATGTTCCTTGGCTCCCCCCAATTATTTTTTCATGTTCCTTTTACTGTAATTTATTTTCTTCAGCTTGAGACACGGTGTTTAGATGATGTCTGAATACAAAACGTACTATGGAAATGCCATTTGAGTGGGAGAAGCAGTTATATCTGGCAGACTGTATTTCAGCAAGTGCTTATCTGATGTTCAGCATAAAGCCTATAGGACTTTTTCCTACACGTCAACTAATTCAGAATTGACTGAAATCGGATAAATTTAGTTGAAGCTGAGGCTAGATGCTATTACATTATATTCATACTGTATTATGTGTATTGCATGTTTTATTTAGACAACCAGATCATTCCGTTTCTTGCTTGTTAATAACTTCCCTCCCCCTGAACATCACGATCAAAAATGCTCATGTTTAAAAAGAGAAGAAGCAATGATGTGATGCTCCGTTGTCGTGAATGATTTCTGTCTTGAGTTCACTCATTTTAGAGATTTCTTTTCTTCAACTTCCAGTTACGTTGATGGAAAACTGTGATTAATCTTTCTCTCACCTTGGTTTCTCAGGAAACAAAATCAGCTTTCCTTTGTCCTGCCGTTGTACATGTTATTCGGGGGGAAGTCTTGATCGTTATTTTGAAGGCTGAAAGCTGAACTTCTGGTGATGTTTGAAGAAATAGTGGGCAGAAGTGCAGCGATGTTGAGATGCAGTTGACAGGCATTTGCACACCGAAATCTATAATCTGTTGAAATGATTCCTGTAATCCGTTTGCTCTGGTATTTGCGTTCTGGTTCCAGATGGGTTTGCTGAAAATGGCATTTCATTTTGTTGAATAACCTAATATTCAGGTGTGTAACCTAATATTCGGGTGTAACCTAATATTCAGATAACAGATTTCATACGTGTATCGTTACAGAGTGGACTTTCTAGGAATGGATTTACCTGCCTGTAATTACATTGCAAAAGGAGTGGGTAACATTGACTGTTAGGGGGGGGAACTGGAAGATATTAGACAGTCACTGGGGTTTTGTGCTGCTTATGGCATAAAATAGTGTCCCGGAGTCAACTTTTGCCCAAATTATCCCATACTATGAAATTGGCATGAATATTTCTTAGTAAATCTTTCAGTTCAGAGCTTATATTTTAGTTGCAAGGAATCTGTTCTCTCTTCACACTCCCATAACTTGTCATCATCTACACATTTCCGTATTTTCCTCCTAAAATTTTTTCTCTTACTTTCTCTCCTATGGTGAGGGATGATGCCATGCTTCTTAAAGAGCCTTGTGTTTCATTCAGGTACTTAAATGTAGATAAGATGACCCTTCCATTCAGATCTGATTTTAGGGAGATCATGCTGATGGTCTCTCGTTGATGTATCTGATCCTATTAGTCAGATTAATAAGATTTTGTTGATAGCCATCAGGAAAAAAAATATCTGTTTTTATATAGTTTGCAATATAATTGTTTTCATGTATTTAAACAAATAGTAATAGTACTTTATATATATACATAGGGGATAGTAAAATGGGCCCTTTGGGAGCCTGTAAACGCTCCAAGTGTAATGGCATTATTTTGGGAGGAAAGGGTTAGGGGGCAGGTCTTTGCAGGTCTTTAATTGGGAGTGATTATTTAAGACAGTGTTACCACTTGGACAGATTTTTTTAATGCAAGGTTTTACTTTAAACAAAAGCGTGACAATTCAACAGCAAAAGGTCAATACATGCATTGTGCTGCTTAAGGAGGGATGGAAGTGGTGACCTTACTGAAACTGCCTTATTATCCCTTAGCGGGAGGAAGTTCCTGCTTGACCTCTGCTCGTTATCAAATTAAAATGAGGGCATTCTGCAAAACTCATTAAGCTGGTTTTAGATAATGTTGTCTGAGGCACTGAAGCGAGGCAGCTTTCTTACCATGGCGTATTCCTTGTTAAAAAATCAGATAGCTGGGGCAGTCACAAAAACTGTCAGTGTTTCTACATAAAACTTAATGCAGGGGGTTTTATTTTCCTTGCACGCAACTAGAATGCTAGTATTTATCGAGTGTTCTTGCAATAGCTGAGTTTAATTCATATAGCAGTATATTCTGTCATTCATTTTGGAAAAGCATATGAACTAAAACCGTGGGGTGTCGATGCTGCATTGTGCATTCAAAGGCTCACATTCTTGGTATTCAATCAATGGTATGAAATCCATCACCCAGAGATGTGGTGGATGCCCCATCCCTGGAGACGATCAAGGTGATGCTGGATCAGGCTCTAGGCAACCCGGTCTAGTTGTGGATGTCCCTGTTCATTGCAGGGTAATTGGACTAGATGACCTTTAAAGGTCACTTCTAACTCTAAGGATTCAATGATTCTATCTGATCATAAAGTAGTACCCGTGTGTTGCAGGCTTGAAGTTTGTTATTCCCTTTGTAAATAGAGTTACTGTGAGGACAGTAAAAACAAAACAAAAGGTTTCTACTGCACTTGTAGGGGGGAATGGATACTCCAGCTTGCTGCTAAGTCTTCCTCAAGGCAATGATTTTACCTGAAAATGTATGCTGTTTTAGAATTAACTGGGATGTTTGGGCTTTTTTTTTTGCTTGAAATAGTATATGAGAGTTGGGTCTGTATTTCACTGAACCAAAAATAATGTGTAGGATTGATGTCATTTGGGATTTCTACAGAAACATTAGAAAATACACTTGCAATCTAAGTAGGGATTGCTGTTTTTAGAAACGATGGGGGAAAAAAAAAATCCATTCTCCCTTATCAGTGAATTTGCATTTGATTCCTCTTAGCATGTTTTCAGCTCTATTTTGTACTGCACTGAGGATTAATTGGGGAGGAATTTTTAAATGAAAGAAATCTTGCAGAGTTCAAACAACCAGGTGTTAGGAAACTTCATACCAAGTTTTACTTGGCTTCAGTGGCGGGATGTCTTTCACGACAGGAGAGATCTCACACTGTATTCCATCACTCGTGTTTAATACATCTGCTCAACCTCCTGCTTGCCACGGACAATACACCATTGTCAGTGTTTCGGTCTGGTTTGTATACTCAGATGCAGCACATCACTTTGGCATTCAAAGCACCACTTGACCTTTTTTTATGAGAAAACAGCTGTTGTAAATGGGGACGGAGAGACCTTTCCACATTCCAGTTTGGAACCTATAGATACGGTATAGTTCTCATTAACTAAATCTGGGCCGTCTAATTCTGTTTTGAAGCACACTGAAGAATGTTTTGAGAGGATCTCATGCTTTTGTTTTCTGTGTTAGACAGGGCTATGAAGAACTGGAGAGACAGCTGAAGGAAGTCTTTAAGGAAAGGAGCAATATTCTTCGTCAACTGTCGAAGACTTCTAAAGAACTCGAGGGAATTAAAGTAAACCTCCAGGTTAGGTTACGTGTGGGTTTCTGGGGACTTAGAATTACTTACTTAGAGTTTTTCATACTGATGTCTGTTATTTTATGCTAATAAATAAAAGCGTCGTTGTTGATTTTAGCTTGTGCAAATAGTTTTGCTTACCTTGCATTGAGTGTAAAAGGGATGGTCTCAAGGAAAACAGAATCTAAATGAATTGGGTGATTCAATAAGAAAAAAAAAAGAAAGCAAGTGTGCAAACAAAATGTAGCAGAACAAAAGAAAAAACAGAAGAAGAATAAGCTGCCTTAATGGAGTCCCCACGCATTTAACCTGGCAGCTACTGTGAAAGGGTTTCCTTTGCTGTTGTAGGCCACATCTTTGCTGAAGAGTTGCACCAATGCAGCCTAGTGCAGCTGCTTGCTTTACTTTGCAGACATGCAGTCTACACCAACTGGCTGGATCTACTGCAGGGGATTACTTTACAAGTTTAGCTGACAGACTGTGTTGGAAGAGCTGGCATCTAGGCATCCATAGCTGATGAACATTTCTGCATTAACTAAGGAGGTTTTCTGGGTATCGTGGGCAGGCTGAAAGGACAATAGATTAACTCTGAGGTCATATCAGCTCCTTGGAGTGAAAAGTAGAGACCTTGCTCTGGATCCTGTACTGAAATCAGTAGATGATCGCTTAAGAGCATGCCTGTCTGCCTGATACTGCTTGACAGTCCTAGTGAAGGCTCAGTTTTGGTTGAGGTTTTTGGTATTGAACGCCATTTCAAAGTATGGTATTCTCCTGCCATTGCATATGTACCATTGTGTTGATGTAAGCTAGGTAGGAAAAATATAAGGAGTGGCATCCTTATATCTTCGCACAGGAGAATAAAGGCTCTGTGTGCCAATACTGTATTGTAGTATATAGTTGTGCTGTGTTGTCCTATATTCCAGACTTCTCTCCTTGAAATTAATGTATATGGTGCCCTATAGAACATTGTCTCCATCCACCCAACCCCACCCTCAGCACCTCCAGTACATTCCCACTGCATATTTTTTTTTCACATGTCTTCTTTTTGCTAAGGTAATTGAGAAGGGGATTTTTTTTTATGCAGCAATTTGAAGGTAGTACTCGGGAAAATCATAGTGTGACTTATTTCAGATTCAATGCTGCAGAGATCCGAGGATGCAAAAAGGAGTTCTCTGGAGTTCTGTACGCACGCTGATCTTTGTCATTCCCCTTCAGTGCTTTCAAGTCCTTTGTTTGCTTCTCAGTCCATTTTACACCATCAGATGCAACTTAGCGCTCGCCGCAAAATGATGCGTGCGGTTAGCAGTGCTGAATTGCTGTAAAAAAGCATAGTCGGGGTGTTCCTCCTTTTCTCACCAGTGGCAATTCACTGGGAGCATTTATACAAAACAGATCCCAATCAGTGATTTCACAAATGAGCAGCATTCAAGATCTGTTTGCTAATTGATTTTTTTTTTTTTCCTTTGCTATCAGTCTTTGAAAAATGATGAAGCGTCAGCCAGAAGCGATGTGCAGAAACTTCTTGAACTGGGCCAAAAGCAAAGGTAAGAACTTATTTTCTCCCTTTCCTTTTGCTTTTTTAGGCTGAAAGTAGCAATATTGGAAAACATCGTGCTTCCTTTCGCCTTAAATTATGAACAACTCGTGTAGCCTGGAGTCTACTCGTGTAGCCTGGAGTCTACCGATCCTAACAGTAACAGTAAAATAAAGGCAAGGAATGCTATCTTGTGAAAAGTTTTTGAGACATAGGAGCTGATATTGGACGTCAGTTGGGAAGGTATCTGTTAAGAAAAAAGATTTCTCCCAAACATTTAGGTACGAAACTTCCTATTCCTTAGTGCTGTTATTATTCAGCATTCTCTGACCTACTCTTTTTGTTACTGTAGTTCAGATTAGGTAAATCTTGACATTAATACAACTTCAATCACAAGTAAACGTTACTACTGTAGGAATCGCTTTATCTGAAACTGCATTACGGAATGAATGCATCTGTATCTCATATTTTTCTCTGGAAGCAAAGAAATAATAATCTACACTGCATTCATTTGCTAAGAAATGCATGACTTAAGTCTCTCCATCTTCCTGTTGCTGATATTGTATTTAGTAGAAGCACACGTGAAAATGCGAGGTGGCTTGTGACAAGAAACCATTCAGCTCTTCAACGCAAAGCAAGTTGGAGCCGTAAGAAAATACTACAGATCTTCTCAATTTTGCTTCCATGGAGAAGGATCAGATAGATAAGGGTCTTTCAGATCTTCCATATTAAATGATGAAAGAACTTGTTCAGCTAATGCAGTATTTAAACAATTATATGTTACACGGCTACAATGAAAGCATCACAGCTATTGTTGCTGTGTGGTGTGTCCTTCATATACGATCCTGGTTTTGCAATGGTGGATTGTTGCCCAACTTGTGTAACTTACAATGTAACTTAATGTAATCAATTAATTGATTAAAACCATTATTTAGTAATTAAAGGTATATTCAGTAAATAGATTTTCCCAGTCGCAGATGGGAAAACTGAGTCTGCTGAGGGAAAACTTGTATTTCTTAGTTGTATGAGAAAATGTAATTTCCTGATATCTTGCTTAAATCTCCTCCTTGAAGTCTCTCGAGTCTCACATTTGCCCAAAAGCAAATGTGGACTTCTAAGCTTATCAACCCCTAAGCATTCTGCACAACAGTAACTCCCAGAGACCGACTCTGGAACAATGCAGTATGCAGCATGCGACCAAGCAGCCTTCACCCTCCTGCATAAAATGAAAGGCTTTTGTTATAGGCTCCAAGCCTTGGATCTGCTGTGGGCTCTTTACAGCCGTTTACAGGCTCTCGCTTTTACTTTGAGACCTATGGAAGCGCAGTATGAGAATTCACTGTTAACAATATAAATCCCCCTCATAGAATTTAACACTTTATTTGCCAGTAGATTCAGGTTATGCTTGTTCAGCAAGAGTGATAAACTTAATACTTTTCTGCTTAAGTCTATTGTATTTGATCTACAATCCCAAATATATCACAGCTTGGTTGGACAACTGTGAGCTGTGCTTGGTCTGTGAGCACCACTTTGATTATGCTCTGCAGTGAAGGACAATAAAGTGAAGTTTGGAGTGCTGGAATCTCAGCTTGTGTAAATTAATGTAGCCCTTTTGATTTCATGTTAGTTGGTTTGTTTTTTTTTTTATTGCTTTGGTGTGAATTTACTTTGGCAAGTGAAATTTGGTCACTTAGGATGATTTCTCGATGTTAGTTAATTGATATACTTGTTCATGTTTTGGAATGGTTGCACTTGTGGATGCAGTAATGGAGCTGATCTGTGCTGATGATGCTTTGGTTTCACGCTGCTCGGTCTCTATTTCAGATTAATCTGTTTGTACCAGCATTCTCCAAACTGCGACCATAACAGAGCTATGAACTAAGAAAAAGAAAAGAGATGATTCAGCAGCTCTGAATTCTGTTCTTATACAAGCCAGGTGCCTTCCACTCCAGACTGATTTTCATTGGGTTAAATTATCATCTCAATGTAAAGTCAGCTCTGTGCTGTTCCTTATTCATGAAAGTTTATCGATGCAAGCAACAGCCCTGAAAATGCTCTGCAAATGTTATGAAATTTGTCAGCCTTGTACTTTGCAGCAGCTAGAAAATGTGTCACCTGTGGGTAAAAGAGACGACCAGATGATCTCAGCCTGCTGTAATCACCTTGGAGAAACTCTGATTGCATTAGTAATGCAAAAATAGCTTGAATCAACTGATGCCCAATCCAAACTATTACCTCTTCTTGTCCAGCTGTATTCCAGCATCGTCTATTGTCTTTCCTGTTGTTTCTTTCTAGAATGAGTTGTTTTGATAAGGGTGTATCTCCAAGTCCCCTTCCCTTGCTTTTATTGTACCAATTCCTTTTGCTGGAGACTATACACTGGCAGATGTTTTGCTCAACAGGACGTTTGGTAAATGCAAAACATATCTAATTTTCATCGCAGACAAATTTTTGTCTTGAACTGGCACTGTAGTTCATGAGGTCATTTTAATTTTATTAGCAAGACCCTTAGTGAATACAACACATCTGTCACTCTTCCCTTGAAACAGAGGAATGATTTTGTAATGGACTTTGTTTTTTCAATGCCTAGGGAAGAAATGAAATCTCTTCAGGAAGCCTTTCAAAAGCAGCTTAATGAGGCAGCTGAGAAGGCAGAAAAGCAGCAAGCTACTGTGAGTGAGTCTGTCCCTCTTCCTTTTTTTGTTTGTTTTCCTTCTGTCTTTTTTTTAACTCATCCTCCCCCGAATTTTTTGCATTCTCTCAGATGTTTTCACATGTTAAAACAAAACCTTAGGTTTCAGATAGGCATTAGTACTCTGTCAGGTTCGGATAAAAGGAAGTGGATAAAACCAGTATGTTCCAGAAAATGAAAACGTTTGTCTTCACTAGGTTCTGTGGGATTCAGGTGTGCATCCAGCATCTTTGAGGTATGGGCCCAAATCCTTATGCCTTATGAGGCTACCTTTATGGACCTCTTGTCTCATCTATACCAGAGTACGCTGTCATACTGCCGTTGACTTTTTTTTTTTCTTAATTGCTACTAATTTTCAGCAACAAAATAAATAAGAGAAAGTTAAGTCTTGGCAACACTAGATCTCATTATCATATATATAAATTATATAGGTATGTAAATTATATAGGTATAAATTCAAGGCACAAACAGCCAGATTTTGTTATTGCAGAGGGGGGAAAAAAAAGCCATTCTTTGTTTAGTTCTTGGATCTAAATATGAAAATGGTCCAGTGTTGTTCAGCGGTCATCTTATAACATGAATATTGCTGAGCATTAATTGAATAGATAGTTTTTGGAGATTTATTTAGAGCTCGAGTGTTCTGTGATTCTTAACAGGTTTTGTGGATATGTTTAGTTTCATATTTTGTAATTGGTTATTTAGTAATTATTTAGGCTTAGTTAGTAATGTTTTACCAGTTCTCAGGCTCACAGTGCAAGGGTTTCAAAAGAACTACATAATTTAGCAAAAATACAGAAATACTTTAATGTGATTAATGTGTGGCTTTCAGTCCTTTGTGAACAAGAGATGAGTTCGTTATTTGAATTATTATTTCAGTGATTTAATGTTTAGGAACTAAAGACATTCCCTCTGAAAATAATGGATGTGTATACAATGTGTGTACTGAGAAAAGAGATCTTTGTTCCAATTTGTGGACCAGGTTGACTCAGAGTAGGTAGTCACGACATCTAAACAACGTGCTAGATGCTTAAAGTAGGATACTACACTACAGTGAAGTGATGTTCCCCTACAACTTATAATTACTGGATTGATAGTACTTACAGGCTTCTCTAGAGAATAAAAGCCCTTCCCTTTCTTGAAGGGAAAGAAATGAGCAAGCAGTATTCTGACCAAAGCTGAAGAATGAGGTATATTTTGAATCTTTTTCAATAATTTGAGCTGAATATACATAGGAGAAAAAAAAAATCTACACCTCTTTTAACATGTTTTGGACTGTAGACAGATATGTTGCTCTGAAATAAAAGATGAGGGCCTGATCCTCTCTGGTATGTATTCTAAACGTGCTATTCCAAAGTTGTCTGTATTTGTCTTTTTCCAGATGCACTGATACATTCTCATTAGCTATGGTGGCACACCAAATTCTAACCCTACAAATTAAATGTGGAAAGCATCTTATTCGATTTTTATATTACTGTTTGTTACTCGAGATTATCTTAGCCGTGGTAAAAATAAATATCAGTCGAGGTGAACAGATTATTGGCTTTATTCTTTGCCATACAACACGGTGTTTTTAGCTTGAGGAGCTGTGCTCGGCATAAATTCAGCCTGCACTGTAGTACTTTTGGGAGAGCACAAATACATTACAGGAAATTAAGCAAGAAACAAATTACAACAACCCCCCCTCGGATTATAAGAGAACTTAAAGTAGAGGGTTGTCATCTGGTTAGACAGAGAAATGGGATTCTTGAACTGTATTCTAAAAGTTGTATTCTAAAAGTTACTCTCAAAATAATAGGATCCTAAATTGGCCACTGATTTTAAGGAAAGCTGTGCTGGCTCCTTGATTTGTGACATTTATTTCTTCATGCCTGAGTGTAAAATGCATATATTCACCAGCAATGAGACTGAACAAATATTCCATAAGTGCTTTGGGGTCAACGTTAGGACAGCTAAAAATTTGCTGCTCTGTGGATTTACTCAGGTACCGGTAGGGCTCAGTGGACGACTCATGAAGCTGTTTTGAGGCTCAAAGGAGTGATTCGGTCTTGAGGAACCAAAAAGACATTGCTGTCCTTGACAGTTCCAGTTGTGCTGAGGTCAGACTGGGGGCCCCGAGTGTGGGGGTGGCTCTTTCCCTTTCTAGGTCCTTTGTCTTCTGCATCTGCAGCGCCAACATGCAGAGCATCACTCTACCTCGGGATGAGTTATATGGCAGAATTATGATAAACTCATACCTCCTGTTCTAACTGCTCTATTCAATATGATTAAAAAGTGGAGGGAAAAAAAACTATTACGATGAGGATGGCTTGAATTTTTTCAGTATCCCTTTTGTGTTGCAAAGTTCAAGCTCAAGTAGCCTTCCAGAAGGCTTTGCATAGTGAGGATCTTCTCTGGTCAACTAGCCAGCTCACAGCAGAACTGTGGATTATTTGTCTGTCAAAAAGCATCTCTAAAATAAAGTTTGTTAGGAGTACTATACAGATTTAAGTGTACAACATGCATATAAAACATTGATGGGAATATGGGACAATCAGGAATAACATGCTGTCTTCTTTAGCGATCAGTAAAAGTTGGTAGAGCTTTTTAGTACTAAATACCGAAGTCGTCGTTTTATAATAGGTTGCTTTGCAGTGGTTTATTTATATGTGAAAAGGAACCACTACTTAAAGCTCTTTCCCGTTTATTTTAATCACGGTGTATAGAACCAGCTGGACTGCTCTGGAGCAAAGAATGAAAGCGAGAAATTATCACAGAAACAGGGAGGGGATGGGAAAATAAATAGGGGAAAGCAGGGTAGGTAGGCTAAGTTTAGGCTGCCTTGTTCGTTTTGTTCCTGGTGCTGTTTTATATCGCCCTAACACTTTTTAGAAGGACGTGGTGATGGAATTGTTTGACAGTGTAATTATTGTATCGTTCCTCAAAATAGAGGTGAAAAATATGTCTGTGCTAAGTCCTTTTTCCCAGTTGCTCAGTGCTTGCTGAGCTTGCAAACTTAGAATTAAGTAACTTATAGTGAGTGACTTGTTTAAAAACTGTGCAAAAATGATGTGGTTGATTGGATATCAGTAGGTTGTTCTGTAATAATAAAACAGAAATAGAACATGCAGGATTGAATTCTGAGAAATCTGTTGCCAGATCTCTGATCACCACTAACTCTTAAATAGATGGGGTGTCCATTTCACTCCAAAGTATATTATTTACTAATAGTTCTTGTGACAAAGTCATACATGTCTCTATGACAAAAATGTTTTTTTTCATTAATTTACAACTTGCAGTTTAAAAGTTGAGTTCACCTAAGGAATCCTAGCAGGCAAAAAACTATGTTTAGCTTTGCTTTCATAAACATTGATCAGGCTGCAGATTATTCTCTCATTTTCTCAAAAGACAGAGTATTTCTTATGTTTATAGCTTCCTATTCTCTTGGCTTTCGGAATCAATTCCTGTGGTGTAACTTGAAAATTAGACTATGAAAATTAATACTGAGTATGCTAGTGCTAATGGATATTAACAGTGATATTACAGATATGCCAGTAAAAGTATTTCAGTCCTGTGTTAATCCTTCCTGCCTTAGTCCTAAGCAATGTAAAAAAAAAAAGGTGTCTGGAGGTAAGCAAATAAGTGTACAGCTGAGCTTTGACTGTGCAGTAATGACTTTATGTTGGTATTACTCCATCCTTCCTCTGTGGTGAATAACTAACTATTGTCTGTCTCTTAGAATTAGATCGCAGCCATCTGCTAAAGCATTCTGTATTTCAGTGGGGGAAAACTTAATTTCAACGTTTCAAGGTCACATTCTGCTGTTGAGTAAAGGCTACTGGATGGAAGCTGTTGCCTTTAATAAACGTAATGAGCTCTGAAGCACACAAAGCTCTGCGTACCTTAAATGTCTGTCTCCAGGAGACAGAAGCAGTGTCCTTGCTTAATATCATAGAGTTCAGCCTTAGAACACCAATAGATTTTCATTATGTGTTTTCATAATTACAGCTAGATAGTAATTAAAGAAAGCCAACGCTAGGAAAGAGCTGAATGTCAAACAAGAACAAAAAGTGAGTAGAAAGTGGGAAAGATGTAGAGAGTTTCATAGTTAAATTTTTCAGCTCGCGTGCCTTTGGTAGAGGAGGACTCAAAAGCCCATTCGTATGTCTTACGCTATCAGGATTTGGGGGCTGAAAGCAGTATTGGTACACTTGAGATGGGGGTTGTGCACTGTTGCTGTTTGCTTTTTGATTGTACTTGAGATTCTGAAACAGTATTGTTGTCCATGATTATGTCCTGTTGTTGGGACTGGTTAAAGTCATCATGCAAGTTGCTGGTTAAATTAACCACCTCTGCCCCAAGCTGATATTTACAAGCAATGTATAGAGAGCACACAGTCAATAAATTCAGTCCCGTATCTTTATCAGTATTTCATATGTGTCCAGATTTAGAGCTGATGTGTTTTGATGGAGCACCGACATTCCCTTGAGAGAATTAGGACTAAGGAACAACAAAAAAAAGCTCTTTAACAGAGAAAAGCATCTTTATTCGTTGATATCTATCGGTAGCTTGCAAATCTTTTGAACAGCGTTCCGTCTGAATATTTGTTTTTCATTATTCAACTTTCAGTTAACCCAGAACTCATGCTTGGATTATGACCTTTATTTATTGTTCTGCAAAAGCTTGATATCTTTTATACAGCGCTAGTAGGTTCACTTTGGCTATTTGTGAATGGGATTTCTGGGAAAGTACTGAGCCTATTCATCCTCTGTTAAAGCATGATGTTGAGTGGTATGTACCCATAGTTGGTATTTCCCTTCTCCAAATCATTAGAAAACACCTGTGAAGCATTTCAAAAGAAGTTCTGTTATGTGTGTCAGTCAGTAGTAATCTCATATACCCCATGCCGGCTCTTCTTTCTTAGGTGATAATAATGTTCTCTGGCTTTTGTCTTGGTATTAAGAGTGATGTCAAGCCCAGTAATGGCTTCTACGTTACTGACATCTACCTACTTGAATATATAAGAGACTGAACAGCATATCATGCAGATTCACTGTCATTTTTTGATCTCCGTGGCATTCGGATCATTCTGTCAGTATGCTCATTAGGTCAGAATGTTCACAATGTCTTTTTTTGCTCATTGATTTCCTTCCAGATATCTTGTTTTTCTTAACAAGTCTGGTGCAGTGTCAGTTGAACTGTAGTTTCCTGTAGATATAGGTAGAATTTGTATCAAATGTGGACTCGTGGGGTGTTGGGTATGTAGGAGTGAGAATTCTCTGAGTTGAAGGAGGAATCCTTATGGGTACCTTGAAATGGAATGGATGTGTTCATTTAATCCTAGCTGTTATAAATTAAAACCTTTCCCCCAGTTAAGTTCTTGAAGCCTGTAGGAAAACTCATTCCTAAAACAAACTTAGATTTGTAAAGAAAATACATATTTTAAACTGCTCGATAAACTAAGATTGAGAGTTCTAGCTTCCAAGGCAAATCTTTGAAATACATAAGGACAAAAGAGCAGATTGAGCTACTTCCACGTATAAATTACACTGATGGGGAGTATGGATCTGTTCTCGTTAGAACCAATGACTGTTAGAAGCCTATTGTTAAGAAAAAAATCCTTAGTTCTCTGAAGATCCCTGTGGACTTGGTTAGAAAGAACACGATATCTACTAGCACGAAAGTCAAATGAGGGGTTTTATGCATAGTGATTTTCTTCTCTCAATTCTAAGTTTCCCAATAAATATCATGGTATCCACTTAAAGGTTAATCAGGAAATACAAAGTGATGACCTATACAAATCTGGTTTAACCATAGTAGTTTCCCAAGATAGGTTATTATTAGGGATGGTTTATTCTTTTTTTTTTTTAAAAAAAAGCTATGAATAAGGTTAAAAGAAAAAAAAATAAGTTTAAGATGGTGTTTAGCTGCGTTTCAGAAACTCAGTCAGTATTTTTATTCAACTTGTAGATTAATTTTTTGAAGACAGAAATGGAAAGGAAGAGCAGAATGATCCGGGACCTCCAAAATGAGGTAAGAGGGGAGTACTGAAGTGCATCAGTGTTACCTGTGACGATGGTGATAACGAATGCTATTCTGATAGAGCACACGAGCCTGCTTCACTGTCACATCATCTGCAACCACTGGAATTGTGGAGTTCAAGGATGTATCCCTGCCTATGCCCTGTAGTGTATGCTTATATACTGGTTAATTTTTCTGGGTTGTTACCTGATAACAGACACCTCTGCAGCTAATACTATTGAATTTACTATCAAATTCCTTCTTGCATCACTCTTTGTTTAACTTGATTTTTTTTTTTTAAATAGCTTTTCATGATCTTTTCCTCTCAGCATGTTTTTCTTAATCTAAGACCTGTGACGGTCTTAGCTTTATAGATTCAGTCAGGGCTTTGGGTATTTCTGATACACTGTATTTGAACAGATTCCGGGTATGGTTGGGTTTTTTTTTTATTGGTTGTTTGACCATTCCTTTCAGAACCATTCACTATTTGCCTTATTGTAAACACAGTAGTCTTTCATGAAATTGAATTCTGTATAAAGAATTTGTGTGTGGGTTTATCCTTTCAACTCACTAGTACCCTTTATTGTACTTCACTAGCAGTTGCATATAGTGAATCAATTCCAAACCATGAATCAATTCCATTGCCCATGAATCAATTCCAAACTCAGCCCAAGAAAACCCATGAGAAGGAAAAACAAAAAGCAGCTGTGTAGCTTATTTTATTCATTGTTGGGCACTGAATGCAGCTTCAGCCTGCCTGGGATCTCTAGGTACTACACTACAAGAAGGTCATGATTTTTCTTAAATAGCTAGTAAAATGCTTGGGGAATGGATAAACACTCAGGGAAAGTATATAGGTAAGTTGATATTCCTAAGATCACAAATGCACGAGGAGTACTTTTTGTATATACCAATCTGATACCCTGCCACACTGTGATTCTCTGTTTTCTGGGAAGTACTTAGACTACAGAATAGAGAGGATGCATAAGTGTTTTGTGAGCCACTGAGTGAGCAGTTCCTGGGTTTCTGCATTAGTGTTATTTGGGGCGTCTGTGTGGTCAGTGCTTCTCAAAAAGCAAAAAGAAATTGAACTTGGAGGTAAAGTCATGATTAAACTGTGAAAGCGTTGATTTAGGTGGGAAGGAAAACACACCAGGCAAAACAAACGAATTTCCAGTTTCCTGAAGCCTTCAGTGATGTCTTTTCCATTCTAGCTCACCTGTGTCTTCTTTCCCCTCTTTATGTCCTTCTTGCTGATGATTTGACCAGCATACAGATGTTCCTAGGATTATTCAACAGAGTCCAGTTTGTATCACTCGTCTGTTTTTAGGTTATGGCATTAAAAAGGACCTCAATAAATAAATAAAAAGTTTAACTCAAAAGGAAAGAGAAAAGGAACTTTCTTTTCTATGGAAGCAATTGACGTCTAAATGCTCTAAACGGAACTACAAAACCTTCCAACGCTTCATACAAATGTTTCAAATTAGACATGGAAGTAAAAGGATTTAGGTTTTTTAGGAGTATGGTAGCAAAGACAGAATTGTGGGGGTCAGAAAGGACCTCTAGAGATCATTGAGTCCAATGCAGTTTATCTGCTTTTCGCTTGCTTTTAATTTAATCAGATTACCTGAAATGTTTTCATTTTTATATTGCCATCCTGCAAGATGCTCCAAGAGAGGTAAGAACACATTTTAGGCACTATTTATTTTGCGTATATTTTAGGAGGAAGTACAGAGCAGTACTTGTGATTAAAGAAGAAATACAGCCCTAGGGGTGGCCTGGAAATCAAAAGCTCCAGCGTTCTTATCATTATTTAGGCAACTAAATTTGGCTTGGGAGAAATCTGATTTGAGAGAACTGCATCATCCTTCTGTGCATCAGCTATCGTGTGGGAAAGGAGTTAATGCCTACTGAATGGCTAATCCTTAAATGTCTGCTAAGCTTTCCCAGAATTTCAGTAATTGTTATTGGAGTTTTCAATAAGGACCTCATGTTTGGATCATAAAATTAACAGAAAGAATGGAGTGATTTTTGACGTTACGTTGTTTATCTGTGCCCTGCTTCCAATCATTGAACATGCTAAATCACTAAATCTTTTTTTTAAGAATGGGTATGGTGTATATTTAATAGGTAGTGGTTCTCCATAATTACATGATTTTTGAAGTTCTATATTCATACAAATGGATAGAGGCGTAATGTAAATGGAATCCGTTCCACGGCTACCGTTGCCCTTCTTTCAAGTATTGCCTTTACCCTCTATTTGTATTGACAAATATTGAATGCAGCAATCTCAGACTCTCTTGCTGCTGTAAAAATAATTCCCCATTTAGTTCTGTCCTTTCAGCACATGCCCTACTGCCATTCAGCTTGGCAGTTCAGAGATAGGAATAGACAACAGCTTTCCAACTGAATGCTACAGCTGTGGTGTAGCTTATGAAGAGAGGACAGTGTACAGAAAAGGCAATTTTTAGGCTATTCAAGGCTTTAACAGCAAAAATTGCCAACTAAAACAACAAAAACCATCCCTGGTGTGGAAGGAAAAAAAGTGCTGTATGCAGTGCATGGTGACTGTGTCTACAAATTCCTCTTTGTTAGAGGTCTCTCAGTGCTTCCTCCAATACCAGAAGCAACCTGCAAGGCTTCCAGCAGATGTACAGGTGCATATAATTTCCTTGACATATGAGTTATGATTTTTTTTTTCCCCCAAATTAATAAATGGTATAATTAGCTAGATGAGTGTGGTAGCAAAATGCTCTTTGGCTTAATCACTCAGATGCTATAGTTGCCTCACGTTAGACTTAGGTAAAATATATACGTATTTAAAAATGATGTTATTAAACAATTTTGTTACATGTGATTGGAGAAGATACAACCATGGTTTCTTGTATTATCTGTGGGCAAGTTCTTTTATTATATCTCTGTGTATGCCTGTATTAAAGTGTGCTTATCTCTTTATGTATACTATTTACAACAGTTCCGTGTATTTATTACGTTGGTGCAGTGGTTTATATCAGGCAGTACATTTCTTGGCTGTTTAAGCTGTGACAGAACTTTGGAAAACACGAATTACATACAAGACAAAGTAGTACAGTCAGTACAAAGTAAACCAGGAGTTGAAAATGAATTTGACTGTGGCTCCCAGTAATATGTGTTCTTTCTGCTAAGAAGCGTGGTTTAAAATAACTACCTTGTAAACAGTACTTTTGTTCTATTCATGTATAAATTGTGGTTATAGCTTTAGTGTCGAGTAAATCATCCTAAAGCAGAATTTTCTTTAATCTTTCTGTGCTTAGCTGCACTAATAAAAGGTAAAGTCAAGGCAGTTTGAAGTCCCACCTGATCTATTGGGAATTACATGCCCTGCAGGGTGAGTTCAATTGAATTGCATTGAATTATGGTGGAAGGGGAAAAAAAAAATGAACTCCTGTAGTAAAGTAGAAATAAAATTTTAAGGCTTTGAGTTTGCATCCTGACACCATTCTGTAAAGGAGGACGTTGTAATTCTTCTCTCTTCATACTCTGTAGGTAACTCTTACCCTGTGAGTTTTCTAAGTATAAAAGTCTGTTCCCATGCAGATTCAAGGTGGGTTAAGCCTTTTTTCCTCTTTGCATATTGCACTAGTTCTACAATTCAGGAAAAAAAAATCATCTGCAAGAATTAGAGGCATCAATGCTGTCAAGGAAAAGGTAAATAAAGTGGAGGTGGCTCTCAGTTCAGTATCTACGTGAGCTGTGTTTGTAGTGATATAATGCAGTAGCTGCGACTATATGGTATGTATGTAATACATATATTAGGCCAAGCTTTGATTTCTGAAAGTTCTGGTTTTGGTCTTTAGACCCAAAAGTGTAGGATGCATTTTTTTTTTTTTTTCAGTTGCTGGTGAAGGATAATCAGAATTTGAATGTCAATTAAAGGAGTTATAATGGATCTGCTAAGTCTGGACCTCTCTTTCCCAGAGACAGCCGTATTTTCTTTTCATTCTTTGAGTCTGTGTTCAGGATTTAAGAAATCCTTCCTGTTCCTGGAGGTGTTGGAGGCGACGTTGGATGGGGCCCCGGGCAGCCTGGTCTAATATTTAGATATGGAGGTTGGCAGCCTTGTCTTTGGCAGAGGGTTGGAGCCTGATGATCCTTGTGGTCCCTTCCAACCCAAGCCATGCTTTGATTCTATGAATCTGATTCACAGCCATGAACTTGAAGACATTCAAGTGTAAATATTTAGGTAAAATATATCTTTCATCAATATGAAGATGGAAAATGAGATGTGCAACTATTAGGGCTCTCTTTTCATCCTGTGCTTAGTCACGATGTCTTGGCTGCCTGCTTGGAATTCGTCCCATATTGTTTTTACGTTGTCTTTTAAATTAGCTGTAGCACTGAAAGTCACAGCAGTGTTCTTTTCGTAACCTTGCTGAAGTCCTTCTGATGCCTTTACTCAGTTTTCCAAGTGCTCTTATTTCTGTTACCCTCCTTCATTAACTCCGACATTCCAAAATGTTTCTGTTCTTTATTTCCGTTGTACTTGTCTAGCATCAAGGCTGCATAACAGCATTTTTATCCCTGAAGCTTAGTCTTTTTCATTTGTCATTTCTGGCAATATACTATCTGTGGAGAAGAGAGTCATTTCCCATCTGCGCCTTCATTTCTTTTTTGTAGGAAATGAGTATCAGTAATTAGAGCTCCTGGTTATTGGTAGTGCATAACATGATAGAAAAGCTTACCTTAAATGCTAAAGATCACATTGTTTAGGTCCTTGGGGTCAGGGAGATGTTGGGTTTGTCTGATATTCCATTTCATCTCATTGTTCAGCATGTATGACCAGTATATTCGACGTTAAGGAATTAGCAAAATTATTTCACTTATTTCAGGAAGGCAGCAACACGTGAAGTATTAGAAAGTATCTTGATTAATAGAATTTAAAACAGCTGTATTCTGTCCTTTGCACAGACAGCTCCCTCAACGATATCGATTGCAGCTTCACCAGGCAACGTGGGCAGCACTGAATCCTAGTTAAAATCTTTGGCTCTTGAACCTGCAAAGAGAATTTTGTGAATCTTGGTATTATCCAGATCACTGCTTTCCTCCATTGGAAATCTCAGAGGCAGGGCAGCTCACAGCCAAACTCCAGAGAACTTAAAGCGTGGATGAAATTTTATAATCAATATAAAACTTTCCCTGAAGCAAGTGCAGGTTTTGTAGAGCAGGAAAAAAAAGAGAGACGTTTCGATCTGATTTATTCATGTTATGCAGACAAGCGGAAAAGTTGGCTTTTAGTGCAGTGATGTTAAAATCGCTTTGTGGGAAGATCACTGAAAAGGGAGCAACAATGCTATATGTCATTAATATATATATATATATAAAAACTTTATATATATATATATAAATATATAAATTTTTTGTCTGTGAAGACACCACACAGTGCTGAAGAGGACAAGAATTTTTAAGTGTATGTGTGGCATTAAGATACGGTTAGGTTATTTATTTAGAATATTGCTTGATAAAGTTACATAGCACCTGGGATGCAATAATCCCGTCCCAGGATGAGGGTGTTCAGGTGCTAAAAAAGCTCTGACTACAAGATGAGTCAGCAGGAATGCCTCCCTCACAGTTATAAGCAGGTTTCCATGAAAGTCAGCAGGAAGTCAGGGGAAAAGCAAAACAGGAGAAGAAACCTAAATTAATCAAGCTGTGGTGTAATATACAGAAATTCCTTTGATTTGGAGGGAGAATCACAAAGCCAAAGAGTGGTAGGGATTGGAGGGGACCTCAAGAGATCACTGAGTCCAACCTCCCTGCTGAAGCAGGTACTTTACAATAGGTTGCACAGGTAAGCATTCAGACAGATCTTGAATATCTCATAGAAGGAGACTCCACAACCTCTCTGGGTGACCCGTTCCAGTGCTACGTCGCCCTTACTGTAAAGAAGTTCTTCTGCATGTTTGTATGGAACTCCCCATCTTCAAGTTTTAGGCCGTTGCTCCTTGTCCTATGGCAACACACCAGCAAGAAGAGCCTGGCCTCATCCAATTTGCCTCCCACCTCCCTTTAGATAAACCTTTATAAATATTTATCAGATCCCCAGGTCTAGGGTTTAGTGTTTGCATTTTCTTTATAATTGTGCTGTTGAATACAGATGAGCTTATTTGCTGAGTCTGAGGGAGCAGAAAGTGACTTTGAAAAACAATTTCTGTTATTCGGAGGTTTAAATTAAACTGGACTGCTCTTGGTTTGCATTTTTTAATCTTAATCGATATCAAGTTTGGTTGGAAAATTTCAACTTTTTCCTGTGAGGTATTTTTCAACTGAGGTTTGATAGCTTGTGACGTGATCAAGATTATAGTCTTCTCCTGAGACTCATTACACTCTGGTCTTAATTTGATCAAATGAAATGCAATATTTGGGCTGATATTTCCAATTATATAGAAGCATTCAAGGAATGTGAAATGATAAAAATAACCAAGTGCTTGATTGTAATTCAAGGTAGGACTATTCCAGAAAAAAAAACAACAACAACCAACATCAAATAAAATTCCTCACCATCACAAAGGTGATGAAGGGCTGGAACACCTCTCCTATGCAGGTAGGCTGAAGGAGGTTGGCTTGTTCAGTCTGGAGAAGAGAAGGCTGCAGGGATACCTCACTGCAGCCTTCCGATTTTTCAAGGGAGATGATAAACAGGAGGGAAATAATCTCTTTGCGTGGGTAGATGGTGACAGGATAAAGGGGAATTGTTTTACACTAAAGGAGGAAAGATTTAGATTTGATGTCAGTTGAAAGTTTTTCACTGAGAGGGTGGTGAGGTGCTGGAACATGCTGACCAGAGAGGTTGTGGATGCCCTGGGGGTGTTAAAGGCCGGGTTCAGTGGGGCCCTGAGCAATATGATCTAGTACTCGATCTAATGATGGGCAACTCTGCCTGCAGCAGAGGGGTTGGAACCTGATGATCCTTGAGATCTCTTCCAGGCTAAGCCATTCCATGATTTGGCAGTAATTTTAAGCATAATAACTCAAATGCTTTGCGTTGGTTTTATTTAGACGTCATTTAAGTGTTGATCTTAAGCTTATTTTTAACTGTAATGTTAAAAACGTTTTCATTAAACTGCCACAAAATGGCTTTACTGTATCCATTATCGTAATTGTGCCCATTTATCATTTAACATTTCCAATGCAATGTGTCTTTAGTTCTGGAGAATTCAGTTCCACTCTTTTCGTAAGTGAAAACGTTTTAAACAACAGCCAGTAATTATTGGACTGTTAGTGTTTTTAAATGATCTACGTTTTTATTTATACCATGCAGGAAGTAACAGACATGGAAATGCCCGTTAAGCGAAATCAAAAGTATTTAAATCGAGTGGGTGATGCTAATCTTATTCTTTAAGATCATGTCTTCTCTTATCTCAGTATTCCTTTATGAGTAAGGATGTCTAAGTAGTGTTTTGTTCTATCACATAAATACTTGAGCTCGTGTAAGGCCTGTGTAGATTTTTTTATTATTATTATTTCTTTTAAGGGGAAAAAAAAAAAAAAGAAAAAGAAAAATTAAAGGGAAATGAACAATAACAAAAGCCCTGTCTGATTATTATGGTTCATCAGCCAACCTGTGTAGTCCTTTAATGTTGTTTGGTAGGCACGGAGAAAGATGAACCTGATTACCTTTCTGAGGTAATTCCCCTATATTGTAGGTATCAAACCCAGTGCTTGCTATGCTGGAGATGTCTCAATTTATCTGTGTTACAGAGTCGGAAAGGAAGAATATATTTGAGCAGGCTTTTTTCCTGATTTCCCAACAGTATAATTGGTGTTTTTAAGAATGGTTCTCATGCTGTGCGTTTGTGCATTGCAATAGCAAGCTTTAGTGTGTTTGTTTTGGCCAGTGCTAAGCACTTTGCATTTAAACTTTGAGTTTTATGGTACTGAACTTTGAGTCTTAGGAGGAAAGATGTGTGGATCTGGAGCCTCACATTCTCCATTATTAGCAAAAAAAACTGCGCCTAAGATAAAGGAAATATTAACATCTAGGTATGCAACTCATATCCTTCACCAGTTCACTGAATGCTGATCATTCTGGGATAAAACCTGTAACACGCTCTTCCATCCTGTAGGGATGTCAATATAGGACAGCACTGTCCTACAATGAGGTAGCAGAGTCACCATCCCTGGGGCGTTCCAGAACCATGGAGATGTGGCACTGAGGGCTGTGGTTAGCGAGCATGGTGGAGGTGGGTTGGGTTGGACTTGATGTTCCTGGTGATCTTCTCCAACCCTACTGATTCTGTGATTCAATCTGTCGTGTTGAAGCAGGATGGGCGTTCATTAAGGTACCGATGGGGAAGTAACTTGGAAAAATCCATTTATTTATTTATTTTGTGCTTTTAGAGTGTTGTCCCTTTAATTTCACGAGATGATAACCTTTGGCATGTCGCTTTAGTGTGACAAGCATGTCATTTTTAGCAAACAACCAAAAAAGAAACAAAAAGCAAATGAAGTGATTTGGGAAAGGACCGGTCAAACCCAGAACCGCTGAATATGAGCAGCAATTCAAAGCTTTTCATAAGCTGCTTCTGCAGAGTTTCCCCCCCCCCCCATCTGTTAAGTATACCTCCTTGGTATTCTCTACAGCCTTTCCTCCGTTTATTCATTTATTTACTTATTTTTAGGCTTCATGCTGCTCCTTCAAGCATAATTTTGACAACACATTAAGATGAGCTCATTGAATTGGCTCTTCTGACCGTAGCTGGTTACGTGGAGGGTGACTGTTGTTCTGTGGTGGCAAAAGGGAGAATAGAGTTTCTTGAGCTTTCTGCCATTGCAACCAGCAAAAAGCAGATCTAGTTTGCTACCCTAAACGTGCAGATGTTTGCTCAGGTGAAAAAGACATTGCACATCATTCTCTCTCGATGCAGATTCCCAATGACTGTTGCCAGCTCCTGTTTTTATCGTTTGGGAAAGTCTCCAAGTTATTTACATTTGAAAGAGCCAAATGTGTATGTGCAGTTTGTAGTGTTTGAGTGGCATTGCCTCCTCCTCGTATTCTCTGCACAGTGTTTGTTGTGTGGAAAAAAAACAGTTCAGCAGTGCTTGGTGTGCTAAGGATTTCATGCATCACGTGTTATCAAATAATACCTAATTTCTGTGGTGGTTTAAGCTCAATAAGCGATGTAAAACTACTCTGTGACTTGAAATTAATAATTTATAATCATTAAATGTCCCACATTTGTTTCCTTTGGAAAGTGTTTTATTTCCTTGTAGTCATTCTGGCCTTTTAAATAGAATTAGAAGTGGTTAAAAGGAGCAAAATGAAAACTTAGTTTTACCTTCACCTGTGGAGCTGTGTTCTGTTATTGTTAGTGGTGGCTTACAGCATGTGTTTCTCAGTCTAGTTCGTACCTTTTGGACAAGTTTGATTGCATACATTTTGTTTTGTTCAGTTGGCTTTGAAGTAGTGTTTTTCACACGGTAACTCTTACTTGAAGGTGTGACAGCGTGCTCTGTGCTGTAACGGGATGTGCTGTTGGTTTTAAAGCACCTTAATGTATTGATTTCCTGACCGATGAATGGATAAGTGTAAGCTTCTGTTGTTGTCCTTTATTTTTTTTCTTAATTTATTTGAAATCTCAGGAAGTGGGCTTTGTTTTGTTAGGAATACCAGCTACAAACACCGGCTTCCAACAAATACTGTTAACCAACCACTAATCCAATCTGCAGCTCTACAGCTCATCTGCTTTCAGGTCTCAGCAGGGCTGATTCAGCCAGCTCAAGTCCCGGCAGAACTTAGTGAAGTATGTGGACAATTAGATTCAATTTGATCAGCTGAGCCGTTGCATCAGGCTCCCTAAAATACACAAGTGTTTCCTGATTCTCTAACCTGATAAAGCCTTAATACCAGAGTTAGCTCTGAGATGGATGCGTGTGCTGCAGCATGGATGGAAATGCCTCACTTGGCGGTTCCTCTTCACTGGCCTCGTTCACGCTGCTGATTGCTTTGTGCCTTACTTTACCCTTCCCTTACTTCAATTCTACGTCGTGATTCCGCTGCCAGTTTTAGAGCTCTAACATGTGACAGCCAGTTCACTTAAGTAAAACAGTGCTTGTGGCCAAACAAACTTGGTCTAAGGACTGTGGCTGATAATTAGGATTTATAACTTATGGACAGTGTAACAGTGAGTATCCCCTTTGTTTTCATGAACTGTTGGCATTCCCAATAACATGAATGGCATGATGAACATGGTATGCAGTGTCCTTAAATCACCAGACAAACTAATTATTGCCCCACGCCTTTTGATCTTAGCTTTATTTTGTATTATGCATGGCTTTTTCACCAAACACCCTGTTGTGTACTTGATGTGGATAGCCAGCACTCATTCTAGACAACCTAATGAAACCAAACCACAAAAAGCCTTCCCCCAGCATCAAGGCTACATCATTGAAGAAGTAGAGATGGGTTTTTGTTGTAGGTGATTCTTCCCTACAGGGAACTGAACACCCAATATGCTGAACAGGCTGTCTTAGAGATGCTGTCTTCCTGGGTCTCAGGAGAGGGATGTCACCGGGAAACTATCTAGCTTGTTACAGCTATCAAACCGTGACCCCTTACTGCTTTTTCCTTCTAGGGAGAGATGAAGAAACAGCTACATGTGGGTCAGGGCCTATCAAAAGGGACTTTAGGGCCTTGGGATGATGGCTAAAGGGATGAAATGCACAAATCATCTTTTCTTCTCTGTCTCTTGTATTGGGTAAGGACATAGCAACAAATCAAAGGATCATATCTTTAAGTACTTGGCTTCATGCCATTGCCAGAACTCTGGTTTTCTTGACAACCAAATGGCCTGCATGGTACTGGGTTTGCAGGCACCAGATGGGGTTTGCCTTTCTCAAAGGGGGAGGGGAGTCCTTGGGGAAGTGCTAGCGGGGCTCGTTGGGAGGGTTTTAAACTGGTTTTGAAGTTGGGTTCTGGGGATAGTGAGCCTTCCCATGGTAAGGTGTGGGAAGGCATAGCTAGATTAGAGGGATGGGGTGCTAGCAGGGACCTTGAAGGACCCATTGCCTTGAGAGGTGCTGGCAGCACTGCAGCACATACAGAACTCTATGATGATGAGGCAGTGACTGCTGGGGGGAAATTCAAGAGAGGTATTTAAAAGAAATTAAGGAGTTGTCCTTTAAGGAAATGACAAGACCAGCTCCCCAGCTGAAGTGCCTCTATACCGATGCACACAGCTTGGGAAATGGGGGAGCTGGACTCTACGCTGCTACTAGAAAACAGTGATAGAGTTGCCATCATTGAAACCTGGTGGGATGATTCCCACGACTGGAGTGTGACTATCGATGACTAGAAGCTGTTCAGAAGGGACAGACAAGGAAGGAGGGGGGGGAGGGGTGTTGCTATCTACGTCAGGAAAGGAATAGAAAGAGAAGAGCTGTCCCTAAAGAATGGTTGTATATTGATGCATTCCTAAAAGGACAGAATATCTGGAAGAGCCTCTTCTGATTTTCTAGTTATTAGTAGATCAGGATAGGTTTATTTTTTGGAGGGGATTTTAGTCCTAAAAGAAGGCGATGTTTTTAAAGCCTTTGCAGTACTGCTTCAAATGTATAACCCTTAATTTGTCCTACTCCATCGGTATGTAGTGTTTTCTCTCTTAGCTCTGAATCACCAAGGAATCTGCTTACTGTGCAGATTTTATTTGACTTTTGCATGAATGTGTTAATTGAAGTGACATCAAAAATAATTGCTATTAAGCCCTCTGTGCCTATATTCCATCCAACAAAATAGCAATCATCGTACACCTAGGAAATAGGAAATTTCTGTTTCTCTTAAGGCATGTTTCCAGTCCTAAAAATACCTTGCCAATATATAGAGAGTGCGCTTCCTTAAGATGCAGAAAACGCAGCCAAATACTTTTTGAGAATATCATTTTATCAAACTGTGTGGTTAAGTCCATTTTTGTCATGGTATATTGACAGTTGAAACCCATTTTCTTGCAAAGATTTCAGTAAGGAAAAGAAGATCAAGGTCAGGCCTTTGAAAGCAAGGTCTTTGGGGTTCTGTCTGATGAAGGAATAACTCCTTAGTCTTGCATTGCAGGTACTGGCCGTGGTCAAGAGGTGAGATGCATGTTCTGAGCTCTGTTATTAGGTTTAGTGGAAGTAGTCTGAAACAGTTCCAGACCAGTTCCATAGTAAAATGTGAGAGATTGAGCATAAAACAGCATATTGTGCGCATGGATAACTGAAGTGTTTGGGGAGTTGTCCTTTCTTATGTCATTCAGAAATTTGTTGGTCTTGCACTTGTCATGATCATCTTTGGGGAAATTAAAAGTCAAAATTTCACTGAAATTGTTTTTTTTTTTCCACTTTTTCCTGCGAATGTTTATTTTATAGGTTTGTTATTTGCTCCCAGAAACTGATGAAGTTAAGCTGTTCCATTTAAATTGAATATCATTCTTTCCTCCTCCTTTGCAAAGAGGATCCTCACGTAAAGACATATTTTCACATGATGATGCACGAAGGAATAGCGTTAATGACTCTCAAAATATCACTCCCATCCTCTGAATTAGATCCTACTCTTGACTACTTCGCATCTCACTGAATGGATTTTAGGAAATATTTAGTGATGAATGGAGCTTTGACTAGAGTTCTGTTGCAGTGGAGTGAAAATAGCTTAATCTATACAAACTGCCCTATGCCTACATTTTCATTATAAACCGAGCTGTTTACTGATCAGTGAGGAGTCACACTGGTTACAGGGAGCACCGTTACTCTACTAATGCAACCTAGCCACTTAAAGGCTAGAGAGACCTCATGGATCTGGAAAACTGGAAGCTTATGTTGCACCTGATGTGTTTGGTGGGTGGTTGCACCTCTGATGTTTTGAAGGTGCAAGAATGTGGAGAGTTCAGAAACAAGGTTTCCCCACAGGAATATTGGAGTCATTGTCCCTGGAAGTGTTGAAGAACCCTGGAGATGTGACACTGAAGGGCATGGTTAGTGGACGTGGTTGGGTTGGGGTTGGACATGATGATCTTGTGAAAACCACTTTGTATTCTTTAAGTGAGGATAGACCATATCAGAACAGAGGCCAGAAGTTATTTAACTAGTGTATATTATCTAGGCTCTTGTACTGAGTGGGCACAGCACGATGGAAATGGTGTTTAATTTGTGAATCAATTCAGTAGAACTGCCTCGGGGTTATCTATTTCCTCTGAAAGATATTGTGGTAACTTCTCTAAAGCGGTTGCGTGCCTTCAGTATTTTTAGATTCCACTTGCACACTGCTACCTTTAAAAATTTAATATATTGGCTAAAAGTTCTGTAACAACAAGACTCAGAGCACTGCTACTGAGAATTCACGAGACAGAGCCTATTAATATTAAAGCAAACTTGTGTTCTCAGTGGAGTCATATGACTCAATACATGTCTTCCTCACTCATCTCCTGCCCTTCTCCTTTCATACATGTGTCACTCATGTTTTAAGACAGGTGTTGACAATTCTGGGATGCAAACGTGCAAGGATCTAATATGCGCTTAATGCAGCATTTCACCTCCTGCTGCTGGTACAGAAGGAAAAGGGAAGCTGTAGGGCTGAATGTGACCACTGTGACCCTTCATTCTTGCAGTGAGAGAGAGCCTGGTTCTTTGGAAGTCAGAAATGTATTCAGCTGATTTTCGTGGTCAGAATTCTCATTTTTGTCATCTTATCTTTATAGAGCTGTCAATGGTTTTAGTTTCTTTTCACCCTTCTGTTCACAAATATCATCCTGATATCCCACAGAGTATCCCTGGGGCACTCAGCCAACTTTACCAAAGGGAGAGATCAAAGAGTTGTCAGGGTTCTGCTGTAGATAATACTTCATGGCATAGGCAGTTACCCCTCATTTCAGATAGACATTCTGTAAAATAGGATTCCGTGTTCAGTGTGCTGCTGTGCTTTTAATTAAAAGAGCTGATGGGTTCCTGGGCAGCCTGATGTAGTCATTGGCAACCCTGCCCGTGGCACAGGGGGTTGGAACTGGATGATCTTTGAGGTCCCATCCAACCCAAGCCACTCCATGAAATGGCCTTTTCTTTCCCTTAAGGAAAGTCCACTTGAAATGACTGGGAAGGTGTAATTGAAAATTACGTCAGTCCAGTATATCTTTCTCTGTATCATTTTCTTATCATGAACTTGTCTTTGCTCAGAGATTAGGAAAATAAATGAGCCTGGTCACTTGGAGCTTAAAAGCAGAAAACACACTGAATTAAAATAATAATAATAATAATTACTTGGCCCAGTACATTGATTCACTGCTGTAACAGGAGAATATGCTCCGAGTGATGAGAGATTGAGGGAGCTTTTCTTCATTTCACTACTTAAGACATACACTGAAAAGACAGTATGGACCCACGCGCCAGTATTTGACACTATACCATAGCTTTGCAAATAGTACTCATTCAGGATCTTTTTGTTTTCTAAAAAGAGTTGGGCTTTTTTATTGTGTTGTGGGGGTTTTTTTGGTGGGGGGGGGGGGGAGTTGTCTGTGGAAGCACTTATTTGCAGACTGTCAGAATATTAAGGTTTAGGTTTGTCAGTCTAAAATGTCATCAAATTTCAATTATTTCAGATAAAAGAAAAAAAAAAAAAGGATTTAGGAAGGGTGAAGCAAGCTCCTAAGAATTAGAGAAATAACAGTGTACCATAAACATCCTTTTGCAGAAAGGGATCTGTTTGTAGATGTATTACCTTTCTGTGTGTGTATGCGTACACGGAGGTGATTGTAGAGGGGGGATGAGATGCTTCTGGTCACATTAGTGACTCTAAAGTCAGCCTGACGAAAGCAGGAATGGGTATTACTCCCAAACCTCTGTGTTCATGGAAATCTGGACTAGCAGCATTGTCCAAGTGATTTTAAGGGTGAACAGGAAATGGGACTTACCTTAGATGATAGCTGGTAGCAAGCATTTAGAGTCATGCAATTGAAAATACAGGCTACAAGGAGTGAGTAAAACCAAACCTTTTATCTTCAAATATAGTACAAATAATAGTTTTAACACATTACTTAATAGTAGTTCTCCAGTTTTTATCAAGGAGTGATGACTAGGGTTTGGTCTGCAGTTAGTTATTCAGGCAGTTCAGTGATGCAAGTACTGATATCATTGAAAATGGCAACTGAACCTTCCTATGAGGCCATTAAGTGATTAGTTTAACTTCAGGTGATCAATGATATGCTCTTTGCAGACATAAATGCCACTTAAACCATTACTTCTTGTAGGAATGAGCTTTGTTTCTAGTAGCCAGAGCTTGGAGTTTGTGTGGGAACATGAAAGCATTCAAATATGTGAAGAGATTCTGAGAGATGAGCACGCACATAGGGAGGCTAAATCAAATGTGAGTGGCTTTGGAATTACATAACAACATTGTTAGATGAAAGTGAAAAATTCCCCAGTGTTCAAAACGTGTAATTTTTTAATCATTTCTTTTTTGCATCTCCTTCAGTGTCTACTCGTGATGGCCTCAAGTTGCACTAGGGGAAGTTCAGTTTGGATATTAGGAAGTATTTCTTCTCAGAAAGAGCAGTGATGCATTGGCACAGGCTGCCCAGGGGGTGGTTGAGTCACTGTCCCACTAACTATGTTCCCAGGTGCAACAGTGATGCTGCAGAGCTATGGTTGTAGTCACGACTGTAGTCGTGGCTATGGTTGTTGTCATGGCTAAGAGATCTGCAGAAAACCTTCATGCTACTTCGTTAGTGCAAAACAAATACATCAACAGAGAAACTCAAAGGTGATGCACAGCTTCAGAGTTCACCGAAATCAAAACTGGAGTAGCAGCAGTGCACGTAGAAGCAGTTGCCTAAAATTAGTGGTGTTGTCTGGTGAATGTTACAGAGCTGGTACAGATAGGAGACAGTGGATTTGCATTTCAGTTTTGCAGTGGTATACATATGCAGTAGTAATATGTGGGACGCAAGTTCAGGAAGTGCTGTGCCCCAGATGTGAGGAATTGCTTATGTGGTAGAGAGGATGTTTTTTCATAAGGCTGGATACAACACTTCTTGACTACTCAAGCCTTTGCTCCCGTCACTAGGAGGATGATTGGTGACTGTAATTCTCCCGTGTGCTTGGGGAATTATGAGAACAGCATGCTTCTAAGCAGTCGTACTTGGTCCCGTACCGCCCAACACAAAACTCTTGCTAAAAGCTCAGACAGACTATTTTCATAGGTTGCTTTTCACGTCCTTGAGTTGGGTGGAAATTCTAGAGGAAGAAAGTGAATGTAGAAGTGTGGTGTATAAGGTCATATCTGAAAATCCTCAGACAGTAGAGTGCAGGAAACTCAATTTATCTGTCTTAGAAAGATGAAGAGCTGAGTCGACCCTGCTGGGATTAAAGCTCTCGCATTGTTTCATGCTATATAAAACATTTTTTCATCACCTTGAAATATAAAGCTAATATCCAAAGCAAAAATGGGTACCAGTACGTTGTGATATCAGTTAAGTCGAGATATTTGATTTTGGTCGGTTGCTGCCTTCTGATTTTCTCTCTAAAGGGCTCAGTGAGCAGCCTTTGTTTAACAGGAAATGGAAAGCAGTTTTCATCTTGGCAGTTGGCCCTGGCACTCTCACTGAATACAGTCCAGGGTTTTTTGTTTTTTTTTTCCTGGAGTGATTTTGTTGTTACTTTTGTCCATGATTTTTATAGGATGTCCATAATAGAAAAATGTTGCAAGGATGAGCAGGAACTTGGCATGGTTTGATTTGTGCTGTTGTCACGGAGTTATCTCTACATCTATCTGTGTCCATGACAGGGGGACAGCACATCCACTGGCCTGAAAAGGGGAGGGGGTGTCAACAGTTTATGGGCTGGTTCAGCCTGGTTTTGTGACTAATAGGGCAGGAGACCTATGGACCCATGGCCCAGGGAAAAGGGGAAAAAGGGATATGGGAGATGGGCCTAAAAACAGAACAGTGGCAGATCGTTATCTTAGGAGGAAAGTGAATTTACTGAATATGATATCGGAATGCAGGATAACACTACATAATACAATATCATTGGAACTGAGGCTAATAAATAAAACGAGAGAGAGACTGTCTGAAACCAAAAGCCTTGCTCTGAATTGAAGGCCAAATGGCTGGGGAGCACACCCACACACTGCCAGGCAGCTTTACGTGATGATATGATGTGGAATACCAATAACAAAAACTGTAAAACCACGGCATTCTTGTTATCAAGGGAAGACAGAGCCAAATATATCTTGTATACATCCAACTATTGCCGTCAGACTTCAGGTAAAATGTCTGAAGTTGGTAAGTTTCTGAAAATGCTCTTCTTTGCTTTCACTTGTTCTGTCCCCACGCTTTCCAAGGCCAGCAGTTGAAGAAAAGTGTCTTGAATTGATAATGTCTCCATTGTATGCTTTGTTTATCCGTGGTGGAGATCCTGATTCTGTTTCACAGAGGTAACACAGGTGTTATAGATGACAAAAGATCGGTATCAGAATGTGAAACCACTCCTCTGTGTGGCTAGAGGTCAAGATGACTTGTCTTTCAAGAAAAGACATCTGAAAATCTGTGTACTTTCCATAGGTGTTAAAACTTCATCCTTCTGTAGATCCGCTATAGCTCATACCAGATAATAGTTGAACGCGTACAGATTTAATACGATGATAAATCCCCTTAAAATGGATGCAGGTGTAATTTGTCATGTATAACAATGCCTATAAATGGCAGTGCTTGCCTCGTGAGGTGCTTACTATTTATGTTCAATAAAGGAGAATATATTGTGAAAAACACAATGTAAAACTGTATGATGATCTTAAAAATATGAGTTGGCAGAAAAGGAAGGAATGAATACTGCAACTGCAGAAGTGTTTCTGTTGAGTGCTTAGTTTGTGCTTTGCTTTTTAAGCCTCTTAAGTCTTCTAATTGGAAGATGGAAATTAAAAACATGGTACCAACAAAACCTTATCACACTTTTCAGTCATTATGCATCGATATCGTAGGGTTAAGTTGATGAAGAGAGGTAAAGAGACCTGAGTATTACTGAGGTGCAAGGTAGTAGTATCCTCAGGCATGAAAAGGAAAGACTGTTGGCATCATGCTTTAAATAATTTCCTAAGGATTCATAGATGTGAATATTTTTCTATTTCTCTTTCCTTTCTCCTTCAGAGGGGTGATGTGCCCAGTCTGTGTTGGTAGGGTTTGCTGTTTTAGTGAAAACATGCACGTGTCTCTTCAGATGTTCAATCATTGTTTTGCTTTACTGATGATGTTTTATTCAGGAGAATAAAAGAGAGAAATGAAGGAGTTATTTTCAGAAGTTTGGAACAGAGAGATGTGGTTTAGTGATGGGACTGGGTAGGCTGATGGTTGATCTTGATGATCTTGAAGGACTTTTCCAACCCAGCTGACTGATCTTATCTGCCCCTCTACCCAGAGAGCAACGTTATATTTTTCGTAGCAGTTCCAAAGGCATGGTGTCAAAGCATGTGTCCCTACAGCTTCTTCTGTCTGCTATCACATCAATCAATGGGGAATTTTAGGCAACCTAACAATAGGTTTACTTGCAATGTTCATAAAAAGATGTTGGCTTTCGTAAGCCTGATCTCACGTTCTGAAAATAACATCAGTGTGTAAACAAAATATCTGAATGTTACATCAGTATGAGTGGAGAAGAAAATGTATGCACAGAGACTGACAAATCTACCCAAGAATAAGACAGAAAACTGTCTTACAAGGTTCTACCTGTTCTTGAGCATATGTACATCCAACTGTATGGGAAGACACAACAGGCGGCAGGTTTCTGCACCTGGATTTAGGGATGCCCTGAAACTGCTGGTGTAAGTTTAGTGAAGAATTAAATAGCACTCATAACTTGGCTTAATGATATGATTGAATGCAAACACTGCAGTGAACAGTTTGGGCTGTAAGCTTTTCAAGTTGTTTAAATACATTAAGCTACCAACTTAGTTGGAATGTAATGGTAGTCTTTCTGTAAATCTAAAAGCTCATGTCTAATTAAAATCATTACTGTATATCATTTTAAGAGAGGCTGTTAAGAACATCTTTAGAGGTGCTTAATTCATTCTTTAAGTAGTTTTCAAGTTTTCTATTTTTAAATAGTTCAAGTCGTTAAACTTGAAATGTCAAAGGCTTTTTCACTTGAAGTACTTGAAAATAAATGTTTGAAACTTAGTTTGTGCCTGCTTTCTAGTAGCCCTAGTTTCTGTTTTCTTGCCAACAGGCCAGTTATTGGGACAGGATTGATCATAGAATCATAGAATTGCCCAGGTTGGAAAAGACCTTCAAGATCATTGACTCCAACCACAACCTAACCGTCCTCCCAACTTTAACAACGCTCTGCTAAATCATGTCCCTGAGCACCACATCCAAACAAGTCCTTAGATCTAGCTAAAGCTCCAAAATGGCGTCCAGCTATCCTAAAGTATTTTCATAAAATTATTGGTTTTGAACACTTTCTGTTGACTGTATTCTCAGATTACTTTGGTATGAAACGTGAATTGTGACATAGCACGTTTTGAGGCGCTAGACATTCAGTTCTTCATGCCTTGGATTACTGCGGGGGCCCTGCAAAACAGTGTGTATAGAACTTAGCTATGAACTATCATTGTGTCAGCAGAAGTATTTCTTATAGTACCTTTAATTTGGAAGAGAAATGAGTAAAAACATAAAGGTGAGAACTCACCGTCAGAACCATTGTCAGACTAGATGGAAACTGGAGAATGGACACAGTTTGGCAAAGCAAAGAGATTATTGGAATTCCCAGATTAATTAAGTACAGCTACCTAATGAGACGGTGCCTTTGGCAGATCTGTTTGTCCATTAATCCCAAGAAGTGATGCTGATCTTTGATGTGAAACGAGTTGGATCTAATGTGTGATCACAATACAGTATAGCTCTTTGTATGACCCCTGGTGAACAACAGCTATGCTGAGCGTAATTAATCTTTTTGGGGATCTTTTTGGCTTACTTTTTATCACCTTCTATCTGCTACCTAGCTCCTTTGGTGCAATGGTGCAATAAGGTCCTCATCTGGAACTACCCTATTGTTTTCTAAGAAGAAAACGTGTTGGAACATGAGAGCATCTGACCTGAATAGACCTGAATTTGAATGGATATCCTGAGTTGAATCACAATTTTTATCTAATGGCAGCATGTTCTTGTGCACAGTGTTCAAGGAAGAGATGCTGTTTATTACTGAACATATGTTTCTGAAATTTGATGATCTACGTTTCTGTACGTGTACTTACGCTTGAAGTTATTATTTCTAGTCATTTTTTTAACTAGCTTTTTAAGTCCAGCACTGCAGTGTCTTCCTGCCAAATATTTAATTTCTGAACACTTTGTGAAGACAGTTACACCGCAGAGAAGTCTTACCTTTGTCTGTTAATTAATCTTACCCTTGTCTGTTAATTTTGGGATGAGCGTAGATGGCGGAAATAACCACCAGGCTATAAAAAATTCATGCTATCAAGGATTATGTATTTTTTTTTTCTTCTCCTGAAAATGAGAAGAAAAATACTGGAAACTTCTGTATGAATAAGAACCCCGAGAGGTCAAAATACAGCTAGCTGGCCTTTAAAAGCTTTTGATGACATGCAGTTTTAAGTTGTGAATTTTAATGGCACGTTCCCATGCGTTTCATCACCTTGGCTGAGTGTTGACATCCTTGACCTTCGTACTCAATTGTTACAGTGATTTACTGAAAATAGTGATACTGAGCTCTGCCCTTGACAACAGGTGAGGATTAAGGGTTCTTTTTTTCCTTACCTTTTTAGCTTAGTACATCCAGTCTAAATTGTTTGCTATTGCTAACGTGGTTTGGAAGTTTTCTATGTGCTTTCCACTTCCTGAAAAAGCCTGTTTTAATGCAAAGTTGTAGGCTTTCAGAATTTTGGAAGAGAGGATATTACACTATGATGCAGCTACTGTATCTTTTTATCTGTGTCTTTTCCAGTGACTTGAAGGTGTTATCCATGTGTAATATGAAACTGGTGTGATAACATAGATGAAGTATTCGAATGATCCCTTAAAATGTCGCTAAGTCTCTGTAATGAAACTTCTTTCCTCAGAACAAAAGCCTCAAAAACAAGCTGCTGTCAGGAAACAAGCTTTGTGGTATTCACGCAGAAGAGGTAAGGAAGGTTTCTCTCTATTTCAAAGTTAGCATACCCAATGTATAACCCATGTCAGTCTTTCACACTGAGATTCTGGCATAGATTGTATATTATACGTGCATGATCATAGAATCATTAAAGTTGGAAAAGACCTCTAAAATCATCAAGTGCAACCATCAACCCATCACCGCCATGATGTTTGTAAAGCACTCCTCCAAACTCATTTCTATGACTACACTAAGGGCAACTCAATTATGTTAGCAAGCTGCAAACTCAAGTTTTAGACTAATAGAGTAAAGTTTGGGAATGGTTATTTCACATATTTGGAGCTCTTTATGTATACATTTTGCTCTATAATGTATGTTTAGCTGATTTTATTTCCCTGTTCTTCGTGCCCAGAAGAAGACAGGAGTCATTAAATGCCTTTTTGAAATAATTCATAGGAACACGAAGGATTTATTATTATTGATCCTTATTTCAAGGGAAGTGTCATATTAGAAGATATCTCCTCTACAGAAACGCTAGCAAAGATAGATGATGATACAAGAAAAAAGCCTGTTTTCCCTACATGCCCAAGTAACTGTTCATGGGAGCAGGCCCTTTAGCTATTTACCTTTTTTGAGAGTGGTTATTTCTACATATGATTCTTACTTACTGTTTTTACATGACTTCAGTCATGGATTTCATCTGCAGAAGTAACTTCTGCAAAGGCCATTTCACATTGACAGAATTGAACAGAATCATATTTTCATAGCTTTCATAGAATCAATTATCATAGCTAAGGTGGGCCACATTTTCTGCAAAGACTTCATTTTTGTACCTAGACAGCTAAACTTACGAGGTCCAAGCAGTGATTTCCAGTGGTATTGGCTAATTAGCCTAGATGAAAGTCTGCAACCATTGCTTCAGATACATCCTCAACAGTCAGTAACAGTGCCTATTGTTTTTCTGGCTTTTCAGAATCTGTTACCTTCTTCTGTCATCACTGGTATTTTCAAACATGCCAGGGTATTGGAGTACAAGTATAAATTCTCCCCTTGCTTACTGCTAAAAGAATTGGCAATGTTCAACACAGCTTGCTATTTACTCTTCCTATTTGAATTCGTTTTTCCCGGTTGCGTTAACATCTCAAATGATAGGTAATTCACTCTTAGATATTTTCACTGATGATTTGTTATTTACAGCACGTCTTTAAGTCTAAAGGTGAAGTCTAAAATTAAATGAGATTTATTGTTGCACGACAACCATCGCTGTCAGAGGGTTTCAGGAAACCAAACCTTAGCTCACCAGTATTCAAGGTAACAGATTGCGAGTGTATTTTAAACCTTAACATTTTTAGACTTGATGAATCATCCTGACAAATTTATGGATTTAAAGTGGGTTAGTGCCATTAGAATAAGCAAAAATGCTACTACAGGACCATCTATTTATTTATTTTTCTGTCGTTTTGCCAGTGTTAGGTGGTATAGGCCAGAGAAATGCAATGTATTTGCTGCCCTTTAACTAGGTTCGATACTTCAAGCGTAATAACTATGTGAAATCAATATTCTTTTAATAATGAGATCAAACATCATTCATGGATAGAATTGCCTACCAGGAAGCTCATGCTTCGTTCCTCTCTCTCAAACTGCGTGCAAATGGTTTCATTCTGCTCTGAAGATTGTTTTGAAGGTGATGCCTCCAGTTACACTTTCATGTGCTCAGAGCTTGCTGTCTTAAAAATAAATATTTGAAAAAAAAAAACAAAAACCCCAAACCCCACTGATTGTATTATCCTCACTTTCAGTCAAAAAAGATCCAAGCCCAGCTGAAAGAACTTCGTTATGGCAAAAAAGATTTGATTTTCAAGGTGAGTTTTCCTTCAGCGTAGCTTAGCTAAGGTATTAGAGTTGCTGTAATGTTGAAGTCATCTCTGAGTATGATAACTGCGTTTATTGCTATATTTTTGATGAGTCATTTACTTCTCTTTATACCGAGAAGAGCTGAAAACACCAAAGACGAGAATAATACTATAATGTCATTTCAGAAATGCTATTTTCTGTAGTGTTGGGTGTTGTTTTTTTCATTTACAAACCACTCTAATTGGGAAAGCCTTTTTTATTTAAATTGCTTTCTGGATTGAAGAAGGGAAGCTTCAAAGCCTACATTTGTATGCAGGATATCTCAAAATATACAGAAGTAGTGTAAAATAGTTTATGAGTATCTGTTTGAGTGCTGAGATAAAGCAACATTCCAGTTCCTTGCTGGGAACCAAAATATATTGCCCTATTCCATAGATTTCTGTGATGCATTTTATACTTCACAGGCGGATCTTGGCTGCTAATTGAGTAGTGCTTTCATTTGCTGCATAAACGATGGGGATAAGTAGTTATCCTCCAAGTGCTTAGAGCTACACTTACTTAAAAGGTAGCTGAACTCAGCATGGGGCACATATTTCTTCTGAAAGGCATAGGATAGGATATTAGAGCCACCAGCTACAAAATGTTCCCCGTCTAAATGCTCTTTCTTGCATAATAGAGAAAATGTTTGCGTTGCCTTTTGGGGAGACAGTGAGCTAAGTGAGTTAAAAACTCTCGAGAACTTAAGATAAATATTGTTAGTGAATTGGGAAAAGGATTCTGAAGTCCCATCTCCTGAGAAGTTCATATGCAAATACCTGAAATATCTCTTCACTCTTCAGTTCTTTCTGTGATAAGACTTCTGACTCGCTCAATTTGTTCTATCTTCTACATGTTGTCAGAAATACCTTTGTTTGACTTTTCCTGACTAAAGGAAAGAGATGGAACTCTGATGGAAGTAGTTTTGAAGATATTTGTGAGAAGAGTAGGGGATTTTTGATTTTGTTTTTAATAATCAACCCTGAGAAACGGGTCCTTAATGAGGCCCTTCTTTACATTCTGTTAACTGTTGTCAATGAGACTTCTAGTCGGAGCTTGGGGGGAGTAAGTGAGAAAGGAAGAGGAAGAGCTGGGGGAAAGACAGCTCTTTCCTATAATACTCCAATGAATTGGTAGCTTATGTCTCCTTTTAACATTGTGAGACAGTAACTTGTAAAGTGGTAGTAAATACAACATGAGTTCTTCATTTTTGTCATGATTTACTCTTCCAATGTTTTCTAAGTGTCTTGTAGCGTATTGGATTCATTATGTGACATGTCTGTACGTATGTATCTGTGCCTCTTCCTATGTATCTATATATATGATATAAAGCATTGTGACAGAAGGAGCCACAACAGGTAGGTGATGTGCTCAAGACTGTATTCATTGTCAGTATATCTGTTGACGTTGGGATATGAGTTCTTAACTCTCAGCGTTCAGTCCCTTAAAACACGTAGAGTGGTAACATGGAGAAGCTGGCAGAAATCTACTTTGTGTTATATAACAAGGAAAATAAGGAAGAATTAATGCTAAATTTTCAGTCACTTTCTTAAATTTTATGGTTGCCTTTGTAAGTGGGTACTTAATCGTTTTAAATGAGTCCATTTTTAGTTACAATAGTTATCCTACATCCTTGATTCAGTTAAAGTACTCCTTAAGTTTAAATGCTTTGCTAAATTGAAATCTGCATTTGTTTCAGGCACTCATAACCACTTGTTTCCAAATTTAGTCCTTCTCCAATCCCTGTCTTCACATCATTTGGTTGTATTTTCCTCGAAGTCGCATTTTTACTAAATTAGAAAAGAATTACAGATTTTTCTTGTTGTAGTTGTTGCTCCTGAAACAAAATCAAATGAATGTTTGATATGAACGTCAGGTGAAGAAAAATAAATCCAGCATTGACTTTTGATATCAGCTTGTATAAGTCTCTCGTACTCCTAAAAATTCTTGTTGTTCTCGATGTACATGATGCAACTGGTTCACTATTGTGGCTTTCGTATTTGATTTCTGCTTCGTGATGAATTCCTAAGGATTCTGCTTGAAAGTTTCAGAAACAAGTATTTCGTCTGCCGTTTAATCTGTTTTTCCTTCTGTAATTTTAAGTCCTGGAGCAAAATGTATAGTCAACCACTCATTTATGAGGACAATCTAAATATAATTCCCTAACCAGCACATCATCAACTACTTTGTCAGGTAAATGTTTGTACATGTCTTACATGAGAAAGATAGGTTGTAATTATGCACCTTCTTCTGAGGAGCAAACCAATCTATTCCATTGATTGCACACACGCGGTCCATAACTGATGTGTAGTTGTCCTAACCCTCGTTGTAGTTGACCTCTGCAGCTCATAACAAAGGTCTGTTTCCTACTGTGGCGGTACCCTTGGGCCCATGCAGTCCTGTAAACTATGACATCACAAGCAAAAAGCAAGATGTAAACTTTGCTTCTGTTTTCTGTGCTTTTAAATAGTGTTTTCAGGTACTTGAGAACTCAGTAACTCTGACAGACCAAAAAGTACCGTGTCATTTGGACTAGACGGCCTTCAGAGGTCCCTTCCAACTCTTAAGGATTCCATGATTCTTTGATCTTCTCAAACTTGGGCTTGTCTAAAAAATAATTGCAGAGATCTGCATGAAAAAGAGAAGGCAAGGTTAAAAATAATATTCCTTGATATCAAGCGCTTGTTTCAAGAAACTATTTAGGAAACACCTGAACTGACTTTATATGGAAGGGGCATGGGAAATGTTTAAGACTTAACTGAAGTCTGCTATTTAGAGTCAAAATGGTTTTCCAAATTCTTTGAAACACGTCATGCTACACCAATCATTTCATTATTTGGGTGTATGGAAATCATTCAAAGCTGTGTTCTTGGAATGGTCGTAGACTTAAAGAAAAATGAAATGGTGAAATTGCTTTTGCCTCGTACTGACTGGATGTGCTAAATGTTTCTGTCATTCCTCCCTGTAAAGAAAAAGTGATGCCACGATATGAGTTTTCCTCCATATTAGCAGTATGTCATTACATGCCACAGTAAACCTATTTCCTAGAGTTGCAAATTACTTCTTTCTCTATGTGACTATGCAACAGAGGAGGAGGTGAAGTGATTAAAGAAAACAGGGTGGGGAGGACAGACACCAAAATCCAAATTGAGCAGAGAACTCTTTATGTTAAACATTTAAATATGTTATATTTATGTTAAACCTTTAAATATAAATGACATTGTTACACGGGCTTGAAAAAAGGTATTACATCTCTACTTTTAAACCACTGAGAACCTTTTGCATAACATTTGATTAAGTGCATGTTATTATTTCACAATGTTTATGCAGTTGGATTTAGGAAGCCTACAGCAGTTCAACCTATGTATTTCTCCTGCTTTGGTCTATTAGCCTTAAAAATAAGAAATGTCGTCTTATATCTCCCTTGAATCTGCCTTACTGAAATGGAAATCAACATGTTACCGTACCATTTCACATACACTTAGAAAGTAATTTTATTTTCCTTTTCCTTCATAGCAATATTTTGTAGCTATTATCCCGCATATTAAAATAATATATGTAGGGATTGGGCTTACGTTCTTTTTGCTCTAGTTCTGCTTCTCAGTGTTAATTCTCACACCATTAATGCTGAGCGTTATTCTCATCTGAATTTCCTTTGCTGTGTGCCCATTTGCAATGCCCTAAAGTGGCCGCAGAAGTCTGACTAGTCATTTCAGCCACACTGAGCAGAGTGAAAGCATTTTTGTGCTCTGTACCCGTGGTGTTCTCTGCTTTACAAGAGCATGACACATTCTGTGGTGATGTCATCTTGAGTCATTCGTCCCTGCTGTTTTATATTCTGTGTTTGTTTCGGTGATTATTCCTGTCTGTATTTAATATCTTGCACTCGTCTTCAGGGAACGTCATCCTATTTTCTCCAGGTTGTCAAGATAAATATAGGGAAAAAAAAAAAAAAAACCATCATCTGTGACACAGAGAGGTTTGATGTCACCAGAGCATTTGATGAGTAAATGTTTAGTTCACCGTTCTGTTCATGAACGATACACAGCAAATAAAACTGTCCTCTAGAGAGGTGGCTTGATTACTCTTCCCAGTATTTTTCCAAAGATGAATGTTACAGTACTGGATCTGTAAGTCAGGATCTCTTTCTTCTTTTTCTCTTTCTGAACATGACCATCATGTTTGTTCTTTTTCAGTCTTCGGATTCTTCATCTATTCTTTTCTGAGCCTGTGAAGGATTAGGGCCCTAAAGCCTGGTACCACTACATAAAGCAGTAAAAGCAGTGATGCACAAACCGAACTAAGGAGAAATCACAAAGTGAAAAGTTTTTATCAGTCTGTAATTACACGGAGCGTTATTAGATGGAAAAAATAATCTTTTGGCTAAAACAGTGCCCCAAAAAATTTAGGAGAGACCAAAATTTGGAGAGAAAGGCTTAAATAATAAGGTGTCAAAGAGATCCTGTGAAATCTACCCCTGACCTTGAGACATGACCCGAGTTGATAGTATTTTGAGTCATGATTTTGAACTATGTTTTGTGCTTTTGTAGTGAAGATCTCTGAGAGCAGGAGAAAGAGTCATGACTACGAGTGTTGCACGATGCTCTTCTTCATCTTTAGCTCAGGAATGACTGCCTTTGTGTTTTTATTGCTGAAGATCTGTGAGTAGTAGGTAAGCCATTTGGTGGCTGTACATGAAGATCAGGTTCTCTGTAAGCCTGGAAATACGGAGTGGTTTACATTTCATGCTCTGGTTCTGTTTGCGTACATCAGTTTATGGAAAGCCAGACAGTAAGACTGATGACATTCTACTTTCAAAGCATTTGCAATACAAGGTAATTACACGTATACAATCAGTGAGATTAAATGCTTAATGGCTTAATGAGTAATTAATGCTATTCCACAAAAGTCATTGTGTCTGGTGATGTATGACAACCGGGATCACGTTGCTGGGGAGAGCTAAATTTTCTTCTTGAAGTGTGATAATTTGTAGTTACTGTTTTCATGATTTGCTAAGAAATAGGTGGATTTTTTTTCAAGGACTCTCCCTATTTGCCAAAAGTAATCGTAACGGCAGGAAGGAAACTTCTAAGTATGTTCCTCGAAGCAATTGCATTGAGGGCTGGGAAAGTATATTGTAGATTTTATGTCTGAAGCTGTTAACACATGAAGGGCTGGTCTATTTATATGTTGATTTCTGGAAATTACAGAATTCAGCTTTTGCTGTTGGGATATCGTAGGATTGAGTATGAACTTCATGACCAGGTTGTTTTTCTGTTTTGCCAAGTTAGATGGCTGATGGGTTGGGCTGTGAAAGGTTCTATGGGATAACACGTAGAGGTATAGTTGGAAGATGTGAGACTGGGGGGGTCTTCCTTGAGGTACTTCTACTCTATAGTAGTTGGACTAATACAGACGTAGACTAAATGCTGAATTGAATCTGTGTGGTTCAGGATCTCTTGCTGCATACGGTATTTCAGTCTTTGGAGCTGCTAGGTATTTTTTTTTTCCCCAAGTGATGAGGCTCATTGTACTTTAGTTATAATGCTTCTGTTGATTATTCACTGAGGGATTTTTATTTTTATAGTGAAGTCGGTGCTTCTAGTGGATGTTACCACTCGTGGACATAAAATTTTAGTTTTCAGTTGATCAACTGTTTGCAATTGGATCCGTCTTCTTATTGGATGTGGGAAAAGGCTTTAAGGCAAGTCATTATTGAGTTGGTTTTTATAGTATTTTGATTTACCAAGGCAAGAAAATTAGATTTGTTAACTTGATTTTTTGAAGTATATTACCTCTATTGTGTAAATACCTGGCTGATGTTTTCTTGGTAACTGATAGATTGATTATGAATAGGTTGATTATATTTGAAATAACTATCTTGTTGAGATAGAGTAGCTAGCACAGGGGTATCTGGGTGTGTTCTGTCATTGTAGGGAAAGTACCTACTTTCATGAAGCACAAGATCTATTTTTTAAGTTTGTTTTAATTTGATTCCTTTTGAAGTAGGGCAAAAAACACTGATTAGTTGACTTTTGGTGGTGGTGGGTTTTATTACTTTTTTTCTTAATTATTATTCTCCTGAATAGCAGCGTAGTGTTACTTGCAAGCATCAGAAAAGTGTATTGGGAAGTCTTATCTAGATTGTGGCTTTTCCTAATGAAGTTTTCACCTTTTAACATATATTTTACTATTACATATTTTCTAGTTTAATTGCTGTATTTTAGTTATTTGTGTATTTTTTTTCAGTAAGGTTAGAATCGTTATGAATGCGTTAATGTTAGCAAAGTGGTAGCAGACTAAAGGTCCAGGGATACGTTGAAAAAATATTTCCAATGCCGTTTGCACACACAGGGAAATTTTTAATATGATGATATATGACATGTAAGATAATGGAGTGGTATCCCTTCATATATATCCTGGTAAGGATGTTAGATGATTGTAGAATCACAGAATGGCTTGGGTTGGAAGGGTCCTGAAGGATCATGAAGCTCCAGCCCCCCTGCTGCAGGCAGGGCTGCCAACCTCCATATCTAATATAGACCAGGCTGCTCAAGACCCTATCCAACCTGGCCTTGAACACCTCCAGATGATATATTTGTATAATCATTTACTGGTGTCATTATTCAACCAAATCTTCTACTGTTCTGTTTCTTAATAGTTTCACACGGTTTGGTAAAATGTGAACGTTATCTCAGTAATTAGTAGGTCAGGTGAGTTAGCTCATTGTTGGTAGGATTTTTTATGATATAGTTATAAGCATAAAAAACTGTTACGAGTTTTCTAATGAACTGATAATTTCTATAAGGAAAGTTTCTGCACGGCCCTTAGGATGTAGCCGTAAGAATGTGGGTTTGCATTAGATGCTACTGCAGTCTTAAGCAGCTAATCTGAGTTTGTCTGAGTGACAAGGCTACTCAATAGCCAGCATGAAAGAGAGTAGAATTTAACGAAATCTAGAGGTTGCAGCTTTAGATTTAACAGGCATTGAATAGCATTCAGCTACTCAATTAATGTACAGTCCTGGTCCAGCTTTCACCAAAATGAGCAGAGTTTTTCTATCAATATCAAATTGAAATGGATGGGGAAGCTGACGTTTTCTAAATAGTGTAATAAAGCTTTTGTATGTGCCCAGTAGAGTTTAAAAATGTAAACGTATTGTCGCATAAAGCATTGAATAAGTCAAAACTGCCCAAAGGATCAGAGAAAGTGGTAGGATTGGTGGGAAAGAAGATGCCACCTCATGTAAGTGTACATCAGGAAAAAGAGAGGTTTAAAATTAAAAAGAAATAATAATAATTTTAAAAAGAAGACCATGTGTAAAAATCCTTAACGTTGTCACTTCTATATGTGTATGTGAGTTTGTTTTTGCAGGGAAATGATTATTTTCCTTTAGTTAAATCTCAAGTACTTCAGTAACACCCCAGCAAACTCCCATTTTGCTTTTATTGTAATTGGATTTGTGTCAAAGAAAAGCTTGAGGATTGGGGAAGGTAAAGCGGAATTTCCACTGATTAAACTGACAAAGGCCTTATTGCCTTATTTCCTTTTTAGAAGGAGAGATTAAAGTATCGTGGCAGCAGTGAGCATCAAGAAAACATACAATCTGTGGGATTTTATCGAAGTTCTATTCGTAACTGATTTTTACTCATGTTTAAAAGTGCTTTAAATACAACTCAGTGTTGCTAAATGTCACACGTAAGGTTCACGTGTGATTAAATGGTGTAGCTACCAAAAAGTGCTATTCTCAGTTACGTTTATCATCTGAGAACAGTGCAGTTGTACAATAAACAGTACAACTCAGAAACGCAAATCTGTGCATTTCTAGGACGCTAATAATGCTTACAGAATAAGCGCAGAAATTTTTCTTTACTGGATAATTTATTCAATTAAGCAGTTGTTCCATTTTCCGGTTAAGTGATTTCCAATTAAAAAGTTGTCCCATTTAGACATTATATTAAATTATGAAATAAAAATTTGTACGCTAAGTATTTTATTTTTCAAGCATTTCCTGAAGGCTTGTTGTAAAATAAAAGCAGAGTTGAAGATATTACATCTATTTCTAAGGGATATGTATTATTTGTAACCACGCTCTCTTGTCCCTCACCTCATAGGTATGATAATTATAAATCCTTGAACATCCAAAGTTATCACACCAAACACATACAGGCATCATCTTTACGTTGTGTTGGTATTTGTAGAAACTAACGCTCTGGTCTCAATTATTTGCTAGAAATACATCTGGTATCACTTTGGATTTCTCTCTCCTTGAAAATCATATTCATCCTTTCCTTTTTCTTCTTTATTTTTTAATATTTATTATATGCCTGGAAGAATTGAATATGGGCGTTATGTGTCATGTAGTTCACGGTGGGGAAAGGTAAATACGTTCCTTTGATCTGGAAGAGTACACTTCACAGGCAGTAATTGCTCATCGCATTCTTTCAGGGGATGAAGAATCAATTTATCTCAGTTTTATCGGTAAGACCTGATGGAGTCATTGAATATTCTACAAGAACGCCCAAGAGAAAAGATATACTTTTAAGTTTTCCCAGACCAAGCATTGCAAAAGTTTTTACCTCTTTATGAAAACTGGCCTTGTATTTTGCACTTGTTATTTACGAATGGCCTAAGCCACATTAATTGAACAGGCTCCTTTAAAAGATTTTGACTTAAAATAGCAATGAAATCATTGCAGTAAAAAAAATTCAGACTTCACGGGCAAAAATAAATAAATAAATCAGAAAAAAATTGATCATTCTGCAGTTCAGGGATTAAGATGTAAATAGACGTCACTACTTTTGAGTGAGCATTCCAGAAAAGAAACATTTTTAATGCCAGAATTTTACTGTCACTTCATTTCCATTGAATCAATGGCCTTCCGACTCAGTAATCTGTAAAATAAAACAAATTCATGTGAAAGATACAGATAAAGACCATCCACCAGATACTGTGATATCACCAGAAGTAATAAGATTTGATAATTGATGCCCATGGGAGGAGTATTAATACGTACCTTTTGTCCTTTGAAAGAAACCCTTTCCGCCATAAATGGAAAATGTTTTGCTTAATGTGAGTAGTGTTTTCCATCCGTGTAAGATTACTTCATTCCTTCTAATGGCAGGCACCCATTAAAGAAATGAAATACTTTCCCTCAAACTTGATTTCGATATGGTTGCATTCTCGTTAAGAACTATGTCACCAGACATTGCCGTGATAAGAAAGAAGCAGTAGCTTCCTTGTAGCTCCTGGTGCCTTCTTCATATCAGTTACCTAGATTTCCTCCTCCCTAAGGACCCTGCAGGCAAATAGTATTGTGCTATGTAAAAGGCAACAGTCCTCCCACACTGGGTGCAGACTTGGGTGCCTGGTGCTGTAAATACTTTATAGCATGGAATTACTTTTGCTTCTGGCACAGAAATTAAAAAGTAAGCTTGCATTCTTATAAAGGGTGCAGACCAAAGTTCACACGTAAAAATACACATTTCCTTTGGAGAAAATAGAGTCCTTTTGTCTTTTGGCAAGCATTTCTGAATCAACTCATATATATTACTCACAAAGTTTACGTTCTTTTCCTCTGTCTCGGGTGCTGCATGAAAAATTATGGGATGGAAAATTACAGTGTAGATTACGTTGGCTTTTTCTTCTTTATTCCCACAGGCACAACGGCTAACAGATCTGGAGCAGAAACTAGCAGCTGCAAAAGATGAATTGGAAAAGGCAGCCCTTGACAAGGTAGTAAGTGTAACGTGATGTACGCGTGTTTATCAGCTGTGAATGTTTCTACATAACTTGAAAAAAAACAAGTGAAAAGGTCGCAGAAGTTTAGGTATGTATTTAACAGCACACGCTTGGGAGTAACTCTGCTGAAGTCAGTGGAAATAATTCTGTTGCAGCTGCTGGTTTTTTTTTTAAGAAGAGAAAAATCAGGTTGAAAAGATCTCAGAGGCTTCTAAAGAAGTATTACCTTTGCACCGAAGTATTTTTCTGCTTATTAGTATTGCAGTAGCTGAAATCCCCCTTTTGACTGAGGATTTACCTCCAAAATTTCTTCAACAATAATCACAGAAGCATTATCCAAACCTGTGTGCATTGCAGGTGGTATAGTAGGTGTTTCTTGCAAGTACACTTAACTGGCCTGCTGCACGTATTAATTGGGAAGTTAAGTGTGTTCATGCTGCACATGCATACATACAGGCATGCTCTCACTAGTGCCAGTTGCCCTCTATGGCAATGACAAGGGGGGGAATACTTGGCAAAAAAACCCTTCTTTTGTTATAATGTGGAGGGCTGTGAAGGAGAAAGCAAAGAGCATTTGACATCAGGAACTTCTAATGAGAACGCTATTAAGGAAACCGGTCTCCAAATTAAATGGGGATTTGCAGCACACTCAGTTGACTTCTCTGACCCTATGTTCCTACTTAACATTATGGAATTTTAATTTATGACTAGGTTATAATTCTTCAGGTTTTCCAGAGGACTGGAATCGTCTTCTGGTAAATGACCATTGAGAAAGTCCTTGGGTCAGTAGTTCATTTGGTGTAGGGGGCATGGTGGTGATGGGTTGAAGGTCGAACTCAGTGATCTCAATGGTCTTTTCCAAGCTTTATGATTCTACGATGAGAAGGAGCTGTGGAAGGAAGCTGGAGAAGGAAAAGTACAAAGCTCATACATGTGGAGTTGTGAAAAAGCTCTACGAGACACATAACACCCATGCTTATTGTCATTACAGAGTAGTAAGATTATTTAAGTTTGCAAATACCTTTTCTGCCCTGGTCAAGAGGTTTTCTCTATGAACTAAAAATAGTTGGAGATGAGTGCAGTGAAGATGTGGCCTTAACTATGTTGACGAAGTTAACACATGCAGTAGGAATGGGGTTGATGTAGAGAGCAGTGTGTTTTTAGAACATGAGCTGTACTGGAAAAGGTTAATTGAATAACTGTGTCTCAAAATGTGACCATAAGTTGGAGTAAAATTGTATTTTTGGGAGGGTATCAAACTTGTGTTTTTAATAACATGAGTGTATTTGCACTGCATTTCTCTAACTCTCATGATAGGATTCTGGGAAGCCTGACGTTTTTTGCTTTGTTACAACCTCGTTTACTCTTTATTAAGTCCAACTCTGTCTCAAGAGTAGAAAAAGAAAAACGTGAAGGCATGCATATCATCTTGACAGTATTTATGACTGGCCATAGCCAAGGCAAAGCAAGCATTGAAGGACAGGAGAGGGAGGTGAAAGGATAAGTAATTATCTGGAGATAAATTTCTGAGGACCAGCACCTCTACCTTAACTTCTTCCTGGGGTCAAGAGGCTACTTATCCCCCAGATTCAAGAAGAGCCCTTTTTACAAAAGTTTCCCTACAAAAGTAGGGAAGCATTCCCTACTAAATGTTTGCTGATGTTCTCGGAGCCTCTTAGTTATAATTTGAATTCAGTGGAAGTTTATCTGACGTAAAACATAGGATATTTGCCAGGATCTAAAAATACTCATTTAGCAAATAAACTAAAACAAGATGCTGTGTACTGTATCTCATTGCTCACAATTTGTATTTGTGAAATATTTTTACACTGTATACATAATATTTGACAAACGTAGCATGCAGTATTTTACCTATACATGTATTTCCCGTCAGCTTTAGTCATGATATACCTCACAGTCCTTCAAAAAAAAAAAAATCTTTAAAGGCCAAAATGTGTGGTTGTATTATGTGTTTATAGGCAAATTTTTAATACAAAGAACAAAAGCAAGATTTTTTTTAAGGCCAAATGCTGTTTAACTACCCCTGCGACAAACATAACAAATGCAATAAATAGCGTTTGATGCTCTAAACGAATTGCAGGGATTGAACAAAGATTTTAAAATGGGGCCTCCTCAGTGGGTAGTTATCTCACTGCTCTTACTGCCACAACTTTGTTCAGTGTCAGACTGCTGTTTTCATTAATACGTCTGTGTTGATGAATAAAACTGCAGTATTCTGGCTTAAGCTAAAAACACTGCCACGTAATTATGAGAACAGCAATTTATTCACCAATTAAAAGGTGTAGATTGGCTTAAAGTGAAGTAATGATGGATGTGGACAGTCACGCTCTTAACAGGTGGAAAAGCCTATGGCTTGCTATACAGAGTAACAGCATAATAGGCACATGTATATACATGAGAGCAGTCATACTTGTGGGATTAAAATCAGTCTTTATAATGTAGGAAAATACTAATTATCCTGAACATTATAGGAGAAATTCCATGCCAAGTATGTGTCTTTGCAGTACTGCCGAGCATCTACTTCTCTCTACCAAATATTATATGTAAAAATCTGGATGTGATGAGATTTGGTAAGTGGTATATTTATTCCTTTAATGATAAAATATAATTCAATAAGTATTTGCAATAAACAAGGTAGATAAAATGCAGGGATGAAAGGGAAGAATGCGAGGACTTCTCAGGTATTTTGGTGCCCAACGCACGGTAACTTAATATAAAAACCACATGATTCTGCCAGTGGTAATGAAAAGAGAAAGCAGCTGTTGTTTGTAAACGTTAGCTTTAATACAAAAAGGTAAAGCAAGTGGTTCCGTTCAGAATGACGCGTCTCAGAGAAGTGGTATTTCCTTGTTTTCCCCAGGAGTCACAGCTGAAAGCTCTGAAGGACACTGTGCAGCTTTGCCTGTCCTCCGTTCTGCACAATCAGCCTCCCGCTATCCATCGAATCCCTTCGAAACCAGCAGAGAAGCTGACATCCTCAGCTACAAAGGGCTCAAAAGTTCCATTTCCAGTGATAAGCGCTAAGGTATTGTTTCTCCCTCGCTTTTCTTTTTCCAAGCATCTTTGAGAGTTTGTCCTGTAAGAGCATCAAACTGGAACTAAGGAGGATTTAAAATTCATGGCAGGATTAGGATGAATTTGAAAGATAATTCTAAGCCGGTTTCTGGTATCAGTAAACTTTTACAGAGTTGGGAAATGAGTACTTTTATTTTCCGAGAAGCAAAATCCCATCTATTGCTTGCTAAATGAGCTGTGTCTGCATAACGAATCTACAAGGAAGATGGATTTACATCTAAAACAAGTGAGAGTGGAAATTCATGGGATTATTTACCTGCCAGGCACTGATAATATGTTTGTGGTACTACAGCACTGAACAGAGAGGCACTTTTTGTTTTACACCAAAAAAAAAAGCCATGACAGAGGCCACTATAGAAGAGTAAAGCAGGTTGGGACACTCAAACAGAATTTGCCAAATGGGCTGTAATAATAGGCCAGGGAATACTTCATTTGCACAAAGCATCCAGGAAACAGGAATGACAGTTTAGGAGAAAATATGATTAAAGGACTGGTTTCTAAAGCATTTTGATTCTATAAATTAAAGCATTTCAGCACAGTTGAGATATACAGTGATTGATGGATATTCAGATAATTTCCATCTCCAGGGTTGCGTTTTGCTCATCTATTCACGTGATTCAATGCGTTTAGACTGAGCCTAAGGAAGGAAATTTTACGGCAGGATGGTGGAGGGAGGGTTTCATGTTCCCCTTAAATTCCAAAACTCTTTCATGAAATGGAAAAAGAGATTGCCAACTCAGTCAGTTTGTAATTTTTTGTAGCAGCTATTGATATGCACCATTAGGACAGAGATTGAAGCCAAAAATCAGTAATCTTTATGTAATTAAAATTGAAACGTAATGTCAGAAAGCAGAATATGGTTGTAAAGCTGGCTGGATCTCGTGTTGCTTCCCTTACCATAATGATTGTAGGTTCCTTAACTGGTTCATAGTAAGAAGCCTTCATTTCCTAAGCTGTTAACCCCAGAAACGAACCAGCTTATTAATTAGTAACACCTCACAAGGATATTAGCCCTCGTTTAGATTAAGACAGCTGGTTCTCCATTCTGAAGGAGGGTGGACTCAAGGATATGCAGACTGAGATTTCGGGAGCATGTTTTCCCTGGCACAGCAAAGGAATGCAACGTAGAGTTTGGAACTGAATTTGTGACCGTTTGATTGAAAACACAAAATAATCTTCATTCTTCTTCCATAATCAAATTGATTTTGTGTTTAACGTTCCGGTTTATGAAATACAGCAATATTTCTATTTCTATGCAGTCTGAGTCCCCTGTATCCCACGAGTGCCTGAATAACTTACGCTCCCTCGTTAATAGACAATGCTCACATTTCTCTGCACATGGCATATGCCATGAAAACGTCTGCAAAAATGATGGTTCCGAGTTCTGCTCTTCCCCACATTGACACCTCATTATTATAAATCTGCGCATTATCTGTGATTATAAAACCACTGAAATCTGCTGCTGTAAAATAGGTTGTCAACTCGGCATAGCCAGTCCAGAATCTCTATGTTTAAGCCTTATTATGGAAGGCTTTTTTTCTTATTTATGTTTTTTTAAAGAATATCCATTCTCGTGTATCTTTTCCTTGGCTTCTTTTTTTTTCTTCAATCTTGCAGACTAAGTCAATCTAACCATAGACGTTGTTCTAACTACAGACAGTGTTTTCTCTATTACATTTGCATGAATATTTTAATATATCAGGCTTGTATTCTGGTGAATGTAATTGTGGTTGATTACTGCGTGAAAACAAGAACTTTGTATGAGCTTGTAATGTTTGCTAAGCAGCAGTTGAACCCTCAGGAAAGAAATGATCAGTTGTCTGGCGAATAGCTTCAAAGATACTCTCATCCTACATAAGTTTATTCTAAAATAGTCACATTTATTTTAAAGCCGTGGAAGTGTGTGACATCTGCATCGCTTGGACATGCAGTCATCTGTGAGGTTGGGGCACTTCTTGGTAAAAGCAGTGGGAATAAGAAGGTTGTGTTTTTGTATTCGGAGCTGGAAGCCACGAGTGCTTGTTAGGGAAGATGTTTGAGACAAGAACATGACGCAGAAAGGGTAATTAGGAAAGTAAATTTCCAAATTTCTTGTGAAGGCTCGTTATAAGAATTTGATTTGCTAAGGGAGGTGTTTTCTTGTTTCAAGAGACTGTAAGAAATTTGCGTAGAGATTCAAAAATCAGTGCATAAATGCACGTAAATCACTAAAATCAGAGGTGGAGTTCCCTTGAAATGATTACTAGCAGAGCATTTTGCTACACCTTAACGTGTACAATTAACAAAAATAGGAGAAGTCACTAGTATTTCAGACCCATCCTGTAGCCATCGTAACACAGATTTCACTGGTGAAAAGCATTTCCCAAAGGCTGTCTGCATGCGAGTTCAGGGACACTAACGTTTCAAAGGAAAAACCCCACACAACTAAGAAGGATGGTCATTAATCCTAAACGATGAGCTCTTGATCTTTCTGGATTGTTGACAATTCCTTGTATTCCATAGTTTCTTTTTGCACCATAATGTCCCAGCATGTAACCATGCTGTCTCCTGGAAGCAGAGAATGATCCCAAGCGAGTTTAGAGTTGCCAAGTGCAACAGCTGCAGCAACTGTCTTGTGTCATTCCCGTGACACACTGAGGAGAAGGAAGAGGGCTAGAAATCTTTGAAAGGAAAATTTCCAATCTCTAGATGACTGCCTAAGGGCTCAAAGCTTTACAGCCTCTTAGGTACATTTAGGTAGAGTATCGTTAATGGATGTTAATGGATGAAAATCGACTAGGCTACCTGCCATGGGGAACGTGGGTTGGGATCATCTGTGAATCAGAGTACTGGTATTGACATCCTATCGAGGCCTTTTCTGCACTAACTGGCATATGAAACAACTCTGACGTTATAGACATGTTTTCAAATATAAGGATTCACTAGGTGGAATGCTTTCTTCCTCAATTTGTTCTAGTTTTCCTTTCTGGAAAAGGCTAGCATTACACTGAAATTAATGAATATTTTATAATGATAGCTATCATTCGAATATCTTTGGCTCTTTGTGCAGTATAAAGATACCTGTGCAGTGTAAAGATACCTGTGCTCTAAATGCAAAGAAAAAATGAGCTTTAGTCATTTGGAATATTAATGGAAATGAAGCAGAAAAACAGCTTCTAGTTGCAGTAGCAAGGTTGAATACACAAATAATGGGGAGTGCAATTAAAAGAATAGCGGAGTAATGGCAACTAGTTTGCTCTAGGGTGTTTTTGTCTAACATTGTTTCACATATTCCCCAAATGAATTCTTTCATAAATGCCCTGTGGTTTTTGTGTGTTTTGTGAACTGCAGTGTTCTAAGAGTAGAAATAGCCAAGAATTTCAAACAGTGAAGAAGCAAATAACACCTCCTGCAGTCCCCTGCTGCACATGGCTGGAAGGAAGGACCACCAACAAACACCACGTGTGTCCAAGTCTTGATAGAGCAAACAGGCTGAATAAGAACTACCCTTCTGTAAGACATTTAGGGGAACTACCATTCCAATGTTGCAATCCTGAATATATTTTGAAAAGATTTGAGAATCTACAAGAAGCTACATTTGCCTGGTAATAACTAATGCAAGAGCAGTTGCCTCTGCTTCTACTGCTGTGACTATTATGGGTACCAGCATACATTGATCAATGTAAAAAAAAACAAAAACCCAGAGAACTTGGAAGTGTGGTCCATCTTCCTTTCGTCTAGAAATAATCATTGCCCATCAAGATGAGGTCAGGGAACTTGATATCAGCATTAAGCCCACCGAAGTGTTCTTGTAGGGCAAAGAGGAATGAGAGCCTGTGAAACTCTTCGGAGAAGGTACGGGTCTGGAAATGTGGTCACTCTGAAAAGCATTTTGGAATGGCCGTGTAGTAAGTCAAGAACCTGATTTATTGTGTTGGTATGTTTCAGTATTCAGGTTGAACATAAGCTCGCCTTTAGTTTGGGAGCATAGATCCTGAGCATCTACTGCGAATACTGAGCAAGGTTACTGAAAGCAGAAGATGATGTTACTGTCTGTGCTTCTTCACAAATCTTATCTGGGTTTTAGATTTTCTTTTGTGGGGGATTTCTTTTGGAAGTTGTTTGGTTCCCTTGCTTGTTGTGTTGGTGGTGGTTGTTGTTGTTTTTGTCGTTGTTGAGCTTTTGTATTTGTCGTTGTCATTTTTTAATCTAGAAATGATCTATTTGTGAAATCAGAATAGTTATTAGGCTCCAGGCCTTATTCGTTTCATTCTACAGAAGTAGAAACGATTGATAGAACGGTTCTCTATGAAAAAATAAATAGTTAAATGTTTTTACTTGATACTAGTCATAGAAAATTTCATATCGTATTTCTGATAATACTCCATAATGATAATTGACTAGAAACGTAGAAAGAATTTATGCTTACATTTGTACTCTTCTTCAAATGCGTAAATATTTTGAAGGAACAAAGATACATTTGGAATGTGTAAGTTGGGCCCAGCCTGTGGTTTTGAAGACAGAACAGATAATTTTTTAAGTCATATTTTAAATTTTTATATATTATATAGCCTAGAAAACTGATATAATACCTTCAGATTCATGAAAAATTAGCCAGCTGAATGTGGCAATATATTACCTCATCTTTCTCCCTCTGTAGGTCGAGAAAGAAGCTAAATCAGAACAAATTATACAAGAAAATAGTCTGTTTTCTAAAATTAGAGCTATTACCAATCAGGTCATTTATCATAATATTACAGTATAAATGAAGGTTGTGACCCTTGAAAAAAACTTGCTTATTCATGGCTCGAGAACCTATGAAACAACAAAAATACAGCTTTGAATTTATTTTCATCATTATAAGGAAGATTAAGACTCTAAAAGATTCTCTAATGCATCTGATTATTTTTACTCAGGGTGACCTCTGTTGTTACAACACTCTGAAAAACATAACTTGGCAGTTATTTTTCTCCAGGCAGTAAATTTCAAACTGACATTCATAGAACGGCTTGGGTTGGAAGGGGACCCCAAGGATCATTATGACGTTGTGTCTGGAAGCACTCCCAGTTTAGTCAGTATTAACCGCACTCTGGGGACCAAATAACAGGTAGAAGGACTCAGTTTGAAAACTTAAAGGTATAAGGCTGAATTTTAAAAGATATTAGTTTAAAAATTTTAGATGGGATATTCAAAATTGACAAGCTGTGTATGCTTTTCAGTAATAGAATCTGTCCTTCATGGACTTGGAAAATCAAAGCTCTGTAATGCAAAATTTTGTATGGATTTTGATGAATACTTCTTTGCTGTTACTGAAATCTCTCTCTGTACCTATCTAGAAGTTTGGACTGCAGTAATTCAGTCAGATTTTTCCCTCTTTGCTTTCTTTTATTCTCACCCTCTTCATTGCTAAATAAACACCTTTTCCCCTAATGTAATACTTCTGAGCATTATTCTCTCATTCTTTATGGCTAAATAATCCCTTCTAAATCCTCTATTCCTTCCTTAAAATTAAAGAATATAAATCTCACGATATTTCTTTTCAGAGAAAATGAACATTCCGATCTCAGAGGACGGTGTTGTATGAAATAGGTTTATCAAAGGGTTTTGTTTTGAAAATATCATACAATGTGTGACCTCCGTATGATACAGACCCGAAAAGGTGATTAAAAAAAAAGAGTGGCCCGTTCATGAGTACATGGAAAGAACGTCAAGGACAGTGAACAGGACTGTGCTCCATTGAGGCCTTACAAAGACCTCCTTTGCGGCTGTCCCACATACGTGTTTTCTCCACCTTTGCTTCTGAAAATTAATGAGGTAACAATGGCACGCGCAGTTTTGGTGGCCTGCTTTTGGTTGCGTTTGGCAATGAGATTGGGAAACGGTAATTAAAATAAGCAATTACTAAATGCAGAGGGAGCCATGTTTGTAATAAGCAGCAATGACATAATATAACCCTTTCCTAACGCGGAAGCGCTATGGGAATAAAATAGCGTTGAAAAATGACACCTTCCATTGTTTTAGATTTTAATTTCAAAGCAGTGAATAACACTTGTGTCCTCCAAAGGTACTTGCCATGGAAATCCCAAGTACTGAGTATCTGCAAGCCCAATGTAGGGAGAAATTTCTCTTGAAATAAATGAAAGGGAGTGTAATTAAAAGAGCATGAGTAGCATGACCTATTCCTTCATGAAAGTCTTTCCTGTTCTGCTTTTTATGGCCCTTTTTAGGCTTGTAGACTTTCATTATCGTTACGATCAACTGAATGCCAACTGTAGTCTTGTATTATTTTTTCTTTAATGATGGTTCATAAGAGCATGGCAACCCTTCTTCCTATCTTTTATTTCCTGAATTTGCCTCAGATTGAATGTGATTGTGTTACTTGCTCAGACCTTTTTCTAGAGCTCTTCAGTGACTGATTTTTAATAAAACTTTATTACATGCTGGAAAACATTTAACACCGGAGATCATTAAATCGAAAGCTGAAGCTGCTTTTACTGCTTACTTTAAAGAAGTCTTCATTATTAACACATTATCTTGACACTGAATTAGTTTTAGAGGGTTTTTTTTAACTAAGTACAGTCAAGGGAAACTGGAGGGGAAATAATAATAACACCTGGCAACTCTGATTTAGTCCATGTCCGAAAACAGCATCATTCTCATTTAATAATGTCATTAGAAACAATGTCATTCAAGTTTCAGTGGCACGATCTTTCTAATTATCCACGTTTCGTAGATTAGCTTTCTGACCCTCTCCCCATCTTGTTACAGGGTACAAATAGCTGAACCAGATCCCAGCACCTTAGGCCAGATGTAAGGTTTAATAGGTCTCTGGACAAGCCTGCTTTTCCCTATCAGAAGGGAGAAAGAGGAGATCCCTTGATTGCGTTCCAGGTGTCACTGTCCTCTGCTACTCATCTCTCTTATCGAGCCGTGATCTTTTTTTTCAACGTGTTTTTAATTATTATTCTCTCCTAGTGACAGTGGAGATGACTGAAAGAAAATAGAGCCTTTATTATTTTAGTTTAAGTTACATTTAGAAGAAAGATAGTAACACGTTGCCTTATCTTGTGACTCTACTGGTGTTTGTGACAGGTTCCATTGAAAATATATTGATGTGTGAGAAGTTTGGCCATTGTAAGACTTCATTTTGTTAGATGAGAGCAATTAGGAAGAAACTGAATTTACTTGCCTTTGTGATTCTACTTGAGGAAATCTACTTCAAGAATTATTAGTGTTAATGCATTTTCTAACAATATTACATGTAAAAAGATTTGAAATGTGCAGAGGGTCTAATTAATCACTTTAAGAGGCTTACCAGCCTGAACGTAATTGTGAAATGACTCCCAAGGGAATTTCTCTACCCAAGGATGAGTTCAAGATGTAGGTGATAATTATTAATGTGGGTATCGTTTGTACAACATCTATTATAAATCTATTGTTACAGAGCTTCACTTTAAATGTATATATGAAATCAGATGGGAAACATTAGAGAGAGTTTAAGTATTCTTTTTCCTTTATTTGAGGAGAGATGTGATTTGGAAGATATCAGAAAGATGCATCGTCAGTTGACTCTCGAGAACTGAGTATTTTGGCTATTAATAAAAATAGAATTTTCTAGTAATTTGATTAGAGCCATTGCATTGAACCACCAAGCATAAGAAATACAGAAGAGGCCTAAAGTGTTCAAATTCAGTTTAGTTTTGAGCAACTTAAGAAATTGCCTACCTACCGACCTAAAACTGAAGAATCTCCATTTGGAGGTTGCCTCCTTTGGTGAGCCCTTGGAAGGGAGTAAGCAATTCCTTCTTGATTACCTGATTGTGACCTCTACCTTTCTCGGGTAATGAAAAACTGGTTTAATGCAATGATATCTGCTGTTGCCTATCCTTACGTTTATTCATATATTTATCCAGAGATGAGTTTACTAATATGCACATCTATCTATAATGTTTTCTCTTCGCTGAAGAAACTGTTTGCCTTTCATTAAGCGCTGACAGTTAACAGTTTGTTTTTCTATGCTTATTTGCAGTGGATTCTTGTGTACCTATATAGAAAACATCCCTGATCGATTCAAGTATCAAGGAAAAACTATCCTATTGTCAGCAGCAAACTCGTCATGGCTTTTTGGTTGTAGGTTATTTGGGAGAGAAGTTGAAAAAGAGGAAAATTTTTTTGTTAGATAGTACAAGGCAGCAAAATGTAGTGGAGATAATCCTGCCTATAAAATTATTAGAAAAAGAGTCCAAGTACTTCATACCAGACCTGTAAAAGTGACAGTGTGCCACAGAACTAATCCTTTAGGCAGCTATGGGATAAAGAAAACAGATATATCTTTGCTATGTACACAGCCATCGTTTCTCAAGCTGTCCCTGCTTCTTTTGCTGGACTTAGAGAAACGAAACAATAAAGTTTTAACGAATGAAACAGAAATTATTAATGATATGGATGCTAAAAGTCTATTAGAAAGTCCTTCAACAGTACAGTTAATTCAAGATAATCTTGATGTGCTATATGACAAATCCATTCATATTTTTAGGCCCAACGGTTTAGAGCCTTCAGATAATGCAGTTCTTTTCTTGGCCATTTTAGAGATCGTTCTGCTTTACCTTTTGGTTGGTAATGTCAGTTTTGTGTACTGGGTGCAATAAAGTGCCTTGCAAGCAGTTCAGCGATGATAGTTTTATACTTTTAAGTGTGTTTAGTGAGATACACGCATCTATGTGTGATGTACATGAAGGTTTTAGGATCAACTTTGGAGAAGTTTATGGAAAGGCATTCTGTGGAGGTAAAATGATAAAGCTGTAAACATGACTGAATTGCAGAGCCATGAGATCTGAACTCAGGACTGAAATTCTGTAGTGCTACAGAAGCATATTCTCTAAAATCTGTGACAGGAGGAGGCTGATTTATGGGAAATGTCCACACAGAAGGATCCATAGGATTTAAAAACAAGAGCAACAAAGGAAAGGATCTCTAATAGGAATGGCACCATTTTTTTGGCAAGATGTTAAGCAGGCTCAGCTGACTCTGAAATGGCTCCGGTGGTGCCTAGGATTTTGCAGGAGCAAGCTCATAATGTGTTACCATCTTCCAACTGCAGACAGCTGTCCTCAGAAAGCTCGCTGCATCTTTAGAGGCAGAAGTAGCCTTGAGGGAATGTTGGTAGTATTACCCATGCTGATTTGAAAGAAAGCAAACTGCATAGCAGGAGAGCGCTTCTCTCACCTATTAAAAACAGGATTAACTAATGCTAGGCCTGCTAATGGAGAAGAAGGAGATCTGGTGGACCTGCTTTAATTTTCTGACTGGATTATACAAAGTATAACTTTTTTTAATTAAGGCACAAACTTTTCACTGAAAAAAATATGTTTTTCAAAAGATATATTTTCCCCATCTTTACTTATCAGTCAATTGATGAAAAGGAGATAGAAGCTGTAGGCAGCTGTCAGAGCACCTCCCTTCTTTCACACAAAACCCAACAGATAATTACACAAAGCTGTTATTTTGGCATTTCCATCCCATGCTTATTGGAAGACCATGGAGCCCATTGCCAGTCTTGGCTGGACTGTCCCACCACATCTACTGTATAGTCCAGATTTGGCATCTTCTGACTTTAGTATGTTCAAACTGATGAAAGATGGGCTGCATGGGCAACGTTTTCATAGCAGTGACACTATCATAGCAGCTGTGAAACTGAGAATCACCTTCACTGATGCAGATTTTTACAAGCATGGAATGCAGGCTCTTGTTCATCACTGGCAAAAACGCATAGCTAACAGCAGAGACTGAGGGAAAAATAGTGTTTTGTAGCTGAGAATTTGTTGTATCAAATAGTTACTGTGCTCTTTGTATCTGTTGCAGTTTCCATGGAAATAAATAGTAAGTGTTAAGGCCATCTTATCCTCTACTGAACAACCAATGGGCTAACCTCAAATGAGGAGTTATGTGGACTCTCAGTGCTAAAAAAGTAGTATTTTTCATTGCATTTTCATAAAAAAAATATAAATGGATGCAGGTGTTTTCTGTAGTTGGGGCTCATTTGGACAGTTTTACAGTGTGACCACTGACCCTCAGAGCTGAACAGCTGTGTTTTTTGTGTTCCTGGGATGCAGCGCCATTTCGAATGATGCTGGAATGCCATCTGTTCTCAAATCTCCTGGTTGTTTTTTGTTTTTTTTTTAACTGTGTATTTCATCGTGCGTTTAGCTGCAGTCTTCAGTTCTGTTACCTCAAGAAAATTATCTTTATTTAGAATCTTTCTTCTAACTGCACAAGTTGTCAGCACCTAAAAAGTGTATGGCGGTAGAATTGCCCTGTACACCGAATATGCCTGACTATCCACTAGCACAGGATTAATAGCATTCGGATGAATGTAGTTTAGTTGTGTTATCACCAGTGTCAAGATGCACTTTAAAAAGCTTTTTCTGCTTAGTCAACCCTTTATTCATAAGGAGGCACACTGCAGAAATGTGTATTATTAACCATATTAACCAATCCCAACGATTCCAATTCTTACGATTCTTTGGTGAGGTGGCTGACAAACAAAGTGTGTCTTGGCCGTCCAAGTCCAATCTGCTGATGAAAATGCTGTGATCACGTTACAGCAGATGATGAAATTGATGGCCGGACCCATCGTGCTTGTATCCATCTTGGAACTGTTCCTGTTAAGACACAAGCATAGCCTCTTCCCCACATTATCACTGACCAGCAATTTAAGAAATTAAGAACATAGCATGCTTTAGTTATTCTTGCCTCAGGGGTCGTACCTGCACTCCTGCTTTCTTGGTGGTTGGTTGGTTGTTGTTTCTAATAGGAAAATCTATTATTATTATGCTTTAAATCACTGAAATTATGTATTCAGAACCAGAATTATGAAAGCCAGGCAGGCGCAGGTAAGACATACAGTTGTAAACATACACATTACATTCTTAAACACCAGAAGATACTCAGCCAGTCCAGTTGGATTCTGCAACCAAATATGAGAAAGCTTCCTACATTGCCTACCTACTGCACACGAACACATGGCATTTTACAGCAAATACTGTTTAGAATGCAGACACAGCACAACTTTCAAACATACTTTCAATGTTGTTAGGCCTATCTTAAAATTTTTCCGGAGCATTGAACATCTGCTACAACAGCTAAAAGGTTCAGGAAAATACATGTGCCAACAGGTGGGATGAGTACAAGTCCAAACACAAGCTTACATCTCAGAAGCAGCTTTGCGCAGCTCCTGATCCCCACGCTGACCATCACCAAGCCTGGAGGTTTGATCCTCCTTCTCTTGCAGAGGTGAATGAGCCACAGGCTCAGGGTCTGCAAGCCTTGCTTCGAGTTGCTGAGCTCCAACAGCTTCCACTCAGCACCTTTTGTTGAGCAAATTCCTTCGTAGTGGGATTCTTCAGAGCAAGCAGCACCTTTTCAAAGTCAGCATTCACATTTTCAGTCTCCAGCTGTTAAAATACAAGAGCTCTCACCTGCTCATTATCAGCCTGTTTTTTCAGAGAGTTCTTAAGCCTATCCAGAAAGGTCGTATACGGTTCTTGGGGCTGTTGTTTAACGCTATCAAAAGACTGTCTTTGCTTTCCAACTTCTTGTACAGCTCCAAGAGCACTCGTTGCCAATGCTTAACTTGCTGTAACCCCTCCGCAGCAATTAGCGCCTGTAGAGCTGGGGTGGAGAAATCTCTCTTCCCCCATCAAGGCATTCACATTTACAGCCCAAAGTGGGTTTCTCTGCGGCAGCGACACATTTTCAGTTGCCTGAATCCGTGCCAATCCCCTCCATTTCGGTTCCTGCACGGTGTCATGCAGGACACTGCACGACAAAGCCTCCCACCGCGGCTCTTATCCCGAGGCCACAGTGACAAGGAAAACCTTCAACATACCCACATCGCCAGCTTTCCTGGCCTCCCACCAAATGAACTCCCATGTATTATGCAGATTGGGGAGAAATAGATCCGGCTCTTCCTTAAGGTCTGTCACGCCAGAATCAAAAAGGTCGTCAGAACCTTTGGGAGAGGAGGTGGCGAGGACCCTCCGTGGCGGCGATAACGAAGGAGCTGATGGCACAGCGGGTGAGCCCGACGAGAAGCCAGCGGCTCCTTCAACCCCAGATGAATCGTGGGCAGCCAACCATGAGCCTGTATGACTTTTTAAGGCTTCAGAAATTTTTCTCAAGGTTTTTAGCAACCCGGACACCATCCCATCACTTCCAGGGGATGCGTCCCACCATTTTACGACGACGTTTTTCCATTCAGATGTCATTTTGTTCCCCGTGGTATGCAAACGCTTACCTTTGCCCAGTGAAGGGTAATCAGCTGGGGGTGGTAACATTTCTCTCAGTCTTGTGCTTCTTTCAGCAGGAGAGGCTCCCTTCCAGCCCGTTTCTCCATAGGGTTTCTTTCAGCCCATCTCTTCGGCTAGGGCTTCTTTCAGCTCTTTTTAGATAGGGTCTCTGCCCGGCACTTCTCTCACCTCCCTCCCGACCGGTCTAACTTTCATGTCCCTGTTCATCTCCATTTGTGGCAGGAGGGCTCTGAGCTGCCTTGCATGTGCGGCGAGAGGCACAGACTCCCTTGCTGGTGCAGAACGAAGGATGAAGAACCTTTATTGTAGGTGCTTGCAGCCTTTTATACGTGTGCAACTTCAACTGGTTACATGTAGGTTCCAGGTGCCTTGCCTTTGTTTGTGTCTGGCTCAAGTTATTGCTAAGCTTTTTTTTACTCGCTAGCAATGTAATGACTTTCTTTATCCCGTAGAAGAAAATGTAGGAAAAGCGCATGCAAAAAAGAACAAACCCATCGCTGACTCTACCAAAACTGTCACGCTGTGAAATGATCAGATGTTTTTTGACGTAAGAAATTCACTTCTTCAGCATTTCCTTAAGTGGCTGTTGCTATAAACAGGGTACACACAGCATCCAATACAAGATGTGCGTGTTTCTATAGCCAATACATTAACAATATGCAAAATGTTAATCATTCCAGGCTGTGTCCCCCTTAGTGTGGCTCCCCTTCTGACACACTACTAGATTAGCTTTCACTGTGTTTTCTTTATATCTTGCCAGCTAGGGAGTATAAGAATCAGATCATTATCATGTCCTGTTTAGAGGAAATAAATATAATGATTAGTAGTTCGACTGATAGCATTTAATCTCAGTCTTGTGTTCTGTTTCACACTTGAGTGTGCACACATACACAGGCGCACAATTATATCTCAATGGATGTGTTCCATAGCATGAAATACAGTCTTGGTATAAATTGTATAAACATACAGACGTTTGTGAAGTACGCTACTTAGATTCTTGCATGATGGTCATGATTGAATTAAACTTCAACTTGGACTGACGATGCTTAGCTCTGTTAGAACCCAGACCTTTGTGATGTATGCTGTCTTCCTAGAGCTTAATTTTCCTAGGCAGGCTACCTAACAGCTGTCTACAGTAATTTTCAGTGTCTTCCATTCTCAGATGTTTCATACAAGCGTATGTATAATTGCTATAAGGGAAGGAGGCAGTGATGTATTTTCATCTTACAGCCATTACTTTATGTGGATTTCACAAGGTCAGAGAGGCTGTGGATGCTCCCTCCCTGGAGGTGTTCAAGGCCAGGCTGGTTGGGGCTGCGAGCAACCTGGTCTAGAGGGATGTGTCCCTGCCTATAGCAGAGGGGTTAGAATTGGATCATCTCTAAGGTCCCTTCCAACCCAAACCATTCTATCATTCTATGAATATTTCCAACCTTTGCTTTCATTTAAGTTAGGTAACTTCTAGCTCTTCTTCTTGTTAAGTCTCACTGGGAAATGTTGATATTTTTTTTTCTTAATCTCTTCAAATCACACAATTGAGGTATCCTCTAACATGAGCCCTGGTTTGCAGTTAAAGTAAATGCATCATTTTGAGAGTCTTGAAAATCAATGTACAGTGGTGAATCATTACAGAATGCTTCTTATTGATCCCGAGAAACTTGATTGCATACGTTTTCATGAAAGCTTTTTGTTTTCTTTCTTTCCTCAAACTGCATGTGGAAACACAAGAAAGTGCAGTTGGTACAGGTTGGGCAACAGAAGAATGTCGGTTTAACGTTCTGCTGGAAAACATTTGGTTAAATTATGAAATATGCAGTGCTCTCAAAATGAGCTGTGCTAGAAAAAGAACGACAGAATTCAGAGCACAGTAACGCAATGGACAGATGTGGCTTCTTTTTGTGTTTTGGTAACTGCTTTAAATAGTCCTCCGTTGCATGTTTAGATGCCCTAGAATAGCTCTCCAGCAATTTCTGTAGGAGGGTGTTGCTCTACCATTGGAGGTATTTCAGCCTCAGCTTAAACTCTGGCTTGCTGTGCATTGGTAAAGGACTTTCACTCCATTTTGAAAGTGCGAGTATATTTGGTAAGTTACCAGAGGAAGGTAAACTGTCATTATTTTCAGCTTCTGTGTCCCTTTCATGTCTGTGTTTCAGGTGTTATTTTCCAGAGGAGACTCACTTTAACTGGAAAATTATGATGTAATAGGAGATGCTACAAACAGTCCTAGAAATGTTCAGGATACCATCCCTGGCTCTTTGTGATGGGATTTTATGAAGTCTTTTTTTCCTTCTTCTTCTAGAGTATTTTTTTTCCAAGGGAAGAAACCCATACAAAAATCCCATAAAGAAAAATGTAAAAACTTTAATGCCCAACTTTATTGTGCTCAACGTAACATAATACCGTGAGAAGCAGGTGCATATGTGAGGGAAAATAATGCACTCGTAGTAATGTTCTGAAAAGGATGCGTCAGGAAATTAGCGCATCTAAATATAACTCATCTCAGAGATCTATTTGAAAGAATAAATCCTCTCTTCTGATGGATGTTCAGCCATGTGAGCTTATCATAATCATTCATCTCTGAGAAATTCCATTATAACCAACGCAAATACTCACGAAAAGTGAAGAAAGGAAGATGTTGCTTCAGTATCCATGTTAAAGTTGTGCTTAGCGTTTTCAATTTCATTGGAACCAAGTTCTTCCCAGATTCTTTGTAAAACCTTCTAATTGTTTTCTTCAGTGTTGGCATAATGTATACCAGAGAGCAGATATTTTCCACCTCAAAGATGTTTGAATATAGTGTAGATAAAAAAAGGAATTCAGTTTGGTTAAGAAGCAACGTGTAGAAATTTAAATATCTTTTATGCCATTGGATTTGCAGTCCTCTTGAGATGAAGCACCAGATATAAACGTAACTCTGTAGATGTGGATTAAATAGAAATGAAAAGTGAATTATGTCTCTCCTCTATACTGGTGAATAATATTGACTGTTTAGTAGAGAAAAGTTAGTTATTTCTCTTAAATATGTATACAGACGTACACAAATATATGTATGTATGTGTATGCAGTGACCATCCCCATCATAGTAATACGTAATGCAATGTTTTGTTATTAGAATTGGACTTCTCATGTATTTCTGTGTGTGTTAAACTGTGAAAGAATTTAGATTCGGGATATTAAAAAATGTGATACGGTGGTTTGCTTTATTTTTCTCTGCAGGCAGCCATACATATTTATCCGTGATTTCTATTGTGGAGAGATTTAACAGATTACCCCTTTAAAATGTCTGAAACTTATAGAGCTAGGAGAGCAGGTAAAAAGTCTACTGCACAATCCAAATAGTGACTCTACCTTTGCAATTGCAAAGGGTGGAACTAAAAAGAGAGAAGGAAGGGAAAGATGATAGGATCAACAGCTTTTCCTTGAATAACTGGTCTGTGTGTGCATGTGGTATGCAGTCAAATTCCTTGGTTTCCAGGTTTCTGGTTGGATGTCAGAGAAAAATTCAGGAGTAGTACTGCATTGGCACAGGCTGCCCATGGTGGCGTCACCATCCCTGGAGTGTTCATGTAACATGGAGATATTGTACTTAGGGACATGGTTGATGGACATGGTGGGAGCGGGTTGGGCTTAGGTTTGAGGATCTTAGAGGTTTCTTCCAACGTTCATGGTTCTATGATTCTGTCGAAGCTCAGGCATTGGTTGTTTCATGCTTCTAATCCACGTGGTTAGCAGCTCCTCTGGAAGAAGATAAATGCCAGAACCCCCAGAATGGAGGGCTCTGCTGCTGGCCTTAGTCCAGGCACCGGTCTAATGTAATGAAGTACAGCCGGGTAGAACAGGCATGCCTGCTAGCTTGCAGGTCTTCTTTGTATGTTATTTTCTATGTTTGGGCCAGTGCCAAGGTGTTTCTGGGAAAGCTCCAATGATTTCTGGACTGAAAGTCCCAACTATGGATATGCTTCTCATAATGGTATATGTAGAAAAAAATATCTTGGTTCTTATACAACTGATTTATTTATGTATTGTATTAAGTTATCATGAACCTCTACTCAGCAAGAAATCGCTTAGTTTTTCTTACACTCAAAATGCCATACAATCCTTCTATTAGATCCATATGAGTATCTTTAATTGAAGTACTTCTTTAACATGAAAATTCCATATCAACAGAAACCCTTATTGTGGAAAAGAATGACCCGATGATTTAAGTGACAGGAAATAAATGTGCTGGTTTGTCTGGGCAAGTCACCTGGTGAGCAGACCTGTCAGTGGAACTGTGACATCTCCTATCACCAAATGTTGACTAGAGAAGGAGTGGTGCAGCGATGCTGAAAAACCACGAGGGAAGATTAAGGGTTGGATAAGGTGATCGTGCAGAGGGTTGGAACCATCTTTGAGGTCCCTTCCAACCCAAGCCATTCTGTCATCATCTCTGCAATAGAATTCAACTGTGTATCAAAGTCAAAAGATTATAGAACGTGGGATTCTGTTGATTTAACTTTCTGGTTTTCTTTCTTTAGCCATAAAGTGAGGCTAGTACAATAGCAATACAGGCTTTGAGAAGAACATTTGGAAGCCATTGGAAGCAAAAGAATGTACAAAGTATAAGTGAATGAATGTCAAAGGCTTGTTGCGGGGATAGGCTCTTTCACTTCTTCCAGTACAGACTTTGGAAGAGAACTGAAAGAAATAATCAGTTTGGCTTGCTTTTCAGGTATATAAGTATTCTGAAATTTCGACCACAAACCAAGCTCACGCCAGTGGGTTCCATGAGCAAGCCTGTGTGCCAAATGCATTGTAAAAATGTAGCTTATTTCAAGTATCTGAAACTCAGAGCTCTTTTTCTAGTCAGACTTGTAAAGTCTCACCAAGAAGACTTTGTAACTTTAAAAATATTTCCAAGAAAAAAAAAAAAAAAGGCTAAAAGGCTGCTGGTCCTCAAAAAAAATATATTCGCATGTGAAATCCTGGATAGAAAAGCTTTGAGGAGAGTTCAAAAAGCTCCAGGCAAATTGGGAAGGAATTCAGAAACTGTTTCCAAATCAATTTGCTCCAGAGTACTTGGTGGCATTTTCATTAGGTTAGCTGTCAATCTAGTAAATGGGTTTCATTCTGGCAGAGAATAGCATATTCTTTTCTTATTATGAGAGACTTCTTTTAATAACAAAGAATCTTGTTTGCAAAGTCTTCTTGAAAACTTCCTATATAATCAGGAAACTTACAAGCCTTCAAAAGTATTGGTGTTTTATTTTAATATTGATCTATTTTTTTTTCCTCCTTGATTGGTGTAAGAAGTCAATCAGCTTCAAAATGTTATTGATTAAATGTGCCTACATAAAATATAAAAATATTCTGTGCCATTCTGGCTGTAAGAACAGAACTCAAATCTATGGGAACTAAGCTGGGCTTGGCAAAATTCCTTCCCTTTTTGTCTTTATGGTACTGGTAACCTTGGACCCATGCAAGAAGTGTCACGGCATTTCAGTCTAGATCTTAAGACATACAGACCAATGTTGGCATAGGGTAACAGCATGAAAAGTATTTGAAGCTGATGGTTGTGCAGGAGCTGGGGTGATGTGCTGCCTGTCAAGTAGAAATCATACAAACAAATCTAGCTTCTAGGATAAAGCATTACAGTAGTGTTATCGGATGAGAATGGGAGATGTTCTTATTCTGTTTACTAGCAGTAGTGTTTGAAAGCAAGACATGGGGAAAAGATGCTTCCTCGATGGCAGTCTCCCCTAAATATCTCAGACTTCCCTGGTTTTGTAGTGTGACATGCTGAGAAATCTGGTATCTAGGCAGAGACATCTATTTTCTCCTGTTAATAAAGGTTCAAGCTGACTGCTTTTCCTGGCCTCCTGTGTAGATTTACTGCTGTAGGTAGTCAAGAAGTCAGGTTAATGTGAGCTGTACGTGTACTGTGAATCATTCAGTGCACATACACCCATCTTATTCAATAAGGAAGAATTTAAGTTTGCAGAACTGTATTATGATTGCAGCCCAAACAGGCAAAGAACTCAGTACAGATGAAAGACCAGTCAGGAAATGATAATCCACTATTTCACAAGAGGCAGAGAAATATGAGTTTGGAAAATCCTTTTTTTCTCCTTTACACTCCTCTTCCCCCCCCCACCCCCCCCCATCTAAATGTTGATGCAAGAGAAAATGTGATTTAAGTTGTTCTTAAGTGTTATTAAGCACTGATCTTTGTTAGTAACATATGTAGCACAAAGTCACTTCTGTGTGGTCAGTTTCAGATTGAAAATCTTGATTGTTTATTTATACAGAAGTAATCTTTTCTAGGGGAATGACTTAATGAAAACGCATATTAAGAAAGAATCACAGAATGGCAGGTTTTGGAAGGGACCTCAGGAGATTATTGAGTCCAGCACTCCTTCTCAAGCAGGTACCCTACAACAGGTTGCACAGGTAGGCATTGAGATGGATCTTGAATATCTCCGTGTTCAAGTTTTAGGCCATTGCTCCTTGTCCTGTCACTACACAGCACCAAGAAGAGCCTGGCCTCATCTATTTGCCTCCCACCTCCCTTTAGATATTTAAAAGCATGAACATTAAACATTCCTTTCTATAAAGCTTGTGGAAAATGCAGTGTGTTCAGTAGTTTGCTGTTTGCAATATCTGATCCTTGTGATTTTCCTTATTATCTAAATTGGCTTTTATGAAGTTTTGTCTGTATTAACTGTTGGTTTCGTTTTCCTTTTCTGTCTTCTTTTTTCAATGTCCAGCAAAATGCATCAGCAGAGAAAGAGAGTCTGCACGTGGCCTCAAGAAAGGAAGAAAACCAGAGTGTCCAGGAGTGCGATTCTCAGGATGTAAGTTGAGTTCACCTAGAAATCAGGTTTTAATCTAGATGCTGTAAAAACATTAAAACCTTAGGTGAGCATTCATGTGATTTACTTAGGTGACGATATAACAGTGGAAATAGGCGATCCCATCCACAGTGGGATGGGATCCACAGTTCTAGCTTGTGAAATTATAGAAGATAGCAGCAAAAATATCAGACAGTCACAACGGTTCTTGAGTGAGCTGCTGAGCACATCACTTTCATCCACATACAACCATCTCCTGTGGAGATCAGCGTGTGGCTTGCTGGTAGCAATCATAGCAGTGTGTTGCAGCATGAAGAAAAGTCTGGGGAACAGATCTAGGTGACAGAATACCCAACAAATAAGCTAGATAAATTACATATTTATTGCAAACATTAATTGTTTATTCAATTATAAACATCTTCTCCTCTGACACATCCTCTAGAGGGGCAAAGATGAATAGCATGGCTGCAAGGCTGCATAATTTGCTGTTGCAGATTTCTTTATGTCCAAAGAAGAAGAAGCCATTACTTTTTGAGATCTTATTAATAAAGGAGAAGAAAGAATCAAATCTGAAGTTTTGAAGCTGGAGCTAACTCCACCTGGATTATGACTAAAGTTTGGTTACAGCTTTGGAGAGTTACAAAACATCAAATGAAACGTTGGTTAATTTAGGTAGAACTTTGCTGAACATTTGAGGAGAGAGATGCTAACTTTTTACTGAAAGGAATACATTAAGCAGGGAGGAAAGACAAGAAGAGAAATGAAACATTGCTCAACTCAAGAGAATGAGTAAATGCTCATTCTGTATCAAATTATGCAATGACAGACACTGGAAAAGAAAAGGTATTTTTCCATAAATTCAGGGATTTCATTTTTTTCTTTTAAACTTGGACAAGGGAGTCGTTCTTTTGTGCTGCTGCCAATCGTATTCTTGTCTATTTAGTCAAGAGGACTGAAACCGGTATGAAAATTGTTTTGGAGAAAGCAGAGCAAGGCTCTAACTGCAGTTAGGAGTTGTGATATGTTGAAGCATTTGTCGTGATTGAAAATAAATTCAGACTTAACCCTCTTCCCTTCCTCCTTATAAATGCATTGTAATTCACAGATAAAGAAATGAGGTTGTAAATCTAAGCTTGATTCATGGGATTTAAGCCTCGTTTCATTCAATCTCTCAATTGTTATCATATTTTAAGAGCAATTCTATTTTCTGTGGGACTCACGTTTCCATTAAATCCTAAATCTTTAAGGTGTGTTAAATCTACATTTGACAGAATCTCCTTTATGGAGAAGCAATATTAAAACTATGGAAAACATTCCATAAGGGAGTATAAATTCACTGTGCCTTGCTGGATAATGTTTTGTATTGGAAAATAAAGGAGGCAAAAGTTTATTCAGTCTTGAGTTGCAGTAAATTCATCTTCCAACTGAAAAATGGATATATATCATATAATTTTGCAGTAGTCATAGTTTCAGTCTGTTCACGCAAAAAAAAAGGGGGGAATTTCACTCCAATATACAAAAAAGTCGATGAAATTTCACTGTGCTGAGCTTGTAGTGTCTGTTAAGGAATAGCCTCAACAGCTGAGTTAAAAAATAGATTATTAGGACTTCCATACCTCCAGCGCAATATTTATCCCTCACAGAAACAAAAACGGCAGTGTGATTAAAAGATGCTGCTTCTATTTTTCAGTGCAACAAAGTGGGCATGTGAAGAAGCACAGCCTTTGGGATACAGGACCAAATGAAAGAGTTTGGTCCTTAAAATGAAAGACTAAGATCTCCAAATATGGCAGTATCTGTAGTTTTTTGTAGAAACATTTATTTTCAACATGTGGCTGAATGCAAAGTACTGCATTTGCTCACTAGGAGGGCATTAAATAATTCCTTCCCCAGAGGATTTTCCCTGTTTCTGTGCTGCAGTCCCATTGAAGACTGAGGTGAAATCCATCTTCTTTCATAGGATCCCACCCTTGACCTTTTGATTTCATGACAGAGAAGCTTTAAGTGTGAAAACCAGAGATATATATTTTTTTCTCATGAACACAAGTCTTAATTTCTTAATTAAAGAAATGCAAGTGAGATTTTCGGGGAGAACCTACTGAAATAAATTCTTTCAAAGCACTTGCAGCAGTTTTAGAAGCCTAAGGATGTAACTGGGCCACTTTTTGTTGCAGTGATGAATGGTTTGCCCAGTTGTTGCTTAAGATTAAACTTCTTTCTTTCTCTTACATTCACTTTTCATCTGAATGAGAACTGTGTAGGCAATACTAGAGGTGCGATGATGACATTGGGGTATAAATCTTTTGTCACTATTTTCCTATCTTACGTGTTTTTACAGGTAAGAAAGAAATCAAAGTAATTATGTTTGAAAAATGAACGAAACATGCTACTTCCTGCAAATAATCTTAGTATTGTTGTTATGGAGATATTACCTTCTGACCCTAAATAACTGGAAGAAAGTTACTTGCCTAAATAATCATAGAATGGCTTGGGTTGCAAGGGACCTCAAGGATCATCAAGCTCCAACCCCAACCATATTCTTTCAGTAATACAAAGCTGTTATTTGTGCTTGTGAACACCAGTGACTTAGAGAAAACTCCAGTCTTGAGAACACATTCGAACTTTTCTTGTATTTTTAGCCTTGTTTGGATTTGTGTGTGTTTTTCAGAAGTTTTACAGCTGCTTAACTCCCAGTGAAGGGAGTACAGACTGATTAGTGAAGAACCACATTCTCATGTGTCGTTGGTTAGAAATTCATTAGAAATTGTGGAGGCCAAGATAAAGACTAGGACTTCAAATGAACGTGATTAAAACTCAGATGTTGCTTGAAAGCCCAATGTTTCAACGACACTTTCTTAGAGTTTTACTGGTCTCTGATAAATAAAACGTGACTTACGTCTTTGAAGAGCTACTGTGGTAAAGACTGACTGGAGAAGAACATGCAAGTCTCAATTTTGATGTTAAAATATAGAGGGAAATGGCTAGTTGCTGATCTCAACCAGTATTATTGTCCATAGGGCTAAACCTTCTTCTAGTTGTCTCAAATGTGTAAACGTACTGCAGTTTTTCTTCATGGCTTTCTGCATGTCCATTCTAATCAATATAGTATACACTGGAGTGAGTGCAAATGAAATGCTGTTTACAGACAGGATAGAGACAAGTGAAATTAGCTCATATTTAATTTAGGCACTGCTGACATCTCTGCTGTCATGAAATGTGATGTAAAACTTGTCATAGCCAGAAGTGGGTAGGATGTTGTATATAGTACATCTTGTTTCTTTTAAATCATACAAAGTTTGGCTAAGAGCATAAAATCTTAACTTTAGATTCATTGTTAAAGATATAAATAAATGCCCCTGCTTAGATTATGATCACTTTATTGCAGTAGTCTTGTTAATACTACTTTTCTTGAGCATTGTCCAGAGACATGTTTTCCCTGCAGCAGGCTCTGAGTAGAAGGATTCTCCAAAGCTCTTTTTTGCATATCATTTTCCTTTGCTCTCTTCCCAGAAAGACAGAATCATTAAGGCCAGGAAAAACCCTCTAGAGATCCCCAACCCACTCCCACCATGCCCACTGACCACATCCCTCAGTGCCACATCTCCATGGTTCTGGATAACTTCCAGGGGTGGTGACTCCACCACCTACCTGGGCAGCCTGTGCCAGTGTGTGACCAATCTATATTTCCTGGGGGCCTTTTCTGACTCATAAAGGACAACTACTTTTGCACAGAAATGTACTTTGTCTCTTGTTCATTTCAAATATTTCTTATGCATCTTATGTCATTTAAAGCTATCTTCTTGGTAGTGCTAAAAACCAACAAGTTAGAAAATGTTTATTTGTTCTTTTCTCATCTTACATTTCTTGCTCTGTGTCCTTGTAGAGTAACTGATGGGTAAAAGCGATAGTGCTTTTATTTACTGCCTTAATTTCCTGCAGTAAACAAACACTGCACGTTCATTAATCATTCCATGACAAAGGACACTGAGTATTGGACCAAAACTTATCCATGTTTCTAAGCAACCACAGGATTTACCTTCATTTTTCTCTGTCACTTTCAATAGTAGAGCTTTGATATTATTGTGTTCTCCCTTCTCTTTCCCAAGGAAGTAACGAGAGAGAAAAAAAGAAATCATTATTGTTAACAAAATTCCAGTGATGAAAATCATGGCATAATTCTTGGAGTGATTTCAGTAATAGTGCCCTGTTACAAATTCTTTAATAGGCCTGAGAAACAATTTTCTGGAATAAAACATAGACCTAACTTGCCTAATAACACTATTTCCTCTGCAGAAAGACATTTTTTTTGATAGTCCATAAATGTGTTGATGATTAATGTCCAACTTCAAAAGTTGGAAAAGTCGTATTATTACAGAAGAAAAATATATGAAATATAAGAATTCAAAATACCCATTTGGTGAGTTCAAGAATCATCTGGACAACACTTTCAGATACATGGTCCGATTTTTGGGTGGTTTTTTGTGGAGCCAGGGTTTGGACTTGATGATCTTTATAGGTCCCTTGCAGCTCAGGATATTTTATGGTAAGCACATACTTCTTTTGGTGGAGAGCTAAAATCTTGTGATTTAACAAATTTCAGTCTGAGAGGTACGTAGTAATAATCTGTTATATGGACAAGTACACCATGGCCCTTTTAGAAATGAAGAGACTGCCACATACTGTAAAGCAACAGGCTTGGATTATTATGCATGGATGAATAACAATTCAAATACCAAATTAATTGCAACATCTGATAGAATTTGTGTTGTATGAGAAAGTGCCATTTTGCATCTCATAGTTTTTTTTTCCCCCGCTGTAATGTGAATGCTTTAGCTAATTTTTAGCTAAGCCTGTCTTTCAGAGATTTTAGGTTGTTTAAGCCAGTATTGCAAAAACTAAAGTAATATTTGGAAATAGGAATTTGTTAGACTTTATCCCTTTAGCAGAGATGAAAATATTTCCTCAATTTCCTGCCCCCTTGTGATAAATGACATTGATTACATGAGAGAGAAACAAACACAACTCTTATTCACCATTTAGACATGTATAGTTGTTATTATACAAGATTGTAACAGACGAATAATAACCAGAGGTTATAGGGGAACAACTCACCCACTCTGAGGCTCATGGCTAGGATGGATGCTCACTCCACACAGGAACAATCTCCAAAAGAGATGCTGCCTTAGTGGTGGTCAGCCCTTAAATGGGATCTAGGAGAGGTGGAGTCAAGCTCCACCCCTTCTGGGGGCACAGCTGAATTACCTTCACCTGTGCTCCCACAGCTGACCCGTCACTTGCCTCAGATGGTTAATCAGAGGTTCAGGCTGTGATTAACAGTTTCCCATACAAGACAGCACAGGTTGCCCTTGTAGTTACATCATTTGACAGTATGCGGATGAAATTGAGTAGTTTAATAGCCCAGGAAATACTGAATTTTGATTGGCTTCTTGAAAATTCTTTTTAAATGAAGATGCACACTTGGCTGATCCACTATTATAATTTATACATCAAGCTGCAAACTTCTCCTACTCTGCTGTATAATTCACTAGCTGAACTGAATGCCGTAACTTCTGAAGTTTTGCATACTTTACTGATCAAGCTGCACATTTTATGACCTGAATTTCATATAAATATACATTAGCTAATAAAATTGCATACTAAACTAATCAAGATGGAACAGTATTTCAAGAACATGCCCAACCTCAGTTATCACATCTTGTTAAATTTCTCTCTTTACTGTTGCATACACAAAACAGTGTTGCTTAAGGCCACGCTTAATAATGCATTTGTAGCTATCACTGTTCAGAATTTTCACTGCTGTGTTTTAGAGCTTTTAAAATTAAGTACTCAAACATTAGATGCTTCCCAGTATCTTATGATAAAAATGCAGCATGTGTAATATGATGATGAGGAGAATATTTCACAGCATCACAGAATGGCAGGGGTTGGAAGGGACCTCAAGAGGTCATTGAGTCCAACGCTCATGCTCAAGCAGGTACCCTGCAGCAGGTTACACAGGTAGGCACCCAGATGGGTTTTGGGTACCTTCATAGAAGGAGAATCTACGGCCTCTCTGGGCAGCCTGTTCCAGTGCTCCATCACTCTTACTGTGAAGTTCTTCCATATTTTTGTATGCAACTTCCTGTGTTCAAGTTTTAAGCCATTGCTTCTTGTCCTGTCCAGCACTCAGAAGAGCCTGGCCTCATCCCTTTGCCTCCCACCTCCCTTCAGATGTTTAGAAACATTGATCAGATCACCTATCATTCTTCTTTTCCCCAGGCTGAACAGACCCAGGTTACTCAGGCTTTTCTCATACAGGAGATGCTCCAGGCCCTCTGTCATCTTTGTGGCCCTCTGCTGGACTCCTTCTAGGAAGTCCCTGTCATTTTTGGACTGAGGAGCCCAGAACTTTGTTCTTCTCTTAAAAATAAGGCTGTAATTATAAATTATTTATAATTAATTTGGCAGATATCCTGAAAAAATCAGAGACAGCAAATTAATGGGAAGGGAAAGCATTCTTCCACACATAAAATGCAGAGATGGCTGTGCACAAGTAATTTATTCATGGGTGAGATTCTGAGATGTGTCACTAATGGTTTGTTAATGATACCGTATTTCATTTGTGTTTTTTCTCTCCTCCTCGTTGCACAGGTTGAAACGCTGTTCCTTTTTTGACCTATAGTATATTTTGCCATCTGACTGTTCACCTGCAAATCTTTCACGTTTTCTAAACGTGACAAAGCTGGAAACAGTTCATTTAACTTGGTAGTAAATACACCAAATACACTTCTGCCAGACCGATGCTTTTAAGCATTTGAAGTGTTAAAAGCTTACTAAAGTTTCCTAATCTGTCCTCTTACTCTTTAGTCTTTAGCACGAACTTAATCTACCTCTGATTATTCCATTTTATGTCCTTAAACAAGGAGCAGTTGTTGTGAGAAACCTTTTTTTTTATCAACACTACACTGGTTATTCCCTATTTGTAATATTCACTTCACCATTATTAGCTGTAGTGTACAGTGGGAAAAATATGGGAAGAAGCTCATACCACAAATCACTTCCATTTCATTATCTCAGAGGCTCGCTTTAGTAGCTTAAACTTTTTAATTAACTTCAATCTAACGTTATTTGCACTGGAAGGATATTTATATAATTTCTTCATATTTAATTTGCATGATAGTGTTGATTTTCAGTGTTCTCTGCTGAACGAGGAAATATTTATCTGTGATTTGAAGTGCTGTGGGACAAATTCAGAGTTAATTTCTCTTTTTTTCTGTACAAAATTGTCCAAGAAAAAAGCCTCAAAGCGTAGTATTCAGACTTCTTTTTCTTCTGTTTCATTTCCTCTCTTGAGCACACGGAAAGTATTCTATCCTAGAAAAATACCATCAACCATATTGGAAAGAAAAACGTATATATAAATGAAGTGGCAGAAACCCTGGCAAACCTAGTGGATATTCCTGGTTTCTTGTTGAATGTATGTTTGCCTTCGTATTGCTATGAGCAAAGCACGCGTTTATATGTTAAGTACTTTTTATACTTGTTTCCACCAACACTTTTTTTGTGTTGTCACACACTGATTTTGTGAGGTGTGTAAAAATATTCTAACGTGGCTTACCTTCAGATGATTTCCAGGAATTTATGCTGAGGGGAACCATCTCAGGGAAGAATTCAAAATGAGTCAAATCACCATTCAGTTGGAAAGAGCCTTTACAACTTAAATACTTTCAGTTAATTCTCACTGCATTTGCATGTATTCGTTTTTTTACAGACAAAATAAGTATAAAACTTCCAATGCGAGCAAATTTTAAAGCAGTGGCCGAAGACTGCCTATGCTTTACTATGTTGCACATTTTCTTTGCCAGTAGTGTCGTTAATTCTAGTCCTGAATGGACATTTAATTTAATTGCAGTAGAAATTTTAGTGGTAGTTAAAGACTTAAGACTGATAATGCAGAGGTATCTTTGATTTGCAATCTAACGTGTAATTCTTACAGCATTTTGTTTGTACTATTCAGCTCTGTTTTCCATCGTGTTAAAAAGTATGTGTGCAAAGAAACTGACGTTCTTATTGGAGTAAAATGACACTGATAGAGACTCTAACAAGTGTTCTGATACCTTGAGATTTCTCTGACTTCTCCATTCAATAAGCTCTATGATTAGTATACACAAGAGATCTAGTAGTTCAGATGAGATGATAGGAATAATAGAAGAGTCACAGAATCATAGAATCACCAAGCTTGGAAAGGACCTACAAGATCATCCAGTCCAACCGTCCACCCATCACCAATAGTTCTCACTAAACCATGTCCCTCAACACAATGTCTGAATGTTCCTTGCACACCTCCAGGGTCAATGACTCCACCACCTCCCTGGGCAGCCCATTCCAGTGCCTGACCACTCTTTCAGAGAAGTAGTACTTCCTAATGTCCAGCCTGAATCTCCCCCGGCGCAGCTTGAGGCCATTCCCTCTAGTCCTATCACCAGTTACACGAGAGAAGAGGCCAACCCCCAGCTCACTACAACCTCCTTTCATGCACCTATAGAAAGTAATAAGGTCTCCCATGAGCCTTCCCTTCTCCAGACTGAGCAATCCCAGCTCCCTCAGCTGCTCCTCATAAGGCCTGAGCTCCAGACCCCTCACCAGTTTTGTTGCCCTCAAGAGTCCTCAAGTCTAATGTCAGTTTTCAGCTATTACTGTTTCCTTACACACCACAGAAGATTGTAATTATTTACCTGTTCCATGGGACCACTGTAAGAATGAACTTCACTACTTACAATTCATCATGTATAATTTGTGGCACGGGGTTGGCGTGATGGGAATGGGTGGAGGTTGGGCTTGGCGAACTTAGAGGTCTTTTCCAACCTTTGTGATTCTACGAGATAAAAAATAGAGGGGGAAAAAAAAAGGAAGCTAAATACTGCAATTCCTGAAGCCAGCCACATCAGACTACCCAGGGAAGTGTCACCAATGATTGGATGTTTATTGATTGATTGATTGATTGGGTATTTTAGAGAAAAAGACACAGTAATTACCTGTGATTTCTGTCTTTGATAGGTTGGCAAGACGTGTTTGGGGAATTACAATAATTCAGCATCTCGTTTGAAGACGGCAGGAACAGAGACAAGCTTGCAGGTATTCAGTTTCCAACAAATTGTTGGGTTTTTATTAAAAGCTCTTGCGAGGCATGCAGTTGCTTGAAGTATTTCTACACATCCTATTCTAATGCTTTTGAGGCAGAACTGCTTACTCAAGTCACGGACTTTCACTCTACCAGATTTCAGTTCATCTATTCACAGTGGCTCCTGGCTATTAACCGTTTTCAAAACTGTTTCATACTTTGACCCAGAGTAGCCTCCTAGTCAAATGACTCAATTTAATCAGGTCGTATCCACAGCATCGGGAAGAGTAGGAGGGAAGGTGTTTTCAAATCAGTGATACATCTGCAATTACGCCAAGCTGTACTCGGCAATCCTACCAATGGAAAAGTCTTAAATGAATTGTACACCTGTGCTTCCCATTTGATAGACCAAAACGAGCAAGTTGAAAAGTAAAAAAGCTCAGTCTTGCATGGTTTTTCCACTATTCAAAGGATGCTTGCACTGATGCTGTTTTCACCCCCAGCAGATGTCGCGCAACCCTCCATGGACTAAACCTGAAGACAAAAAACCACCTGAAAGAAATGAGAAAAAGCTTGAAGATTCTGTTAGCACAAAAGAAAAGAAACTGTAAATGCCACTAATGCACATTTACAAACGTTTGTCACTTGCTTCAAACTTCGCATTCCTTTTGGTCCATAGGCAAGAATAAACCTGGTTTCTAAAGCATGCGTTTTTCACTGTTTTATGAATGTTTGTTAGCTAGTCTAGAATAGACCAATTAGTACCCTTCAGCAATAATCCAAAACGGATGTTTGAAGAAATGCTTTGTAATACAGTCCAGTTTTTGAACTATTATTACACCTGACTTAGTGATTATATACTGTAAATTAGTCTCTCAGTTAAAAAAAAAAAGCCATTCCCAAGTATTTTCTCAGCCTGCTCTGTTTAATGTACCTTTATGTCAGATTAGGTTTTAGCTCAATAATTAAGGGGCAGCGAATGCAGAAAAAAAATAATTAAAAAATCTATGTAAACCTAGTCAAAGTACAATGCAAATCATAGGAATCAATGTAAAGATGGGACAATAGGGCTCCATGTATACTTGACTTTGAGTAATACCATTTCAAATGTGCTTACTTAAACAATAAAATATGTTTGGTTGCTGTTTTTTCTAACTGCTGTCGCTAGTTGTATTTTGAGCCCTGAACTGTTGGCAGACTTCAAGGTCAGGTGCAGGAAGAGTTGTTTTTAGGATCCAGGCAAAAAGGTTTTGCAAATGAAAACTTGAGTTAAAATTTCTTAGTACCCTATATGGAAATGAGTTCCATCCTTCATAGTTGCACTCACCTCAGCAGTGTAAATATATTTGAAATGGTGCAAGTACGTTCTGATTAGAACAGGTGACATGTTGGACTCTACAGCAGAACAGAGCATTTTAGTTGGCGTGTGTTGTATGATTCCTAGGGTTCTTCTGGTACCCTATGGTAAGGAGTCTGAAAGCAGAAAGGAAAAGCAAGGATGTCATCTTGCTGTGCGTGTCACCAGTAGAATACATGTACCTCGTGACTGAGAGAGAAATGTTTCAAGAACTGCTGCCTTAGGAGCAATTCACTGCCTAATACAAAGCTTTCATGCTTTCCTTTTGCATGAAGTGCTTAAAGCTGTAACTCCTAAGCTCCCACCTCCCTCTGTCTACACACAGCAGTACACTGCAAGTGTTCCTAGACTGAAAATCATTTACTCATATTAGTTCCTTGCTTCTGACTCAGAAACACATTTCAGTCTGACGTTTTGCATGTGCTTCCCTACTCTGGAGCAGGTGTTGCAGAATGGTAGGTTTTTTCCTGCCAGGAGGAATCTCAAGAATTGTGAAAAGAAACTCACAAGCTCCCTAAATGATGGCAAAGTACTTCTCAGCAAACTAATATCAACGAGAAAAAAATTATCCATGTCAAGCATCACAATAAATGAAATCCTGCACACAGTGATAAGCAAAACAGAGAAGGGGGGGGGGGGGGGGGGGGGGTTGGTTTCACAGCTGATCTTAATCAGCATCAACAAATTGCACCCATCGGATTCGTTAGTGTTTTGTTTCAGGCTGTTTGGGCCACGTAGCAGGCAGTCTGCTGCATTTCAGTTACAGCCACAACAAATCCTATCTGAAGGCAGTCTGCTGCATTTCGGAATCCTGCATCGAGCAAAAGTCTCGTGATCCTGTCACGGCGACAGCCTGCACCTAATTCCAAATATGTCAAAACCAAAACTTTTTATGCATGTGAAATTGAAATACCCAAGGTATGGACTGTGAAGAGGCCATTAAAGCTGTTTCAAGCGTGTATTTGGAAAGGGTATATGCTTCAAGAGCATATCCCGGTGCAAGGAGGTAAGCTGTCCTACTTAGCATTCATTTCACATTTCTGAGGAATCCAGCAGTTGTAGTTATTATAGCTGCACCTTGCTGCTGTGTCAAGGGATGTCTTGGGGTTGGTGCCAACAACATGACAAAAAAAAAAAAGCCTTAAAAGTCAGCAACAAGCTGGCTTTTTATACTCGCGTGCCTGTATGCTTTCAGTTCTGTATGTCCCTCATTCTAAGCGATGGTGAAGATCGAGTGAGACAGAGCCAAATAAAGCAATGCTGGTGGGGAGAATTAACCCTCATGTTTTGTTTAAAGCGTTGGAAATGAGTTATGTTCACCTCCAGGATTACTTGGCTACCTTTGTATAGGACATTGGTTGCTGCTCATTTTCAGTGTGATTAAGTTTGATGTCTTAGGGATGGTGCCGAGGGGGATCCTTGCTTATCTTGGTACCAGTTGCTTTTAGAACAATCCACATAATGATTCAGAATGAAGAAAAATAACGATGGATAAATTCCTAATTCCTAAAACCCTAATCCTTCTACCTGTATGTGGCATGAATGTATTTCATGTAATTCGTTGGCGTGGCTTAAAAAATACTGCTATTCTCAGGCGCATGTTTCCCCTCAGTGGATCAGTGACATTCTTTCATTCCATCTATCATAGAATCATAGAATTGCTCATGTTGGTAAAGACCTTGAAGGTCATCAAGTCCAACTGCAACCTAACCATCCTACCCTAACAACCCTCTGCTAAATCATGTCCCTGAGCACCACATCCAAACGCTTTTTAAACACATCCAGGGATGGTGACTCAACCACCTCCCTGGGGAGCCTATTGCAGTGCTTCACAACCCTTTCTGCCAAGAAGTTTTTCCTGATATCCAACCTAAACTTACCCTGGTGCAACTTAAGGCCATCATTGTGGGTAGTTGTACATCCCAGTGCTAGGATGTAGGTGAACAGACCTTGACATTACTTCTGATTTGCGGCTATTGGGTGTTAAAAAGAACGTGGTCATAAAGGAGCTTCAGCTTATACAATTTCAGTCACAGTCATGCTTGGTCTATTTAGAATACTTCAAAACTCTTTCTACGATCAGCTTTACAGAGAACTGCGTGGCTGGGCCTCCCCCCTCTATGAGGATCCATCACTTTACAGAGCAGAACATCTTAAGAAAGCATTTTGCAGTGCCATACAGTTGCCTGGCAACTAGGTCATGGACCACATCCTTCTCTTTGCAAATAAAGATTATTAGGCTTTTCTATTAGATATTCCAAAGTATAATGGTTAAAAGCAGTTTCCAGTTGAAGAGTATGCCTTTTAAAACTTCTATTTGAATTTTCCTTTTGCATAACAGCTTTATCTCTGATTTCATCTCTCTTTCTATCAGTCTGTATGCATTTGTAAACATAAAAACACATATTAGATATTCATATCCAAGAATGTATATGTGTATATATCCATATGTTATAGATACATATATATATATATATATGATATATAGAGTCATGGAATCACTAAGGTTGGGAAAGACCTCCAAGGTCATCCATTTCAACCATCAACTTACCACCCCTATTTCCTCACTAAACCATATATATCATATATGTATATATGAGTGAGAGCGTGTATAAATCAAAACTTCAGGAGTGCAATTTTACCCCTATAAGGTATTACTTACCATTATAAAATTTGTAACTAAGAAGTGCTCGATTGACCAAAAAGGCAAAGATCATCATAATGCCTATATACAAAATTGAAACAGTAAATTTTACTTTACTTTATTTCTTGTGGGGGAAAAAAAGAAAGAAAAAGAAAAAAAAAATCTACTTTAAAAATGCTTAAGCTTATTTGTGTAGGGTCATATTCTGCAGTTAAATGTGGTGTGTCATTTTATTAGACTTAGCACGTGTATTTCACAAGGCTGTTTTAGTCATCAGGAAGCATAAATGTTTTAATGCTTCCTGGCTTAAGAAATAAGACAGTGAAGTCCAATGTTGACCTTTCATAATGGGTGTTATATAGACAGGGCATTTTTACTCAGTTATCCAATAACTTCTGAAACCTGTGATTTATTTTTTTTGTGTTATAATGAGCTATGAAAAGCTGGAAATTACAGCAGCTGTCCACTTCAGATGCTGCACACTTCAGAATGACCTACTTCTTATTTCCCCACATTTAGTCCAGTTACGATTCTCAGATTAAAAGTTGTTCTGTAAGGATATGAAATACTAGTACAATTTCATTGCTTCCCTGCTTAATAAACAAGTATCTCAATGGAAAGCTTCAGTATGGATTTTCCAGATTTCTGGGACAATCTTGAACTGACTTAGTGACAGATAGAAATATACACCTGAATTTTTCCTTCTTCCATTCTGTGTACTCTGAGAATTATTGTGTATATATATATACCAATGAGATATTTAGAAATGAAATGGCCCCCAAGATCATCTATTCCAACCGTCCACGTACCATTATTACCCACTAAAACCACATGACATGAATTTTGTCCCTCATTTTTGTATTTAATTGCAGGAGAAGTAAGATGAATAGTGAATAGCATGCTACATTTTTGTTGTATATTCTCTATTTGCTCCCAGGCATCGTCTTCTGTACAGGAAAATAGTTTGGCAGGAACTGCAGTGCTCCCTTCATGCAGTGTCCAGGAATTTTTAGAGGGAGACTGCTAGAAATTAACTCATGAAAGGCAGACTTGCTGGTGGTCCTTTTAAGCATAAAAGAAAGCAGAGGAAGAATTGAAATGTGGCACGTTGTGACCGTCAGTACCCTACTAAAATTTCACATCATCACAACGATGCAGTGATTGATCCCTTTGTAGTTGACCGTCGGACAATTCAATTTGTAGATTCACATGCTATAGTTAACACGAGGTGGGAATTATTTGCTGGTGTCTGGGATGAACTAAATGAAAGTAAATGCTTCATTTGTGATAGTTGTCAGAAATGCATGAGGTGTGATCTGAAAGTAATGCCTCCTATTTTGCTAAGATGTCAGAGGTAGATGTTGGTGATATGGCAGTAAAGGTTGAACCTTCCCACCAGTGTTTTGTTCCATTTTGTCACCACGGGTCAGATGGCAGCAGAGGGGCAGTCTGACAAATGGCATCTGACATGGAAGTGCATGTGAAGCAAAGGTGTGTCGTTCAGTTCCTCTCTGCAGAAAAAAAATGGCACCCATTGATACTTATCAATGCCTGCTGAGCATTTATGGAGACCAAACAGTAGATGTGAGCACAGTGAGGTGATGGGGGGGTGCATTTCAGCAGCGCCAACAGCGGGTCGTTGCCACTGGTGTAGACTTTTATGAGGGCAGTGTGCAACCCTTCTTCTTGCCCTGCTGTGCACAATACTGAATCAATGAGCATTTAACAAAACCTACAGAACAATAATGGTAATAAATTGCAGCAAATGCACGGAAACCTGGATATTCAGCATGTGTATGACTGCCTTTGTAGCTGTAACTGCATTGAAACACTGATTAACGCTATGACTAGCCAATAATATTTTGGTCTATCAAGAAATATTTGGTTAATCGTCTGTCTTTGTCAAATATTGACCTACAGTGTAAAGCGATGTCACGTCCAGACAGATTTCATTTTATATGCATCAGATAATGGCCTCTCGCTTTCTTCCTTCCATCTCTTCATCTTTTCTGCTGTCAACCTGTCAGTTGGGGTGTCAGCTTCAAGCATGATGTTCATATTAAATGCTGCTGCGGTAGGTGCCGATACGATCCAGCATCATGTCCTGTTGACAAGAGACATGTTCTGCACATCGCATCCCTCCGGTCACTGATCACAGACAGCTGATTTGGCATAGAGCTTGTTGGATGAGCATCTGGCATCCTGGCTGAGGGAGTGTGTCTGAGAGTATTAGTGTTGAACACCAGGGCAAGCATCCTTCAGGGCAAGCATCCTTCAGGGCAAGCATCCTTCAGGGCAGATACCATGATGGAACTTACTGTGTAAGTAAGGATGATGTTAAACAGAATTGGATATGGCAGGCAGTAGTTCATATGTTTCTCTTCTCTGCGGATGCCTTTAAAATGACATCCAGCATAACTGGCTGTTTCAGAATTGTATGTATCCTTGTAGATACCTCCGTGCCTTCAGAAGCAGTGTGTGTGCAACGTGAAGGCATGGAGCCAAGCTGCTCTGCTCGTTCATGCCCTTGTTAGAGCTGTGGGGTTTCCACTCTCTCTAATTTAGGTTCATTAATTTGAAACCAAACAAATATGAGGTTCTCAGTTTGGTTTTAGTTCTCTATTAACTATCATTTTCAAAAGAGAATTCGTTGAGGAACGATGATTAATAAAAGTAATCACCCAAAATAAAGCCTGAACTGACTTTTTGACATCTTAATTCCATTGTATAACTAAGGAACAAGACCAGTGTTTAAGTAGTTTTAATTTAAAATGCTTCTTAATCAGTGAATGGAGGTAAGCTAAATAACGGCTTTATAGCTTTGATAGCATTTGTGATTGCTAATAATAACACACCCATTACTTCTGCAAAGTTAGCAGACTCAAGTACATATGCACAAGCAGCTGATAAAACCAAGGCATTTCTTAGGTTATTCACAAGCAGAGCGAAGCCATCATATATTGCTGGCAGCCGAGTGAAATCCAACACTTAGAGAAATCTGGTGTCATTGCTCCACAGATGTGACAGGCAGAATCTCACTGCAGGTAATGAAATTCTGTTGCTTTTACCTTTCCCAGCACAGATGAGATGGCTGCCATCTGTAAGAAATTCCCTCACGTCCTAATATTCAGCTAAATTTAGAGGTGCCAGCTGAGTCTTGTTCTCGGGGCATAATAACCTTAATATCAGAGAAGTGTCTTTGTTGGGGTGAAAGGTGCTGTATCAGAAATGAATGCTTTATTGCTAGTCCTTGGAGCATGGATGACAACACAATGTGATTAAGTCTTTTGAAATGAGCCTGGTTGTTTACTTTGCCTATTGCTCTGCATTAGCATCCTCCAGTACTCACTCTGTAGGCGCTTTCTTACCCCTTTCTGCCCTTCTCCTCTCCTGATGAACCTGGGCTGTCAGAAAGGATGATGATGCTGCATTTGTTTCATATATGTTGTACATGAACTCTCACTTCCTATTGTTCCTGAATCAGGACAGGATGCATTTGTTGGAAATAATACAGCCATTGCTCTTTAAAACTGCTCAGTGATTAATACACCTGTCTTTTGCCTTTCCTCATTTCCTTCTCCATCTTTCAGACACCATTCCAACTAGAAAAAGAATGTGCTTAAAAAAAGAAACGGTCATCCTCAGGAAAAAAACACTGTTGTTAATATTTTCTTTCAAGTTTACAAATCAATTCATCCAATTGAGATACATCAGAAAAAGCATGAGGGCTTCAACTTTTATACAGCAGGCAAATCTTAGTGCTCTTCAGGGGAAACCAAGCAGATACTGGAGTAGAAAGTAGGCTGCGCGGTCAATGAAAAGCCATTGTTGCTTGTTGGTGGTTACCTGGCCGAAAGGTACAGGAAAAAGCTCTTGGAAATACTTGGAAAAACCTCTTTAGGAAAGAGTGCTCACACATTGGAATATGCTGCCCAGGGAGGTGGTGAAGTCATCATCCCTGGTTCAAGAACCATGGAGATGTGGCACTGGGGGGCCATGGTTGGTGGGCACGGTGGGGATGGGTCGAGGTTGGACTGGGTCATCTTAGAGATCTGTTCTGACCTTAATAATTCTAGAATTCTACCTGGAACATGTGGGCACAGTGGGGAGGGATCAATAGTTGGACTGGTGGTCTTTTTCAACCTTAATGATTCTGCGGTTCCGGATATAAGGTATGGGAACTGTCTCTCTTCATATTCATTCTGCACAGCTGAAGAACTTGTTTTACTCTTTCTTTCCATGCTTCTTAATCCACGGAAGAGCTGCAAAGTGGGTGATTCAAGCTGTCGTTTCACAGTACATGTGTACATTGGTGGCGGCTCTGGTGTCATTTTTCAAGGTGTTTTTAGGCACACCCTGCTTCTCTCTTAATCATTCATCATCTGTTGCAGTCAGGAAGAGGCATTTTAAATTGGTTGCTGTCCCAGCACGTCTCTGTCCAAATGAAAGGAAGGCTCAGCTGGCAGAATGCTGTGTTCACAAGGTGAGGGGAGCGCACCGGTGAGATCAGCTGCATGTTGAGGCGTTGGGACGGCAGAGCTGTGGGCTGATGTCACACTGAGATGTATTGAAATGTCAAAGCGGGGAATTTGGCATGCTTTCTCCCATCGCCTCCAATCGCATTGCTAGGCAAACGTTCTTAGTGTCATCCTGAGCAGGGAGAGGAAAAACAGAAATGATGGGTTACTAGGGAGAGAATAAAAGAGAAGCCTTTCTCTGCACTCGGTTGGTGTCTTTTAATTAAAAATGTTTTTAACGAAGGCAGAAGAATGCAGACATTGTCTGCCTGCTATTGTTCTAGTTGGCAAGATTGAACAGCTTTAATCCACAATGTCTTTCTCGTGAATTTAGGATTCCTATTCCTTGTCTTTCTCCTTTCTTGCAGTCTCATTAATTACAGACTCAACTATAAGGAAAAGAATATTCTCAAACAATGAAAAGAAGCATCTTTTGCATTGTAATTAAGCAGAGGAATGGGGAAAGAATGGGAAATTGCCAGGCATCACCCGTGGCAATAAAGAGGAAATTGTGCTGTTAGACTGCACGGGCTGAGTGGTAGTTCATGCAGTCTTCCTTTTCTAATAGAACAACTTGTGTGTGTTGTGGTAGAGGACTTGGAACTTGTTATTTCTGCTTCTTAAAATGGCAAGTTAGGAGGATAGAGCTACTCTTGGTTTACATAGCATTTATGCAACATTACTAATGGAGTTTTAACCTGTCAGCACTTCCCAGTCTATTGTGCTTGGGACAGAATGTGAGATATTTTGGAAGAGAATCTGTGACAATTATCTTGATTATGTATTGGGAGACAAGAGTTACATCTGCTGTTTATCACTGTCTTCCTCTGAGCTCTGTGCATCAAAGCAGCTGGGTTTCTATAGTGCCATTATTAGCAAAAGGACTACAGAACGTGCACGGTAGTGGAGATAATAGTCTTTACAATTAGCAAATGCACACAGCAGACGTTTTGCAACACTTAATTTGCAAATGCAAATATGACAAAGTACAGCTTGGCTGAATCTCACTCAACATTTTACTTCACCTTTATTTACCTATTTAAATTTTAAACTTTTCTGCACTTCCCTTTCATTTTGTATTCCTGGTTTATCAGATAGGAAGCTGTTTTCTGAGCTATCTTTGCTGTTTGGTAATTTCTTAAGGATATGATTTTGTTTGTAGAGTGAAAAAGATTTATGCGTCTTTCCCAACATTCTCAATTAAATACTTGAGAGTATTTCTGTTTTCTTACCTTATAAATACAATTTCTGTGTAAGAGGAGCAAGAAGTATGTAGCTGCCAGTTATTAAGCTGGCTCTTGTGGAACATGTTTTGGTCTCTCTTTGTATCTGCTGAAGTATGTCTGGTTCCATGGGCCTCCTTCAGGCAATTTTGTCAGAGGACTCAAAGATTCAGATGTTCAAACCTTTGATGAATTACGAAAATAATTAGTTGATGCAGGAAAGAAAGACCAAAGCTGTCCAGGAGGCTTTTATGTGCTTCTTTCCTACAGCATCTCTGCAGAAACCCTCTAAACACTCCAAATGAGACGGAGATTAAACTGGAGTTTGCACCTTAGACACAAAGGTGAACCAGCTCCTAATACCTGAAGGGGGTCTGCAGAAAAGCTGGGGAGGGACTTTTTAGGAGGGCAGGTAGGAACAGGACGAGGGAAAAAGGTTTTAAACTGGAAGAGGGTAGATTGAGACTGGACATCAGGAATAAATTCTTTACTGTGAGAGTGGTGAGACACTGGAATTGGTTGCCCAGTGAGGTTATGGATGCCCCTTTCCTAGAAGGGCTCAAGGCCAGGCTGGATCTTTGATGCAGCCATTCTTACCGTCTTGACCCTGGGCCATCCTCTCATCATTTGCAGTCTTCTCTTTGGTCCTGTAAACACAGGCGTTATGCAGTTCGTCAGAGTACGTTCTGCTGATCAAAATTCATACCCGTCAGCTCTACAGAAAGGGTTTCAGAGAATAGCATATTGCTATACTGTCAAATCCAATTACCTGTTAAATGTTAATAGTGCAGTTCAAGTGACAATTAAGTGTGTCCAAGCAATATAATTTTTTCCTTTTTGAAACTGCCTTTTAAAACCATAGGATGTACATTTACTTGTCAGCTACTATGTTATTACAGATTTTATTCGCTATATCGCTATTTTTTTTTTGTCTAAGCAAACTTGTAGTCATCAATAGGGAAAGGAAAAAGTTCTTACTCCCACATTTAAAGCCTTATTATTGAATTACTGCATTCTATTAAGGAGTCGGTACTCGAGAAAAGAACTCGCTGTATTTTTCACATTTATGCAGATCCAGGAGTAGTCAGGTCCAGCCATTAAGCTCCTATCAAGGTTAATTAAAGTTTTGAAGGCAAAGGTTTGAAATGCAGATGTGCCGAAGAGAGCAGCAGTTCCTCTAAGGAGTCCCATTCAAGTCAGCCACTGCGGCTCTTTTCACTTTCCTGTTAATCCATGTCTTTGTCCAGGTGGTTTTACCCATCAGAATAAGGACCTGTAGGGCTCAGGATGCGCATTTCATGAGCTGGGGCCCAACTCCTACAACGAAGTGCCATAAGCGAAGCAGGAGTTGTCAGCTAACACAATCAAAAGCATAAAACTAAGCTGTTTGACAACTCCAAGACATACAGCAATGAAAAGAGAGGACAAAAATACGCACTGTGATCTGAGAATATTCACGTAACCTTTTGAAAACAAATGAAGAGCTTTCCTTCTCTCTCTCTCTTTCTTCCCCCTCCCCCCCCCCCCCCCCCCCCCCTTAATTTATCCAAATAGAGTGAACATTCTTAAAAATCCATTCTAATAGATCTATTGCGCCGGCTGGGTCTTTCTAATGTTCAATAGGAGATACAGCATTTGAAATACCACAGAAGGATGTTAGCTAACGGAGGGCTAACCATGTCATACAGATGTCTGCTTATCATGCAAATAGTTTATTTAGATGCAAAGACACATTAGACTCCAGTGATCAGGAACTGGGAAAAAAAAAGGGAGTTGCTTCAGCCTACGTGAGCTGAATTTCAGCATGAAATTTTCAGCATGAAATTTTCAGCATGCTTTCTCCATCCATTCAGAGAGCAGGACTGAAATAAGCCACAGAAATGAGGGACACAAACTGTGTACGAAGGAGGCTCAATATCATCTGATACAGTGGATGTTAAGCAATAGGGGATGGGCTGCAGAAGAACGGATGCCTTTCAATCGTTAGAATGTTATGCAAACAGCTGTTCACATGGCACAGCATCTAATTTCACCTACTGTACTCTTAGATTTTGCTTCCGCCGTGCTGTTCGCATCCTGATTTCAGCGTGACATTTAGAAGGAGGTCTCAGCTGGTTTGTACAGTGCTTTACGACCCCCGATTTGCACAAAGATCACTGACTGATATTAATTCTGAGTTCCAGGGAGTAATACAGCTTATAACCTTTTGTGGAATGTGAGGGGGTGTTCATTGAACATTAAACTTAAACTGCTTCCTGATCTTTTCCCTATCCCATACCTGTTATTTTTCTCTCTGAATGAAGCTCAGCGTTGGTACATCACTTCTGTCTATTACTATTCCTGATGATGACCTAAACATCTTAGTTTCTAGTGTAAAGGTCTTGCTTTTGCACCCAACTGCTGATAATGTGCAGATGGAAGAGCCTCCATTCAGGAACGGGTCAGATGGCCAAGGGTTGGATCAGCATGAAGTACACAGTGGAGCACTGCACGATAAATAGACTGCGAGTCTTTCAGCTCCTGAAAAACACATCATTTACTCATACTAGAGCAGCTATTTCTAAAGGCAGCAGATGAAAGCCAAAGCCTTCTCCTTGACAAAAATGAGCTTTTGTCTGGCGTAAGTACCTGCAAATACTGAAGAGAAAAGAAAAAAGCGATTTAGAATTATAGAATTATAGAATGGCTTGGGTTGGAAGGGACCCAAGGGTCATTGAGTTCCAACCCCACTGACACAGGCAGGGCCACCAACCTGCAGAACGGGCTTTCTTATATGGTTCTGCATTGAAGAGATCTGCTGTAGACATCAGACTTAAGCCCGACGTTCACTGTGTTCAACATGAGCATACGACTTTGCTTCCTCTTCCTCCTCTGTCATCACTTTGAAAAGCTTGAGTGATGCTGCTGCTGCCGCTGTTCTGGGGTTGGATGGATGTAGCACTGAGAATGAAGCAGTCTTTCAGTATCTAGGTTGCTTTTAGTAGCCAGGTTGCTTTTATGAGTCCTTGTTGTTTATTTCACAGTGTACACCCAATAACAATTACTTTAATCACCAGGGAAAAATGTGTAAATCCATCAGAGAGAAAGTCTATAAAAATGCTGTAGGGGGTTTAAGAGCAGAGGATGAAAGAACCCTTTCCTCTCCACCCTCGGAGAAGGTGCTGTTCCCTGATGTTGCACAGGACGTAAGCACTTGGTTTCCTCCCTCCTATGGCTTTCTGTATCTCCTGGGAAGAAAACATTTGCATCAGTAGTTCTTTAAATGAAGAGGTAGCACCAGCTGCAGTATTCAATGTGTTTGTAATTTGTTAGTGCTTAATCAAGGCACGTCAGCCCATGTACTTCAAATACAATGCTAAACTGTAACTGTAAGGGGATCTAAAGTAAAATAATTCTTCCCCATCTTCAGTCTCAATTAAGATAGCAGTCAACAGAAGATGGGAAGCACTCTTGCTTCCGACACATAAGTATGTTCTAAAGTGGTTTGATAGGCCAATTAAGTTATTCTTAACACAATAAATTGATATATTCCTCATTAATTGTGCCTCGAAGCCCCTAAGTATATCTACATGAGAATATATGTGTTTTTTTTTCATTTATTGGCACTGCAAGGCAGTGCTGTGAATGCAACAGCTTTGGTATGAGCCATGAAGCTCATCTGTAATAACCACATTGCAAGCAGCTGTGGATGTAGCTTAAGCTCAGAAGCGCAGTTTTTAATTACCTACGTTATCTTCTTTGGCAGTTTATGCTGAATCTGATCCTTCTGAAAGACTTTTTGCAGTTCCTCCTCCACTTCAGATTCTGCTGTACCATGTATAAAATTAAAAGTTGGGTAGTGTGTAGGTCAAAGTATGTTCTACAGCTAGAATATGTCTGCTGATGTTATAGTTCCCTTAGAAGTCCTCTTCATGGTTAGCTAGGCAAGGATGTGAGTAGTTTTGCTGCTGTGGAATATAGGTATGATGATGACAGTGGAGCCAGAAGAAGCTGTGGAAGCTATTGGGTTGATCTGACCATCCTCCTTGGTCAGAGCTGTGGGTCTGGCAGAGGGAAGGCATTCCTCAACGATGTTGCAATCATAGAATCATATATCACTTCATCCCTAAGGTTGATTTTGTTTGTATCCCCAACACCTATGAAATCAGATTTCGTTCCTTCTTTAAGTGGGGAGTTGATTGTAAGCTGCTCTTTGCCTACAGAAATGTGATTATTCCTTACTTCACAGCTCGCGCTGTATCTTTTGTCACAGATTTTAGAATTCCAAAAGCAGACTTTTGAGGAGGGAAAAACGTTCCTTCACAGTTGCCTTCCTTTCTCAATTCAGTACCCTACAGGAGAAAAAAAAAAAACAACCAATAATAATTTGAATTGCATTTCAAACCTGACTCTCTGCTTTGTGATTGGAACTGTGTAGTACAACGAGTAGCCTGGAATTCTGAAATGCCCGTTGCTTTTTGCATCTCGCGCTGCAAGTGGGAGCTGTTTGGTACTCCTTTATATTTCTGACGTGGGACTGAGATGTAGAACATATCTCCCTTTATTATCAAACAAGCGGCTAAAATACATCTGCCTTGCAACTACAGTGTAAATAAGTATATGTGTTCTAAACGGCCCTTGGGGAAATCTTGTTTGTATTTGCCAAAATGAATTGCAGAGCTCTAACTGATAGCTGCCACTTGATGAGCAGTCATTTTTGGAAACTGGGTTTTGATTTGTAGTGGGAAATTAGTGTTGACAAGTGCAGTGCGCCGAAGCAGAAAATTAGTATCCTCTGTAATGCGGATATGCTGAGAATTAAACTTCTGGGGATTATTTAATGACAAAAAAAAAAAAGTTGGAAAAACCAAAGAATGTGGTTAATTACGCAAATTGCTCTTTTGGTTATTTCTATCTTTATAGAAGAAACCGTTGATAAAGGTTTCATTACTTGTTCTTGTAAATTCTTGTCAAACAGCTATTTCTATTCTCAAACTTGTTATGCTTGCTAGCATGGCAAGGTACAATGAGTAGTTACTGGAATTATCAGCTGAACTGGAGACCTATTATTTAAATGACTTTGTCTCAATGTATCTAATTTGCTTAAATGGTAATAAAACTTTATTTTGGTTCCCAGGAAATTATTTGTCCCCATCAGTCCTGCTATGATTGTCCAGACTCTAAACTGGCAGGTTACTGTGGCTAGACTATTAGGTGGCTTACCAAAATGTGCACTGTGCGTGTAACCTCTGTACTAAAATAGCCATTTTTTCCCAATAAAAGATCTCTGAAAATAGTGTCTAAAAGCACTCTTTTTATTCTAAGTGTTTAGAAAACTTCCCATTGTACTGAATAGCTTTGCAGCTGTTGTATTATTCATTATGGATTTGGGAAGTCCTTCAGGTCACAAATAGTCCAAGAATAAAGTTGGAGAGGTGGCAGGAATGGATGCTGGCAGATCCATTTTTTGTGGAAGCTGTTTAAGAAAAAGAGAATTCTACTGTTTTTCTGCTCCTAGAAGATCTTCATAATGAGCCAGTACTTTCAGGAGTCATTCTCTGGCTATAGATACAAGTTTTAGGCTTTTTAGAAATGTCTGGGCAAAGGGATTCCCAATAACGGTTTGATTCCCACACGCTCCTTGCCAACTGTGATGCAGCATCATGGAATCATAGAATGGCCTGTGTTGAAAAAGACGTTCAGGATCATCTTGTTTCAACCCCCATGCTACGGGCAGGGTTGCCATCCACTAGACCAGGCTGCCTAGAGCCACAAGACAAGATGAATCTCAGAGTAAAGAAGCTTCTCAGAGGAGAGAGAGTGAACTTGGCTGTCCCATCTTAGAGATTAAAAGCACACTTGAACCACTTTGCTGTCTTCATTTCATTTGGAAAGCGAGGGTCACGCTATTGATGTTCCATTGACCAAGCGGATTTGTGAAAGCTTCTGCCTGCCTCAACACAGACCTTGCTTTCAATGTAATTTTGCATTTGCAATGTCAATCAAATCCATTTCATTATCCTAAGTGCCTTGTAAAGATTGCATGCTCAGGACTGAAGATACAGTATGCTTTTACTCTACTTCAGGAATATGTTTGAGAAGTGAGCGCTGTGATTACCGAGCCTGAATGCTCTACCTGAAGCATAGCTGACTCAATCCAATTATATGGTTCCCTTAGAAATATATATATATATATATTTTTTTTTTTTTACAAAAAAAAACTGTTGAGGACTTTGAGATCACGAATTATTCCAACTTAAAATCTCAATCATCTCTGTTCCTCCAAATTCACAGGGATTTTTGAACAAGTGTCTGTGCGTTAGCATTACCATTCAAGTTTTCTGCAGGTATCTGCTGAAGGAATATTTGTCACAATGCTGTTTTGCATCTCCTCGGAGGGAGTTGAAGTACTGCAGAAAGTAGACGATCCTGTCTAACAGTTTGCTCTCTCTAAAGCTGGGAGGTCTTCAAAAAGCTGTGTAAGATGGCTTCAGCGCAGCAGCAGTTTTAGATGACAGAGCCTGACGAATCAGTCAAATGTGACTGACTTTGACTGTTTCAGCAGTGATTTGTAGAGCATTTAGTAAATTGTAATCTGACAGAAGTGTTTTCATCGTGTTTCATCGTGTATTTGAAATTGGCATGAAAGGGATGACAACAGCTCATGTAAAAAGCTAAACGTACAGCCTCTGACTACATTGAAAGACCTGCTCTCAAGTCGTTGAAGAAGCGTCGCATGATTGCTTGCAAAAGCAAAAGGACCTTGTATTGAACAAGTAATTGGAGGTGTTTGTGGATGTTGAATGTTTTTTGATCTTCTCTTTCTTAGAATAGTAGAATCATGAAGGTTGAAAAAAAACCCAAGGTCATCGAGCCCAACCACCAACCCATCATCACCATTTCCACCATACGTGCCACAGTAGATGCATTTCTTGACCAGAAAAGTGAGGTCTAACTTTACAAAAAGATCAGATTTTCTCCTGTTATGCAGCAGATTTTAAGTATTACTTTGGAGAAACTATATTCTTGTGGTTCTTCTAACTTTAAGCATCAACAAGAGGGGAGTGCATGGTATTAATGCAACATGTCTGAACAGTTGGGTTCATGTGTATTTGTGAAGTGGGTCACCTTCAGGCAGGAACGGTGCTCTGATCTCATTCTACAGGGATCTGTCCTGTTAAATGTTACTGTTAATGAATGAGATGGGCAAGGGGCCAGAAATTCATTCGCTAAACTTTCAGACAGCACAAAATGAGAAGATGCTCAAAATCTTAAACTGCCCTGAAAAATGGGAGGTACAGCCTGAAAGAAACTAACAAAATAAATTGTATAATGCTATTTGAAGTGAAAGAGTCTATTACTCATTTCATAGTGAGATTGAAATGGTGTTTGCAAAACAATCTGAAAAACGACAGCAGATAGGAAGTGGTGAATGTTTTAAGTTTTCTTTAAGCTATGAAGTTTTGAACAACAGAACTGAAAGAAGGTCCATTTTTTTTTTTTTATAGATATCACTGCAATACAGTCACTGCAGCCTTCTATTTCCTCACTCAAATCTTGCAGAAATTCAGTATCTTCATGCCTTTTCTAGAATATCTTTAATAAATGAAAAGAAAGCAATCCTGCTCACGGGGATGAGAAGGGAAAGTAAAATTAAATACTTAGCAGGCATTATAGGAACTTTGTTTTCAATGGCTTTGGCTTGAATAGGCAGAAAATAGCACAGTAAGTTGTATATTTAAATTCCTCTTAAATTGGAGTAAGGTGATGGACTCTTCAGAGGAGCAGCTCTGGAGCTGATAAAAGTACTGTCTGAATACTTTGCCGTGAGAAAGAAAAAAATACATATATTGTTAGTCTTGAAATGGCATTCTGAGAATTAATTTGCAATTCATGTGAATGGAAATTAATGCTTCATTAGCGCTATTAGGAGGAAAATGGGAATGTTACAAACTGTCTAATAAATATGAAAGTAGTGAGTTCAGGATCTCGATGCTAGTCTAATGGGAAATGAAGAGTAAGGCAGGATTGGTTTTCAGGTCTTAGCCCGTTTAAGTCTGGATGGTTTTCAAGCAGGATTATGGCTCGTAAGATAGTGCTTCTGCTATTGAATTGCTTTCTACCCATAGAGCCTAATTTGCTTGTGAATTTCGGTATCACCGTAAATACTTTAGATATACAAATCTAGGGATTGCTTTTTTTAATATTAGGAACATAATTCTCTGTCTTCTAAGTAAGGAAAACATTTTCACTTAATCGTCTGTGTGAGAAGTCTCCTGAAATACAGTAATCCAAACTTCTCTTAAATGGCACTAGGGTGGCACATAACATGAAGTGAGTTCTCAGTGAGGAAAAATTAATCAGGATGTGGGTTAAAAGCGTGTCCTGTATGTTTTCAGAGGGGAAAACCCGATGTGCTAAATGCAAACTTAATTTGAAGATTTTCTAAATCTCTATCATAGAAGCCAAAAAGCTCTGTGTGATTTTTTTTTTTCAAGGTCATGGCTAAGATATAAACTTGTGGAAAGCATGAAGGTATTCCCTTTATTAACTAATTTACCCTAGTTAATTTCATGCTAATTTATTGCATTAGTATTTTCTGTACATTTTATTGGCTTCTTTGCAGTGTGTTCTTCCCCAATGAGACCAGAGCTTACCCAAAACAAACAGTATTGGAATTTTCATCTTCAATGTAGAAATCCAAATCAGTTAAGGGTAATCTAAGCACAAACTAATTGACTTGAACTGGTTTGGGCCATTTCGTGTTTGCAGGCATTTTAGAATATTGAGGATAGATCTGTGTATTCCCTGGGGGTTTCTCCCTTTGCAGCTCCAAACAGCAATTTCTGGAAAAGAAGGAAAAATCGAAGTGATGGCTCAAGAGTTAACAGTCATACTAGGGAGAAAGAAAGGGCGTAATCAACTGCAGATTACCTTTTAAAACTTAATAATTTTCCTTTTAGGTCACGAGATGAAGCTAAATGAGCAGTAAAGTTCAAAAGCTGAACTCTTTATTGCTTCCTATGCTTTCTTCTACAAAAATAGCTATTTTAATAAGCTTAGAAGTCTTTCTATCATCTTGATGCCTATGCAACATTGTTTTCTATTTGTAGCAGGTAACAGAAGGGAGACTATTTAGATATGTAGAAAACAAATACGAAAGATCTCATGGTGTACTCTCACGATACATAACAGCAATGTCTAAAAACCCTATATCCTTCATATTTTTCTCACCATCTTCTGAAAGAAAATTGCAGTGCCACAATAATTCAAAATTGATAGGTATATTCTAATTGATGTGTTTTCCAGACCTAAATTATCGTATGATTGAAATGCAACTCAATTTCTGCCTTGATTATTTCTTGTTTCTATCTGAGCAACTGCAGTAATTAAATATGCCTTGGCTTAGTAGAAGTAATGCAATTGAGGAAACTGAAACAAAGGTTCTTTTACAAGCTCTTGGGAAGACATTACTGTGGTAATCATTTAAAACTATTTAAAACCATATAGAACAGGTTTGCTGTTATATAAAACTGTCAAGATAGCAATTAAAAAAGAGTATTTGGGGAAAATCCTCAGGTTTTGGTATTAGCTCTCAAGGAGAAGTGTAAACTTGCCCACCTAAAGGAACGATTTCTACTTACTGTGTAAAAGTTCAAATTGTTACTTACTACATCTATTGTTTTTTTTTTTCAGGAAGTCTAACAAGAACTTGTTCTTTAATGCCAACATCATACTGCATTTTGTTCTTAGAATCGTAGAATTACAGAATGCGTTGGAATGGACCTCAGGGATCGTGAAGCTCCAACCCAGCTGCCACAGGCAGGGCCACCAACCTCACATTTGAAACCAGGACAGGCTGCCCAGGGCCCCATCCAACCTGGCCTCGAACACCTCCAGGGATGGGGCATCCACAACTTCTCTGGGCAGCCTGCTCCAGCACCTCACCACTCTCATAGTAAAGAACTTCCCCCTGATATCCAACCTAAATCTTCCCTTTTCCATTTCCATGTGAAAATAAAGATCGTTAGTAATTTTAAGTGGTAGGAAGACGTGACTGATGGACAACAAAGATGTCTGAATGCACGGATTTGCCTTAATCTGTTGCCGATGCTGAATCACCCTCCAGAGGAAGAGTCCTTATCATCCATAGAGATGTCTATACAATATCTCTACTGTATTGTGCATCATCAAAAAATACACTGTCTCAGCATAGGAAGAAGAGGTCATTAATTTCACTATGTCTTAAATTTGTGAGGAATCAGGACCAGAACTTTGCAAATGCTGACACCAACCTGATGGGACAGAGTTTATTCCTCAGCAGCTGTATTCAAGCTTGCACGAAAGGAACGTGGCTCACAACCCCTGAATTTCTGGCATATGGTTGCAAATGATTAAATATATCGCAGAGGAGATTGTTGGAGCTTATAATGAAGAATAGGAATCTATATAACCAGCTTTCTCATGGGAACAGTCAAAATTCTTCATGACAAAACTTGCTGTCGCTTGATATGTTGCTTGCTCTCTACAAGAGTTGGCTTGTTTATATATGAATGTAGTTTAAGGTTATTTAGAAAATGCTAGGCTTTGAACAAACTGAAGGTGCTAATAAAATTCTCCTATTTCTCCCATTGCAGGATATGGAATGGAAGGCATGAACACTTTCACGAACACTTTACTTTTTACTGATTCTTTGGTTTGATGTATTCTGAGTCAGATGTTCTAAACAAACCTTATGAGGTGAGTTTAAAATACCTATTTTTTTTTATGTGCACTAAGTACAAAGAAAGCAGATATAGTGTCTTCAGCTAAGAAAGAAAAGTGTCTTCGTTCCTAGTTTGTGGATTGACTTCTGTATAATGCTGGCTAATGATTTTCTTGTTAATACAACTCAAGACACCGTAATTTAAATGGATACACAGCTGGTCTGTAAGTAGGGACTGGCTCAATTGTATTTTGTGGTATTTAAATGACAAAGATAAGGTAAAATGGAACTAATTCTGGAACATTCCAAAGGTTAATAGATACCTTTTCCTGTAGCAAAATGTTGAGTGATTTGGTTTTGCAGCTACGCCAATCTGTAAGAGCTTTACTTCATACTGAAGACTCCCTTTAGCAAGGTTTCAAGAAATACTGAACCACAGTTGAAGCAACATACTGTGCTGAATGTGAAATGGTTTGCTCTTAGTTTTACAGACCTTTCTCTTCCCTGTTGCTTTACATTTAATAGTAAACTACAAGATCGCAGGTATCTCTTGTTTCTCATTCCTGCAGTAGACTTCATCCAGCATGGTTTTCCTTTGTTACCTTCCCAACATAGGCAGTTTACCAACTTATCTTTATTTCTTCATTAGACAGGAAGTTCTATAGCTGCATCCTTTAATGTTTAGGGGTATATATTGGAATAAGTTCAGGGATAAATGTACTAAGCAGTACATACCATGTGGTAGAACATCCATTATGGAAAAGCAAAACAAAATACTTTCTATATACATGCGCTGGCTTGTGCACATACGTAAACATAAACTTCATCAAGATGCAAGTTGGTTAGACAAATGTGCATCGAGGATAAAATGAACTTACTTAATGAACTGCAATTTTCTCTCCCATTATGAGCAATTGCTGGAAGGCTGATTGTTAATCCACCACGAGGCAAGGGTAATTGCGTGGGATAGTACTATGAGTGAGCAAGGTAAATCCCGCTGGAGAAAACAAGCAGACAATTCCGTGGGAGGTAACTAATGTGCAGTAAATAAATACTACTTGGTGGAAGGGGCCAATCCAGAATGAATGGTGAGAGACGTTGCTCTGGGAACACTTGCTATATTTATCGATGTAATGGTACAAAGGAAGGGAAATGTTTTTTTTAATACCAGGGGGGAGTTTAACTGGTTGCTTCAGGCTACAGTATCCACTGATATAAATGAGGAGGAGGCATTATTTTCTACAATGTATGTTCTACGTTTACTCTTCTAATCTGAGCAAATTTTCTGGATGTGTTGACATAACTAATATCATGAAGTCAGTTCTCTTGAAGAACATTCAGCTGCATGTGCGAGCATGCAATATAATATATACATGCAAGAGTCTGTACTAGTCCACTCGTGAAGGTAGTCTTATTCAACTGGCCTTGAAACTGTTTCTTTTCTCAGCTTTCATCTTTAAAAGTGAAATCAGTCAACTCAAAATCAATATTTTGACGTGATATATATGGGGCTTTCTCTACGAATTCATCTGGTGACTGTTCTCTCAATGGTACGAGTTAATGTCATCTCATCTTTGTTGTGTTCTTTATTTCTACTTACAGAACATCGTCGTGGGGTTCTGTCTAGAGAGATGCTGCCTTGCATGTCATGGCGTTGTCTAATAATTTAAAATGAAATTCATATGTGCTTCATTTCCTTGAAGGTCATGTGGTGGGATTGTACACCTGTGACATATGGTAACAACTAACTGCGATACCTAGTGCAAATGCACACAGGGAAGTATAGATAACGTTTATGATACGTGCATAGCATGCAGGCTCCAATTCAACACTGACAAAAATGCCTGGCTAATGGTGGTGACTATGTGGAAAAATAGTGTTTTGTAGCCGAGGATTTGCTCTGTTATAAAGTTTTGTTGTGCTCTTTGTTGTAGTTTTTATGGAAATAAGTAGGAGGCATTACTTTCAGAGCAACTTAAATGCCACCCAAGGCAGTTCCTCAATTCCAAGATGATTCCTGTACTCATTGCAACCTAGGCAAGCCAAACAGTTGGACACCCATGGTCTAGTACTTACTGACAGCTGGTTACCCAACTGTTCAGTTATTCCTGAAAAGTCATTTTATCACTGCACCTTCTGATAGAATTCAGAGAGGCATGAAGCAGCCTGTGTGTCAGTTTAGCCTCAGGCTGTGATGAGTTTCACTCATCTTAAGGAGGTTTGGGGATTGCAGAAGTACATACATCTTTTTTTCCCTGGGTTTAGATGAGATCTAGGCTTTAGCTCACTCTAAATGAGCTCATTGGCATCATGAGCACAGTTGTTTTTCTCTAACTCAGAGCGGCTCCATTTTAGTGCTTACCATTTGGCTTTTGCCTGGTGTAGAGGAGGGAGCTGCTTCCCCAACAGGCAGACTAGCTACTGATCCTAGCAGATGAAATCACATTCGAGAAGGTAGGACCCCAGGGCTAGAAAAAAAAAGATTCTCACATTTAATTGCAGGTTCAAGATTGGGAATGCTAGGCTAAACAAGCAGTCTGCCGCTGAGTTTGTCTCCTGCAAACATGAAGTGCTTTGTTCTTGATACGTTATCATTTCCTTCTTGTCTCAGAAGTGTTCTCCTTCTGTACTGACGTACAGGCTTCTCATGGTTATTATTCACAACAGGATGTTTCAGGATACATCACACCTGGGTTTGGTCGTGATTTAAGAGCAGTGGAAATGGACGAGTAACAGATGATCTTGACAGTTGTAAACACAACCATCTTTCCTACAGCCACTCGTGCTTGTGGATTGAGGGGAGAAGGGTCTACTTGTAGTCTTCAGCTTCTAAGCATGATTCATCGGCTTTCTCCAAAATATCTTTAAAGAAGAGAATAATTAGAACAGTATATTTCAAGCCTCACTTTGTAAAGGAAGTTAATTTATATCCAGCTAAATGTGTGCTGATTAGATATGACTTTTAAAATTCTATTAATATACCAAGTAAATGGCATTTCCATATATTGTATATATTGTACTGACACTGATAAGAGTGCTACAAGGAAACCTGGAGAAGCAGTTAAGATTAAGGAACAATGAAGTAACTCTTGCATAAGGTACTGATGTTCTGGTGATGGAGATGAATGATAAAATGATAAAATGAAAGATAGAGCCAACTGAAGTTTAAAACTCATCCTCACTATAGTTGATCTTGTAATCAACTCTATGTGCAGAAAAGGCTCAACTTCAGTGCCAAGATCTTGGCTGCGTTTACTTTCTGTATTGCAAGTTTTACAGCTGTTCTGTGAGTTTTCTAAAAATCTATTGCATTCTCTACCTTCTTCCTTAATATGGAGAGACAGCCTAGGAAGTACATTCTTTATTGATGGTTATATAAAGACACCTTATGTGCTGTACATCTTGCGTGTGCTTTTTCTCCCTCTTGCTTTCCTACTGTGTTCTTCCTTCCCCCTTATTAATCTTTGTGTCCTGGTCTACTCTCCCAACCAAATCTTCAACCTAGGAAACCCAGTTTATAAGGGGAGTAGATTCATCCAATACTAAAAGTATCAAACTATGTCTAATAAAAATGAAGTTGCTCTATCTGTTCCTCTTTCTACTAATGAAGAATTTCTACTGTGTTTTACTTTTCCTACAGATGAATGCAATTTATCCACTTTTCACGTTTTACATCAGGTCAGTGCTGTATTTGAGTTACAAACTGATAAAATATGTTGTCATCAGTCAATTGTTAGATAAATGATACTTGATATCTGGTAGGCATCAGATGGTATTGCCTGTTATTAAATTTGAGCCTCCTGATTCATCTCTCATTAAAAACAAAGGCAGAAAACATACAGCAGCCCTCAGCAGGATAAAATGATTAAGATGATAACAGCCAACGATGTTGGCTGTTGAAAAAAAAAAAACAACAAGTTGAGAAGTGCTTTCATCACATTCCTATTGCCTTCTTATTTCTGGTGCCTGTGAATTATTTCTTACTGTTCATTTTACAGTTCAGGTACTTGCTACCCAACTGAGTTCTACCCATCTTTGTTCATTCGTTTCCATGTCAGATTTTGATCACTCAAAGCTCCGTTCTTCAGACTGCTCACTGTGCTGGTTTGGCACATGGAGCTCCCAGTCTCTGCCTGCTGGAGATCCCACCCAAGTGAAAAGGATGGTGGACAAGGTGATGCGTGGCAAACAGCCTGATGTTCAGCATGATGATAATGGGCAGGATGAAACAAGCAGAGTTAGAGTTGGTTGCTCTTGTGGTATGTAATATCAGTCTGTAATTAATAACTATTTGCTTAATTAGGCCTTTGCTTTAATACACAAGCTCATGTGAAAATCCATCTATATTGATAATAACATCAATATAACTCTTGTGAAAATGAACACTCCAGGACTTAACTCTTCTGGCTATATATTACTGCAGGAAAAATAAGTATTTAAATGCCAGAGTACTAAAAACCTTTGGGAACTCTGACATTCTTAGCTTGCTGTTTATTTTTTCAGCTTTCAAAAGATGATTTGTTTTAACCAGAAGGTTTAATACAAATGCTGTTTGTGTGCAGTGATGCAATTGCTCTGCGTTTTTGAAGTGAGTTGAAGCATTTTAAAGTTAAATCTGGAAGTCCTCACTTATTCAGAGATATTGCACGTTCCTTTTACTTATACAGTAGCGAGTTCAGATAGATATCTGAGATGAATTACTTCAGAAAGGCAGTTGCAATTGTACAGAAGCATCCTCATCTTCACTCATTTTCCTTCATAGATGAGGCCAGGGCTTTGGGTGAGCTGAGAGAAATCATATCTAGAGGCACAGTGGTCCTCCAATAGGTCCCCAGGAGTTGCCTGCTTGATCAATGTCTCACCAGCTAATAACACACAGTCCCCTGGGAATGTGATGCATGAGGTGCTGAGATAGTTGCACATTCCCCCTGGGTCTATTTCTATCAGATTCTGGTCTGCTGCTTCTGTAAGAACTGAAAGTCTCAGGATTTTTTCCTTTTGTACCTCAATGCAGTGAAAAGTGAACATCAAAGGGGAAGAAAACAACAAAACCATGTTTGAGCCATAGCTTATTTGCATCGAGGACAAGTCTACACTTCAGAAGTTGAATTCTTATAATGACACTAAAGATTTTAGATCATTGAGCACCTTGAGCTTTGTAGCTGAAATGCTAAGTCGTGACCTGAGGCAGTGATTGAGCACCTGGTGGGAAGTCAGGGCCAACCCAGGAGAGCTCAGGTGTATGCAATGCACCTGAATGACAAGAAGGAGCAGAGCCAGGATCCACCCCTTCCCAGCCCTCTTAAATAAGTGTTAGCAGTAGAGGTGAGGATATCTTGCTGGAGATCCCTGTGTATCTGAGGCCTTCTGAAGGTAATCAGATTTTTATTTCTGTGCCTGTGGTTGTTGTGGTTGAGTAAGTCCTTGCTTGCTGCAAGGTTTTAGGTCTTTGCTACTCTACTGTCATTGCTGTACTTACCATTGCATTACAAGCTTTCATTCTGTTTGGTAGCTGTAATTTCAGTAAGAATGCAATATCAGTACTTGACCTTGTTAAATGATAGTAAGCTCTCAAGGAACTAGTAAGGATAGTAAGTTCCTTGAGAACTTACTCAGGGCAATGCAAAGGATCTGCTTGCAGAATCCTTAAGGCATTGTGCTTAAACACTGGCTTGGCTCTGTGCACAAATCATGCTCGAGTACTCAATGCGTTATCGCTTTTTTTCTGCAAGGTGCCTCCTATCCAAGTCCTTGACAAGCTTAGGCTTTCAAACTTTCATTTAAGATACAAGAGCTATGCTCAAGCTTAACATTACTAGTCAAACTATTACGCTTATTCCTTCTTTCATTCTTGAAATTGTGGCACAGGAAATTTTAATGTTATTTTTCTTTCAAATAACTTTTTTATTATACAAACAGAATACATGCATGTCTCAAAACTAGCTTATTACAGAACACCTGGCTACTTACTGTGCTGCTAGCCTGTATGTCTAAGTACTCAAGAAGTACACAGGCAATTAAATCACTTCCTTCAAGTATTTACATACTGGAAGATGCTCCCACACACTCTATTCCCTTCCCCCCTTGTAAAACGTGGACACATCTTGATTAAAATGGGCCCTTTTGAGAAATGAAGTTCAGGTGCCATGGGCAGGTGGAGGATTATAGAATAGCCTGGGTTGAAAAGGACCACGATGATCATCTTGTTTCAACCCCCCTGCTATGTGCAGGGTTACCAACCACCAGACCAGGCTGCCCAGAGCCACATCCAGGATCAGGTGTTATGTACGGCATTGCTGTCATAAAATGATGAAGGATAAAAAATAAATTGTCTTCTTTTGGCAGGTCTGTAAGACTACGTATGTTGTGGGCTTGGGTTACAGTTCCCATACAATTTCCCTGAAGGTTAGTAGCTTAAATTGGAATTGAATTGCGGTGTCCAGTTTATTCAGATGTGTTTGGGATGCCAACAGTGTATCTATTCTGCATTCACAGCTCAAGAAGAGATGCACTGGTTGTTAAGTGTTTATTACAACTCAAAACTGTCAAAATAAACAAGAGTGTTGAAGCCAGGAACTGACAGCCTTCTCAGGTTCGAGCATCTATGGGAATAGGCTTCTATCAGCCCTTACTCCAGAACTTCCTTCTTGCAATAGATAGGGAAATTCTTTTCTGCCTCAGTGCAAATCGCCAGTGTACCGACTTTGGTTTTGTCTTTGTTTTTTTTCCTCTTGAAAATGTGCTTGTTTATTCAGTGCTACCTAAACTACTTAAAGGGGTGAGCAGTGGCACAGCACAGAGGACATCGCTTAGGGGAAGTGGAAGTGAGCTGTCTGAAATCACTTGTTATTTACTTTAAACCCAGTGACCTACAGGTTGGACATGTGAAGGAGATCACACCAGTGTACATCTTTGGATAGGTTTCAGGTTAAGTTATGAGTGAATACTGAATGTTATTCTTAAGTGTGGCTTAAGACTAGGGCCACGGTTTGGACATGCCTGGCTAAGGGTAAAACCGGAACTGTCAGCAGTAATAGCTTATTCCATCATGCATTTTCAGTTTGAGCGCTCATTTGCAGCCAGATTAAGATATTATCTCATTATTTCAAGTGTCTTAGTATCTTTGTCAGTTTAATCCTCCTTGAAAGCTAAGTATTAGCAATGGTAATAACCAAATATCTAAAAGCAACTTCTTTTTTTAATAGCTTGCTTGGAGTCAAGGTTCTCCAGATTTTATCCATCCTGAGGAAAGGCACTGTATTTATACGATCGTTTAACATTGTGGTCACCAAATTCAGCCTTCTGACCTTTCTCCTTTAAGGTTCAGTACTTGGCTATGCCAGCATTTTAAGAAACATCCTTTCGTTTTTCCTTATTGATAACAAAAAAATAGAAACACCAAAAACATTAGCAAGATTCATTGGACTATTTCTCTCCAATATATTTAGGATGATTTTATTACAACCCATTAACTTCTACGTAAGAAATTGGATGGTGTTTTTTAAGGGGTTTTATTGTTGAGCAAGCATTCATTTATGCGCTCTTATTTTGAACTCTCATTGCAACCAATGATCGCTTCCCTTGTGCCTTGACTTGAAGCACTGAAGAAACTAGGAATGGGTAATTGCATCCACATCTTGAGTCACTTCTCTTTCCTGAAGCGTTGCCAGTTGGTCGCTGTGTTTGTTTTTGCACAGAGGAGTACAATTTTGAGTCAGTCTATTTTAGATATAAGTTCAAGTGACAAACAGGGATTATAAGCAGAGTTCCTCGTCTTCCCTTGGTACTGATATCCAAAGAAGATAATCCCGCAAAAGCGTTTTGTAAAGTAGTTTTCAGCATAAACCATCCTGCAGGGTATCATGAGAGTGCAGAAAGGGAGTTATGCTCTCACTAAATCCTCAGTTTGTGTTCAAGAGGAACTCTGAATGCAACTTCCATTATCTACTTCTCGCTTTAAGTATGGGTGCTGCTCCGAAAGTAATGCCTCCTATTTTATGACGTTGGCCCATAATGTCAGAGGTGGATATCGGTGGTATGGCAGTAGTGGTTGAACCTTGCCACCAATATTCCGTTCTGTTTTGTCGCTGTGTGAATGATGGCAGCAGAGGGGCGGTCTGACATAATGGCATGTGACGTGGAAGTGTGTATGAGGCAAAGGTGCGTCTTTCAGTTCCTCCATGTGGGAAATAAATGGCAGCTATTGACATTTGTTGATGCTTGCTGAGCATTTATGGAGACAAACAGTGGACATAACCACAGGGAGGCTTTGGGTGTTGTGTTTCAACAGCGGTGACAGTGGGTCACCTCTACAGGTGCAGATATATATGGGCACGGCATGCAGGCTCCTATTCAACACTGGCAAAAATGGCTAATGGTGGTGACTATGTTGGAAAAATAGTGTTTTGTAGCTGAGGATTTGCTCTATTAAGTAGTGTTATTGTGCTCTTTGTTGTAGTTTCCATGGAAATAAAAAGAATTACTTTTGGAACTCGTGTTTAGGCATCCTAAGACAATTCCTCTTCACTCAGTGCAGCCCAGTCAAGCCAAAAGGTTGGACACCCACGGCCTTAGTGTTTTCATTCAAATGAAGATGATTATTCCCTGTTAGAGCTTTCTGCATTCTTTCTGCCTTCAACTCCCACGACACTTCTTTACTCCCTTTTCCTTACCCCTTTGCATGCCTTCTTGATCCCGTAGCTGCTGTTTTTAAGACTCTTCCACTGATGCCAGCAAATAACTGCGTTCATCTGAAGTCTGCACGCTGCCATCTAGAGCTGTGTTAATTGCACAGGTACTCTATCAGATTCATTATCCAATATTTGCACCAGATATTCAGGAGACTGCTCCCCTCTTGGCACCTAAATGAAGAGGTTAGGTTTAAACCTGATGATCACACTAGCAATGGTTGCACGTGAAACTTGGTAAAGCAGTTAGGTGCTGCTGTCACAGCAGAAGCAAATTCATCTGTTCCAGGGACTTGGTTTTCCTCCCCTTCTTTTGTGGTTTCTTTCTACCTAAAAATTCCAATCTGTCTGCCATGCCTGTATGGGAAAGCAATAAGGATTTTGTACCTGGAGGCAGCTACGTGAAATCAGGAACCCAATATAGTTTGTCTGCAGCCTTAATTCTTTTCCAACATTAAGGCAAACGGGAGAAATTCTACCTGCTCTGAAGCAGCAGAGGAGGTAAAGACACCTGAAAGCTGGATGTGTTTCAATCCTTAATTTAGGCATCTGTGTCTTCTATTAGATCTAGTCTTGCGTAGTTTTGTAGCACATAGTGTCTGGAGTCTTTTAAGATTTCTATCCTTCATAGGAAAGACTTACTGCAGAAGCATGTTAATGAACCAGCGAATATTTTATAAAGCTATTAAGAGCCCATTTGAAGTATTTACACGGAGTACTTCCTATGGCTGTAAACTCTGACCTCTCTTGGTCTTCTTCCCTATTTCCTCCATCTCTGACTAGCAAAACTGTGTATTGTATGTGGTGCACCACATACATTACATATAGTATGGAGTAGATTACATTTCTAATAGTGTTACCGATGAACATAAATATTATTGTTTTCAGAGATCTCCCTTTGATATGTACGTGCTTACTAGTAACTTAGACATGCTCTTATGAACGTCCTGGGAAAGACAAACATACCACCAGATGATGAATGCTCTGCTAAAAACCATGGGGTTTTCTTCCTGAAATGTTCTCCATGGGGAAGCAGAGTTTAAGAGGAAAATACCAATAAACTGAGCCAAGACCAATAAATAGTTCTTTGTGAAACAAACGCTACTTTTCTGAAAACAAGAAGTTTTTTCAATGAAGACAGTTTTTTATGGTTAATGATAATAATAATACGAAGGGAATAAAGATGTGGTTAAACAGGAAGCTACAACAGGACTTTAGAACCTTGAGAGAAATCAGCAGTGATATGCTTAGGTATAGAGTTTTGGGGCTCAGAATGTTCACCAGTGACCTGAAATCCCTGGACAAAACATGTTGGAAATATTTATAGTGCTAAGGAGGAACTAATCATCTCGCATTCTGTGACTTTACGTGCAGACTAATGGGAATTGGAATTGGAATGAAGCTAATCAAAGGATAATTTTCAGCTGCTAATGTGATGGAGCTGTGAAAAACACTAACGTGATTTTAGAGAATATTAGGCAAGGCTTTTCTGTTGAAGTCAGGGGAGCATTAGTGCTGTAGCTTAAGGCTATTCAGCATCTGATTGAAATACTGTGTTACAGCCAGGCTAAAATTTTTCTAAGATAAATGCGTGCAAACAAGCTACTTAAATAAGGGAATAGAACAAATATAAAATCCAAGAAGCTGACAGGCTTGTCTTAATAAAAGATATTATTTTGCAAGCCAAATAGAATATAGCTAGCTCTTCCCTCTCCTTTTGTAAAGAAAGATGAGTGCCACAAGGGGAAATCTAAAATTGGTCGTCATACCATATAGCCTCACCTGTATCTTCAAGTAGTGGAAACGGAGGCAGAGGACAAGATATGTAGAGGAGGAGCTAGGTAACTTAATGGAAAGAACAGAACAGGTGAACCTCTGGAGAAAAGGCAGTATTTTCAAAGAGTTAGTCAAAGGATCTGGCAACACTTGCACTCCATAATTCTGGATCTTATGCCTTACGGTATTCAAGAAGGGCTTGCCTTTTGACACATGATATACCATACAGATCCTCAGTTATTACTTCACAATGTCTTTGGTCTTTGAAGCCCCTTCCAGTCAAAGCCATTCTATGATTGTGGTTATGATTTCATGTTTTCTCTGAGAACTGGGGGTTGAATGGCTACCACCAGTCACAGGTGGACGGGGCTTGATTACTTGGATGTTTTGTACTGTCCTTGTTGGCTGATATCAACCTGTCAAAATCCAGTTTCCATTCCCTTGACTGCGGAGGTGAAGATGTAGCTCTGAAATAGACCTTTCAACAGTAGTAATAAATCCTCTTCGGAGACACTTAAACATCTGAATCACTTCTGAAACTGAAACTTGCATTCCTTAGACAGCAGATAGGGTTTTGAAGTCTCTCTGTTTCAGGTCTGTGATTGTTTTGGAGGCTATAGTCACTAAATGATAGTCAGCTAGGTCAGCTAAGCCTATACAGAACGCCTTGGACAATTTGTAGTAAATATGAGAAGACTTAAAGAGTTGGACATGTTTTAATTCTTTTTCCCCAAAGCTCTTTAGTCCAATATTCCTGAAATCTTTTTCCGTTCTCATGCAAATTAATGTAGATGATACGTATCACCTTCCCCCTCCTCATAGCTTTATACCCTTTTCGTCTTCATTCCTTATTTGTCTCAGTCAAGAAAAACATTCAGTTTCCCCCTCTACCATTCAAGATGGTTCACATAGTCTATTTGTAGGTGTCTTTCCATTTGCTGAAGTGTTTACCTTTTTCTCCTTGTTTTCCATAGACACGGGTGTCTTATGAGTTTGTTTTTCCTTTGTTAAATATCTCAGGTGTGCTGAAGTTCTGAATCTGTCTGTCTTACAGCTTGTTTTGTATCCAAAGCATTTCTTCACTTGTGAAATCAGATATGTTCTTTTTAGGGAGGGAAAAAAAGCATTGTACTACAGGGAGCAACTGAGAGTTATTTCTTGAATAGAGCCCGTCTTCAATCATTGCTCCATTTTCTTCAGTAATTCATTTTTAACATCCCCTTCTGCAGAATCAGCTGTATACAAATATTCTATTCAATACATGAGAGTGGAGGTATCTGATTTTATCTTTTTTGCACCGTGGGATCTGTGGCTGCAGTCAAAGGCAAGCTCATCAAAACTAGAGGCCGTGACATAAGGATGAAACGAGGTGGTTTTCTCCCAGGATTTAGGGAGTTGGTGTATTTTACGTGGGTGGTATTGAGAATGCATTACTCTCATTCACTCAGTTTTTACCTTCCGGACAGTTTTTCAGTACGAAATTCAGTGCTGGAGCTGCAGCTCTACTGTTCCCAAGCTTGCTTCCTATGTCTGTGCATGGTCCTGCCCTGCTGGGATCATCTTCACAGGGGGAAAAACTGCTCGCAAGAGAGCGCTGCAGGCAGGCAATGCATGTGGAATGGCAGATCTGTAAGTGTTGCAATAGAGTAAGTTTCCAAAATGCTGTAAAACTGTCTGCTGTGATTTTTAGGGAATGCATATTTTACCTCATCAGAAATCTTTACCTTAACAAAAGCACTTTGTTGCTCACTGCGACTAAGTCTCAAATCAGGGAACTTTAGCCGAAAGAAGCTGTACGAATTGACCTTTTCACTAGTAACAAACCACTAATTTTGTGGAAATATGAGTAGATGCCCTTTTCTTCAGACAAGGTGTGGTACGTGTTAGTGGAGTTACAGAAAAATACTGCATTCCATTAAATAAGCAGTTGTTCAGTCCTCTCACTGAACAAGAACCTGCTGCTGGGGAAACTGTTGTATTATTTCTTTTGTACGCTTCCATTTAGAGAAGGATTCTGACAGTCGAGGCATCTTGGATAATGAAATGAGAGAAAGGAGCAAAGAAAAGCTGCAATTGCTGGCATTGCAATAGCTCTTTGGACACAATGGATCCTGTGGTTGGGACAGGAAATTTGTGAAGCTGCTATTCCTCCATGCTGGGACTTGTGAGAACATCACGGAAATACCAGGCCTGACTCTGACACTTACTTTTGGCTGTTGGTATGTCCTCCATAGAGGAGAAATGGCAAGCAAAGAGCTGATCCACAAAACCTCAGGGCTTTAATGCTCCCCTGGAAGTTCATATACTTCAGGCCTTGCTGTTACTGGCCAGTTGGCATATATATGTTTTATACATATATATCCATATCTATACATTCTGTATATATGGGAAGAAAAACAACCACAAATGTTTTCTTGCAGGGTGAATTGCTTTTGGATGATTTCTATTTCCTTTCTGTCCGGCTACAAGAGCATCCGATCATGAAGCAAGTCAGACATCTAGTGTCTGGTGCATGGAGTAAACCTGCAGCTCACATGCCCACAGTTGCTGTGTGGAACTGATTCTTGAGACCAGTTCAATATATATGCTTGTCTGTATGGACCTTCGAAAGCAACAAATGAAATACGAAAATAATAATTATAATGACCAAGTATGTTTCTATGAGAGATGATGTTAGAGAAACAACGTTCTTGATACCCTACTTTGATTGCAAGGAAATGATTTCTGAATCTCAAGAAGGTTGCTGTTGACAGTCTCTAATAAAACTCAGGTGAATGTTTTATAAGGGGTTCTACTATTTGCTTCTTAATGAAAGAGATGGGCTAAATTTAAAAAGTCACTCTCTTCTTTTTCATTTATGTGTACGTTTTGGGTTTCTTACATTAGCTTTTGAACAGGGACATCCACAGCTAGACCGGGTTGCTCAGATTGCGGTCCAGCTTGCATTCAGCATCTCTGGAGGAAGATGTTGTAATGTTCCATGAGGTTAAAGAAATCACATTGTTAGATGATCAGGAGATGACTGGAAGATAAACTGTCTTCCTTTACTGGGTATGACTCTTTGCCTTTTTTTATTGACCTTCAAGCCTTAAATTTAGCCTGCAACCGACGCGTTGGTAGTAACAGCATTGTGTGTGAGCCATGATACAGGTTTTGTTGGACTGCAGAAGTACTTAACAGCTGGCAAAGAAAAACTTTGCTGTGCACTGGGGAAACAGATTCTTATCGCAGTAAATCTCTGATACTGTGGCAAGTTTATCTACGTGTAAGGGAAGAGTTGGAGATTATGTTCCTGTTTCTGAAAAAATATTTTCTAGGTAATTCTAGAAAACAGTTGCTGGACAAATAGTACACCTGTAGAACAGGTCATCCTGTATAGATTTACATACATAGATTTAGCTTTCTGATGTCAGTAGGTCTTTATTAGTGGTCTTCTCTTGCCCTATTGGGGATACTCAAATGTGTTTCTTCAAATATGTTTTTCACGTTGGTAGTGCTGCAGTGTCAAATACCTGATGCTAAATCTCACTGTTGCTAACAAGCAGATGATCCATCTCTGACTACATTCAACATAGTGTAAACAAAAATAAATTACAATTTGAAATGTCTTAACATAACCTGGGTGCGGGTTGTACATCAGTGACAAAGCATGTTCTACATACGTGCTGCCTGTGTATATACATGCGTGTGTGTGTGTTGGCAAGATATACTAAGAAGTTAGGGTGGTTTTAATTATCTTTAGATGATGTATTCCCGCAACTAGGAAGCGTAAAGATTAAAAAGCCCTGAGATTTTTGGACTGCAGATCATTAAGTTTGTGTCTGATGTTAATAGGATTTCCTAACTTATTCTCCTGTTATAATTAGTGAAGTTAGCAGTGACAGTGTGTGCTGTCTGGTTACTTAATTGCTTCGTTTTCTCTTCCCTGGTAAGAACAATTGTTGCTGTGTCCTATTTTAGAATAGGACTTCACTGAATATTGCAAGCAATGTTTAAGAAAAAATAATGCAGTAAACTCTAAAGGGAAATCTGAGTTGCTATGGGATAGTCAATTCAAAATTAATTTTTTCTTCCCAACAACCCTAAATAAGAAAATGAAGTTTAAAATCCAATGCTTTTATGAGTTACTCAAATATGGCTGTGAAAGATTTTTGCAAACTATTCTAACGTGGTAATTCATCTACAGAATGTAGCCAGAATTACCTCACTTCTCAACCAGCTCAAATACGGCAAAGCTTATATAGTAAAATAATCAGATCTGAGTGGTGCCTGAATTGACTTAGGCGATCTGAGGTATTTCTGGGTTCATATAATGTGGTCAACTACATCTGTGGAAATCTAAATCTTCAATTAATGTAAAATACATGATTAAAAATGTGCAATGATAGCAGAAACTTTTTTTTAGCTGTTGAAAAACAATTGATTCATTACAGCATAGTATCCTTTTGGTCTCTATTAGTTAAAATCACATTGCCTTCCACCTGTAAATCCAATTCCTTCTCTGTTTGCTGAAGCTGTCTTTGGCACAGGTTTTTATACTTGCTCACAGAATAATGTGAATGTTATTGGAATCGTGTGTTCCAATGTGGCCTAAGAAGGAGAGCCACAGGGCAGGGATTTTGTCAGCTGCTTTCATTGTAGTGTGCAATGGTAAGGATGCAGAAATTCAGTTTGGCCCGTGGTGTGACGGGTCATTATCTAATACCCTCGCTAAAGGTGATAGGTATCTACAATAGAAACAGGGTCTTGCTTTGTGTGTACTTTACCTACTCAGGTTTTTTTGGTCAGAATTCAGAAATACTTCACTCTTTTTCTCTTCCCTTCTTACACTTCCACACTGTGTCAACAAATACATCTATGAATGAGACAGATGCATTGGGATTTATTGGTAGATGCGTGTCTTACTGTTTCTCTTACACTTTGTTTCTTCTTTCCTGAAAACGTGGAGCCAGATTCAATACTTTCCTTGCAGCCTACCAAAGCCTTCACCCTTGTGTCCATTGACCTTAATCAAGTTTCTGACCACACAACAAAGGCCTTGCAAGTTGCTGTTGAAGTAGGGTAGGCTTGCTGAAACCAATCAGGAGATAAGACTCTCAGCACTTGTGTTTGCTTCCTTCTGTTTGATGGATCTGTATTTGAATGAAGATTGTTGCGTTGCATCTGCTTAGACACACACTGTCTGTAGACTCTTTCACATTATAAATTGTGGGAGCATTTCTACTCTGTAATATCGGCACGTTAATTGAATGACAGCAGAGAAGGCACCGAACTGTTAGTTTAGCCTTGTTCAAGGAAGCTGCTCATCTTGTTTATCATTTAGAACAACTTACCTGTAGCTTAAATGGGCGTAATGAGATTCATAGAATCTTTTTCTTACAAGTGTGAAAATACATTTTGATATCAAACTCTGTTTTGTTTTTATTTTCTGAGGAAAGATTGTTCACCGTTTGGCTCTGTATGACTTCAGCTTGGTATCACAGAAGCTGAACGGTTTACGGCGTTTAGATTTCTAGTATCTTGGATATACTTGCTGGTAAAACGTCATCTATAAATTCATGATGTAAATTTTGACACTTTGGTGACACACAAAGCATGAGAAGCCTGAGACTATCTAAAATGTTTAGAAAATCCTGAATGTCTAATGACCAGGTTTGTTAAGAAAAAAAATTGACTTGTGGAGCAACTTCAGAAAGTCAACTTGTTTAGGCGGTTGGGAGGGACAGGTTCTGGTGGTTTTGTTCCTTCAGTTTTGTGCTTATGGTTATCTTTAGGCTCTTTTAGGCTCTGAAAATGACTTCAGTTCCTATGACGCTTGCAAAGATAATTCTACTATCTTTCCAAAAGCAACACTTCAGTAGGGCAAGGAGGAAGAAGTAGGAAAACCTCTTGACAAAGAGCAAGGTCTTAAAACGAAATAGCTGAGACTTCTGTTTTTGGTGATGGTGTTGAGAGGATCAAGGATACGGAAGAGGTAGAAGTGCCAAACCAAACAGGGCCTCTCCACGGTCAAAACAGGTGCAGGATTGGGCCTTAAACCTCTGTTTTGTTTTAGCATCAGGGAAATGTGTTATGGGCATTTGCTGCCTTTCAGATCTTCTACTGACCACAGAAAATAATGTGTTCTTTTTTTTCCCACATTTCCTTACTAGGAAATTAATTTCAATAGATATGAAGATTAAAAAAACATAGGTGACTGCGATCTGTTGTCATCTTTTATCGTCTTAAAGGATTATCCTTACCAGCAGAGTTAATTGGTATTTCAGGTTTTCTACAGATACAGGTTGGGTGTTTTTAAGTTGCCAAAGAACAGTATCCGCTATTATATATGTACATGCATAAAAATCAAGGAGAAAAAAGTATGTACACATCAAAAATAAACTGCTCGAGTCTTAAAAGGCTTTAGACTGATTTAAATATTCAAAGTTATGGAGCAGTTTTGTGGGGAACAACACAGCAGTTAGTAACAAGATGTTTCATATTGGGATTAACGCCTTCGGAGAAACCTAAAACCATCGGATAAAAGGATTTGTACAGGAGGTGAAGTTGCTCACATACCCAGGAAAGATCACAAGTATCCAGCTAAGCACAGTATGGAGTTCTAAAGATATGCAACTTTCAAAAAGCAGATCTCCCTGTGTATGTTCATGATGTGTTGTCATCAGAGGATGACAATATCAACTTCTGCCTATTTGGCAATAAGGAAGTTCAACTGAAGTTATGAAATGTGGTTGGGATATCTTACTAAGTCTGTTGTCTCCCGCAAAACAAATAAAATAAAAAATAAAAAATCTGACATCTAAGAGTCAGACTTTTCATTTGGGACAAGTTTCTTTTAATGACACAATTGCATGACTTCAGCCATCAGTGATAGCATACATAGATTTTACATAAAAGGAACTACGGCTTAGCCCCTCCAGCTGGATCAGTGGGGGACAAAATAGGAATTAGGCTCTTAAAGTTAATCCAGAACTTAGCAGATATAGATGTCTTCACTTATCCTTTCTATTTTTGTACCAGCCCCAAAGAAATACTGTATTACTGTTGTCACTCCAGGACCAGAAGAGCTTTTTAAAGAAGTTATCTACCTTAGAGAGGAGCTGCAATACTTAGTAAATGCTGCAGAACAGCCTCATAGAAATACGGTTCCTGAGTTAAGAAAGTTAAAAGCATTACAGCCTGAAGAAATACATGTTATTACTTTACCATATGCTTCCCCCCCCCCCCCCCCCCCCCCCCCCCCAGATTGCTTATTTGGGAAAGCTGAGCTTAAAGCAATTTCTTGAATTGCACTTGGTTTTTGTTTTGAGTTATGCCAAGACAGACTTAGGAAGTCAGCTGCAGTAATGGAACTGGATAAACTTTCTTCAGATGAGAGTGAGAGCAAAAAGGATCCCAACTCAGATTTTCAGGAAGGCAAATTGAGTTCTGTGCTGATTATCACGGGTTTCAGCTTCACTGCTCCCATTCTGCATCTGGTAAACTGCATTTATGTGAATATTTACTCAACTCTTTTTTATTTACTCGTGTTCTGAGTGAAGTATAGGGATGATGAGAAACGTAGGAGACCTTGCTGCCACGTGTAGGTAATCTGATGTCATTTTTACTGCTGATGACCAATGCAGTCTCACTTGTGTTCTTAAAGTGTCCTAAAGTACTGGATGGTCATAGATTTAGGAAATACCTTTTGAGAATGACTATTCTGACTTCTTGTGAGCCACATCACGTATTGTGACTTGAACAGCTCCTGAGGAGTAATCTGACTTTTATTGTGTTTTCATATGTTTATGACCACTGAAAGAAAGACTGCGACTCAGCTGAAGTAGGGGACGATGTCAATAACTGACATCTTCAATAAACTTTGATGACCGTAACAAACTTTTGGAACGGTTCTTAAAAATTCAGTTCTTGCATGTGAAGAATGGACAAATAGTTGGGAAGTAATGCTATCTATCCAACTGCATTTTTGGAAGAGTAGTTTATATCAAATCAAGGCCATCAGAACTTTAAATAAGAGATTAAATCAGCAAAAAGTTCTGATGGGGAGGTTTAACTTGGCTGCGCTCTTGCAGCGTGTGCTTATGCTAAAATCTGCTATCAGCATTCTGACATTGCATAGTGAAGTATTGCAAGGAGTAGCTGAAAGGGTTGTAAGGTTAGTTGTCAGACCTTTGACTGCTTCTCATGAAAGAGAGAACAAAGAGTGAAAACTGAATTCTCTAATGGTAGAATACTGATGTTTCTTGACTAAAGCATTTTTTTTTTTACAAAAATATTTTTTAAGCTCTAAGAAAAACATCTTCTAAGTGAACAAGGAAGACACGTGGTTAGAAATTGCCCTCATCAAGGATGACGACGTTGTATGTTAATTAAATCCTTATGGTTCTTGACAACTTTCATTATTTTAAATGCCTTTGCAGTTCTAGCCTAGACAAGGAACAAAGATTTCTGAAGCGCCATTTAAGACTATGCCATGTTTTAATGATTCTGCTGGCCTTTTGCAGCATGTCTAGTTTGACACTCAAGGTAGTTATTTACATTATTTATATTTTTAAAAAAACTACATTAGAAGACTCTTCTATAACTTCGCATTTCGGCTGCAAAAACTGCAGGACCAGGTATAATATACAGAAGCTGACAGATCGGTAAGGGAAGGGAACTCAAATGGGAAGTAGTTCAAAGCTGGTTGACTTATTACTTCTGCAACCATACTCTGAAATAGCTAGGGCTTTGCATGACACAGTTTTCCTTTTACACAGTGCGCTGAATCAAGGCTGCTATTCCTGTAATCTCAGTCTACAGGGAAGTCATTAGTAGATGTGACTTTCTGTAAACAGCAATTTTCTTAATGGTCTTTATACTGAGCTCATGAAATGGGATTTGCCATTGTGTAATCATCACGGTATTTTTCTTCTGTTACTGTTAAGGTACCTGTGCTTGTTACTTGTATTTGAAGTTTGTGTTTGTCTTTTGTCAAGGGAATAATTATCACTGTGTTGGTTTTTTTTCTTGAAAGCTGTCACAGTGTCCCAAGAGGAGACCTTCCGCGTAAACTGAGAGGCAGTGTGCAGGCTTAAACAAAGAAACAACTGAACCTTAAGTTATTGCTTCCTTGTTATCTTTCCATCCTTTTCCACTTGACCTCTTTGGTGTTGTTTCTGGCCAATTGATAAACTCCATATTTGTAGAGCTATCTTCATGTGTGTAAGAGCAGGAACACTTGCTTTGCAATCTTGAGTCGCCGTCTGAACTGCCAGAATTCTTTTTGTCTCTAAGACATCTTGTATCTGCAGATATTGATGAATAACAAGTTGGGTTTTTTACTCCATGTCAGTTGGCACAATTTTACTTCCTGAAATCACACACACATAATAATATGCAGTGTCTGGGATGGCGTTTGAAACAGTATTATTAGCATAACTTTTACTCGTGGCAGTAATTTATATTAATGCAGAAGTGACTATGTAGAGATTATAGGCTTTTGAGATTCTTTTTTCTTAACGTGACAATAGCGTTCTTATGGTTGCACTATAGTTAAAAGTTATAGAGGTTATCACTGCATTTTTAAGCATATCACTTGATCAAAAGTTCACTTTTTTTTTTTTTCTTTTTGTATCAAACTTAGTCAAATCTACTGAGTAAAAATGCAGTTTTCCTCCAGATGAACTCGGTAGCTCAATGTAGGCTGCTTAGAACAGAAACCAGAAAGTAGTGAGGAAGCTTCAGCTGATGATGATGGAAGCACGTCTTCAGTACTGAAAACATGAATCTACAGTACCAGTAAAGAAATGAGCCTCTTAGTTATATGTCAATGGCCTGCAGACTCTGAAATCAATCATTAGGAAGAAATTAGGCTTGTGTGACTTAGTTAATGAAATATATCGGGGTGGTTTTTTTTTAATGCTGGTAGTTCTCTTTGATTTGCTTCACTAGAAATGACTCTGTAAATATGGCTCTTGTGAGATGTTTGTCCTCCGTTCTTATCATGCAATCCTTCCATACGCATAAAAGTAATCAATGAAGGCACAGCTTCATGGTTAATTTCTTCTCATCCTGTGTATTCCCATATTGATAACCTTTCTGACTCGTTTTTTCTTCATTAACACGATGGAGGACTTTTGCCATGAAATACGATGATACAGATCAATAAGTACTGGGTAAGATATACATTGCCTGTTTTTCTTTCTGTTTATGCAATATCATTGGTTCTTTTTTTTTTTTTTTTTTTTTTTTTTAATGTAGAAAGTGTTATTACAAGAACTGAAAACTCAAGTTTTTCTTCCTTGAAATCTATGAACAGTGAGCTCCATGCTCAGCTTATCTACGTCTTTCAGAGGTGGAGTTCAGGATGATGCCAAGCATTTTGCTTGGCCATGGATTGAGTATATGGAGTTTACTGTGAGAAGTAGAGGCATCTCCTGGAATAGTCCTGAGGGACCAACCTGGGAGTACGCCAATGGCAATTTACTCCCATTAGCTTCTGAATTGTGCAAGTGAATTCCTTGGGATCACCATGCTGGCCACTCAGCGTGCCAGATAAATGTTCTAAGTAATTTGCATGTCCCGTGTAGGTAATAGTACAGTGGCAAAAAACATCACATGCTGGTGGCTGAAATTGTGAGAAGCCACGGAAGGGAAGGATTATTCATTATTGCCTACAGGAAAGCTGGGGAGGGAGTTGTTATAAGGGCATGTAGAGGCAGGACTAGGGGAAATGGCTTTAAACTGGAAGAGGGTAGATTTAGGCTAGATATTAGGAAGATATTCTTTACTGTGGTGGTGGTGGGACACAGGAACTGGTTGCCCAGCAAGGTTGTGGATGCCCCCTCCCTGGATGTAATCAAGGCCAGGCTGGATGGTGCTGTGAGCAGCCTGGGCTAGAGGGAGGTGTGCCTGTAGCTGTAGCAGCAGGTTGGAACTAGGTGATCTTAAAGGTCCCTTCTGACCCAAACCGTTCTATGATTCCATAGCTTTTGGGTAAGGCTAGCCTTGTTTCTAGAATTTTAAATCTAATTTCAGTGTTAATGCATTCCTGCTTCACAGTTGGATGCCATAGGGTTTTAATTAAAGCTATCTCTCATATAATCTTTTTTTTTTGGATAGAAGTGGATTTGGCTGCTTTCTGTTTACAGTACCAGTCTTTGTTTAAAGACGTTTTACAATTTTCCACTTCATAAACTGAATACTGACATTCTTGTTTAGCCTAAGAGCACGATCAATTGAAGCATAAAATTATAAATGCATTAGTTGGTGTTTGCATGCCCCAGGAATTGAATATTTACTTGTTTTGGTTGTTCCCCTTGTGCTCATCTTTAGGCACTTGAATAACTTGAGTTAACTCTTGTGATTTAAGATACAGCTGCACCACTATGTTTTTCAGGGAAGAGCATGGGGCAGGTGTACACTGCATTACCTGCTCTGATAGCTACTGATCTACGCTACCCACTGCACCCACAAGTCTTTTAGCAAAATTCCCGAGTAAGATGAAAGCACAACAACTGTGAACTTGATAACATGAACCTGCAGTGGGTCTCCAGTTGGCAAAATTGTTTCCCCTTATTTGTTACAGCCCCCTTCGGATACTGAAAGGCCACTCTCAGGTCTCCCCAGAGCCTTCTTTTCTCCAGGCTGGAACGTCAGTTGAATTGATTCTTAAAACCGTGCCTGGATAATACTGGTTAACTGAAGAGAGAGCCTAGGATTTTTCATAAAATCACAGCATAAGATGATGATAAGGACAACTCTACTCCTTTGATTGCTTAATCGTTCATTTTTAATAGCCATATTAGCAAAAATGTGAAATTAATGAAAGTTCCATACTCTTCCATATGGCAGGATGCCATTGCTTTTATAGTGAAGAATAATTGTGCTACAACTTGTTAAATATTCTGGACCTGATTTTTTTTTTTTTTTTTTTTTTTTCCAGCATGAAGGATTCAGATTGACTTTTATCATTTCACAATAGCTTTTCTAGAATAATACGTATAACTCAGTTATATTTCCTTGTCTCATAACCTCATTTAATGCTTTGCAATGTCCCACCTTCTGGGGCTTTTTAGGTAGTGGATTCAAACTGCAGTGTTTTTACATATCAAATGCTTAAACGAAGATACTGGAAAACTGTCGTCTGATTCAACAGATACCTCAAAAAACATTGTAGAAAGTCACTTCTGTTGTGCTTATTTTGATTTTAAATGTATTTCACCTGGTTTGGGTTTGTTTTTTTTTTACTTCTAATGTTTGGGATTTCCTGTTGTATCTGTGTTTTGCTCAGTTGCTATAAGTTATTGTTTCAGATCACCTGTTTTTTCTTTTGACTTAAATTCCAACTCAGGCTCAAGTGAGTCCCATCAACACAGATCTCCCAAGGGAAGATGCTGCTGGCTGTCCTTACCCTTCTGCCTGAGGTGCAGCTGGACTCTCTACTACTACTGTGTCCTACTACATCCCATGCTGAGCAGCTCTGGCTGTTGGCATTAATCAGCTCATGCCCATCCCTGAGGTTTGGGAAAGAGCTTCCAGGATGCTGCTGAGAACCACCAAATCTCTTCTCCTTACCCTGCAGCAAGATGTGGTCTGTCAGCTCTGCTTTATCAGCCTCGCTGTGCTGTTGTGTCATCAGAGAGCTGTGGGGTCAAGGTCCATTTGAGAAAGTCACATCAGCATCGAGGACTGAAAAGATACTGCGTTGCCAGCTCTCATCTCTCTTGGTGTTCCTGAGAAGATGACATGCAGCCAAAACCCAGCCCACCCCGCAGCATCCCCATGGGCACACACAGAGCTCTGGAGCAGCTGTGGACACCCAGGAGCCAAGAATACACGGCCTTCAGAGTCTTTGGGCTCCTCAGTCCTCCTGAAACATAGCCAAAAAGAGAAACTGGCCATGCGCATAGGCTCCCCTTACCTGGTGGAACTCAACATCAACTGATGGCCAGAAACATGCCTTGGGGGATGAGTGTCTGAACTATCTCTTCAAGAAAGCTACTGTGGCTCTGCAAGAGAACAAGAGAGGAAGAAAGGGCTGGAGCTACTTCTAGACACTTGGGAGCAGATGAACCATTGGTTTCTTCCCACTGGTTCCTCCACGGGAAGAATTCGTGCACAAGGCTTCTTGTTTGTCCTCCCCTCCTGGCAGCATCAAGAGAGCCTCTATACTTGAGCAGAGCCTTGTTTTGGCACTATTTCCAGGCGTTGCCCACCCAGCAGCTCTCTTCTCCCTCGTCAACTGGACATGGCCCTAGGTGTGAACACAGAGATCCTCAAGCAGATAGAGCCCCAAAGAGGTGAAGTGAAACCTCTGTTCCCAGGAGACGAGCCCCAGTGACTCTTGGCTCCCTCCTGGCCCCATCTGGGTCACTTTTTTCTTGCCTGAAGAGTTCAGAAAGCATCAGACCACCATTAGCCTCCCTGTTCCTTCTTTCTCTAAGGGCACCCCACCTCCTCCTTGCATCCCGCAGACTGTTTGTGGCACAGGCAACATGTCCGTGGCAAACCCTGCAAGGCACTTCAATTTGATCACCCTGGAGGTGCCTTGGGCATCATGGTACAAATGGAAGTAGGTTGATGTTCTGTTTTTTTTTTTTGTTTTGTTTTGTTTTTTATTTCAGCAGTTTTCCTTGCTGTACTGATACCGTATTATTTGGACAAAATGTCCAGCATCCAGCTAGACAAAAATATAACATCATGGGTGAGAAACACTCTGACGTGTCAAGTCCAAAGGGCCCACTATAGTAAATAGCATTAAAGTAAATGGGTTCCACCAAGCTGGCAGCCAGTCATCAGAGGGGTTCCCCAGAGCACTGTTTTAGTGCCAGTTCTCTTCAGTGTTTTCATCAGCTACTTGGGTGTAGGACTAGAAATTGTTTTAAGCAAGTTTGCTGGTTACACTAAACCTGTAGAAGCTGTTGATCCCACCAAGGTTGGAGAGTCCCTGGAGAGAGATCTGGACAAATTAGAGGGCAATCACCAACTGCATGAAGTTTAACAAGAGCAAGTGCCAGATTCTGCACCTGCAAGAGGGCAGCCCAGGCTGCCCAGGACCCCATCCAACCTGGCCTTGAACACCTCCAGGGACAGGGCATCCACAACCTCTCTGGGCAGCCTGTTCCAGCACCTCACCATTCCCTGGGTAAAGAACTTCCCCCTGATATCCAACTTAAATCTTCCTTCCTTCAACTTAAAACCATTTCCCCTTGTTCTGCCATTGTCTACCCTTGTCAAGAGCTGACTCACCTCCTGTCTGTAGGTTCCTTTTAGGTACTGGAAGGCTGCAATTAGGTTACCCCATAGCCTTCTCTTCTCCAGGCTGAACAAGCCCAGCTCCCTCAGCCTGTCTTCACGTTGGAAGTGCTCCAGCCCTCTGATCATCTTTTTGGCCCTCCTCTGGACTCTAACAGCTCCCTGTCTCTCTTGTACTGGGAGCCCCAGACCTGGACGCAGCACTCCAAGGGCAGCATAGAGAAGAACAATCACCTCCTGGAGCCCAGGATACCATTTGCTGAGGTGCTGCAATGGGCTGCCTCGTCTTGTATTAGATATGGAGGTTGGTGGCCCTGCCTGCAGCAGGGGGGTTGGAGTGTGATGATCCTTGATGTCCCTTCCAACCCAAGCCACTCTATGATATTGAGCCAATATGGATAGCTGGTAACATACCAGACAACATGGTTCTATGAACAAGTTAAAAGCCTTGAACAACATAGACACAAATATGCAACCTCCTCTTCAACTTCTGTTGATGAGGCAAGTCCAAGGCCAGAAGCCAGCTCACAGGTCAGGTCTGGCGATTGCCAGGCACATTCAGAAGGACGAGGTATGACTAAGGTTAAGCTAAAAACTCAGCCTGCATTTTGAGTTCTTGGTCAAGCTCTGTAGGCCATGCAGAGATGTGGGTCAGAAAAAGAAGAAAAGCCCAGTGCTGGGCTTGAATACCGTTCCTATGACTGCCCAGATGTGTATTCCATGTGAGGCTGATCTGGGCAATGAGTGTTTCATAGATCTCTATGTGCCCTGACACAGACCCTTATGGTGTTGTTTTAGATACCTCATGTTCCTCACCTTGTGTAGAAGATGGGAAAGCAGGAGGAGAGACTGAGGAACCAGGAATGAGCAGCCAGTGCTAGATGTCCCATGGTTCACAGTCTGAGCAGGAACTAGGCAAAAATATCTGACATAAATGTTTCTGTACATAGCTGGGCTTACTGAGTGTTCTCTGCACCAGCCACTATATCATATGGAACAGGAGGAATGAGACAAATGCTCAGCAATTCCTATAGTTTGCTAGTGATTTTTGGCGGATAACACAGGCAAGATTCTTCTCTCTGGATGAGGAGGGATCACTTCAGGGCATGGCTGAGACCTCCTCCATCACACTGTGTTTTTAGTTATGTCTGTGAAGCTCTTCAAGTGCATAAAACACCATTTTCCCACAAAAGGTATACACATACGCAGCCAAATTTTGGACACCGTTTTAGACCCTCCTGGAAAGGACATGTGAACTCTTTTTACCATGGTTTGTTTCTATTTTCAGGGCAAATGACAACTCTGTGAGATATGAGTGAAGAACTCCAGCTGAGTTGCTTTGGGACATTTGTTGAAGTGTTTTCGTGCAAAAATCAGCCAAATGCGTTAATCTGTTTATAATGGGCAGTGACTGAAAGGACTTGAAAGTAGCATTTTCCAGCCGTTTGTTTCTTTCCTCCTTCACGTGTGATAATGTCAAGCAAGGCGTGGAAGTTCGCTCTCATAAAAAATACAATTTCATACTCACCAAATCCGTGTATGTATGAATGTAACCGGATGTTGCTGAATATCAGGTTGTGTGCCCTATAGTTCAACAGATAAAGCCATCAGCACTGGATAAAATTCTCTTGCACCTTTCTGACTGTGGTGGTGCAACTGAAGATCATCTCCTTGTAATTTGTAGGCAGTTAAAGTAATTCTGGGTGCTGCCTCTATGGAATACACTTGATTTACAAAGCTCCATGGAAAGGAGAAGGACAAGCCTAATTCTCAGCTGAGAATTCATGACAACATGCATGCTTAGATTGGGGTTTTTGTCATTTAATTTTATTTTTTTTTTTATTAATTTGCCAAGAAACAGTGCACGGTTAAGCTGAGATCTTGCAGGATTTTCATCTTGGGCTTCTTTCAGGGAGCTGAACATCATCTGTGATATTGCTGTGCCACTGAAAAAGAACCAAAGACTCGGGAGCAATAAAAACAAGTCAAGCAGGATTCAACACTGGATGCTAACACTGCAGGCATGCGTGTGAATTTTTGAGTCCCTGCCTTTGAAGTAAGGAATTATGATATTTTCCTTGATGATCCCACCAAAAACGCGGAGATACATTACAGAACCAAACAGTAGAAGGAGGCAGATTTCATCTTCTCCTCTAGGAAGATAGAAATGTGTCAGAAAGATGAAGGAATGCAATCATCATCATCATCAACCCAAGCAAATAAACAAAGATGAGAAGATAGTTTCTTTGTTTTTCCTACTGTTAGTCCTATCACCCGTTCTCTATTTGTCTCATACATTTGATTCATAAGTGTTTGTAATTAGTACCAAACTGGTATCTCTGTCTCTTAACAAATCTCCTAGGGAACTGGTTATTATCCTGATAAGCAAGCTGATGGACAGCATTTTTTCCTCTCCATCCACCTTCTAAGAGCATTTTTCACCTCCTTGTTCCGAAGGCTGTATATCAGGGGATTCAGCATAGGAATGACCAGGGTGTAAAATACTGCAGAAATTTTCTCCTGTTCCAGTGAGTATCTTGAACTGGGCTGGACGTGGCTCAAACTCACGGGCCCATAGAAGAGTGTTACGGCTGTCAGGTGGGAGGCACAGGTGGAGAAAGCTTTGTACCTGCTTGCAGAGCCCATGCTCAAAACAGAGGAGAGGATGTAGAGGTAGGAGATGATGACGAAGAGAAGTGTTGACGTAGCTATGATCCCTGAGAAGGTTACAAGCACCAGCTCATTGAGATGGTTGTCAGAGCAGCTGAGTTGTAGCAGCGGGTTTGTGTCACAGAAAAAGTGGTTGATGATATTAGGGCCGCAGAAGGACAATTTCAGTAAGCCACACGTATGTACCAATGAGTTACAGAGTCCCCCTAAATATGACCCAACTACCAGGCAAACACAGACTCTCCTGGCCATAAGAGTGGTATAAAGCAGTGGGCTACATATAGCGACGTAGCGGTCGTAAGCCATTGCAGCCAGCAGAAATCCTTCTGTGGTCACAAACACAACAAATGAAAAATGCTGGGCAAGACATCCTGAGTAAGAAATAGTCTTATTCTCTACTAAGAAGTTTACTAGCATCCTCGGAATAAAAACAGAAGAATAGCAGAGATCCACGATGGACAAGTTAATGAGGAAGAAATACATGGGTGTTTGCAGCTGGAAGTCAATCATGATCAAGTTGATCATGCCAAGGTTGCCCGCCAGGGTGATGACATAGATAAGGAGAATCATCATGAAGAGTGGAGGCTGTAGTTCTGGGCGATCTGTCAGTCCCAAGAGGATGAAGTAGGTGACTGTGGTGCAATTGATTACTGTCATCCTCACCTCTGTAGCAGTTTACCTGCTGAGATGAGGTGTGTGATGACTGTAAAGCTAAGAGAGGAAGAAAAGTTGTTCATGAGTAGTCCTACCAACAAGAAGCACAGAAGCTGAGGTTGTGTACCTGAATCTTGCTTCCCTTTTGCCCAGCTGTGATTCCTTAGAACATCCTCAAAACTGCTGATAATATTTTCACCAATCAGACCATGTTCATGGAGGATAATAATAGTGAGATGCCCAATGATCCTTCTTTGGGGGACAGCAGCGTGCATCTGCAACAACACAACTCCTAATTAATGCCTGTTGTTTTATTTGCAGATATCAGTGGAGGCTTCAGAAACGTGTATGCTAAATGCTGAACAAGTTCTGCAACTGCCTTTGTCTTTTCAGCTAAGCGTTTCTTGTTGTCTATTCACCAGGAAAGAATTAAACTCACCAGAGTATATTTTGTCTGGAAGGGAAGCATTTAACTAAACCACTAGCTCTCTCTTTGGCCTATGAAAGACCCATTCCTTCTCACTCACTAGGAGAGGCAGCCAGACCACCCAACTATTCAATTTATTAACACAAATTGTGTGAGATGGCAGGTTTGGGTCTCTTTTGCGACTAAACTGATGCAAATCCAAAGCTGCTTTGTACAGGAGAGCACATGATGGGGCGGTCATCCTTCTCATGACTAAACCTATATTTTATTACAAAGCCACTCAGACAAAATACATAAATTACATGCATTTTTAGATATCTGGGTCTGTTGTTAGATCAGAGGAGACTTTCTCAGGCAATCAGACAATAATCATTTCCGTGTCTCAGTGTAATCCAGACTTCCAAGTCAGCAAGGGTGTTCCTGCAATCCAAGCATGATTAAGCAATGGAGACAACTACTCATCCTATTTATTTCACCCCCTGTTGTGAAGGCAGTGAGCAGGCTGGAAGCCTACCAGTAGGCTGAACTGCCCTCTGGGGAGTCAAGTCTTCTTCCATTAACCAAAAAAGCAGCCAAGATGTTTAGCTTGAGTGTGATTAATGGAGAATTCTGAAGCTCAGTGAAATCTCTGGCACAGAGGCTGTTCCTATTTTTGTGCAAGACAATTGCTCTTAATGTTTTAAGCTAACCTGACCATCTTGCTGACATGAAATCTTGTGACAAGAAATAATGTTTTGAGGTCTCTGGGTGTGAAATCCAAAGAACAGTACTGTTTTGCCCATTCTTCCTTGTGCGTTCATACCTGGATTTTTTAGAGGAGGCTGTTGGGATGTGCTTGTCAAACACTCAGAGCAGGGGATCTGTCAAAGTTTGTATGACAGGTCTGTGCTAGAACTGCCAAGGACATACCTGGATTTTAAGGCTCAGCCACACTTCTTTCACCAATCCTCAGCTTCCAGCACTGCAGAAGTCTGGATCTCCCTCTGAAGGATGCCATCACAACCTATGTCTGCCCATAGAGAGGTACCTTCATGTCTAGCTTTCAGCTGGGTGCTCCAGGCTCCATCATGACTTTTGTCTGAGTGACACCTGCACTCTGTAATTTCTCCTTAGACAAGACGTGCAACCAGAGGAAACATCAGGACCTGCTACTGCAAACATTTGCTCCTTGTGCTCTTAGGATCTGAACAAACAACTGAGTCGTCTTTGGCTAATATTTTTCAGATCGAACACAGAGGACATAATTACAGTGTCCTCGTGGGAGTCCTCTAATAGGCAGACAGAGGTCTTGTCTCCCACAGCTGCTCACAAACCTCTACAGCCCCATTTAGGACAAATCCTGTTTGCTTTACTAAGATAAAGGAAGGGGGAAGGATGCCTTAGGAATATTGTATGTCTGTAGGACACTGGAAAATCAGCGGAACTCACAGGAACACACACATTTGTTGCTGTTATCCTGGTGCTGGTCACTTCTCAGTCAATCTGCACTCTCATCCCCTCACTCATACAGCTGTATATCTTGTAGAGCATGGGCAGTGTGGGCAGAGTGCTGTTCTTTCTGGCTGATGTGTCCATTGGGTGGACTCAACGTAATTGAGAATCACCAAGCTGCTCACATCTAGAAAGTGCACGTGTTTTCCCCTGAGTTAGGAACCTACAGATGTCCACAGGACAAAAACTCAAAAACTGTTGTCAAGCAGACCAACGCAAGTCTCATACAGGATTTCTTAGAAGATGATAGGTGGAAAAGTTGAACAGACAGTTTGTGTTACTTTCACATTGCATGTCTGTCATTCAGGAAGGAAGTGATTGCCTCTTTAAATGCCAGGAGTCTGAGACAGAGAAAAGAAGATGTAGGTAGATTTCTGGTGAGTTCTGCAGATGTAATAACAAAGTTCACAAAGCCCAAGAAGAAATCTCATTTGGAAAAAAAGAAAAAAAGATTGTATGAAATATGAAGAAAAAGCATTTATGAAGCATTTCATAGAGAACCATTGGATTGTTTGGGTTGGAAGGGACCTTGAAGATCACGTGGTTCCAACTCCCCTGTAATTTCAGTCATTATCTTTCTTTTTTTTTTCTTAGCCCCTTTTGAATGATCTTCAGAAGCAATCTCTCTTTGATCTCTTTTTGTTCTGCTTGCTTTTGCTCGCAGTCACCGGATGTAGAGTTTGAGAAGGAGGAAGGAATGCTTCTGAGATATATCAATCATGGAAATGTCTTTAAATCTGTGGGGTTCCGGTGGTGGGGAGAAGGAGCTCACGCTGTCAGGTGCCTTCAAGACTTCCCAGATATGTGCTGGAAAGCCAGACTCATTCTGCACATAGGAAGCACAGCAAGGGGTGGAACACAAGCCCTGTTTTGGTGAAAGACTCTACAGGGAAGAGGTGGATACATTCCCCATAGAGTTCATAGCTCTCATCAGAAGATTCCATCTGACCTGCAGCAACCTCTGCAACAGCTTTAGTCCAGCATCTGTGGACCAAGCTGGTAAAGATTCAGTCTTCAGCCAGTCAGAGCTTGTTCATTTTCCTTGCTGAAGCTCTGGTGTGTGTATGAGAAAGAAATGACACTGTGGTCCTCAAAGCATGCACACTGTGAGCAAAACAACACTCCATTTTATATGCCACTTTCTAGAGGGTTTCCACTGTCATAATTGCCCGTGTCTCGTGCTTTCAAGGCATGTAAGATGGAGTTTCCCCTCTTTATTTCCCTCTTAGATAACTTGAGTCACCTTTCACATTGCCCAGTTGCCATATTTTCAAAACACTTCCAAATACTTTGAATGTTACCATGGTATGCCAATAGTAACTCTTTGTTTTGTATTAATCCTTGGGACAGCAGCAGGTGATGCTGACAGCAATCACAAGGAGTAGTTAAAAAAGCCTTGAGGTGTGATCAAGGTACCTAAATCTGGGCAGACAAAAATTCAAAATGTTGACCTTGGCTGTCCACGTTAGCTCTTTCTACAGTCCACAGAGAAAACAGCTTTGGAGACAAGTACATCTAAACTGTTTAAAGACACCTTTCTTGGGAAGGATTACACAAATTTTAATGTGCCTACGTCTCTTCATTGGTGACAAAAATGGAGCAAGCTTGTGAGAGATATCCAAATATAAATATTTAATTAAGAAGGGTTAATCCCACATTGGTGTCCAAAGACTTCAAAGAGGAGACAGCTGACCTCAACGATGAAGAGCCTTGGGCTTCAGTAACATCTGAGTAAGAGGATTTACTTGTGTGTCTTTCCCTATTACACACCCTTCAATTAGCAATTTTTACAACATGACTTTTACATGCTAATGTAAAAGATTCAGGAATTCAGCCATCTGTGGAACATTTTTGCACGTGTAGAGCAGTGGGTTACAAATGGCCATGTAGAGGTCATATGCCATTGCAGGCAGGAGAAACATCTCAGTGGTGGCAAAAAGTGCAAAGAAGCCATACTGTATAAGGCATCCACTGTACGACACTCCCTTTGACACCATTAAAAAGTTGAGCAGCATATTGGGAATAACAGTGGAAAAACAGCAGACATCTAAGAAGAATATACTTCTAAGGAGGAAGTACATAGGGGCTTGCAGTTGTCTAGTTGGAGGCATATAACTACCAGTGTTCCCCAGGGGTCAGTGCCAGGTCTGGTCTTGCTCCATATCTTCATCACTGACCTGGTTGAAGGGATAGAGTCCACCCTCAGAAAGTATGCTGATAATACAAAGCTGGGAGGACTGGCTGACACAGTGAGAATCTGTGCTACCATTCAACTAAACCTGGACTGACTGGAGAGTTGAACAGGGAGGAACCTGATGAGGTTTCTATAACAAGAGCAAGTGTGGAGTCCTGCACTCAGGGACAAATAACCACATGCATCAGTACAGGTTAGGGGATGACTTGTTGGAGATGAGCTCTACGGAGAAGGACCTGGGGGTCCTGGTAAACAACAGGTTGGCCATGAGCCAGCAGTGTGCCCCTGTGGGCAAGAAGGCCAACAATATCCTGGGGTGCATTAAAATGAGTGTAGCCAGCAGGTTAAGGGAGGTGATCCTCCTCCTCTACTCTGCCCTGGGGAGGCCACATTTAGACTACCCCATCCAGTTCTGGGCTCCCCGGTTCAAAAAAGACAGGGATCTCCCACAACATGTTCAGCAGAGTTCCACAGAGGTGAAAAAGGGCCTGAAGCATCTCCTTTATGAGGAAAAGCAGAGTAACCTGGGTCTGTTCAGCCTGAAGAAAAGAAGACTGAGGGTGGGGGGGGGGGGAAATCTGGTAAATGTTTATAAATATCTGAAGGGAAGTAGGAGGCAAAGGGATTAGGCCAGGCTCTTCTCAGTGGTGTGCAGTGATAGGACAAGGAGTAATGGCCTAAAACTTGAACATAGGAAGTTCCATACAAATATGCAGAGCTTCTTTATGGTAAGGGTGATGGAGCACAGGAACAGGTTGCCCAGGGAGGTTGTGGAGTATCCTTCTATGGAGATATACAAGACTCATCTGGATGCCTACCTGTGTGAACTGTTGTAGGCTACCTGCAGGGGTTTGGGCTTAATGATCTCATTAAGTCCCTTCCAACCTCTGCAGTTCTGTGATTCTGTGAAGGCTGAGACCCATTTGGAATTAAATCTGACAAAGGAAGTCAAGTATAACAAGCAAGTCTATGGAAAAAGAAAAGATTAGTGATAATGTGGGTCCAGTACCGAATGAAGTAAGTGCCCTGGAGAGACAGGAGGCGGTCAGAAGGTAGAAATGATGGATAAAATATAAATTTATACTTATTTTGATTTCACAAAGACTTACAAGACCTCTTGCTCCCCTTCAGTTGTGTTCAGAACAAAGAATATCAGAACATAACAATCATCTCATTCTGTAGTCACCTACAATTTATATTTATTGCTCTAAAAACATTCTACTGGAAGAAGGGAACCAGTCCCAACCTGCCCTTAAAAATCCCTTTCTCTTGGATGAAAAGGTGGAAATAACCTCAAATCCACATTCATATTTTTCTGTCCATATGCAGTCAATACAGTCAAAGCCAATTTGACACTGAGACAACTCATTTATGAGCAACAGTCATGACTGTCCAGTGAGTACACTGAGATCATATGCATCTTGGTGACATATAGGCACCTACAAGTCCCATTCCAAAGGTTTGTTCTGTGAGCTGTCACACCATGAGGCACGACTACACCCTCAGGCACGCCTCTAGCACTGATTTTCTGGCATTGTGAGGTCAATGGCATTGCAGCAGAAACACGTTAATACAAAATCCATGTGAATCTGTTCTCTTCCTTTCTTTACCTTGCTCTGCGTCTAAGCCAGAGATCTCCATGTCTCATCTCTATTTACAGAGAATTTGTTTTTGTGGATGTATTCACCTCTCCTCTTCAGTGCCACACTGAGCTTCTTGTTTAAGATCTGACTGCCTCCAGTTCTCTTCACACTAAATATGTGCAAAGGGCAGAGGCTGACTTCACTTGTGTTGCACTGAACATGCAGTTGGACTCATCAGTGAGAGCATCTCCTCCAAGACTTCCTTTGGACAGAGTAGAGAAGTGGGACCAGAATAATACCTGCCACGGTAGTAGAGAGTAGGGTTTGTGCTCTTCTACCTGTTACAGCACCCTGTCAACCTGAAGCTTTAAAATGAATATAATACCACAAATTGTGTCAGAAGTGAAAAAAGGTGTGACATTAAGGAATATTAATTTCATGATAGACAACGCTTCTTGTTCAACTTCAAGGAAGTCCTAAATAGGGCTGTGATAACAAACCCATTTCACAGATATGAGCAAACACAGTAGTCTGGAAAGGTGTCTAATAAAACATTAAGAACATAGAGCAAATACATTGCTTATTTTGTAATAATCACTTGCTTTTGTAGCTTATTTCTTAGTGCAGCATGACTTCACTGCATTGTTCTCAGCAATTTTAACCATTAAGTAAATCTTGGTAACACTTCAAAAGCCTCTTTCAACATACACTGAAATTGTTGTCATATTTTGACATGGATTCAGGAAAATGAATGCTGTTACAAATGCAATAAACATCAAATCAGGAAATACTCTCTTCAAAATATCACTTAAATTCACATAAAGCATATTTAATATGCACAGACAATGGACATTAAAAACTGAATATGTACTTCTATGATTTCTTCTATAAACTTATTTGTAAATCATCCCTTAAAAATCAAAATGGGATCTCACTGGACAAACCAAGGGTCAGTGAAGCCAAACGTTGGTGGCCATGGCTCTACGTAAAGCATCCTTTACCTCCTTGTTCCTCCAGCTGTAGATGAGGGGGTTCAGCATAGGGATCACCACGGTGTAGAACAAAGATGCAATTTTGTCTGTGTCCAGAGTAAAGCTCTTGAAAGGTCGCAAGTACATGAAGATGAAGGTTCCATGGAATAAAGAGACAGCCATCAGGTGAGAGGTGCAGGTAGAAAAGGCCTTGTATTTCCTCTCCTTGGAGTGGATCCTCAGCACAATCAGAATAATGAAAACGTATGAGATGAGGATGATGATGATGCTGCTCATTGCAAACAAGCTGCCAAAAATGAAAACCAGAAGCTCACTGAGAGCGGTACTGGAAGAAGAAATCAGGAAGAGGGGGCTGATATCACAAAAGAAATGGTTTACCACATTTGAAGAGCAAAAGGACAGTTTTAGCAAGCCACTGGTGTGCACCAGAGAGTTCAGGAAGGCCACAATGTATAAACCTTTCACCAGCCTCCAGCAGACTGCCTTGGTCATGATGACAGTATAAAGCAGAGGTTTACAGATGGCCACATACCGGTCATATGCCATCACAGCCAGCAGCAAGCACTCCGAGATACTCAACAAAACAAAGCTAAAATACTGCAGAATGCAACCTCTGTATGAAATTGTTTTTGTCTCTTCTAAAAACGTACACAACATTTTGGGAGTAATGACTGTAGAATAAACAGCATCTGTGAAAGATAGATTTTGAAGGAAAATATACATAGGGGTTTGAAGGTGGGGATCCACACTGATTAATGCAATGAGACCCAGATTTGTCAGCAAAGTGGTGGTGTAGATGGCTAAGAACACTATGAGGAGAGGCATCTGCAGCTTTGGATTGTCTGTCAATCCAGACAGAATAAACATGGTTGGTGTTGTGCAGTTTCCTGAAGCCATCGGGTTTCACTGGTGTGCTGTCTGCCATCAAGAAAAATATCAAGGATGATAAAGGGTTTGTTAGTGCTTAGAAATTAATGGGGTAAGGAAACATGCAATGCTGGCATCCATGATCAACAGGCACATAGCAGAGACCTGAGAAAACCCCAAGTTCCTAAAAGGCATTTTGGTATGAGAAATAACTCTACCTAGATAATGAAATCTATTTTACCCATTCATTTATTCCACCCAAACCAGCTATCTAAAATCTTGATGTTTATTAGCAGTCGGTTACGTCAGTTACGTAGACCCTCTTTCTCTATGGTGTGTGGAGACCTCAGATTAATAATGTCCTTGGGTGAGGACAAAAGTGTTTTTGTTGACTAGAGAAGCATATAGACCAGATACAATTTTGGGGTGCATTCATATCAATATACAGCCCACTCTATGTATGGCATCCAAATTTTACTTGTCTTCAAAGACTTCCAGACTTCTTTTATTTAGCAGGGAGAAGTAAGGCACCAGTAGGATGGCATGCATCACATCTACTTTTAAGATATATATCTGAGGATAAGAATCTAATGGCATGAAACCTAAAGGAGTTACTTATGGATGCCAAGTCAAGACGTGATATCAGACCTACATCTTAGGGCAAACATGCTGTTCAGTAGCTGTGCTTATCCCATGCTCACTCCTTTTAGTTGCACAGGAGAAGCATTCGAGCAATCCAAGCTAGAAAGGAAAAAAGCCCAGAAGTTCCCCAGTTACTGATTAGAGTCTTTGTAAAAAAAATGAGACAAAAGGCTTTACTCTCTTCTAGAATGTCTCAACCCATTTCAGGCACAGACATGCCTTTGTAACCAAGGCTAAAATCAGTTCTGTAGTTCTGCAGAATCAATCACCAGGCAACTTTCAGCAGATACTTACTTTGCAAAGCAAACTTCAGTAAGGATGAATTTTCACAGGAAGTAATAAGAGGTATCCTGCTAATTTATGCCTCGTTCCTCTGATTTTTAATCCTTATGTCCAGAAGACAGGCACTTAGATGCAGAGCTGAGTTAGTACACTCAGAAAAAGTCTGAAGCAATTATATATTTGACAGCCAGGCCACAGTAGCATGGCAATTATACTGTACTTTACGTCCTCTGAGAGAGAGGAGCTAATTACATCGCAGTGACATCTTAAGAAGCTTTATGGTATTCCTGATGCTTTAAGGTGTCGCTTGTCATCAGCGATTGCTGTTTGTGGAAACCAGAGTTGATGAAGTGGAGAAAATCTGTTACAGTGTTTTTCAGAGCTTGGTTAGATCCCAGAATCACCAAATCACAGAATGGTTGGGTTGCAAGTGTCCTCAAAGCCCCCCCAGCCCCAATCCCTGCCGTGGGCTGGTTGCCCCCAGACCAGATCCAGCTGCCCAGGGCTCTACCCAGCCTGGCCTTGGGCATCTTCAGGGGCATTCACAGCTTCTTCTGCACAGCCTGTGCTATTGCCTCGCTACACTCTGAATAATGGATTTTCCCCGAATATCTAACCTATACCTCCCCTCTTTTAGTTTAAAACCATCCCCCCTTGTCTTATCATTATCAGATTGCAAAGAATGTTGGTCTCCCCCTTTTTTATAAGCTCTTTTAAGTAATGGAAATCTGCAGTGAAGTCTCCTGGATCCTTCTCTTTCCAAGGCTAAGCAAGCTCCGCTTCCCCAGCCTGCCTTCATCTAGAGAAGAAGAGAGACAAGGAGGGATATTCTTATATAGCCACATTAATCTATCTTCTTCTAAGGTAGTTTAATGCTTAATTAGCTCCTGAGTCATCCTGTTCTGTGTATATGCAGAGTGGGAGATGACTTCAGAAGATGCTTGAGGATACCTATGTCTTCTTACTGCCTAAATCTAACTTCTGTTCTTCGTTGGTGTATAGAAATCTAAGGTCCCACCGTGCCTAGCACTAGTTGCACAATCCAGCCTCGTCTTTCCAGCTGCCTTATTGACAAAGGCCTTGGTTAGAGATTCTTCAGCTGAAGTTTCTCAGACACCAGTACATCTGCATCGGCAGAGGGAAACTAGAAAGCTTTTCCAGGATGAATGTCTAGTCTTTAATGTCTCATTATAGGTCTATGATATGGCTATCATCTGCACATGCTTTCTTTCTAAGCAGTGAAGGAAGATAGACTGTCTAAAGAGCAATATGTGTAAACCAAGCAGAATTCAGCCACAACCTTAAAAATACTGACTCCCCCCCCAACCCCACTGTGTCTTTAAAGGGGCCCTGGGTAAATCAGCTTGCATGTAGTTGTGTGCTTTTCAGATTTCATGTTTGTCAGTGGAAACATTGTTACATTACAGTACGTGGAATGTTGAACTGCTAATTAAAGTTACTTTAATCTCTGTCTCTTTAACCTGCCTTCTACATATTGCACAGCTCCTTGGGATGGAGCTCCATGGTGTTCCAATTGTAGAACAGGGCATGACACATTGCCTTGAACAACTACACAATACTGTGAGCACAGGAAGCCCCAGATACTTCCACTGATTCCTGTAATTAATGACAGCAAACAATCATCTCAATTTATATGCAGTTTGAATACACCTCAGTATGAAATGAGTGGAGAACTTGAGTTGTTTTGGGACACCTGTTTCTGCATGAAAGAGGCTGTTCAGGGCGCTCTGCTTTGGAAAATGAAGTTAAATCTTCACACTGTCCCAGAATAATACCACAAAAGACAAATGCACTTGATAATACCACACATGCTATTTACTTGTATAGAGACACAAAGTTTTCCACAAAAAGTACGAATGCACGCAGCTAACCTTTTAATAGCAATTATTTTACAGCAAGGGATTTGTCAACTTTTTAATCCATTTCTTTTGATTTACAGTATGAATGACAACACAGTAGGAAACAACAGCTTTAGTTGAATGGCATTGGGATACCACAAAAGAAAAGCGTACATGATAATACTATCCATACCATTTACATGCTGCTATTGACTTTTGTGATTGGGAACCATAACCCCAAAATCCTTTCTTGCAGCTTAGCATGCTTTGCAAGGTGCTTGCAGTGATTAGTGGAAAAGCTCCCTCACCATAAATGTCCTTCTGAAGCTGCTCCTCACCTCCTGGTTTCGCAGGCTGTAGATCAAGGGGTTCAGCATGGGGACCAGGAGCGTGTAGAAGACTGCTGAGACTTTCTCCTGCTCTATTGAGGAGCTGGAGCTGGGCTGGATGTAGCTAAAAGTAAGGGATCCAAAGAAAATGGTGATGGCTGCCAGGTGAGAGGCACAGGTGTGGAAGGTTTTCTTCCTGCCATCATCTGACTGGATCTTCAGAATGACACATAGGATGAGCACATAGGAAACAGTGATGACAAAGAGAGCGAAGCTGATGATAACCACAGCAAAAGCTAATAGCAAAGTCTCATTAGGATGGGTATCCGAACATGCAAGTTGCAGCAAGGGAGGGATGTCACAAAAGTAATGACTGATGACATTGGGGCCACAGAACAGCAGCCCCAGCAAGCCACAGGTGTGTGTCAGTGAGTTCAGGAGTCCCCCCATGTACGATCCCACCACCAACTGTGTACAGACTCTCTTGGTCATAACGGAGCTATAGAGCAGTGGGCTACAGATGGCTACGTAACGGTCATACGCCATTGCAGACAGCAAGAACACCTCTGTGGTGATGAAAACAACAAAAAAGAAAGTCTGGGAAAGGCATGCAGAATAGGAAATGGTTTTGCTCTGTGCGAAGAAGCTCCCCAGCATCCTTGGAGCAAAGACAGTGGCAGAGCAGAGGTCGATCACAGACAAGTTACCAAGGAAGAAATACATGGGAGCGTGAAGCTGGAGGTGAGTCCAAATCAAAACGATCATCCCAAGGTTCCCCAGCATGGTGATGATGTAGATCACTGAGAAGATGCAGAAGAGAGGGACCTGCAGCTCTGTGTGATCTGTCAGTCCTAGGAGGATGAACTGGGTTATCCTGCTGTCATTCCTCCCATCCATCTGACGCTCGTGGGATGCACTGGCAGATCTGCTGAATTACAAAGATTGGTCAGTGTGAAGGAAACGGTGTTGGTTACACAGAGAAACTTGAACTGGCCATTTTAGGTTTATTCTGGAATTGTAGCCTGATGCTGCCTTCACACTGAGGTGTGAAGGGGTGCAACAAAGATTTCTGTCATCTTCCTTTACTAGCCAAAATGTTATGTAGCCTGTGTATCATTCTTCTAGATGTCCTTTACAACAACAAAACCAGAAGACAAACAACAATGTATACCTTCAATTTTTCTGGGGATTTCTTTTCTACTGCAGCTGGGATTTCCAGTTTCAGCTTGTTACTTCTTCCTCATCATTATCAATACTACTGATCAAACTGCTTGATATTAGATGCCTGACCTGCATTCCAAATTAAAGCCCACACAAACATAGCTAGGAGGAAGACCTGGAAAACATTGTAAAAGATATTTTCCTCATATCCAACCTAAATCTACTCTCTTTAAGCTTGAAACCATTTCCCCTTGTCCTAGCAGAACAGACCCTGCTAAATAGTCTGTCCCTTTCTTTCTTACAGCCCCCTTTTGAATACTGAGAGACTTATCTCAGGTCTCCCTGGAGCCTTCCCTTCTCCATGCGACACAGACCCAGCTCTCTCAGCCTATCCTTGTAGGAGAGTTGTTCCATCCCTTGGATCATTTCTGTGGCCCTCCTCTGGACACACTCCAACAGGTCTGTGTCTCTCCTGCACTGAGGACTCCCCATGTGGAGGCAATGCTCCAAGTGAGGTCTCACAGTGCAGAGCAGAGGGGCAGGATCACCTCCCTCACTCTGCTGGCCACGCTTCTTTTGATGCAGCCCAGGATACAGTTGGCTTTCTGGGCTGTGAGGGCACATTGCTGGCTCACGTCCAGCTTCCTATCCACCAGTACCCCTTGGCCTTTTTCAGCAGGGCTGGCTCAATCCTTTCATCCCCTAGCTTGAGTTGGTAGTGGGGGTTGCCTTGACCCAGGTGCAAGACCTTGCATTTGTGATGCTGACTAAATCATGGTTTCCTAGTAGCACATGGAAATAGGAAGTTTCTGTTTCCTGGTGTAAGAGCCAAGCTAAGAACCGAAGGGAAAGAAACATGAAAGTAGAGAGAGCTTTGCACAGTGTAGCAACCTAGGAAGGAATCATCTTCTTAGAAGCAGATCAAGAATTTGAAGCCAACACACCCAGCATCATGCAGTTCTAATGAACATCTACATTGTGGTTTCTTACCTTGGATTGACTTCTTTGACAGCCCAAATTCAGACTGATAGAATTAGGTCGCCATGTACCTGAAGTATATCTTATCTCTTTCGACCTCAAACAATTTTTAATTTTTGCCTGTTGTCTTGAATCCTTATCTTCCCACTTATCTCCTGAATGCCAGGCTGGAGTGATCTGATGCAATTCTCTAGGCTTATTACACTAAGAAATAATATCATAAGTCATTGGTCATCAAAATCTATACCAGGTCTTGCAGGTCAAAAATCTACCTGTCCTGATGCTCCATCATTTCGCTCAGCCTTAAGCCCTCTTCAGAGCATGAGTTTCTTGCACTGATTTTAGGAATGAGTCAGTGTGCAAGGAACTTTTCTCTTTTAAAGGAGAGATCTGCAGTGTGCTTCTGGGAGCTGGAGCTTGTGTCCTCCGTGGTTTAATGCTCCAAGGGCCTGGTTATTTCCCTTGATGCTGTTCCGTAGGTGTTTACAGATTGCTTTCCTGAGCCTAATGGCCTGAACCTGAGCAGAAGGGACTACAAGGACTCAGCTTTCATATTAGGGGTTCTCTTTGAACCTGGTTGATATATACAGCTCAGCACAGTCAGAATAATGAAAACATATGAGATGAGGGTGGTAATGATACTGCCCATCTCAAAAATGTAATGAAAGCCAGCAGCTCACTGAGCGTGGTACTGGAAGACGAAATCAGAAAGAGTCATAGAATCATAGAATCACAGAATCATAGAATGGCTCGGGTTGGAAGGGACCCCAAGGATCACTGAGTCCCAACCCCCCTGCCACAGGCAAGGCCACCAACCTCCAGATCTGGTACTAGACCAGGCTGCCCAGGTCTCCATCCAACCTGGTCTTGAACGCCTCCAGGGACGGAGCATCCACATCCTCTCTGAGCAACTTGTCCCAGCACCTCATCACTCTCTCTGTAAAGAACTTCCCCCGACATCCAATCTAAACCTTCAATCCTGGAGGGAAGAGCGGGCTGTTATCACAAAAGATACGCTTCACCACATTTCAAGAGCAAAAGGGTAGTTTTAGAAAGACACTGATGTGCACCAAAGAGTTCAGGAAGACCCAGAAGTACAAAGCTTTCACCAGACTCCAGCAGACCGCCTTGGTCATGATGACAGTATAAAGCAGAGGTTTGCAGATGGCCACATACCGGTCATATGCCATCACAGCTAGCAGCAAGCACTCCGAAACTGTTAACAACACAAAGCTAAAATACTGTGTAATGCAACCTCCATATATAATTGATATTGTTTCTACTGTACTGTAGCACCCAAAACTGTTCCCAGTACTCAAGGTGAGGCTGCACCTGTGCAGTGTAGAGCAGAAAAATCCCTTCCCTTGCCTAGCTGGCAATACTGTGCTTGATGCACACCAGGATATGGTTGGCCTTCCTGGCTCCAGGGCACACTGCTGACACATTCACCTTGCTGTTGATCCCCATATCCCTTTTAGCGGCGCTGCTCTTCAGCATCTCATCCACCAGTCCGTACGTATAGCCAAGGCTGCCCCTTCCCAGATGCAGAATCTGGCATTTGCTCTTGCAGTTGGTGACTGCTGAGATCTCATGGGAAGCATCCCACCAGATTTTAGTAATGACAACTATACCTTAATTTTCAAGCAGCACAGTAGGTTCCAGCTCCTCCTCTTTTTTTCCCAAGCTGTGTGCATTGGTATAGAGAGACTCGGGTCTTCTCACTTCCTTAAAGGACAACTCCTTAATTCCTTCTAGGTATTTCCCTTGAATTTCCCCATTGCCTTCTCCTGTTGCATCTGCAGTCACAGCCTAATCATACAGTTTTGTATGTGCTGCAGTATTGCCAGCACCACTCTGGGTAGTGGGTCCCTCAAGGTCCCTGCTAGCATCCTGACCCTCTAATCTAGCTATGCCATCCCACACCTTATCACGGGAAGGCTCACTACCCCATTCCCTCCCCCCCCCTCTCACTTCAGAACTACTTTAAAGCCCTCCCAGTGAGACTCATTTCTGAATGAGAGAAATGTAATGTGAAAGTAACACAAACTGTCTGTTCAACTTTTCCACCTATCATCTTCTAAGAAATCCTGTATGAGACTTGCGTTGGTCTGCTTGACAACAGTTTTTGAGTTTTTGTCCTGTGGACATCTGTAGGTTCCTAACTCAGGGGAAAACACTTTGTAGATGTGAGCAGCTTGGTGATTCTCAACTACGTTGAGTTCACCCAATGGACACATCAGCCAGAAAGAACAGCACTCTGCCCACACTGCCCATGCTCTACAAGATATACAGCTGCATGAGTGAGGGGATGAGAGTGCAGATTGACTGAGAAGTGACCAGCACCAGGATAACAGCAACAAATGTGTGTGTTCCTGTGAGTTCCGCTGATTTTCCAGTGTCCTACAGACATACAATATTCCTAAGGCATCCTTCCCCCTTCCTTTATCTTAGTAAAGCAAACAGGATTTGTCCTAAATGGGACTGTAGAGGTTTGTGAGCAGCTGTGGGAGACAAGACCTCTGTCTGCCTATTAGAGGACTCCCACGAGGACACTGTAATTATGTCCTCTGTGTTCGATCTGAAAAATATTAGCCAAAGACGACTCAGTTGTTTGTTCAGATCCTAAGAGCACAAGGAGCAAATGTTTGCAGTAGCAGGTCCTGATGTTTCCTCTGGTTGCACGTCTTGTCTAAGGAGAAATTACAGAGTGCAGGTGTCACTCAGACAAAAGTCATGATGGAGCCTGGAGCACCCAGCTGAAAGCTAGACATGAAGGTACCTCTCTATGGGCAGACATAGGTTGTGATGGCATCCTTCAGAGGGAGATCCAGACTTCTGCAGTGCTGGAAGCTGAGGATTGGTGAAAGAAGTGTGGCTGAGCCTTAAAATCCAGGTATGTCCTTGGCAGTTCTAGCACAGACCTGTCATACAAACTTTGACAGATGCCCTGCTCTGAGTGTTTGACAAGCACATCCCAACAGCCTCCTCTATAAAATCCAGGTATGAATGCACAAGGAAGAATGGGCAAAACAGTACTGTTCTTTGGATTTCACACCCAGAGACCTCAAAACATTATTTCTTGTCACAAGATTTCATGTCAGCAAGATGGTCAGGTTAGCTTAAAACATTAAGAGCAATTGTCTTGCACAAAAATAGGAATAGCCTCTGTGCCAGAGATTTCACTGAGCTTCAGAATTCTCCATTAATCACACTCAAGCTAAACATCTTGGCTGCTTTTTTGGTTAATGGAAGAAGACTTGACTCCCCAGAGGGCAGTTCAGCCTACTGGTAGGCTTCCAGCCTGCTCACTGCCTTCACAACAGGGGGTGAAATAAATAGGATGAGTAGTTGTCTCCATTGCTTAATCATGCTTGGATTGCAGGAACACCCTTGCTGACTTGGAAGTCTGGATTACACTGAGACACGGAAATGATTATTGTCTGATTGCCTGAGAAAGTCTCCTCTGATCTAACAACAGACCCAGATATCTAAAAATGTAGGTCACTTATGTATTTTGTGTGAGTAGCTTTTGAACAAAATACAGGTTCAGTCATGAGAAGGGGGACCAGTACTCATCTCCCAGACATGATCAGCTTGATCACGATTGACTTCCAGCTGCAAACACCCATGTATTTCTTCCTCATTAACTCGTCCGTCGTGGATCTCTGCTATTCTTCTGTTTTTATTCCGAGGATGCCAGTAAACTTCTCAGTGGAGAATAAGACTATTTCTTACTCAGAATGTCTTGCCCAGCATTTTTCATTTGTTGTGTTTGCGACCACTGAAGGATTTCTGCTGGCTGCAATGGCTTACGACCTCTAAGTTGCTATATGTATGCTATATATAAAGCCCACTGCTTTATACCACTTTTATGGCCAGGAGAGTCTGTGTTTGTGTAAGTAGGATAAGACTGTAGAAGAAAATGAAGAGCTTTGTCTTATTATCTTGCTTTTATGAATGTTTTATCTATAACTGTGGACCTTCTAGGATTTTTTCCTGTCTAACATGGATTGCTTGAATGCTTCTCCTGGATGGCTAAAAGGAAGCCATAGGAGGATAAGAATGGATAAGGAAGAGCATTAGGCTTTGGAACTGATCACACCTGTCTTGACTTTGGGGTTCATAGGCAAATACTGTAGGCTTTATGCCCTCAGACTCTCATCCTCAGATATGTATCATAGGAGTGAACAGAGTAGATGTGATACATGCCATCCTACTGGTGCCTCATTTCTCTCTCCTACATACAAGAAGACTTAAAGGAAAATTTGTCTGCAATACACAGTTGGCTCTGTATTAATTTGAGAGCAACAAAGATAATGTCTTTTCTAGGTTCTTCTCTTGTCAACAAAAACACTTTTGTCCTCACCCAAGGACATTATTAATCTGAGGTCTCCACACACCATAGAGAAAGAGGGTCTACGTAACTGACGTAACTGACTGCTAATAAACATCAAGATTTTAGATAGCTGGTTTGGGTGGAATAAATGAATGGGTAAAATAGATTTCATTATCTAGGTAGAGTTATTTCTCATACCAAAATGCCTTTTAGGAACTTGGGGTTTTCTCAGGTCTCTGCTATGTGCCTGTTGATCATGGATGCCAGCATTGCATGTTTCCTTACCCCATTAATTTCTAAGCACTAACAAACCCTTTATCATCCTTGATATTTTTCTTGATGGCAGACAGCACACCAGTGAAACCCGATGGCTTCAGGAAACTGCACAACACCAACCATGTTAATTCTGTCTGGATTGACAGACAATCCAAAGCTGCAGATGCCTCTCCTCATAGTGTTCTTAGCCATCTACACCACCACTTTGCTGACAAATCTGGGTCTCATTGCATTAATCAGTGTGGATCCCCACCTTCAAACCCCTCTGTATATTTTCCTTCGAAATCTGTCTTTCACAGATGCTGTTTATTCTATAGTCATTACTCCCAAAATCATAGAATCATAGGATCTATAGCCTGTTCCAGGGTCTGACCATCCTCTGCTTAAGAGCCTTTTCCTAACACCCAATCTGACCCTCCCCTCATGCAGTTCCGTGCCCTTTCCTCAGGTCCTGTGATGTTTATGGTAGGAACAAAAATAACTTCACATGCAGGTTGCATTCTACAGTATTCTAGCTTTGTTTTGTTGACAGCCTCAGAATGCTTGCTGTGATGCCGTATGACCGGCATGTGCCCACATGTAAACCTCTGCTTTACACCATCATCATGACCAAGACAGTCAAGGAAATACTTCAAGACAACGGGTTAAAATTAAGCATTGTTTGAGGTCTAAATTATGTCAAAAAGATATGCTTCAGGTCCATGGCTACCTAGTTCTATCAGTCTGAATCTGAGCTGTACAGAAGTCACTCCAAGGTAAGAAACTGCAATGTAGATGTCCATTAGAACTGCACGACGCTGGGTGTGTTGGCTGCAGTGTTATTGATGCACCAAGGTTATTCCTTCCCAGGTTGCCACACTGTACGCAGCTCTCTCTGCTTTCACATTTCTGTCCCTCTAGTTCTTTGCTTTGCTCTGATTCCACGAAACAGGAATTTCTAATTTCCTCCAGTACTGTGGGTTATGTCTTTCCTGAGCTATGGATTCTCCTGTTGTGTTTATGATGAACTTTGGACACAAAGAGCTCAATTATAAAGTCAGCTAGACACAGGCACAGGCAGACTGAATCTTTTCTTCTGATTTTACAAATGTCAGAAAATGGCTTTGGATGTACAGCTAACCCTTCGGTAGTTAAATAGTGGTAGCTTCCCAATACTGTTCCCTGTGAAAATGGTGCTCTCAAATCATAGAATCATAGAATGGCTCCGGTTGGAAGGGAAGCCAAGGATCATCAGGCTCCAAACCCCTGCCACAGGCAGGGCTGCCAACCACCACATTTAATACCAGACTGGGCTGCCCAGGACACTATCCAGCCTGACAATGAACACCTCGAGGTACGGGGCATCCACAACCTCTCTGGGCAGCCTGTTCCAGCTCCTCACCACTCTCATAGTAAAGAAATTCCCCCTGATATCCAACCTAAATCTTTCCTCCTTCAACTTAAAACCATTTCCCCTTGTCCTGCTGTTATCCACCCTTTGAAAGAGTTGACTCCCTTCCTGTTTGTAGGCTCTCTTTAGGTACTGGAAGGCTGCAATGAGGTCAGCCCATACCCTTCTCTTCTCCAGACTGAACAAGCCCAGCTCCCTCAGCCTGTCTTAGTAGAGGAGGTGCTCCAGCCCTCTGATCACCTTCATGCCCTCCTCTGGACCCTCTCCAGAAGCTCCCTGTCTTTCTTGTATTGGGGGCCCCAGACCTTCCCCCTAGCTATGTCTGTGTGGGCTTTAATTTGGAATGCAGGTCAGGAATACAAACATACAGCAGTGACAGAAACCCCAGATTAAATATTTTTGTTTTTAATCCCAGATTAAAAAACAAGAAAATAACAAAAAACACCTACATGCAATAGCATTAGCTTTTGGAGTCCAATCAGTTACACGTCAGATTATGGACATTCAAGAGTACATTTTTTGCTGAGCTATTCGGATAGATTTTTACATGCACCACCAGGCACTCAACAAAACAAAACAGCAACTGCAAATCTTTGTTGCACCCCTTCACACCTCAGTGTGAAGGCAGCATCAGGCTACAATTCCAGAATAAACCTAAAATGGCCAGTTCAAGTTTCTCTGTGTAACCAACACCGTTTCCTTCACACTGACCACTCCTTGTAATTCAGCAGATCTGCCAGTGCATCCCACGAGCGTCAGATGGATGGGAGGAATGACAGCAGGATAACCCAGTTCATCCTCCTAGGACTGACAGATCACACAGAGCTGCAGGTCCCTCTCTTCTGCATCTTCTCAGTGATCTACATCATCACCATGCTGGGGAACCTTGGGATGATCGTTTTGATTTGGACTCACCTCCAGCTTCACGCTCCCATGTATTTCTTCCTTGGTAACTTGTCTGTGATCGACCTCTGCTCTGCCACTGTCTTTGCTCCAAGGATGCTGGGGAGCTTCTTCGCGCAGAGCAAAACCATTTCCTATTCTGCATGCCTTTCCCAGACTTTTTTTTTTGTTGTTTTCATCACCACAGAGGTGTTCTTGCTGTCTGCAATGGCGTATGACCGTTACGTAGCCATCTGTAGCCCACTGCTCTATAGCTCCGTTATGACCAAGAGAGTCTGTACACAGTTGGTGGTGGGATCGTACATGGGGGGACTCCTGAACTCACTGACACACACCTGTGGCTTGCTGGGGCTGCTGTTCTGTGGCCCCAGTGTCATCAGTCATTACTTTTGTGACATCCCTCCCTTGCTGCAACTTGCATGTTCGGATACCCATCCTAATGAGACTTTGCTATTAGCTTTTGCTGTGGTTATCATCAGCTTCGCTCTCTTTGTCATCACTGTTTCCTATGTGCTCATCCTATGTGTCATTCTGAAGATCCAGTCAGATGATGGCAGGAAGAAAACCTTCCACACCTGTGCCTCTCACCTGGCAGCCATCACCATTTTCTTTGGATCCCTTACTTTTAGCTACATCCAGCCCAGCTCCAGCTCCTCAATAGAGCAGGAGAAAGTCTCAGCAGTCTTCTACACGCTCCTGGTCCCCATGCTGAACCCCTTGATCTACAGCCTGCGAAACCAGGAGGTGAGGAGCAGCTTCAGAAGGACATTTATGGTGAGGGAGCTTTTCCACTAATCACTGCAAGCACCTTGCAAAGCATGCTAAGCTGCAAGAAAGGATTTTGGGGTTGTGGTTCCCAATCACAAAAGTCAACAGCAGCGTGTAAATGGTATGGATAGTATTATCATGTACGCTTTTCTTTTGTGGTATCCCAATGCCATTCAACTAAAGCTGTTGTTTCCTACTGTGTTGTCATTCATACTGTAAATCAAAAGAAATGGATTAAAAAGTTGACAAATCCCTTGCTGTAAAATAATTGCTATTAAAAGGTTAGCTGCGTACATTCGTACTTTTTGTGGAAAACTTAACGGTCTTCACGGGAATTACTGAAAGTGCGGCTTCTTCAGCTTTTCGGGCTGAAAGGCCCGACGGGAGCTGTAGTTCCTCTGCCTCTCTGCTCCCTCGGCAGCAGCCTGCGTGAAACTACATCCCCCAGCATGCCTCGCGTCCCGCTCTGCCCATTCGGAGCGGACATCCTATCCTGTTGCCGCGGAGCATTCTGGTACGTGTAGTCAATCTGCCCGACTTCTACTAGCCTTGAGCGGGGGGAGGCGATGAGGAAAGACTCCATTTCCCGGCAGGCAACGCGGGCCCAGCAGGCGGCGCGGGCAGAAGCCGCTCGGCGACAAAATGGCGGTCGATAAGGACCTGCTGGAGTTGGATCTGTACGGCCTGCTGGGGGTCGGCGAGAAGGCGTCGGAGAAGGAGGTCAGAGCTGCATTGCCTCACGTTGCCCTTCTGTTTTCTCGCCTCGAACCTGTGGGGACGGATCTTGGTTTGGGAAGGGTGAAATTAGTTGAGCTGAACTGCAAAAGTGCTCTCAGCCATTTCCTTCATTAGCCCTCCGCGGTGTTTACCAGAAATCCAGTGACTAGAGGGCGTTTTAGGTAGTTAGCATCATAAGTCATCGCGTTAATTTTGTGGGTTTGGAATGGCGTCTTTATATTTTCCCTTTAATTGAGAAGTTACAGCGATGCTAATTGCCCCAGTGACTGACAGGACTGAGCTGGGAAAGTGACCTGGTGGAGGGGAAGAAGGCTCTGAGTAAAACTAGCACCTTAACATGGTTAATATAACAACGTTATTTCCCCCACTTAGGCTTTTTCTGTGTTCTTCAGAACAGTACAAGTGCAGCAGGTAAATCTTGGAAGCCAAAGGCAGTGTGTAACCAGCAAATGTGTTGCCGTGGTGTAAGCACATCAAATACAGTTCACAGGGCTCACTGAAGCACAGGATTTTGCTGTTGAGATGAGTGCTGGGATGGGAAAAAGGATGAGGAAATGACCAAGTGGGTGTTACAGTGTGACTTAAATTGACAAGTGTTGTGTAGAGTGCTGGTCCTTGAGGTAAAATACTTGAAGCAATGCAAAGCCCCCTTGCTTTCAGATGTACTTTGCCAGAACAGACAAATAAAGGGAAGTAAGGGTGCTGAATAACTTCATTGTTTAGAGAAGCCCTATCTGAACTTGCAGTTACAACTACTCCAGTAACCGTTTACATGGCATGTTGAGGAGATTTAACTCTCTTTACTGGGGTCTTGCTTACGGAATAGACGGGATGACGTCTGCAAGGCTTCAGCTGCATTTTTCTTTCATCTGTTTTATCCACCAGATGGTGCTGAGCCACCACTTATTCCATCCCATCTGAAAATTCTGTTTGGCAACTGAACTTTCGTGCATGCAGAGGTTCTGAGCAAGGAAACTCACATTATAAAAACTTTACTGGTGACTTAGCCCATAAAGTTGTAGTCCTTTTCTCTGAAGTGTAGAAGTGATTAAACAGTCTTTGGTCAAAATTTCTTCACCTTACCAAGTTCAGTTGCTGTACAGTGAACTATATTATCTCTGTCTCAAATAACTGCAAAGAGTAGAGCATCCCTCTGGCTAGAAAACTGTCTGTGAACCAGGCTTGACCTTGATGATCAGGATGATTACACTGTAATACAGCATACCTTGAAGTAAAACTTCAAGCTTCAAAAAGCTGGAAACTCATTCAAAATGTGGCTGCCTGCCTTAGGCAGGTACCTTGTGTCCTGGGCTCAGATGCTTATGCTTGTAGTACAGTGTGATTATAAAGGACAGGTTGCTTCACTGAGGTTGAAAATAGCTTTTCAAAAGTCTCCTGCTATTACAGTAGACTAGTGAAAGGTATTCTAATGTGATGGACTTATGGTGCTGTCAACACTCTAGAAGTGGACTTTGCTATCAGGCATGGGGAGTATGCAGTAATGTAAGTGAATGTTGGTACAACCCAACCTTCAGCTTATGAGAGATGTGGTTTCAACTAGACAAAACAAAGAACAACAAAAACAAAGAGACAGAAACACCCACTGAGTTGTAACTTTCTCGTTCCTATAGTGTTGTTATTATTTTTATTTATTTATTTAACCAAGTTGTATTTCTCAGCGTGGACTAAATGATACCAACTGACAGATCTCTGACTCTTGTAGGTTAAGAAAGCGTACCGCCAGAAGGCCCTGACTTGTCATCCAGATAAGAACCCAGATAATCCCCGAGCAGGTGAGAGGGAACTGTATGGCTGCAAGCCACTCTAGTTTGTTTTCACACGTTCAGAGTCCTGGAAGTGTTTCTGTTTAACTTCAGGTCTGTCTTTGTATGCAATTAAGAGAACGCCTAGATTTGTGTCATGGGATGTACACGTATGCAAGACTCAGAGTTACTTGCATCGTTATTTGCTAGCTCTGTTTTTTAAAGCTGAATGCATGTATGTTGCTTTTAAAAATAGGAGTGTTATGTCAATACTGAAATTTTGTTTGCACCTCTCAAAATCCCCCCCATGTGATACCTGAATCATAGAACTGTGGCTGTTCTAAATGTTCGCTGGTAGATCGGTGTTTTAATTGATACCTCTCTCAGTCAAAACTTCGATAAGAAACTTATAAATTAATATTTAAAATCAGCGTTACCCATTGTTGTCTGTTAGCCTTAACACTGTAGAACCGAGTATATCTAAAATGTCATCAAGGTCTGTTCTTTCTACACCTGTTTCGTTTAAGTTTTGTAGCTATAGGTAGCAAAGAAGGGTGGGTGGTAACTGGAAGGATGTTGTTCCTCAATGACTCCTCTGATAATGATCTTCCATTATCCAGGCTACAGTCTTACAGACTGAAGGTTTGTAGCTGTGGTATGGGGATGGCCGCTATGAATAAAAAAAGATCTTTAGCAGAAATGAGAATGGAGCTGGAGGTTTTGATGTATGCAGAAGGCTGGGAGGTGGTCTGAAGTGTGTGGAGAGGCCTCCAGCTCATATGTATATCCCTCCAGTAAGTGGGTCAGCAAAACTGATGTAAAAGGGGAATTTTATAGCTCGGGCTAAAAAGCCATTAATGAGATGGAGAAGTTCTTTGTAACACTCAGGCTAACTGCAGGTTGAGGAATTCCAAGCCTGTAGATGGGTGCTATTGAGATCATGTTTGCAAGGTTTCTCTTAAAATAAAATGTCTGCTGTTTTTGTTTCTTCATCTACGCTGAAATTTATGTAACAAATGTTCTTTCAACTGTGCGGATTCTGTTTTATAAGTTGGCCTGCAAAATGCTTTGGAAGGATTATTCTTCTTTCTGATGTTCTGCAGGTCTCTTTCAGAAGGCATTGTGTTTTCTGGTTGATCTCCAGGCTGCCAGCCTGGTTTTCTGCATCTTACTCTTTTTTTCTTCTAATTCCCAGCGGAAGTCTTCCACCAGCTGTCTCAGGCCTTAGCTGTTCTGACAGATACAGCAGCAAGGGTAAGGATGCCTATCCCTTCGTTATATTGGACTGTGTATTGTTACTCAGCATGCTGGAGAAGCAGTAGAAACTCTCATCCTGTCTGCCCTGATCTCTTCTCCAGTTGAGCCCCTGTGAATGCAAGTCTTGTCTGTTATTCCCTGTAGCCCTCCCTGAGATGAAATAGCAGGTGCCAGATAAGAGCTTTGATAAATGTTTTTTCTGATCTGATATGCTGGGAGTAGCTCTGTTTGCACTGAGTATGAGATATGGTCTTTAATAACGTGCTCAGCTGGGACCTATCTCATTTAAAGAATTAAATAACCACCAGTGATTGATTCAGGGATGCATTCAGTTTCTGTGGCAGCAGTGCATTTGTGGTTCCCTTGAAATCAAGACGTGACAAGTAAATAGTATCTAGACATGGGATCACTACGGCTCAGAGCCCTTCTTTCAGTGGGGCACAAGAGGCTTGTGAACAGAAAAGCTGATTCGTTGTCGTGATCTCTGTCCTTTTGCTGCACAAGCTTTGCAGTCTGCCAGATGTAGCTTGGATTCTGTTCTTCCTGTAAGGAAGTGGTTGAGTGCTTACTGCAAGGCCTGAAAGTAATACGTGTGAAAGGCAGGAATAAAAACAGCGTGAAAGCAAGTCAGCATGAGCAACTGATACCATCCAGATGAACTCAGGAGAGAAGGCATATCAAAATTTCAGATAAGATTTAAAAGCATGAAATAACTCTTCAAATGTTGGCAGAGATTGTAAAGGATAATGATATGAGGGATAATGGTAATGGTTTGAGCAGGTGTCGGTAAGGTTGCTAGTTTACCCCACTTCTTAAGTCACTAAATGAATGTTGATGTGCTGTTGCAATTGGGAATTCTGGTGTTCTTTGCTCTGATGCATTTATGTGAGTCAACCATCGGTCTTATCAGTAAATCTTTTATATAAAATAAACCTTTTTCATCATAGAAGTTTGTTCTAAATCAAACTTGATTTGTTTCTGGTGCCCCTAAAGTTACTTTTGACCCGTTCAGAGAAAATAAAAGTATTTTTCTCACCTCTAAAAATGGGTGAGATTTTTTGCTGCAGTACACTTCACAGTTACTCCTAGATTTCTTCACTCTTTCAGGCTCAATCTGGAGGTCCTTCTTGTGTTTTCAGGATATTTGTGTTAACTCCAACATTTGAGAAGTGCCAGCAAGAAGCAGGAAGTGTTTCACGTCTTCTTACAGTGTTTCAGTAGCTGACCTCCCTTCTACTCACAGCTTTACATTTTATCCCTTTTGCTTTACATAGTTACACTGTTCTGTTGGTTTTTTGACAGGCGGCATATGACAAAGTGAGAAAAGCCAAAAAGCAAGCAGCAGAAAGGACACAAAAGCTTGATGAGAAGAGAAAGAAAGTAAAGCTTGGTAATGAAATCAAAACTGCGTTTTCTTTGGGCTTGGAGTCTTCATTAGCTGGGCACTTGCATTTCTTTGGTGCTGGAATTCACCATGAATTGTGCTCTGGCAAGGAACTGGGGCTTTAGATGCCCATTAGGACTGCTGATATATTGTTGTGTTTGAGCAGAGGAGAGACAGAAAAGCTGTTATGTCTCTACCTTGAGTTTGTTATAGGTGTAGCCAAGTGTTGGATCATTACACCCACCTCCGGACAGCAGTGAAAATTCTCTTTGGTTTGTTTTAATTTTGTTTCTTTCTCTGCAGATCTTGAAGCCAGGGAACGAGAAGCCCAGACCCGTGACAGTGAAGAGGACGAGATCCGGATAACGAGGACCTTAGAACAAGAAGTAAGGATCCATTCTTAGATTTGTATACTGCATTTGAGAATAACTGCTGAAAGTCTACATTCATAATGCAGACCACATGAGTTGTGGCAACTCAGTGTAGCAGTCCCTCAGCCCTTTGGATTAATGGGCTCTGTGAAAGAGGGACATGGGTGCCAGTCTGGTAAATGTCAGTCCTCCTTTTTGGCATAGCAGAAAATAACTAATTGGGTGTATGCTGGCTGATAGGGGCTATGTCATTAGGAACTGAAGGGATCTAAATATTAAACAAGCACTGGAGCTGGCACAGGGGGGCTAATGGAAGGTTTACATCAGAAGGTGGGGCTAAGTTAAGAACTGTCTTTGGCAGTCTTCAACTGGCATGAGTCAAGCATGGAACTGTTCCCATGCTGTCTTACCTTTGCTCTAGATAATACGGTTGCGTGAAGAAGGCTCTCGTCAGCTTGAAGAGCAGCAGAGACTCATTCGAGAGCAGATCCAGCTTGAAAGACAGCAGCGCATCCAAGGTGAGACTGGGGTGCTTAGCCAAACTAAGTATCCGTAGGTCTCCAACTTCTTTATAGATGGAGCAGAGCTTGCATACAGATGAAGCCCTCTGACTTGGTCATCTTGCCACATACAGGAAGGACCTTAATTAGACCTTTGTCAAGAATAAGACTAGCATTCCTTTGAGGCTTTTGCCTTGTATGTGGCAGATTGCTCTTTAACGTATTGTTGCTCCTCTTCAATAAGGATTCTAAAGCTTTGAATGTAGATGGCCTGACGTGGAGCACCACAGCTGTGCTGGAAGGAAACCTGAAGTCTTACTTATCCATCATAATTAAATCAGTCAATGTGGTGGACAAAACAGAGACTGATTCAAGATTGCAAACAAAAGTTGCCATCAAGGTTACTACCTCTGTATCCCTTTGAAAGTTCTCAGTAGCTGTCACCGAAAAGAGATACACTGAAGACAGTGAAGTTTTGTATGGCGTACAGTTCCTGAGCTTTCACTTACTGGAATTTGGTTCTCATGTATTTTGGGCGTATGCAGTCTTCATCCCAGGTTTGTACATAGGCTGAGAACAAATCTGTCGGGATGAGCAACATGTTGAACAGGGAAGCACCTGAATTCTGTGTTACTTTACAACATCAGCAAGTTACGTTTGAGATTATCTCCCTATAACTCTTGGGGGCTTCTCACTAGCTGTAATTAGTCCCCTTCATACAGGACTGGATGAGATGTATGTAGAATCCCAGAAGCTCAGCCTCTGGTATTCCTGAACTTCATTCCCATCCATACATCTCTATAAATTTGCCTTTTCTAACATTCTGCATCTCTGTGGGTTTAAAATGAGCAGTTCTGTATTTCAGAAAGTTCTGTTCTACTTTTCAAAAGAAGATAGAGTGCTATTTAGAGTTTCAGTTCAACGGAAAAACTTAATGTCTCTTGCTTCCTACTGCGTTCGTTCTGGCTGAGAACTTAGGAGATCTTTGGAACAGGAGCAGATCACCATTAAGCATTTCACTATTGAGTATTTAGTTGTAAGACCAGATTTAATTCTTAGGCTATGCCTTAATATTGAGGTTTTTTGTCCTCCCTTAGTTTTCCGTGCTTGTTCCTACTGGCTCTTTTACAGGGAGAAATGTTAGAAAATCTAACAGATTTCCTTCTTGTGGTTTTCTTGTTTAGCAGTTTTCTACCCTTGATCATGGAATGTCTCGTTATCATGGAAGAGAAAGATGCTGACATCCAGTATTCACTTTACACTACAGCTTCTACTGATACTGTCGTATAAGGCTGTTTGGGTGCTGAAATGATCAATGCAATAAAAATTGAGACGTGCACTTGCTGTTACCATAAATACATTCTCAGGGCAAATTTTGTGCTAATGCTTTTTAGCTGATGAATTTTCACCCATTTACTCACTTTCTTACATCTTTTTATATTTTCTTTTCTCTACTCTCCTTAGGCAACCGAGTAGGAAATGGAGCAGAAGGCAAAATAACTCCCAAACTCAAAGTAAGTCATCTCTATGAAGATGGATTTGGCAAAACACAGGTAGAATATTTGCAGCTTTGGATAACAGAAAGGACTCCTCTGCTGAGCTGTCATGCCCTTTTGTACAGTGGTGATGAAGCTCCTCTATTTAATGCATATTATGCAAGCCAACACCTCCCATCCCTGCCTTTAAAATACCCTTCCTCCCCTATTCTTTTCTTCTTTTACTTTCTCATGTAAACATTTGAGCCTGAAATTGAGTCATCTGTGCTTTGGGCACTGAGAAACATCTGTTTATTACCCTGATACAGCCACTAATATACCTTCAGCTACAGTTTTAACTCCCATGAGTCCTTCTCACTGTTCCCCAAATAATTTGTTCCCTGTGCGCACTCTGATGTTGAAGTTATTGTCCTGGCCATTCTGGGACTGTAGCTGTAAATAGCAAACTTGATTACTGTGCAGGTGGTGTGAGCTGTGTTCAGCATGGCAGCGTGTTCAAATGGACAAAATTAACTTCTCATGTTTATTTCCCAGCTAAAATGGAAATGCAGGAAAGAAGATGAGACAGGAGGGGGATACTCAAAAGAAGTTTTACTGCGGATCCTGCAGAAGGTACTGTCTGATGCTTTTCTGTTACTTGATGTTCCCCTGCTTTCAGTGCTATAAGAAAGGACAGTAAATTCTGGGAAGCCCCTTATAAACCAGAGTAGCTCATTTTCTTCTCTTGTTGAGCCCTCTCATTCATGCTGTTTTCAGAGATCATGAGCACAATCCATTTGTTGTGAACTGTTCCTAGGTGCACGTTTGCCTTCTTCCTAGTAGGGATCCCCAGTGAAACAGAGCTATCACAGACTCTTCTCCTGAGTAATTCATGTCCTTTATAAGGGTTAGACTGGCTGTGTGGTTACAGTGCACTTTTTACCTTTACTTAAAGCACTGTACGTTAACTTCTGTGGGGAGTTCAGAGGCAGGAACAGACAAGCCTTTGATCTGATTCATCCCAGCATGTGGTCTTCATTCAGATGAATATCTCCTGTAACTGAGCTGAACAGCCCTCAGCCCTGAACAGCTGAACAAACCCTCTTGGGGTTTGCTGGAAGCAAAGTTTGTAGCTACGTGCAGCCCCAGCACTGTTTCCTGGAGGGGCAAATTATGACAGATTGAGATCAGTGGGAGCATCATGTAAGACAGAAAGGGTGACAGCTCAAGTCTCATGTCTGTGAAGACACGTTTTCCTTGCAGTCACACCGTAGGTGAACTTGACTTTTCTTCTGGGTCTGTAATCAACTTTTCTTTCTCTCTCCTAACAGTATGGCGATGTGCTAAATTTATTGATCTCCAGTAGGAAGGCTGGGAGTGCAGTCGTGGAATTTGCTACTGTTAAAGCTGCTGTAAGTCTGGTGGAGACCACAGATGTGAACAGTGGAGAGTGGGCAAGAAAGGGTGTTTCAGAAGGGAAGGGTTAGCTGTCTGACAGCCTAGAAATGCTGCCTTGTTATTAAGGCAGTGGAGAAGGGTAATGAGAATCTAAAGGTACAGATGGATGAAGGGAGTGGCAAAGCTTGAGGCGTAAACTCAGAGCAGATCATGCACATAAACAAGTAGGCTGTGCTTGTAAGCTTCTGAGGGAAGAGACGTTGCTTTAAAGGGCAGGCACCAAACTACTCAACCAGCTCTCACTGGGGGTGATGGGCTTAATGAATCTTAGAGATTATATCAAGCATTTGCAGTTTAAAAGAAATCAAAATGTCTTAACTCATGATGAGTTATAATAATTCATGTTACTGTGGAAATAGAAATAATCTGTACAGTAACTACTGTAATTAAATAAACCTGTAAAGCTAGTAGTTCCATCTACTTAAATTTACGAGAGTTATCTTGGTTTTTGTCACCAGTTCTTTCACTTAATCTATCCAAATAATTGGGAGGAAAGAAAAAAAAAATCCCACAACTATCTTTGCTCTGTTTTACCCATCCTTGGTGCAGAAACGAACCTTGAAGGGTGCTTCTCATGTAGGGCAGCTGTGAAATCTTCATTGACTTTGATAACAGGCTGAGATAGAAAAATTCCTAGGATTGTGAGGGAGAGTGACCCAAAATTCACATGGTGATGATGGAATATTTTCATTGGTAGGAAATGGCTGTGAAGAATGAAGTTGGCCTGACAGATAATCCTCTAAAGATTTCCTGGCTGGAAGGCCAGCCCCAGAACAATCCCAGCAATGTCCTTTCTGACAGCAGTGGTCAGCGTAGGACTTCACAGGTAAGGAGAATATAGGCTGCTGTTATTTAAATCTGTTTCTATAGCAACCTAAATTTAGGAGTGCTTTGCATTAATGGTAGGATGCATTGATTCCTAGCAGAGCAAGAAATGAAACTGATAGTGAAAGGACTGGCTTCCTGATGAACCTTTTTATGCTGAAGCAGTGACTTTTTTTTTTTTTAAAGGACCTTTTGTCAATGTAGCAACACACTGAGGTACAAGCTACTTGAATGACTGGATGTTTGCACAATATCCCCCACTTAAAAGTAAAAACCAAGGGTGATCCCTGCTCAACACAAAGCCTCTAATTCCATTCTTCTTTGACTGTAGTTTACTGTACTTCGACTGTGAAACCCTTTGGCAGATAGTTCACCAAAGGAGGTCTGGAACCTTTAGAGAGGTTTAGATACTGCATTCATAAGGGGGTGAAATTTCAGTGCTAAAACCAAACCTACACTCTTAGCATCCGCAGGAGGGAAACTAAAACGATATCAAATGAAATATCCTTGTAAAGAGTCCTTATCTGTTTTGGTTCCTCTTTACCAGTGTTGTTACAGCTTGGTAGACGCTTCAAGTGCAAAGTGTTTGCCAACTTCTTTATTCCACCAGATAATCCACCTGAAGCTGCTGCTGTTGAATAGCAAATTTTGCCTTTTATGTGTTTTGTGATTGGAATACAACATGTAGTGGTTGAAACATAGAAAATGTCTCCCCTAACATGTCGTGCTGCATCAAATTGTTGGCCGTCAGTTACTTCCTGCTCCTGTTGCCCCTTTGGGGTGGGAACTGTATCCACTTCTTTTGGAACATGTTAAATTCTGTGTTTTTAAGAGAAGTGTAATTTATCTCATGCTCTGCCTGCGTTCTGATCTAGTTAGTCATTTCTTCTCTGAGAGAAAGTGTGAAGGGACTTGAGATCCTCTGGCTATTTGAATTCCTGTTCAAACTTCATGTGACACTTTCTCCTCTCCTTCACTGCCTCATGCTGTACAGGTACCCTCAGTCCACGCATCTACAACCAAAATAACCAAATACAAAATACAAAAAATAACCAAAATAACCAAAATAACCAAAATACAGCAGTTTGTAAGATTGTTCAATACTTTCTCTCCTAACTTCTTAAGTATTTTATTTACATGTCAGAATGCATTGCTGTCATCCTAGTTTTGTTTAGGGTTCTATGTTCTTCTCTTTCTGAGAGCAGCCTGGCCTGAGCAGCATCACTTCCCAGAAATCTCAGGCAATGGCAGTTTGAGCATCATAGTCCAGTAGCCAAGCAGGTCTCCATGCACAGTGTAGAATCATTGAGTCTTACAGGCAGAGCAGATTCAGAAAACTGGCCGAAGTGCTTTGGAAAAAAAAAGCAGAATTCAGTTGAATGTCTTTGAGTATCCCTTGCTAGCAGAGAACTAGAACTGGCTCTGGAGAGCTCATTCACACCTAAGAGGGGGAGAGGGGAGTCACTAATGCAAAGGTTGGTAGTGTATTCTTACCTGTGTGTTTTCAACTATTAAAGACTTATCGTTTGACTGAATTGATCTTGGCTTGTTTCCGTGACCAAAGCTTGTGCAGTGTCTGCCTACTGTGAAGGATTAGATGGTGGAGCAGTAGCAAGGGGAGGACAGGCTAAAGCAGCAAATGGAGTTCATGCTGCATGGAGCTGGATACTTTGGTCCAGCATACCCTCATCAGTCCATTGCTAGCTCTCCAAATTATGGGTTATGACCAGTGATTTGCAACCTTTTCCAAGAGCTGCACTTCCAATGCTTGTGTTCTTTTTACTGCTTTTATGTGTAAGCAGCAGCAATTTCTTTAATTACATTGCTGTCTTGCTGTCTAGGCTAAGATACCCACGCTACTCTGGTTTGTTTTGCTGTTTGCTTCATTAGGCCTTCCCAAAGTCCTGCTGCTGCTTCTGCTTGGATGTTTCCAAAATGTACAACTTGGTAATCACTTCTCTTGGTCGTATTGTTTCTAGCTGTCGTAACAGTCTTTGTTCTCAGTTCCTCAGTTCCAGTCTTTCAAGTGGGATATTTTGGGTATCAGTTGACATTACTCCAGTCTACTACCGACCTTATCCCTTTCATACACAGTCTAGCTTTCCATCCATCGGGAGCTACATTCTTTCTTTCAGGCTCATTCTGATTTTAAGCTGCCCTCACTTCCTCTTTGTTGTCTCTGGGCGGCTCCTATTTTTGTCTGATTCCACCTTCTGTTTGCTCCCACTCTTTGCAAATGCAGCTCCTTCGCCAGTGTGCTTCAGGAGACAGCTGAAGAGCTGCCCTGTTCTCATGGCAACGTACTCACTACCCGTCCCCTGTCTGTGTTCCATGTGTGGGGTTGACAGCCAGGAGCTGTGCACCAAAAACCACAAATAATGGAGACCCACAGACAGGCAAGAGCAAGACAGCTTTGGAAGCAGTTCCTAGGAGGAAGCAAGGCTGACTGCTGAAACATCATGCTGTGAGGAGGTAGTAAGTTGCAAATTATGTACCTACACAGTTTTTGCTGACTTGTTTCATCCCACGGCAAAGGATGAGTGTTGTCCTTCCTCGAGGACAGGAGGGTTAAGCTTTACAAATTAGAAAACTACAAAAGCTGTGGTTTGACCACTGTTACTTTAGGATACTTGAGAGCAACAACCATTTGATTGCTGCAGCTCTGATTGGTTCAAAGCACATGAAGACTATATAGTGCTGTGAGGAGTATTTTTTTTTTTGCCACTGCAACAGCATAAAGTGCTCGCTCCTGGGGAAAGTCATGATTGCACCTAGTGGTGTCACCCTACACGTGCTCCCCATTCATTTTTGACCATCCATTCAGCCACAGTGAAGTGCTGAGAGAAGCCTTCTGTCTGATACCCTTTTGCAATCTTTTCTAAGCTTCAAGGCTTCAGCAGATGTGGTTCGTGTTATCTGACTTCACCAGATTCACATCAGTTTGTAGGTTGAGTTCTGTGCCTTCTCTGGAATCTCTGCGCACTTTGCTGTAGCCTGCTTCCAAAGCTCATGGTTGTCTTTATCCATGGGGTTTTTGCTGGTTCTTTGTTTTAAGAAGATCCTTAGTATCTTATTTAGCTATGAGGAAAAGGTAAAGCATTGATGACCCAGTAGGTTCTGCAGTGTCTTTTTAGCAGGGTAGTGCCTAAGTGGTACTCAGCCTAGAAGAGCATTTCCCACTGTCCACATCACAGAATGAAGAACTGTGTTCCTTCCTACACTGGATCTTGGTCTTGATCTGTCTGCTGCACTCTCCTTCTCAAGAGAAGATAGGGTACCAGCAGCTCTAGCCTTTTCCCAACCCAGAAAAGCATGCATCTTTTCCTACCTTCATAAATACCTTGAGTGCCAGAGAGGATTGATCTTGGTCACTACAGATAAGAGACCTATGCTCCTGCTGCCTGGCCTTTGTTGTTTTGGCTTGCTACCAATGAAATGAGGCAACAAGGCACTTCCAGTCACAGATACATTTATTCTTCCATGTCTGTACAGCTGATAGGTCAGTGCATGCTTCAAGCAGCAGTATCTAGAGAATTTTCTTCTGCTAGTAGGCTAAATAAACTGCTGTTCCTGTATCATGAGCTTATACAGATGGTTACCTGTTTCCAGGCTGCAAGTACCAACTGCATTTGAATTAGATGGGGAGGGGGGAAACTCACATGAAAAGAAACAAAGGGAGAGGAACAGCTTTGATTTTTCACATACAAATATTTTGGGAGAAGAAACATCAGTTTCTGTCTCTTGACCTTTGCCATAGCTATTGTTTTGAGATAGTAACACTGTCTCCTTACAAGCTGCCTGCTTATCCACAAATTGTGTATGCCATACCCCTTTCTGTCCAAACTCTGCCATGTCACAGCCACATCCCCCAAAAAAGTCTTTCGTCAAACAATACCAATCTTCTGTGTGGAGGAGATACACAGTCAAGGGTGAGAAATTCCCAGTGTGGAGAATGGAAACTTGCCCACAGGGTTCCAGCAGACAGTGCTCTCATCTAGGCACGGAGCCTGTCAGCTCTGCTCCGAAGGACTTCTTGGCGAGGACAAGAACAGTCTATGATGGGTAAGGCAACAACAATGAAACAGACCACGCACAACAGGGGTGCTACAGTATCCTTCTTCCCATTAGGACTAGAGAAACTGGCATCAGCCGTAGGTAAATGTGATACATTAAGTGATAAATACCTTCAAATGGCATAATCTCTTGGATTCTGTTTCCTGAGGGTCTGCAGAACATCCTCGAGAAGCGATAGCCCCAAATCCACTTTGAAGGACAGGAAAGGATCAGACAGATCAGAAAGAGTGGTGCCGTTCTGGGAACTGGTCTCTGAAGTCACGCAGTCTGTAGCCTGGTCCTTGTGGAACTGAGTTTGAGTGGCTTTGTTGTATTGATGAGAAGCACCAGAAAAGGAGACATCAGAATGGGAATCCGTGTGATCAATGATGTTAGGGCAGCTAGAGCTGTCCAGGTACAGCCGGGGAGGCTTAGGAGGTGCTTGTGCCTTGGCTAGGTTTTGCTCACTCTGACATGACAGGTAATCAGACTTGTCCTTCATATCCCTCAAGCATTCCCTCTTCTGGCACTGTCCATCACTGTCCAGTGTGTGGCTGTTCTTGTTCAAGATAATGACCTGGTTGCCCAGCTTTTTGTGTCTCCTGAGTGAGAAACGTCTGAAGAACGTTGTGGACTTAATGGATCCTCTCCGCCAAGTATCCATGCTGATAAAAAAAAAAAGCAAAGAGAAGAAGAAAACTGCTGACTCTTCACAGTCAGGTGTCGAACTTCAGTCACAGGCTCAGCAGCAAGTCGCACAACAGGAACAACCTCTTCCTTCCCTGTTCCTGTAGCTGGAAGGAAAACAGAGAGGCTGGTATTGCAGGAAATGCAAACTTCACACTACATCTCTGTATTAAGGAGCAGTTGACCTGTCTGATAAATTAGGGAATCTCGTTCAGTGGAGAAGGAATGGTGATGTCTGAGCTTGTTAAGTCTGTGCTGCAGAAACAAGCTGATGAAGAATAGCAAAGGCACACAGTCACCATGAGAACAGATTTAATCTAGCATCTAGAACAGAAGGGCACTTTGGTACCATGGTAACCAGCCACCTTCATGGTGAAGGGCACAGTATAAAAATCTCAGTGGGTGGTTAGGAAGGGAGCCGGTGACTCAGTAACGCTGAGGAAACCAAAGAAATAGTCAAAGGAAAATTTAGGGAAAAAAAAAAAAAAAAACAAGCAAAAAACTACAAAACAAAAATGTAAAAGATGAGCATTAGGAAAATAGAATGCAAAATAGACTTACGGTATGTCGGAGCTGCACCTGAGTCCAACAGGCAGAGAGGAGAAACTGCTGAAGTACCGAGAGAACGGTGACCACCACGTTCTGAGATGCTGGAAGAAGAAAGTCCAGGGGCAATTCAACCAGATTGGACCTAGAGTAATAAAAATCCACAACGCCACCTCTTCGTGTGCCTCTTGTCACTGCTTCCCAGGCTGCAGTTCCTTGTGCGTATGTATTTGTTTTGAGCCAAGCCCTTGCTGAGTCAGCCACGTCAGAAACTGGGTTTTACACTATTGGTAATTGCCAGGATTGCAGGAAGTAGGTGTGTAAAGTGGCAAAGCATCAGCCCACACTCTGCCTGAGGAGAAAGCAAGCTCTCTTGGAGACAGGCACCCAGATTGCTTGAGAACCGTCAACATGGACGTCAACTTGGAGCCCATCTTGAATCAGACTGCTTCTTCCCTACTGCCGCTTCTAATGGCTTGTTGTATCAGCAAGACTTCCAAATGAGGCCAGAAATAATCTCTTGTCTGTTTCAAATTTAAATCCGGAGTGTGAGCTAGCGATTCAGGTTTGTATGGGTGACTCATTTGCATGAGTCTCACATAGCCTATTTCATTCAGCCGGGCAGATGACAGTAAATATCTGTGGTTAGTGGACAGGAACTTTGAAGAAACCTTGTTCTGCCACTGAAGGCTGATACAATCTGTTGCTTTCTCAGACACTATGAAAACCTGTGCTGCACAGTACTGAAAGGTTATTTCATTCATGCAGTTCCAAAGACACCGATTACAGCATATTAGTCTTTAATTCCCCACTCAAAGTTTCTCATCTATTGTCGGCTTCTGTTTTATCCTCACAGCTAGGTGCTCTGCAGCTGGAGTAACCACTTTCCTTGCTCTGTTTTCCTGCAGAACTTTTGCTGGTCTACTGTCTTTTCATCCCTTCTAGTTTCTATTCAAGCTATCCTTAGATCACCACTAAATTTAGTTCTTAGGAAAATGAATGTAAGATTTATTTATTTATTTATTTATTTATTTATTTATTTATTTATTTATTTCACCTTTTGTCAAGATGCTTTTCTTTCTGCCTAAACTGTCAAGCAAATGAGATGGATGTTTCCAAGCACTGTGGCACTTTAAATACATCTGAAATCAGCGAGGCCACCTACTAATGCTGAATGACTTTTGAAAGGAGAATGGCAAAACTACCATTTTGCTCTGAGATAGCAGCTATCATTTGCTGCCTACATTTATTAGGTAGTCTGCAATCACCACGTAGCTGACGTGACAGTTACTACCACACACTGCAGAAGGGCTCCAAGAGCATTTGGGAACTGAAATTCTTGTGCCAGCTTTGGGAACATACCTGGTTTTCTTCTGTGCAGCTCCTTCCGTAACTAAGGCACAAAGGTTTGGTTTTTATGGCATCAGCCTTTGTAATGAATGAAGTGTGTGCTGGACTTTGTGCATCAATGTTGTACTTGCAGAGCAAGCTTGTCATCCAGAATAACCAACCACAGCAAGGCAAGCTGTGCTTCCCCATGCACCCTCACTGTGAGAAGCAAGAGGTTATTTTAGCCACCCTGATGGTTCCATTCTTTGTCTCAGCGCTAGCACCGTCAAGGGTCAGCGCTGTTTGCTATGAAGCCAGCTACTTTCTGTAGGCAGTTTTCTCACCTTACCCGATTTCCCTTGTGTCCTAATGCTCTGAGCTGCCTTCCTGACTCAAATGTGTGTGTCGTGAGTGTGACTTAAGGACAGGGGGACTGCGGTGAGTCGGTGATTTTGCAATGTGTGCTATCCTTGACACGTTGCATTTGTTTTCTGCTCCTAGGCATCTGTGGTCTCCGAACGGGATTACGAGAGCCTGGTGATGATGCGGATGCGCCAAGCAGCAGAGAGGCAGCAGCTGATTGCACAGCTCGAGCAGGAAGATGAGGAAGAGTCTCACACCTAGAATGAAAGTATGGATTCCCCCCACTCCATCGTTCTTCATTTCCAAAGCTGTTTCTTAAATTAAGGCAATAAAACTCCCTTTTTTAAAAAAAAAAAAAAAAACAACAACTGTTGTAGGTGCCTGCAGCACTTTTCAGAGAGCAGGGAAAGATGGCTGCATAAGCTTTCACTGTTACCCTGTTAGCCTGTGTGCTCGGTGTAGCTGTCCCATCAGAATTCAGGATTTGAGAGGTGCTATGAGAACAAACACTAAACCTGTAAAGGTGTCATAATTCCTGAAAGTTTGCTTAGGAGCTATGGACCGAGAAGTCTTTGGCACCAGCTGATCAGAATAACCCACACAAAGGCATCAGTCTCTTTAGTGAAATGTTTTATTGGTGTCACCCTTACATCAGGATTGATACACGAACAACGCAGCATTGCAACTGCTGCTATTAACTTTACGTAGCCCATAATTGAAATGTTTACAAGACCTGTTTGCGCTGATCTAGGGCTACTTCGGGAACCAACGTGTTATGTTTGAATGGAACTTGAGACTGAAAGCCTGATGCTGCTAACCATGGCTCTGTTTGAGAGGGAAGCTGGCTTGCTGCTGCATGAAGAGGTTCTCAGAGAGCACTGCGTAGGTTAAGCAGTTCTTCCTTTCACTTTGGGGATGAGATACTGCACCATCCATTCTTGACCTCCCATCCTTGCCCCCCAAGATCTGGGAGGAGGCTTGTTCTGAACTCACAGTTCAGCACATACCCCCTGAGACAGCCCTGAGGAACAGACAGGCAAGGCTGTGATTTGAGCTCCTTCCAATGCATGCTAAATAGATTATTAAAATGCAGAAAGATGGTATTTGCCAGACTGCCATTCAGACGAACGTGGAGTTAGAGCCATCTGTTTTATGTGCATGATATAATCTGGACTGGGCATACCTTCCTCCCCCCCAGGTCTTAGGAAATGGCAGGGATGCCATTAGGTGAAGCCTTGCCTCTGCACTGCTCCTCCCCTGACGCCTGAGTGCCTGGAGTCTGGAACAGAAAAGAATTACTCAAGGGGAAAAGTTTGCTGTCAGTCCGGTGTGAGATGATCCCCAGCAGGGCCTTGCTGAGGTGGAATGCAGAAGTCTTCTTCGCTATTCCTTGTGGAGGCACCACACCAGCGTCTGGCCCACACCCGTCATGCTCACCACCCGGTAACCACAGCTCTCCAGCTTGTTAAGGACTATCCGTGGTGCATCGTTCACATAGTACTCCCAGCTGCAAGTGGGAAAGAGAGGAAAGCTGAAGTGAAAAAGGAGATGAGAATTTCCTTGTGGAACTGGGTCTGCCTCACTAATTAACTGGTACGAAACACCGCAGTGGTCACATCTGGCATACTGCCTGTGTGATGCGACACCTTGGTTAACCAGATGGGGAAGACCAAAACCCACAGCTTCCAAACCAAGGAGAAAGCTGCCCAGAATGGAATTCGATCTTAAATTGAAGTGTGGTTTGGGGACTGGTTATCCAAAGCCACATGCTGCTTGTTTAGCTGAGCTGAAACCACAGCTGCAGGAGTCATAGCTCAGAATTCATGGAAAAAGAGAACGGTCTCTGCAAAGCAGGGGAAAAATGTAGGACAGCAGCTTCAAACAATGTTGTAACAGCAAGATCTTTTTCTTTGCTTGTTCCTGCAAGTTGCAGACCTACAGCTTGCAGGCCTGATTTGTTATCAGACCCTGTTTGCCGTTGCTTTCACCAGGCCTCAATTGACACAGCTGGACCTTTCTGAAAGCTTTTTACAAAATGGCTCAGATGTTTTAAAGGAGTGAAATACCGATGTTCTGCATTGCTCTTACCGTAAAGAAAATAGATGGTGATCATGGAGTGGAAGAGTAGCACAACACAGACATAAAACGTGTTGAATTAGGTTAGGAAGTGGCAGAACTGAAATGGCAAGTCTACCCTTCAGTGCTGGATTTGGCAGCCTTTCTGTTCCTTTAACACAGTTGTTTGGGCTGCAGTATTTATTCAAGCAGATGGGATAAGCTTCATAATTGTGTAGCTCTTAGGTGACTCACCGTGCCTGATAAGCTGATAATGATGGGCTGCGGGATCGTTGATGATCCTGGTTGGGCACCCTAACAAAGACTATCCCGACTTTCGTGTTAATAGTAATAAAAAAAGACCCAAAAGCATTTCCAAAGTTGCTAAGATTGCAAAACGTTTACAGTGGTGAGCATTTTTAAAGCATGAAATATCACTAGGATGTGAAAGTATTTTTCCAGTTTCTCAAGACAGACTATGCAATAATTATAGATGTGATATAAAGATAATATCTATTATTATAGTGCCTTTGAACTTAATGTTTTCTCTAAGAGGATTGCCACATACCCTTCAGATTCACATGCTGGAGCTGGTAAATATTATTGCCATTATGCAGAGGAAGGAGCTGAGGCAGGGGTTGTTATTTGTAGGAACCTAAATTGGAGTGGCTGAGCTGAAAGCAGAAGGCAAGCTGAGTGGCCTAGGGCCTTAAATACAGCTCCACATTGAGCGAAACAAAACATCTTGCACGACGCCTATCAAGTGTGCCACCCTCTCCACGTGCAAGCAGTCTGAATCAGGATGGGGACGTTTGTAAAGTCTTTCAGCCAGAAGCCAGCAGGGGACAGAGGTCAGCCCAGAGAGAAGAGAATTCTTCACATGCTCATTGTAAGTACACGAGCCTTCGGCTCCCGGGTATGCCAAAGGTAGGTGAGTGAGCACATGCTGTGTGTGGGAATGGGGCTGAGCAAGAGCATCCTAACACAGTGACTTGTAGTCTGATTTTAGATAGTTTGCTATTTAAAAGTAGCAGCATTGATTGATAGCCTTTATTATGACAGGAGGTGCAGGGGACGTTGTCCAGCATCTACTCAGAATCCCATTTTGCAGTAGCCCAGGGTTGGCTTTGCAACCCAAATGCCCAAAGGTTCTGCCCCTGCTCATTAGATAAGGGATGGAGGATGCATGCTGGCAACTGATGGTGCTTAATGATATGCCATTTGCAGTAGCTGCTTAACAGGATCCACGCTCCCCTTTATTAGAGGCAATTAAGTGTTTTATGTATATTACAGTGCTACAACAGATCCATACTGCTTAGACTCTTTCTTTCCAGGCTCCCTCTGAGCTCCTTAAGTCATGTTTAAGGCTTTGGATCTCATGATGCTGTGGAAAGGGTGAGATTTGTGTCATCATGTGGCAGTAGGACAGAAAACCCTGCTCAACCATGGTGCTCTCCTCCCCAGCGAGGTTTTTTGGTCGAAGGTGAATGGGGCTTGCCTTGCTGGCACACCACTGTGCCTCTCACGGTGTCGGTATTCCAGCCACGTTGTTTCCTCCACCCTCCCTGTGTTGCTCAAGAGCAAACAGGGAAGACATGCTTGAAAATGTCTATCAGGCCACAAGCAGGCACTAGCAGAAACAGAAAGATCCCCCAGGAAGCGAAATCTGCCACTCTACTTTCTTATAACCCTGTAATGGCCTTAAGTTGCACCAGAGGAATTTCAGGTTGGATATTAGGAAAAATTTCTTCTCAGAAGAAGAGGTGATGTATTGGAATGGGCTGCTCAGGGTCGTGGTGGAGTCACCATCTTTGAAAGTGTTCCAGAACCATGGAGATGTGGCACTGAGGGATGTGGTCAGTGGGCATGCTGGGGGTGGGTTGGGGTTGGACTTGATTTTCTCAGAGGTCTTTTCCAAACTTAATGATTCTATAATTCTATGAACTCTCTGGCTGCTTGGGCAGGCAGCATGGAGGCATTCTGCCTTCCTTCCCTTTTTTCCACCCGAATCCTAGAGTTTCACCCTTATCTCAGAGCCAGCAGCACTTCATCCTCCTCGAAGCCTCTCCTGGTTCTCTCCTCGGGTCTCTTCTCTCATTGCATAACTCCCAGGCTCAACTCCAAAGGCGGCAGCACGAAGCTGGCACTGCTGCCAATTTCTGTGCCACCCACAGGCTTGGGAATAGCAGTGCAGAGATGGCTCAGCTCTGCAAACCTGAGCCTCTGCTGATGGAAAGGAGCAATGGAAGAGGCCAAGTTCCTGCCAAAGCAGGTGGCCCAAGTTTGCAATTTGGAGAATTTATTGCAAATGAAAATCAGGGATCTTTCCATTATTTTTTTCTGCTCTTTCTTTAAACTCTTAAATTTTGTATTGCAATGGAGGAGCTGGGCCTTGATGCCTACCAACCTGGTGCTGAGGACATGGGTCTTTCCAGCTCTGCTGATGGAAGTCTGAACATGCTGGGACCAAGGAAACGCCTGGTTTTCCTCCCACTCCTCCTCTGCGCCGCCGCATGAGTGGGCAAGCATGAGCAGAAATCCAACTGCACCCCTCTACTGTAACTTGATTTGCATTTAGGTGTTTTGTTTTGCTTTGGGGTTTTTTGTTGTTTTGTTGTTTTGTTATTATTATTTGAATCCTAGAGAAAAACAAGAAGTCAAGATACCAAATGGGGGAAGGGGGAGGTGGGGAGGGGAAGGGACAGGACGTGTGCCAAGATGTAATGATCAGGATGGCAGCATTTCCAAGCTTCACCCTTGGTGTCAAACTCAGCGTAGGCAGGGAGAGACACAGGAACGCGAAGAAGCGTTGGATGTGTTGGAAACACACAGCCTAATGGGCTGGGGACACAACGCAGCTCAAAGCACAGGAGCTCTGCACCCCCAAGGAAAGGCTTCGGGGAGGGATGCTCAGTAATAGGGAGAAAGCTCTAGCTGGGATGGGTTGGGACAGGCTGTGGGAGGGCACCTAATGTGGATTGGCACTAAACCTGGCCAGAGCCAGGCTGTGAGGATGGGCATCATTTGCTTCTGAGCAGCTTGGGGCTGGAAGTGGTACGAAAACAGAGGAGGTGTGTCGCTGAGGATGGAATAAAGGCAGGTTGTTATGCAAAAAGGTTAAAATGTCCACTGTGACTGTTTTATTTCAGCCAGGGCAGGTAGCACCGAAAAGCATCCCAAGAATGTGAGGTGTGAGGATGAGAAGCTGCATCAGGTGCTACAGTGGGGTCATAGTGAGAAAAATAACAGAACACTGGTTGAAATATTAGGAAAATATCCTTGGCTGAGCAGATGGGGGCAAGGACAGGCATGTGCCCCTCCAGCAGCAAACCAGTCCTGGGATTAGAAGTAGGCGTGCCAGAGAGTGAAGCTTTTGGGAAAACAGGGAGGGGAGAAAGACTGAAACATTGCACTTACAAGTGGTTCCCAAGCATGTTCCTCTTTGTGGCCCCCAGGAACTGCATCAGGTTGGGATCGGAGTGCTCATCTCCCACCATGGTGGGGCCAACCTCCTGCAGGAAAGGAACAGACTGGGTGAGCAATGCATGGCAGTGCAACTAACTGGGAAGAGAACAGTATCCTGAGAAGAACGAGGTTTCTACTGCCACCATTAATGGGATCAGTGTGGGTTCCTCAGCCTGGATGTGCCCCAGGACAAAGCCACTTGTGCGTCTCAGCTGAGGACCCTGGTGGCTTTGCTCTGGAGGGCCACCTGCTGGCTGAGCACACGGTGGCTGTGGTCATTCGGTCTGCAGGACAGCTATGAGATGGCACTCGTGGCTTCGTTGCACCAAACCAGCAAACCTCAATGCTTGGCCATGAAATGATAGGGCCACTTAGGGCTTGTGCTGGCAGATGACAGCTTTGGGAAGGGCTCCACTAGCAAGGAAGAATGAAAGAATCATTAAGGTTGAAGAAGACCTCTGAGATTGTAAAGTTCAACCACCGTGCCCGCTTAACCTGTGTTCCTCAGGGCCACATCAGTGTGACAAGGAGGTGCCATGGGTTGGTTTGGGCAGATTGGCACCTATGGGACAAGAAAGGACTGTCACGTTGGAGCGACAGGAGGCAGTCGGAGATGTGAGTCATCTCCCCAAGAAAGCCATCAGAAAGACTTCCCACGTGTCATATGGAGGGGACAGGGACGTTTTCACAGCATGCTCCAGAAGTGTTGTTTTTTTGAGATATTCTGAGTCTGAACAACTTCCAGAACTAAGGAGCAGGGCACAGCAGACGTGTATACTTCCAAAGAGACCTCCGTAATGACCGCACTGGGGATGCTGACACCCTCCATACTCCAATTTCTTACCCCTGACAGATCTTGTATTTTTCAAAAAACAAAAAAAAAAAAGGTTTTTAATTGATATTAATATGGGGAGCCACTTTTCCCTTTTCCCTTTTCATTCCCCTCCATTCTACACATGAAAAATTTGCAAGTGTTGTGAAAAATGTCCCCCATCCACTGACAAACACACATTAATGATCATTCATTTATAATATGCAAAGGGCTGGACATTCTGACAACAGAGAAGTTATGTTTGGCTTGGAAAGCTGAAGAGATGTGGTTTGGGGAAGCAGAGATTTGGTTGAAGAGCAGAGATGGAAGAGCCTTCCTGCAGCATCCATCCCCAACCCAACAAGCTGTGTGTTAACTGTGAGCCTCTACCAGACCCCAGCTGGGAAGCACTCACGCAGTGCCACTGAGCAAACGTTTTGGTAAGCCACCAAAAGCAGCAAAGCCCATTGCCTCCTGCTAGGTGCCAGCATGAGCTGTTTCAGGCTGTGGCTTGATGCCAGGTTTCAGGCTGTAAATGTTTGCTTTGTCCTGCTAAAGAGCAGAGTTCCCAAAGGCTGCAGGGAAAAGTATTTCAGTCCATTCCATTGCATGCATTTCCCTGAAGCGCCTTAAAACATCTACCCAGTGCATTGTAGCTCAGTCCATAATCATTCAATCAACTTGTATGATGTCAAATGCCACCACAGAGACACCTCCAGGGACGTGTCTCTAAGGCCAGGCTGGATGGGGCAGCATGATCTGGTGGGGGGCTGGGGCTGGGGGGCTTTGCGATCCCTTCCAACCCAACCATGTTGTGGTTCCATAATCTTTAAGGACCCTTCCAACCCAACCACTATGTGGTTCTGTGATCTTTAAGGACCTTCCAACAATTCTGTGATTCTATGATCTTTAAGGACCCTTCCAACCCAACCACTATCCCAACCACTATGTGGTTCTGTGATCTTTCAGGACCCTTCCAACCCAACCATTCTGTGGTTCTATGATCTTTAAGGACCCTTCCAACCCAACCATTCTGTGATTCTATGATCTTTAAGGACCCTTCCAACTCAACCACTAGTCCCAACCACTATGTGGTTCTGTGATCTTTAAGGACCCTTCCAACCCAACCATTCTGTGGTTCTATGATCTTTAAGGACCCTTTCAACCCAACCATTCTGTGGTTCCATAATCTTTAAGGACCCTTGCAACCCAACCATTCTGTGGTTCTATGATCTTCAAGGACCCTTCCAACCCAACCACTGCATAGTTCTGTGATCTCATACCACAGCATCCCAGCACGTCCTTCTCAGTTCTCTGCTCGCTGGGTCTGAGCTGTGCCTGTAATGAGGCATCTTTGCATCTCTCATTAAACTCCTGCCAACTTGGTTTGCTGTTTTCCTCATCGCACCCTTCCTATTGCAAAACCGCGGTATTTATACCTATAGCTCCCCTAGGGAAAAGAATAAAAAAACACACCTAGACACCCTTCTGCTCTTGCAGATGTGCAGCTGGCTGCAAGAACTGCTCTGAGGGCTGCGGATGCTGCAATCACCAGGAAGCAGTGTTTCCTTTACGGCTTTCTATAAGAATGTGGCTTTGGGTGCTATGCAACGATCCCACTGCCAATAGCACCCTTCTCTTTGCCTGGGGCTGTTTTCCATGGGGGATTTTTGGGGGGAAGAGGGAAAACCTGCAGTGAGACCACATGGCTGGAAATGACTTTCCCTGACTTTCACAGGCTCCTGCAACAAGTTTCCCAAGTGATGCTTTTGGGTGTTTGTAGGGGGAACAGGGCAGCACTACAGGCACCCCACAGCACAGAAGGGATGGGACGAAGGGAGGAGGGCTTGTGCACAGCGCTATTTGCACAACACACCTCTGGAGCATCGTACCCCAAGGGGAGCCCCCTCCCCATCCCGCTGCTCGCGTCGCTCCTTGCTCTATGCAATCCCCCAGCCTTAAATAGGACCCACAGCCCCAGCTCCAAATACTGCCCCGCAGCCCGGGAGGGTCCGGCGGCAGGGCAGACTCACCATGCGGATCTGTGTGCTGATGAGGAGGTACGGCATGATCCCAGCGCTAGCACCGCAGCCCCGGGGCAGTGCCCGGGGGAGGCTGCGTCCCCTCCAGTCCCGCCCCCGCTCCGCCCGAGGGAGGAGGTGGCCGCGATGCTCCCTCCCCGGGGGACCGGAGCGGGGGAGGGGGGTGAGGGAGGTGCGGAGCTTTGTGCAAGGATCTTGGCTCTGCTGGGCCACAGAGGGATGGGCAATAGGGAGGAGATGTGCAGGGAGACATGGGGATAGAGAGAAGAGGGAAAGGGACAGAGAGACAAAGGAGAGAAGTGATGGATAGGGATATGATGGACAAGGAGATGAAGGATGAAGATGATGGATAGGAAGATGTTGGATAAGAAAATGATAGACAAAGGGGACAAAGGACAGGATGAGGGGCAGAGAGATGAAGGACAAGGTGATTACGGAGACAAGGAACAGAGAGATGAGGGTTAGGGAGGTGATGGGCAGGGAGACAAAGGACAGAGATAAGATATAGGGGGGTTGGTGGACAGAGAGATGAAGGATAGGAAGATGATGGACAGACAAAGAACAGAAAGAAGATGGATAGGGAGATGAAGGACAGGAGATGATGGCTCAGGGGTGATGGAGCAGGAGATGATGGACAGAGATGTGACAGACAGGGTTACGGCAAGGAGATGAAAGACAAAGAGATGAAGGACAGGTAGATAAAGGCCAGGAGATGATAGCCTAAGAGGCAGTGGGCCAGGAGACATTGATATTGAGACAATGACCTGGGAAATGATGGATAAGATGATGAACAGGGAGAAGGACAGGGAGGTGAAGGATACAAGGATGAAGGTTGGGAGATGCAGGATAGGAGATGATAGTCCAAGAAGCAACAGGAGACACTGAATAGTGAGACAATGATCTGGGAGATGATGAACAGGGAGATGATGGACAAGAAGGTGATGGACAGGGAAACTAAGGACAGGGAGATAAAGATTGGGAGATGAAGGATGGGACATGATATCCCAGGAGGCAGTGGACCAGGAGACATTGGACAGAGTGACAATAAACTGGGAGATGAGGGACAGGGAGACAAAGGACTGAAAGATGATAGATAGAGAGATGATGGACAGGGAGATGATGGGCAAGGTGAGCCCCAGTCCTTGCCGCTTTTAAATATGGTGGTTTAAATCCCTTCAAAATGTGAGGGGAAAAAGTCCCTCCCCATCTTGATCAGCAACTGCTAGCATGGCACAATTAATTCCTAATTTCTTACTGATCTTCAGAAACAAGCTCAGAAACAAGCAGCTCAGGGGGAATTCAGAAGGCTGTTCCCAAGTGGCTGGGGCATGCTGTGTCCTTCCTGCCTGACCTGGGGCCTGCTTCCCTGCAATGCCACAGTTACTGATTAACCCCAGCGGGGACTGAGAGAGAAATTCCATATTTCTACTCGATAGTCTAAAGGGAATGCTCCAAGAAAGCCAGGTTTTGCTGTTGTTCCTGTCATGGTCATTAGTTTTGATTTGACAAAACAAGAGAACTAATAGACATCGGTGTTTTCATCTTCCTAAAATGTGCTTGGGATATTTCACCCCTTGGGTTACACATCCACACCTCCCTGCTAAAGAAGGTCTTCCTGAATTCCCTGGTGTGAAAACAACCCAAAAGGTTATTCCTAAGATTTATTTCCCTATATAAACCTGTGTTATTTTCACTTATTTATTTATTTTATTTTTTTGGCCCTATCACCCAACAACTGATAAAGAAGTGCTTTCTCTGCTGGTTTCACCTCAGTTGTTTTTGCTTCCTACACCCCAAATCCATCACCCCACAACCTGGACCAGATGATCTCTGCTGTGACAGCGTTCCCATCCCGAGGGAGCCCAGAGCTGAAATCCAGACCCTTGGATCTTTCTGCAAATTAAAGAAATATGTATATATCCAGGGCTCTTGTGGAGTGGCAGGCTGCCCAGCGCTCACTCTCACTGCTCAGTTTGGCTCCTGCAAGGCTCTTTTTAAAAGGAGGAGGGGGAATAAAAGAGAGGAAAAAGAAAACAGAGCCTGCACACGATATTTTGATATCAGATTTCTCGTTGAGAAATCAAAACCTGGGAGACAGCCCAAGTGCTTTGCACGGCGATGGCGTGAGAGCAAGCTATAAAACACAGCGCAATGTGTCTCAGTGGTGCCATTCATCATTGAAAAGCAGTTATTGCCCCATGGCATGGCTCTGAGCCATCTGCTTAAAGTCAGACATGGACAGCAAGAATTTGCTTGAAAGAAAGCAAAAGGCTTTTTGGCAAAAGGTTATCTGCGGCCATAAATCCCTTACGCACAAAGTGACATTAAAGAACATTGAAGAACTCTGTTTTTCTCCTTCTGACAGCAGTGGCTTTTTCTAATTACCACTCTTCTTTCTGCAGTACCAGTCGAATTTCTTGCCTGGAATATCAGTGATTAATGGGATGGAGGCAGCATTTCCTGACAACTCAGTTGTCCTGAATTTAAGGTATGGTTCTGCTTCTGGAAGGTGAATCACACCATGGAAGGTGAACAAACTTCTGATCAAAGAGAAATCCCAAAAATGTATTGTAAAACTGATTGAATGGCGTTGCTCATCCTCTAGGGCTGCTGCTGAGAATCCCCACCCTTGGGTTGGAGTAACAGGACATGTTTAATCGATCTTCTAGCTGGAAAATAATATACTTTGCAAGTTGTTGAAGTTGTCACTACTTTTCCTTCAGCTGTTCTGAGAAAAGGCATTTCTAGTTGTAATCTCGGTGTATGCAACCAGACAGGGAACCATTTCACCCATAGTTGACTCATGTGGAATGGAAAAATCTAAATCTGAAAACCTTGAGCCCGTGATTTCACCATTTGTGTTATCATTAATATTTCCCTTGTCTTACACAGAGCCAACTTCCACCTAACATACTGCAATCACAACCCAAGAGTGAGCAGTTCTCCACACCTCCTGTCTCACAACAAGACCTACGAATGGTCTGCTCTCTAAAATAACCATCATCTATTCCCACTGTGGTACTCAGCATCTTAATGCTATTTTTTGCTATTTTTGTCCTCTGCTCCTCAAAGCAGACCAGAAAAGAGTGAAGTCTGAGAAACGTACATGCCTCCGTTGCTCTCCCAGAGTCCTGAGCCATCCTTTAGGGCATGTTCTGAACCCCAAAGCTCGCTGGCTGGTGGACCAAGTCATCTTCAAGCACCTCTGCGGGGGGGATGAGGAGCCTGTGCTGCACTAAAAGCTTTGATATTCCAAGAACACTGTGCTTAATGTAAAACTGATGCACGTGAAAGTGATTGCATTTCTTTTTAATAGCATCCCTAATCACTAAAGAAGTCATTCATCCACAGCATTGGGTCCTTGCAATCCGCTGGTTTTGATCCTGCTCCAGATGATGCTCATTTTATCCAGAGCCCCATCATGTTCCATAACTTACCGTGTGGTTTCACCAGTGATCTATAAATTCATCCCCTCTCTCCAACTCCAGCAAAAAGATTTGTGCTGAAGAGGCAGAGGGCATTATTACTCTCTTTGTTTCTAAAGGTTGTAATGACAATAACAAAACTGTGGTGCAGTTTAGGGGCTTGTTTGCAAGGGCTGGCAAGGCAGATCAAGAGATACTACTATGTGAGAAGCTGGAGCTGTTGTGGTGATAAACCCAGAGGGGCTTATGAAAACCAAAAAGAAAATGAGAGCCACGGAGATTTCAGATCTTCACAATGCTTCACCAACATAGGGTTGTTATCTGCTGCATTACAGGGGTTAAAGGGAAAGAGCAAAGCAGCTCAAGCAGAACCTATTATTTCTGGGAATCATTTCCTTCAAAAAGCTTGTTTTTATTACTTTCATTAAATTTCAATGCAAGACAGGCAGGAACAATACAGCTGCAGCATGGTTTTTCTCTGATACCATCTTTAATATCTGCAGGACCACGGATTTGTGCTGCCTTGGCTTGTACCTAATAAGCAGGCAAAGAAATTCAGCTTCCTGCCTCCATGTCGAACGTGCTGGGCTGCACAGCCAGAGAAGCGTTCCTGCGTTTGTCACTCGAAATGCCTGCATCAGTTGGAAAGTGTCGGGCAGGTTGGTGGCTCTAGGGTTTGTCGGGTGCGAGCTGCGGCTGCAGGGACTGCGTTGGCGGTGACGTAGCTGGAGGAACTGGGGTCGCGTGGTACAGCTGTAGGTGCAGGTACAGGTGTAGATTTAGGTGCAGGAGCAGCTGTAGGTGGAGGTGCAGATGTGGGTATAGCTTTATGTGTGGATACAGGTACAGGTGCAAGGGAAGGTACGTACAGCGGTACCGGCGTAGACATAGAGACTACTTCTCAATCGCTTCTCCCAGCTCCCCGTCGCGAAATGATGACGTAGAGTATAACACGTGATCACCCGTGACGTCATCCGCGCGCCGCCCGCTGTTCTGTGGGCAACATGGCGCGGCCCGGGCCAGGCCGCCTGGCGCTGGGGCTGGCGTTGGGCGCGGCGGCGGCCGCGGGCCTTGGCCTCAGCCTGCTGTGGGCACTGCGGCGGAGGCGGCAGCGGCGCGGCTGGCGGCGGGGCGGCGGCGGCGGCCGGGAGGCTGTTGGGGAGCGGGCCGGAGGCACGGCGGGACTCGGGGACGGCGGCGCGGAGGCTGCGGGGAGTCGGAGCCAGGGTAAGGCCCGGGGCAAAACCGCAGGGAGGACCCTCTGATTCCTTCCCACGTGTACGGCTGATGACTGGCAGCTGTTGAGCAGTCGTCGTGGCGCTCTGTCAAAGCCATCTGAACGCACCTGCTCTCCTGTTACTGGAGGATGCCAGAGTTCTTGGGTAGCTCATTTCAAGTAGGTCATTTAGTCCAACCAATCAGCCCATCATCACCATGCCCATTAAACCATGCTCAAGCCCAGTGAAATTATGTCTTTTTGTGTCTCTCCTACTATTTTAATACCCATATGTCTTAATACAGAAGCGTGTGGAATAGAAACTAAACTTATTTTGCAGTAAGGTGTTTTTAAAAAGGAGCAGTTTGCCCATCTGCTGTGGTCTTTGTGGTGTTCAACATGGATGTTGCATGTTTTCTAAGTGTTTCACAAGGGGGTGTCTGTAGAAGTGTTGTTGAAAGAGCTCATGGAATCGCTTGAGTTTGAAGGAACCTTTAAAGATCATCTAGCCTAATTGCCCTGCAATGAACAGGGACACCTACAGCTCAATCAGGGTGCTCAGGTCCCTGTCCAGCCTGACCTTGAATGTTTCTGGGTGTAAATTCTACTCACCCCTAGTTAGCATTGCGGGAGTGTTTAGTGTGACTGCATGCTGATGTCAGAATGGAATGGTAAACCAGTGCAGGAACCAAAAACCCCAGGCCAGGGGGCAATATTCAAGATTAAACTTTATACCCTCTGTTTTCTGAAGACGAAATTGAACTGACGTTTCCTATGAGAAACACTTTCCCATTTGTATCTGAAAACCCATTTTTTCTGTCTTGTTTTCTCAAAGCTCTGCCCAGAAAGTCAGTTCCTGTAGAGGCAGGAGATTGTGCCGTGTATGCACCTCTGTTAACGCATGGCGAGCAGGTCGATGTGCTGGACCGCCTGGATTTCGTGCTGACAAACATCTCAGAGCTGAGGAAGGAAGTGGAGGAGCTACGAAACAGCCTGCAGCACCTCGCTGCTGATATTGTGGGTGAAGTCAGGTGAGCATCTGCCCTTCTCGTTTTGTCATCTTTTGTCTGCTGTTGTACGTTTGTGTTCTACAGCACAGGAAAACACTGTGATCAGTTCAGTGTCTGTTAAATGGAAAGTGGAAAAGGTGGAAAAACCGTCTCTTTAGTTTCCACTGCCATTACGTCTTGGCAGTGAGATTATGTTGAAACAATACCACATGCTAGGTCCTGCGCTTTGGTCACAGCAACCTCATGCATCGCTATAGGCTTGGGGCAGAATTGCTGGCAAACTGCATGGAGGAAAAGGATCTGGGGGTATAAGTCAGCAACTGGCTGTTGACTAGTAGTGTGCTTGCGTAGCTAAGGCCAGTGGCATCCTGGCTTGTATCAGAAATCATGCAGCCAGCATGAGCAGGGGGTGCTCATCCCTCTGCACTCAGCTCTGGTGAGGCCACATCTTGAGTACTGTGTTCAGTTTGGGGCCCTTCACTGCAAGAAAGACATTGAGGTCCTGGATCATATTCAGAGAAGGGCAACAGAGCTGTGAGGGGACTGGAGCACAAGCCTTATGGGAAGCGGCTGAGGGAACTGGGATTGTCTGATCTGGAGAAGAGGGGGCTCAGGGGAGACCTCACAGTTTTCTACAACTTCCTGTTGTAGAGGTTGTGGCAAGGTGGAGGTTGGCCTCCTGAGTATCAGTGACAGAACAAGAGGTGATTGATAGCATCGAGTTATGCCAAGGGAAGTTCAGGTTGGATATCAGGAAAAATCTCAGAAAAAGCGGTTGGGCATTTGAACTGGCTGCCCAGAGAGGCGATAGAGTCACTCTGGGGGGTTTCAAGAAATGTAGAGATGTGGCACTGAGAGGCATGGTGGAGTTGAGTCAGGGGTTGGACTTGATGATCTTAACCTTAATGATTTTGTGCTTTTGTATTCTACAATGTGTTTCAGAATTCCTTTGTTCACATAGGAAAGCGTGTGATAAAATTATCCTTTACTGTGTGGATTTCAGTGATCAGACTTGATTTAACTGTAGTATACATTCTTTGCTGTATGGTTATGGGGTGTTTGTATAAGCTAGAGCAAATCATTTTGTGAATTCTTTGGGGATAGAGCAAATTGGAGAGAAACTGCTGGAGAGCAGCATGGAAGCAGAACAGCACAATATCAAGTGCTCATTTGTTCTTCTTTTTGCCTCTCTTACAGGTCCCATCTGGAAGAAACCCAGAGAGTAACACGCCGAAGGCGGTTCCCATTCCACAGAGAAAGAAGTGATTCCACAGGGTCCAGTTCAATTTATTTCACTGCTAACTCAGGAGCAACCAACACAGACGATGGAGAAAGCGAAGGCGGGTAAGGCAAACACCGTGTTGGTGGCAGCTTTTGTAGGTGCTGGTGTCCAAATGCTTATTTCTGAGCAGTTTTTAACGTGAAGGTGGGTTTTGGTTGTTTTTTTTTTCTTCCTCCATTTGGCCTGAATTGTAACTTTGGAATACAGATACCTATGTATATATATTTGGATAACATCTTGAAGGATGCTTGATGAAGCCTGATAAAGTTCCCTGAGTATCTGAACGACAGAGCACAGATCACAGCAAACACACACACAGATGCAAAACCTCTGAAGGTTTGGACTAACACAAAATGTGAGAGTTGGGAGCATCAGGAGTCCATCATTGTTGTATTATGGGTGATCAGGAGCTTTTGCTCCATTTTTTTTTTATTATATGGGGGTAAAATTTCCATACAATAAAAAATACACTGTAGAGGGTCTAGAAAACTTGAGAAAGCCGAAATATGTTCATGTTAACTAAGGTGTCCTTAGTGTGGAGTATTTCTTCTAGATTTTTCTCAGTATGGCGCATTGATCACTTATGTTGCTTAGGTTCTTAGACTTCAAAAACAGATGAAAACACACAAAAAAAATCCAGTCTAAGTGCAAACACAGATAATAGACAGAAAGCAAGAGATCTGCTCCGTACTCGTGTATGTAAATGGTATGTAAATGTTTTCTAAAGCAAGCAGTGCTGGCACTAAACGGCTTCCCAAAGATATGAAATGTAAGATGAAGACAGAATTTTGTTACAGAATGGAGAGAAAGTCGGGATTTGGGCGTGCAGTGCTGCTTGGTAGCAGCCAAATGAGCAGCAAGCAGTACAGACTGGCACTTCATAACACGGGTTTGTAATCAGAGCACAAAGCTGCCATTGCTGTAGCAGCCTCCTAGAACAAAGGACGTGGATCTGTGGGAGAACAGGCTTTGTTGCTTCCATTAAAATGCTGCGGTACTGTCTCAGCCAGTGGAATTTTAGAGGCGGGAAAGAGCTGATGAGGTCTCTGTCAGGTTATAGATGTGCTTCATTGATCTGAAGTGAGTGCTGAGTGTTCATAAAAAAAGCAGAATTTGGAGTAAGTGATTCACGGCAGTGTGACATTTAAGAAGGCTAAATAACTAATTTTAAAATGACAGGCCCTGTGCTAGCTGGTTAATAATACGTGTGTTCAGTTATCAGGTTTCCAACAGATATTTTGTAAAGCACACTGAATAGGAAGAGTGTTTTTCAACAAAAACCTGTCCTGAGTGGCACCTGACCATTAGACATCTATAAATTATGCTAAGGGCCGGGGAGGATCCTGAGGTTTGCTCAGGCTTTCACCTTGGAGGACCTTAAATGAAGTGTGGAGCATGGGATGTGTTTTCCTGTAGAACCTCATTGCTATATGGGGTCCTTGCCATCACGTTGCTATGTGATGGTAGGTGGAGTTTTCACTTGGTGCTTAACATATGTAAGTAGGTTTAGTGGCTGGTGTGGAGAAATAGTGGATAAGCTCTCATCTGATTTGATTTAAAATAAGTTTGAATAGAGCATCATGTCACTCTGGTCCAGTTTGTCGTGTATAAATAGGGATAATGTCAGTCTGTTCAGCAGTGTTGTCTTCCACAACCTTTGAACTTCTTGGGAAACAAACAAAGCTTTTTAGCAGCTGCTAGGAGGAAGAATAAAACTACCCTCAGCAGATACAGTTCAGCCATGTCTTCATTTCTGATAGTTACATTCTTCTAATGAGGTTCGGAAAGGGGGAGGAAACAGTCACGTTTCAGCTTTATTTTATAAACCACATGGGCATAAGCATCTTCTCTGATTTCATACACAATTGGCAAAAATCATTACAAGTTTTCATGAGCCTGAGGATCTTGGGTTGCTGCACAGTTTAATTTCTGCCTGTTGTTTTGGCAGTGCTTTGGTCTTCTGGGTTTCTTTGCTTCCTTCCATGTGCTTTATGGTTCCAAATAATACGTTTTCATTTTCCATCAGGATGTGTGCCAGCCGGAGGCCTCAACATACAAAAGCACTTAAGAACTTTCCTTCATCGTAAATTTGAGGAAAACAGTTGGATAGCATCTAAATCCTGTAATCTGCCTAAAAACTCTTGAGTTTATGAAGTTACATACGGCATTACCTCTCTTTTTAAGCTAGCAGCATCTTGTATGTGCAGTCTTGGAGAAAAACCATAGGAGGAAAAAAGGGGTATTGTTGCTTGTTTTGAAGGACCATGTTGTATTTCAGCGTGGAAAATGGTTTTCAGCTGAAGTGCTGAAATCTTTGCAGCCACCAGGAAAACGCTGTAGTGAAGCAGCATCCCTGCTGCAGAGCCCACAGGATGGGATGGGAAATAATGAATCAGGCTCGATGTAAACAGCAAGGAGAATTGCCAGAGTTTTTGTGAAGTGCTGAAAATGAAGTAGTCTGGGGAGCTAATAACAGCATTGCTAAGAAAATACCAAGAAATCAAGCTTTTAACTCAGTCTGAAATAGACCCACAGCGGTGTCACCTGCATGGTTGCTACACCATCCATTAAATTCATTGCTGCCTACTTAGACTTCAGCACGCTGTCTTGCGTTTGGCTTTGCAGTGGTAAGATTGATTGTTACTTTATTTTGCATCTTAATTTTTCACTACGAAATTGTACTTTTTATGGATGAGGGCTGGAGGCGATGCTGAGTGTGGGTTTTTATTTACCCTCTACCAGAGAGGGAAATGCTTGAGCAAAAAAGGGATGGTTCTTGGAAACTCGAAGATTTGATAGCCAGATGTGTTTTGTTATCTGCATGTGGCTAAATGAGTGTCACTGCTTTCTTTAGATACAGAGCCTGCTCACATATCTCTGTCTCCAGACAAAGACAACTTCACACACAGAGCACGGGGCTCTGCCTTGGAGAACAGTGAAAAATTCAACCAGGACGAAGGGAGTTGAGCTGTAGTTACTCATTACCTCCAGGCTGCGATGGCTTTTAATCCTAAACAAAGTTTTCAGTATGTGGTTTGGGCACAGTTTATTTGGTAACAACTGCAAACATCCCCTAGTATTAAGTATTTATGGGATTTGAAGTATCGTGCTTCAGAAGAGAGCCTTCTATCTGAATACAGAAGTGCAGATTTCTTAAGTTCCTGGGTAACTTGGGCTTATTCTTTGATCAAATGCTCAGAGATAAATGTGAAGGGAGGGGGAAATAATTTTAAAGAAACTTCTTTATCTATTAAACTGTTTGAAGCTACGTTCTTACACCTGGGGCCTAGTTATGTAAGCAAACATCATCCTGCAGTGGTATGAGTCAGTATGTAATGCTGTTTAAATGTGCCCATGTGTGATTTGGGGGAGCTCAGAATCTTTGCTCTGAGCTTTATCCTGTGTTGTTTGACTAATTTAGCAGCTAATCATTGCTCGCAGGATGCCTTTCTGTGGCTCATCTGCCGTTTCCTTGCTTGACTTCTTCTCGAGTGAAATAGTTCAGGTCTCTCCTCTCCTGTTTTGTGCTGTTTCAGATGTCGCTGTGAACAAGCCGCTTTGTATTTAGCACTCAGACAAGAAGGTGAAGGTAGTAGATACTGCCAAAACAGCCACTGTGTCTGAAATTCCTTGGAACAGGCAAAAAAAACCTCAAATTCCATTTTCTACAGTGTGTTGTATCTTTTGTTAAAGTTCACTTTCATAATTCATACGTTGAACTGAATTGTTGCATCTCTGGTTCTAGTTTGTTTAGTTTTATATTAAGAGACCTAAGATAAAGTCATGCAGACATTACATGGGCACTTGTGACTGAGCTCTACGTAAATTTGGGGGGGCTTTCTTTCTTTCTTCAGCTTTTTGTGGTTGTGTTACTTGAGAAATAACGAATGGTGTCATTTGGGAGACTTGAGTTGCACGGTACTCTCTGGGCTAAACTAAGATATACTCCTCTATTAAGGAAGGGTTTTTTTTGTGTGTGCCATCTGTGTCCCAGCATAGCATCTCCACCAACTAATTTTCTAATACGTTGTGGGTTTTTTTTTTTCTGAAAGGTACACCACGGCCAATGCTGAATCTGATTATGACCGAGAGTCTGAGAAGGAGAGTGAAGAAGGAGAGGACGAACTGAGCTGTGAAACAGTGAGAACAGCAAGACGGGATTCCCTGGATCTCGTCAACGAGGATGAAACGCATTTAATCCTCGATTCCTCGCTGGATGAAGGGCTGGGCCAGCTACTGCAGCAGGCAGACCACTTGCACAGTGGAGATGAGCAGGAGAAGAGAGAGGGATTCCAGCTGCTGCTGAATAATAAACTGGCGGTAAAAGTTGCCTTTTTGTATTTTCCAGCAGTGATTTGTGGCTTAGCTAAATAGATGGGAAAGAGGAAATCACGTTTCTTAGCAGGGTCCAGTCCTAAGCAATGGCTGGGCCAGCTTCCAGTTGCCCTCTTTCTCAGGAGCAGCTTGGAACAAGCTTGAAGGTCAAAACTGCTCAGGCTGCAGCAGCAGACAGTTCCATTTGCTGCCTGACCTGGAGCTCCATGTCTCCTCGTGTCTTCTCTTTCCCTGAGAATATATTGTGTATGTGTGAAACGACAGCACGTCGTAAGCTCAGTAAACTTGTAGAGAGCATTGATAGCACTGGGTTTTTGTCACCTTAAAGTTTGCATGGTGATGTACCCAGCACTGAAATACGACTACATCTGTTTCAGGCATGCCTGTCCCTAGCACTGTCACCCTCTGTTGGTGCTTTCTTAAGCCAGTAAAGGCAGCTTGTCAGGTTACCAGCCTTTTAAAAAGCAAAACTTGTATTACCTCTGTGTGTAATAGAGGGAAAGCAATAAAAAACTGATTTGGGCTGAGTTCTTGTTCCAAGGAAATTCTTTTTTTCCATCACGTCAGAAGTAAATGGCAGGCCTGTCAGCTTCTCACATTCTTTTGTATGCTTCTTGTATTTACAGTGCTATTGTAAAATAAATCAGGCTGTTGGGTGGCTGCGTTTCTAAGTGTTTTTGTTGTTCTAGTTTTTCAAGTAAACTAGCATTTGTCAGAGCGCAGCTACTCCAGAATCAGTGGTGTACCTATAGTACAGCATTTGGTTCAAGAATGATCCAAGAACTGAATATGTGATTGCTGGCAGAAACATGGAAACGGTACCGTTCCATTTGTGGTTTTAATTAAGTGGGAAGGTTTGAGGTTGTTTCTTTTTTTTCCACTCTTTCGAGGTTAGTGCTTAAAAAAGAATGGCCCTGGTGTGACCTTCAGAGTGAAGGAGCGCTCTGCTGGAAGCCAGCAGTCATTAATCCTGTTCCTTAATTATAAATCTGGCTACTGTTTGCTCTTTTGGGCATCTGCTTCAATTCTCATACCAAGGACTTTTAAGGTTTCAACAAAAATGTCCCTACAACTGCCAGTATGTGTATTTGATTTTCTTTTTTCTTCTCATACTCCTTGTCAGTGGCAGAATGGGTGGTTTACCTGGCTGATGTATCTCATTTATGTTTTTACTGCAGTATGGAGACCAGGGAGACTTTCTTTGGCGCCTGGCCCGAGCACACAGCGACATGTATGATATCACAGAAGACACAGATGAGAGGAAATCATATGCGTCTGATGGTAAGGAATTGCGTGTTCTAGGCAAGGGAAAGGGCCTTTAATCCTGAGTTAAAACGTTGCTTTCTGAAAGGCAGTGTAAGTAGACGAAGGGCTTGTGTAAAAGTTGGTTTGCCAAGCCTATTTCATATATATATACCCTGTCTGATAGTAAGATAAGCAGATTACAGCATAAACTTACTTAACTTTTTGTTGCTGACGCTTGCAAGTATAACAAAAAACCAAGTTTAAAATGTGTATTTCTTACTGAAATCAGTTTCATTTCTTCATTCTCCTTTATTTCAACGGTGGTTTGTCTTCACGAATGTAGATGGGTCAGAATAAAACAAAAAAAATCGTTTTTTTTTACTTGAAAGATGTGCAACAAAAGATGCTATTCGAAATTGACTCTGTCCTAAATGATGTCTATCTAGTGTACAAATAACTAAATAGAATAGTTTAATACTGTACCTAAATAATTGTTATTTTCTGGAGACCATTGTAGCCATTTGCAATGTGAAATTTTAACTTCTGTTCTGATAGTTTCTTTGCCTTTTGTAGGTGCTTATTCCTACTTCTTGTTGAGACTGCAGGCTCTTGAAGGAGGGGCGGGGGGGAAAGAGTGGGCAAACAAGATCAAAAGCTGTGAAATGAATCAGAACAAAACCATTGCAAACTCCTGTTTTCTCGTCACGTTGAGGAAGATATTTTCGTTACATGTACTTCCAAACAGGGTGAAACCATGCTGACAGGTCAACATAATTTGCTACTGTGTTTAAAATTTGCATGAGCTCGGTATTGCTGCCAGAGTGTGACATTCTGTGGGGATGTGGCTTCACACTGGGAGCTGAGCTCTGCTGTGTCGCTCTCTCGCTCCCCCTCCTCAACAGAAAAGAGGGAAAAAGTGGAATGACAAAAAAGCCTGTGAGTTGAGGACAGGGAGAACACAAGCTATTGTAATTAATTGCCTATTGCTAATAGAGCAGTGAGAACTCCAAGCAAACTGAAACCACCTTTCCCTCATCCACCCTCTGTGTTCTCCTTGAAGTGGTGCAGGGGAACAGGAAATGGGTTCTGCAGTCAGTCCAGAACACCTTGTCATCCCCCTGCTCCTTCATTTTCACTCTCATCCTGCTCTGCCATGAGCTCCCCTCCATGAACTGCAGCACTACTGCTCAGGAACACCTCCTGCCCTCCTTCTGCACTGACCTTGGCTGCTGCAGGGCTGCTTCTCTCCCACTTTCTCACTCATCTCTCCCAGCAGCTGTTGCACAGTAGTTTTGCCCTTTTATCAACATGATTTCTCAGAGGCACTCTGGCCAGCAGTGGGTCCTTGTAGGATCTCGCTCTTAGCTAACAAGGGGCAGCTGCTGGGCTCTGCTCACAGAGACCCCTCCTGCAGCCCCTGCTACTATCAAAACTTCATCATTGAAACCCAGTACAACAGGATGTTTTTGAGCCCAGTATTATAACGCTGACAAATATATAACTTTTCATGCCATTCTGTTATTGTGCTCTTAACAACTTTAAAGAAGGAAGTTGAAAAGTGACTGAGTTTCTTATTTGCAGGGAAAGAAGAACTGGAGGTTGCCTTTCAGAAATGGGATCAAAGTGCTGAGTGTCATCAGTGGTATGTAACTCTGAGTTTTGTTTTTAAGAAGCATAGGGGACTGCTGTGAACTGACCTGCATTTAAAAGCTTGGAAAAAAATAACAGAAAGCTCATTTGCTTTTAGGAGGAGTGTACACACTAATGCTTTTTTTTAGCTGTTAAAAAGCCATTTTTACCAGCTTTGATTGATTGTCATAATGAACGTCTTGATGGACAGCAGGTTTTGTTGCAGTTGTAACCTTTGCTTTGCTTTGCTTTTGCCTCTTTGATTATGAATTTCTCTGTGACAAGATGAAGTTCTCTTGTAGTAGAAAGGCTTCTGTGCATCTGCATCCAGCGAGGCAGGGTGGTGGTGATAGTGAAGGATGCTTTCCTATGCAGGCTTGAAGAAATACTATGGGTTTTAGGTGAATTTGAATTAGTACAGCGAGCTCTATTAAATTTAGCTCCAGTGGAAATTCAGCAATCTAAAACTGCCTTGTCTTTGTTCTGCTTGTAGGCTCAGTGCATTTATTTTGAAAAGGTGAAACGAATGAAAATTCTCTTTAGAAGCTTTCCAGGGAATGCTGAAATTTCTCTTTCAGAAAGTGGTGGAAGATTTACTTAAGCAGCTGGCTTTTGGGCCCCACGTCTGTGCCTTTTGGCACAGAAACTCCATCAGCACCACTTCGTTATTGCGCAGACCCTGGGAAAATGCATGTTTGAACATCCTGGGTGTAGAGGGGCTGCCAAAAGATGTCTTGACACAGATAAGTTGCAGAGAGCTGGTTCCTGAGTTTGAGCCCTCAGTGTGGTGGAGGCTTGCTTTTATTTTCTTTGACAAGTCCTCTGTTTCCTTTGGTCCCTTTTCAGATCCCTGTAGAGTGAGATGTGTGTCATTGAAAGCCAAAGCTCACAGCCAGCTGCACAGCTGTGGGGGCAGTCTTGGGAGTTACATATTAAATATCTATGATTTTTTTTTTTCCTTTGTGTTCCTCCAACATTCTTGGGTTAATTGTTGGTTTTTACTCTGTTACTGACATTTCAGTAATGCTTTTCTGCACAGAGATGCTTGCTTTCTATCAGGAGTGATGTATTTGCATCAATCAGCGAGGCCTGTTAGCGTGGGCTCAGTGCTGTGCCAGTGTTCTTCCATTCGTCTTAATTCTGGAGGAAGGAGAAACATTATTCTCACCAGATTTTCAGTCTTCTGGAAAGTGTCTAATGGCTGTAGTCTGACCATGTGTGCTGCTTGTCACTCTGCAGAGCACTCTGGCTTTGAAGTGAGTTGAGATGGTAGTAGTAGCACCATATGGCTTTCTTTGTCCACAGATATATCTACGTGTAGATTTCTTTTTGCATGATAAAAGATGAAATGATCTGTAATTTAACCAAGCAGTGTCCATGTAAATGCTCCAGCTGCTAGGATTTCAGTATGGAGGCAGGGAAGCATTAAGGTACGCAAGCACAAGGAGGATGCAGAGCTGTTGGAGCGGGTCCAGAGGAGGCCACGACTGACATTTAAAATAGAGCAAAAGTGAAATCAATGTTTTTTATTAGAAGCCGTTGGGGAGACAGGATGCAGAATGTCTCTGCCAGTCAACGCTCTTCTCAGATGAGTAATTGGACGGTTGGACTCGATGATCTTGGAGGTCTTTTCCATCCTTGGTGATTCTTTGCATCTTTAATTCGGAGGATGGGTTGGACTGCTGACCTCTAAATGAAAGTATTTATCGTCTTGGCAAGATCATGCTTTTTAGCTCTTAGTAATGAAATGCTGTTCTCAATTAAAGCTTTGACATGAAGCAAGGGAGACACAACATAACTAATCTCTAGCATATTATGGTGCTTGGTGTTTTCTGCTAGGCAAACGTCTTGAAGGAATCTGTTTTTGTTGTTTCTTTTGGCTTTTATGTTGAGTTTTGAAGTTTCTAAGTCACTTTCGTACCTGAATTTTTGACATTTTCCACTGAAGGGTTCTAATTCAGCATATAATGCTGATAGCTTAACTCCATCATTCAGAGTTGTGTTGTGGCTGTAATGGGGTGTTCAGTGGTGTTTCTAATATGAAATGCAAGGCCTTGGGAGCTGAGCACACTGCTGTGCTCTCTGTACCTGTGTTAGAGCCTGTGCCTTCCTCTTCTCTGAACAGCTTTAGATCAAGACGGTTCTTGTCCAGTTGGACCTGTTCTTTTTCCAAACAGGAGGAAGGCTTCTGCACATCAGTATCTTGCTGTTAATTATGGAGAACAGCTGCAGAGAGGGCTGCTGGAGAAAGGAAATAGCAGAGCAGCATGTGGGAGTCCTGGGATTTATTGGAAATGAATATGTAACTACCTTTATCTGTCGCAGGAATAATTATTTGCTGTCATGAATAGAACAGGAAATTACTCCCTTTCCACCTCTGTCTGGGTCATGGGATGGTCACAAGCTGTTTTAATTACAGCCTCTCCTTACATTAATTAATTTTACTATGGCTAATGAAATGATGCTTCATACATCCAAAGGTGAATATATCTGAAAAATGTGGGACAAATCCTAATTCCAAAAGACACTGTAGTTTGATTTCCCTTTACTTGAGTAATGAGTAATGCTTAGAATTGAGTAAAGCTTATAATTACTTTCAGTTCACCACACTTTAGGAAAATGGGGGGGGAGAAAGTATATAATGATGATTTCCCTTCAGTTTGCAGTCCTTAACTCCCGCAGGCAGGAGCACAGAATTGAGTTTGCTGATAGATGATGGCCCTTGATGGACCTGTCTTCTGTTTGTGCAGTCCTTTTTTAATCACTTCCCGTTCCCACGCCATCCTCTGGTACAGATTCCATGTGTTCTTCACTCCTGTGATACAAACCATCCCCTGCCTAGTTGGCTTTAAGCTTATTAAGCAGGACATCGTCGTTGGAAGTGAAGCTTGTTTTTCCTCTCACTGTCTTGTGGTTATTGCTGTAATGAGTGACATTTTAAAGCAATAAGGGAAGAAAGAAATGCTGTGAACAAGAGGGGACTGCTGAGAGCTGGCTGAGGCAGCAGCAGTTGGAGCATGAGTGGCTGCAGCCTGGGATGCTTTGTGACTGGAAGGCTTTGGCAACATGAAAAGTGGTTTCTGAAAGAGAGAGAAAGCAGTAAGTGTCTGGGACCGTGTGAGCTAGCCTTGGGATCTGCCCAAATGCGGAGGAGAGGCCTTGCATGGATCTCCTGGGTTTTCTCAACGTTACATTTGGTACAGAGCTGCTATTGTGGTCGTTTGCTCTTGGAACCCAGCTGGTCCCAAAAGAGCCATCTCTTCAGAGCTGGTTGAAAGAGAGCTGAGATCTGATGAGCGCAGCACAGATAAGTCAGCCTGTGTGCAGTGGGACTGATCTCTGGCTGTGCTTTCTGTGTAGGCACCGTTCTGGAACACAGGAACATGTAAAGGTTGTGCTGAGTGTCTGACATAAGTAGTGCCTTTAGAATAGGTTTGTGTTGTGAGCTGCTGGATGCTTTACCAACTGTTCTTATGCTTGGGTACTCCTGTCTTGGCATTACCTGATTCTTATTTTTTGATACCGACATAAACGTGATTCTTTTGCTGTAATTGTAAAAGATCTCTCATCACAGAATCATGGAATCATTAAGGTTGATAAAGGCCTTCAAGACCGTTGCCACCAAGTCCAACCATCCAGCCATGCCCACTAACCCATGTCCCACCATGATCAGGTAGATACGATGCCCAATTAAATAATTTGCTTGCTAAATACGTTTCAGCTCATGAGTAGGAGGACAGCACAGGCTTGTAGGTTTGTTCTTGCTTGCTATTAGAGGTGGATGGAGAAGACATAGATTGTTTTACAAACCCATGCATTTTGCTGCTTAGACAGAAGTGTGTGACATCCTTATGAATGAAGCGAGGGAAAAGCTTAATCATTGTTAGTACCCCCTACCCATTTTGGTATGTGTTTGTAGTGCAACTTCAAGTACCTAAGAGCAGCCTTAAAAATGAGGGACATCGGGATTTAACTCTTTGTGGATTGCTGCCCAGAGCTGACCCATTTTGAGCTATGCGTCGATTTTGGGCTGAGCTTTTCTGCTTTTCTTGTGTTCCCCAGGTGGTTTAAACAGGAGATTCTATCAATTAGGGACAGAAGAGAATACAGCAAACAGGAATAGGCGTTGCAAGATATTGTAATGCAGAGGACGAAGAATAGCATGCAGCAAGAGCACCTGATGGCGTTCCCCGTTCTCAGGAAGGTCCTTCCCTTCTCCAGGGTTGTCAGCATCCTGGGCATCTCTGTGTCCTGAGCCCTGGAGATGCTGAAGAAGAGCCAGGGAAGTGAAAAGCTGTGAAAACTGTGGGCAGGAACAAGAGGAATTCTCAGCAGGGATAATTTCCTTCCTCTTTTTTCACTCCTCCTTTTGGAGACAGTGAAGTAAGTTGACATTTACAGTCTGTGGGTTGTTGTTTTATCTGTTAGACAAGAAAAAAGGGGAAAAAAAAAAAAGGGATGTCTTGTTTAAACTGAAACAAAGGCTGTTGGCTACAAATTGACCCCAACATGTTCCCATTTGTCATTTTACTTTTTCATTTCTTGAGGGACAATTATAGTGAAGGTGGTGCCGAGGGAAGCGTGCTGTATGGAAATAATTTTGAGTTTCTGTACCCTGCTCCCATGAAAAATTTAGCCACTGGTATTTCTCTAGAATATGAGCCTTTAGTCTATGCTTGCTGTTGGGAGAGCAGCAGGTGATGTTAGTGAAATGTTCGGGTATTAGTCATATTTCTGATGAATCCTGAAATTGCAGAAGTAGGGAGATTGTTTGGAAATAATAACAGCGTTCCAGCTTGTTTGTGTACTGTTCCATTTGCATGTAGGTCTTCTAGATGAGAGCTCTTAAACTGTACATCCACTGAGTTGTGGCTTTGATGTGTCAGCTGCAATGTTATCTCTATAATGTTTAAATATATGGTTCCGAATATAAAAGCTGTAATTTCTGATCATGCTTAGTACTTGCTTTGAACTTCATTGGGGTAGAAGGGAGAATAGTCCCAAAGGTTATGCTTTATGCTCACTAGGTCTCTTCTTAGATTGCAGCTTTCTTTAAGGGGAGGGCGTCAATTAATTTAGATACCTTAGGCTGTTCCATTAGATGTATTTAGTTAGTTTTTCCATCTTATTTCTACCTTTTCAGCAGGAATTCTGAGCAGGAGAAACCCAGGTACTCTTAGTTCCTTCCTAAGATTTCTGTATTGCCCTTTTTTGCGGGCTTGAGTCCAACCCATCAGAGCAGTTAAAGAAGAGCTAGGTTACTGCTACCATATCCATTGCTGCCCTTTCTTGGCTGCTGGTCTTCTCCATTTGAAAAGCTTTTAAGCACACAAAGTAACATTTGAGCACAAGTTCTGAGAAATGAGGTGTTAACAGCATGGGTATGTCAATAGAAATCCCTCATAGCAAAACTGATGGTGCTGCAAACCTGGGAAACAACTCATGCACTACAGAAGGCTTTGTTCTGAAGCTGTTCTCATCAGTGCTGATGAAGAGGACCCCTTCCTGGAAAGCACCAGTAGTTCCTGCAGTAAGTCACTACGATAGGAATATCCTGCCAAGATAAAACCAGAGGTTTAAATGAGCACAAAGTCACTCCACAAAAATGGTACGTTCCGTGGAATAATTACTATCTGTGTCTTCAGGCTTTGCTGGGAATGAATACATATTGTTCTGCAAACACATGTGGTCAATTCCTACCACCTCCCGAGGCAGGCTAGAGATCTTCAACAGATGAAACCAACTTGGAAATCAAACAGAATTGAAGACATGTTTTGTATTCCAGCTTTGGTAACTAATAAAGACTTCAACTTTTTCTAGGATTAAGGAAAAATTGCTTGAGGTTTGAGCTGGGAAAGGGAGCATTTCAGCCTTTCTCTTCTGTGACAGTGATTGGATTTTACTGAAGTCACGAATGAAGATTAGTTTTGGTTTTGGGCAGCCAACTGTAAAGACTCCTTACTTAATGTAATTAGCCAGGATTCCTTGCTCTTCTTTGCTCTCTAGACATGGGAAAAAATTAACATGTGGAACTATTTGTAAGAGAATAGAGTAGTTGGTCTACTTGCCATAACATTTGAGTGTGGTGATGTTGTGCAAGCTTTCTGTTCCTGTAGTTTTGTGGACTCTATCCAATTGTCCTTTTTAATTTGTTACTCAAGTATTGTATATACCACTTGAGCTGAGGCATTCTTGTACAGCATCATATTATTGCCTTGGGCTGCTTACAATCTACTGCTTTAAATTTGATTCTCCGCTGCCACCCACCCATTACTAGATGAATTTTCAAGCATAGGCTGACCTGCCATCTATTTAAATTTAATCTGTTATGTTATCCAGCTTAATGAAGTTATTTAACAGTGACAGCTTTGATGTCAGGGGAATCTTTTGCTGCACCATTCGATATCCATCAATTCAGTCAGTCGCAGAAAACAGTTGATGATATAAAACTGGGATAAAGGAGACCCAGGTAATTTATTCACTCCAAAACAAAGTCATGTGCTTTCTGATGGGTATCTTCCAAACCAGATTAGGTGGACCTCCAGCAATGAGGCTCCCACAGTAACCCTTCAATGAACTGTGGGTCAACTCTATCCACGGTCACTCTCATAGTCTTTGTTTGCCAGTGTTAATGCCTGTAGTTTTTCAGAATTGCAACATTTTAATGACAGCAGGTATCTCAATATGGAATATCTTCTTCAACATTTAGTCTTCGTTTAGCACCATTTCCTCCCAGCCTGCCAGCCTTCGTTTTCAGTGACCTATGCTGTTGCTGGGTGTTTTGTGTTTGGCTTTTTTTTGGGGTTTTGTGGGGGTTTTTTTGTTAGTTTGTTTTTTTTAATGGGTTTATTTCTTGTTATTTTACCAGAAATTCTTGCGTCTCAAGCCCAGGTTGTTCAAAGTTTGTTTTTTTTTTTTTTACTTTTCCTATGTAAAGCTAGAAGTTTTGCTTCCACAACAGGTCCCAAACCAACCTGTCAGGGTATGAACGTTGCGTGTTAAAGAAAGCACAGTATAGGTAAGGTACATACATTAACAATATTGACAAATAGCAGAGAATCTTTGTGAAATTAAATTCTGCGTTGAAGTATCCAGAAAATAGGTATCATTAATTGACACAGATTGTCACACACAAGCCTGTAAATTACATGATAAGAATATGGCTATGTTCCAGAGCATTGAAAACACAGAAACAAGTCTTTGTTTGGCATCAGTAGAGTAGGGTTAGGGGTATATTAACAGCAAAACCATTTTATGGTCATTACCATGGAGTACTGAGATTGAACGTCCTTGTACAGGAGCATGAGAAAGATTTCAGTAAGTAATAATAACTTCAAAGGAAACAGAATGACTACGGAAAAGTTTGAGTGCCAGGAAGAGTGCTAGCAGTAAAGTGCTTGTAGATAGTTCAGAGCTTGTTTAAAGGCTGTTTTGGAGGTTTAATGTAAATATAGGCTACTCATTAATAAATATAGAAGAAGCCTTTAATCATGGTACTTTTAAAATTTCCTTTAGACATCAGAAGAGGCTTATGGAAACTACAAGACGACGTCCTTCCGAGTCCTGTGCAGTAGAATGGCTCAAACTAAAGCTAAGCCAAAACTGGCTTTAGAAAGTTGCAGAAGAGTGTAATTGCATGGAATGGCTATGTACAAAGTATTTTTAGGCTTCATCAAATGCGGGAAACAAGGTTTTAGTGTACATTTCTTTTCTTTAGAGTAAGTCATTTTAGTAGAGGACAGTTCAAACAAGCTGTATGGATTTCATGTTCAGTGACCTCAGTCAAAATTATATTTTTATTGACACTTCCTTACTTAACACCTGTAGCTCTGATGGCTTATGATGTTAAAGCCTTAATTACAATGTAAAACCAGGTCTGTAGGAAGTCCATCTTTTCCTGGAAGAACATGGTCCTCGACAACACGTAACAGGAGCAACTGCTGCAAGATGTTTCTCCTACAAGTGGGTGTTTTTTTTTGTTAGGCTTGGTTTTTAATTTTAGGGATGGAGTCTTAAAATGACTCACCCAAGAAGATCTGCACTCACAGAGCAGTGTCCTAGGCTATGGCTCTAGGGGTGTTCAGAGGTAGGGTTTGATAAAGAAAACCTCATGTCATTCTTCAAGTATGAAGCGGTCATTGGCTATGAATGCCTACAGTTCATGGGCAATTAAGGTTGCTACTGCTAGTATTCGTTCTAGAGTGTTGGATATTTGAGTTTGCCATCCTCACAGAGTCTGCAGAATGTTTGAAGGTCTTTGTTTGGGATGTAGATGTAAAGAAGAATTCCTTTGGGAAGGAAATGTTGTTGGGCTTCGGAAACACAGATCCAAAGGACGGAGCGCAGAACCTGTGTGGGTAAAGCAAACAGCTTTATTACAGGCAGAAAACTCTGTACAGTAAAACAACACACGTGCATATGCATGAAAAGACTTCTCATCCGCTAAACTCTTCAGAAAGTTGCATGCATGGTGACCCATGTGGGTCAGTCAAAGGCTAACGTGTTTTAACATCTCGAAGTTCAGTATGGCTCCAAAAGTAAAAGCAAGCTTTTCATCTAAATTGGCTTTTAAAGCTGTTTTTGGTTCTGGAAGATATGGGGTGGATATGATGAGCAAGGTACGTTTTGTTTATTTCATGCATTATCTGGAAGGAATGTTTATAGGCTTCTGTCGTGTTGTGGAGATGGTATCGAGTGCATCTTTCACATCAGATACCCTTTAAGTTCTGAGATCAATGCAGACAGCAGCCTTTAAATACATCTATTGTGTAGAAACGAGTTCACGTCTGTGAACAGCAGCCAGTTTTCAGAATTTATAAATGAAATGCTTTCAAAGGAGCAGCGGAAGGCATTCCGAGAAGTGTTCCTATGTACAACTTTGGTTTTATGTACCAAGATTTTATATAACCACATCAAGTCAATTCTATATCCTTACACATGCGTCCGGTTCGTACAGTTTAAAGCAGCGAGTCAAAATGGGGATGAAGCTGCTGCTCATCACTCCGTTCTGTGGTGTGATCCCCAACTGTGAGAATACACTTGTTTATTTATTTATATTAATTTCCATGGAAAATTGAGACAGTAGCAAATCAGTGTTGCTCTAATCCAGAGCAACTTATCGTGCTTAAACTTGTAGTGTGTATGCCAGTATCACCGGGTGATACCAGTATCATCCGTGCCTGTAGAGTGCAGTGCTGCTGAGTATGTTGGAGTGGGAAACGATGCAGCATAATTGGTGCCGTGTGAATTTACAGCCCAGCCTCTTCTTCAGCTTCTTGGTTTTTTTTTTTCCTTCAGTCTTGTCTCCCCTTGTTTTGGAGTTTAGGAAAGCCTGATCTGAACCCCTTTGCTCTGTATGGCCATAATGACCGATGCTCATTAATTTAACCTTAAGTTTCGGGGAATTTTGCTGTCTCTCCCGAGGTACTGAATCCCAGAATTGATGAACGTTTGAATTTCTGGTGTGTTTCATTGCACAGCTGCATGCTAGTTGTCTGTCTCCCTCCTTTACAAGTGAAGAGGCTCAGTGCACAGGCAGGTAAAAAAAAAAACAACAACTGGTAAAACTCATAAAATACTGCCCAAACTTCTCAATTCGATATAAAGAAAACCTGGAAGCTCTGCTCCTCTGAATTATTTACTTGATTAGGAAGGGTTTTATTCTTTCTGTCTTTTAATCTGACTTTAGCTGATGAAAGTTGAAGAAGGTTTTCATCTCCTTGCCTTGCGTGTGATGCAAAATCTCTCTCTTGATTTACTTTGAATAGCACCAAGCGGATTTACAAGCTAGCATTGATACTTTCAGTTCACAGCTGGTGCTGGTTGACTAGCAGTGCAATCTAGCTAGTTAATTTGTTGGGTATTGCAATGTAAAGTTAGTTGAATATGTGTGAATTGCGATAAAATGCAAAGGCTTCCACGTCCCGGTGCTGCTGTCAGCGGTCCAACTCAATTTTCTTCTTGTCCTGTTCAGAAAGAGGCACCAGCAGACTTAACTAGTGAGTCTTTAAAAGTGTTTGAAGAGATAAGAGCTGTATTTGGGTTGGCAAGGCACCCTGGCCATGAGGCTGTTGTTGCTGGGCTGTGTACTTTGTGTTCAGAGGCCAAAAGTCCTGCTTTCAAATGGGAGTCAGCCAAAGTGCAGCACTGAAAATGGAGCTCCATCAAAGCTGCACGTTCTGAGCTTGGGGATTTGAGCAGGAAAAAACAGGCGGGCTCTCATTTGGTGCTGTCTTCTCTCCTACAGCATAGAGTTTATTTTCAAATGAATGGGGAAATCCTTACCGAGCTGAGAGTTCTATGGGAACTTGTGGTTTGACCTTAATGAGTAGTTCTGGTTAATAATTAGTCCAGCAAGTCTCATAATGCAGGCTTTAAGTAACTGCTGAGACATCGATCCTCGTAGTTTCCAAATGTTTACAAAAGATGAAATCCCCTGCCCGAACTCATTATTCTTAATCTATCCTATTATTGTTAGTCTTCGTGCAGCTTGGTAGTGCCTCTTGTGACATTTCATCCAAAGACCCCATACTGAAGAACAGGCCAAGCTAAACAAGCAGAAGAGAGAAAAAGCAAGAAGCCATCGTGGTGCTGCAAAGAAGGAGAGGAAGGGAGGCTAAAGACCTCAAGAAATCTCGAGTCAGCAGAGTTTCGTATGTGGAAACCACCACCATGCCCTGGATCTTGAGGCGCGAATGGGAAAGGAAGGTTCATGCTAGGGCTGCTCTTCCTGGGGCTGCAATGAAAGACCAATTCATAGAATCGTAGAATGTCTTAGGTGGGAAGGGACCTTAACAATCATTTAGTTCCAGCCCCCCTGCCATGGACAGGGTTGCCAGTCACAAGGTCAGGTTGCCCATGGCCCCATCCAAGCTGGTCAGGAATGAATCAACCACAGCTTCTCTGGGCAACCTGTTCCAGCTTAGGCATCTCTTGCTATATTTCTTACCCCCTTGTTTCATGACAGGTCTGCTGTTGACTGCTTATTTTACTGACATTTCAATGGGCTGCTTTAAAAAAAATAAAAATCTGATCTTTATTTTTACTTGACAGATGAGTATTGCACCAGTTGATGTTGGTACGGTGGTTGTTGGAGAGATCAGGCTAGGCTCCCTTCATCCCATTGGATTTATGGGAATGGGCTTGTAAGGCTTGCCCTGGGGAAGGGAGGGAGTGATATAAGGAAAGATTATACAGAATTTTAGCTTCCATTTGGAAAAAAAAAAGGGCTCCAGAACTTAATGCTGTGTAGTGCGATCTGAAACCTGACCTAGTTGTATTTAATGAACATATCCAGAAGACTTAAATAATATGGCTTGAGGAACCCTATTCAGCTGGGGCCCTGGAGGGTGTCATGAGAGGGTCCTGCAGCGCGAGCAGGGTTGAGGATATGGCAAAAGAAGTCACAAAGGAGATGTAATTGCATCTTTCTTCTTCTCAGCTTTAATTTTGAACCTCTGAACCAGTTTCAGGGAAGAGCAGTGTGTGGGGAGGTGAGATCAGACGGTGTAAATCCGTGGGTAATCAAGCTTTCCTTGCTTTCACTGCTCACAAAATAACTAGTTTTGCTAGGGTCGAATTGTAGAGTCTCTTACTAAAGAAAACTAAATTGGCTTGAGCTTGCAGCATTCAAACCATGTTATTTTGTTTCCCAAATGCGGTGGCTGCTCAGGCTGCAAGACATAGGTAGGTTGTCACAATATTTTCCCTCCAAGTAGGCATCCCAGCCTAGCTAGGATAGCTATTGTGCTATGGATTTGCTGTTGCGTACGGGGGGTGGCTGCGCATCTTAGAGCTAAATAGAGCTTTTTGCAATTCTGGCTCCTGCTGTACTAGGATTCGCTCTCCAGCACTCTGTATTTTCACACAATTCATTGCTGAGTGTAGAGATTTAGGGCATAGAAGTGCACTGGAAGACTTTCCATGGTCGGTTCGACGAAGAAAAGCCACTCCTGCTCCATTGCTGACATCCTCGGAGTTATTGCCTTCCCATGCTATAAGTGCTTGCTTGCATCTGTCCCCTCCCTGTAAAAGATGCGAAGCTTCAACACGCTCGTATCTTCAGAAGGTACGTGCAGAATATAGATGTATATTTAAAACTGCCAGTTTAGTTTCACACATATATCTTCTTTATGCAGGTACGCCATTCTCTGTGGGCAGCTAGCAGAACATGAGAGCATCCAGAAGCGCATTCAAACTGGATATATTTTTAAGGTGAGTGAAAGGAGCACTCTGGCTTGTGCGTGTGTTGAGCAATACTTTTGTAGTAGGGTAAGTTAGGAAGACAGGTTCCAGCTCTTACCGGAGGAGCTGCGGGTCTCAAAGGGATGCTTTTAAGGGGGTGGTTTTGGGGTGAGGAAGGTGATTCCGGCAAGACGTGCTGGGGCTGACTGGTTTCACTCTGCATTTGTGCACACTGTCATGTCAGGAAAAAAAGAAAAAGATGAAGAATAAAAGGCTTGCAAGTAAAATACAATCCCATTGAGGACTTTAGATATGAAATTGTCATACGGTAATAAGATACCAACTTTTCCTGCCCGCTTGCTCCCTGCAGTAAAGTACCAAATAATGCATTTTCAAAGGCAGCTCATCTGCTTCAGGTTCCTTGATTTGCCTTTCAGCCAAAACAGGGGAAGGAGATGCAGCAGTTGCTGCAGAACTGGCCACGTAAAACGAACAAGTTGGCAGCTGTTCGCATAACCACCAATTTGGTTATGTCAAGGTTAGGAAAAAGAGGTAGAATAAAGTGAAGGGCAGCTTCTTTTTTTTTTTGCATGTAGTATTTCTTTTTGTGTTTTTTTTTTTTTTCCTGATAAGATGCTGCCTTGGGGTTCACTGAAACACTTTAAAGAAAATTTGCAATCTCTTGGTCGCTGTAGTTTTCCTGATCACTGACGAATTGTGGCCTTATTCCTTTCCTCTTTCCATACATGCTCATCTGCTCTTGGCTTCTAACAAGAACATAATGTGTGTTGGTGATGATTTTCCATAGGAACACATTGATAAAGCGATTGCACTGAAACCTGAGGACCCAAAGTCTTACTACCTATTGGGCAGGTGGTGTTACCAGGTAAAACAGTTTGTTAATACCGAGTACTTATTTCTTCCCTGGAAGTTAGTTCCTTGTTTGAATGTAAGCTAGGTGGATTAAAAGCTAGGTGGATTGAAGCCTTAACCAATGAACACAAGTTTGGGGTTCCAGCCTTCGTGTTTTAGTCTCTGCAGGTGGCATGGGAGGTGACGTGGCAAAGAATGGGCTAAGAAAAGCACTAGCTGTAGACTAGCTTACTGTTTGCCCTGCTTTACTCAGTAAAAACAAACCACCTTTAAACCTTTAAGCACACATGGATGTGATCAAGGACATTTTGGGGCTGGCAAGTGCTTCTGCACACAGTACAACTCTGTAATCCTTTGCATGTGGTTCCTCTGCTACACAAAGTATTGGAGGTATTAGAAATGTGCTGGCTGCTTTATATTTCTTGACAAGGAAAACTCGGAGTCAAATGCCTTAAGTCAGATTTGGTGCCTATAAAAAGAAAATAAGGGCTTCCAGTTAACTACTTGTCACTGTATGCAATTTGAAAGTGCTTTGCTGCTGTCAGAAATGAAGTCACACGGCAGAGATTGTAGCCGAGGTAATTGACTTGGTTAATTACAGAGGAGCAACAAGCTCAGCCAGTGGAAGCTCTTTACTCTGTTCGGAACTTCCTGCTCAGCCTTACTGCTCTCAGAGCTGCAGAAGGTGAGAAGCAGAGGCAGATCCACATAGAAGGGAGAAAGGAGGGCTGCATATGCGCCTTTGCTCTGGTACATAGGTGAAAACTGCCAGGAGCTGGTGTGGTTGCACTGAGAAGCTTTGGGATTTCAGACCACCCACACAGTTGCACTGCTGTGATACTGAGTTGTAGAGAGAAATCCTGTATTTAACATCATGCGTGTGGCAGCTGATGGATGAAACTGCAGGAGGTGACTAGCAGCGTAGGACAAAGAAAAGCAAATCAGGTTTAAATCTGTTGCTGGATTTGGGTGCTTGACCAGAAGCTGCTGGTACTACCAAGACGTTTGGCTGTCTCCCAGGTGCCTGAAGCAGCTACAAGAAACTAGATAATTCACTGTCTTTGCATACATGAGTTTGATGGTTTCATCTTGCTGTCTCTGCAGGTTTCCCATCTGGGATGGCTTGAAAAAAAGACTGCTGCTGCTTTGTTTGAAACCCCTCCTACAGCCACTGTACAGGATGCGCTGCAAAACTTCTTAAAGGTACTGAAATCTGACACGCAGGGGAATCACTGACCTGACAAATGCAATCACAAGCATGGAATTCGAGTACTTGTCTTCTGCCTGAGCCCATCACTCTCCAAGTGCTTCTTGATAGCTCTCTGGTAGCTGGAGCCTGTGGAGGAAAAACTGGTGAAAGCAGAAGGTTAGGAGCCTCTATTGTAAAACAGCCAGATGGAAGAACATGATATACAAGAGCTCAGAACTACATCCAGAGCATTCCAAGTATTTTCAGAGGGTTTTGGTTTTCCTTTTTAAAAGCTGCAAAAGCTGATAAATTCATTGCTTGGTGCTAAATGCATTTGGCCTGTACTCTTTTCATGATCTTGTATGATCTGTTTAAGCTCATCCCTGGGAGCACTCGCATAGGTAGTCACAATGTTTTTTTCCCTTTAATTTCCCTCAGAATATCTTAATAAAGGCCTCTGATGAGGTTCTCCAGGCTTTTGAATGCGAGTTTTTAAAGCTTTCAGAGGCAGATGTGTCTTTCTTGACATGCATACGCCTCTGATGAAATGTTACAGAAACAAATTGCCCTACCACTTTACAACTCGTTGGGCCAGCAGTTCTGCAGCGTTGGGGGTTATGAGATTTTTATCAATTTCTTGTCATTTTGCCTCAATGTGAAGTTTGTGGTAGGTGTCTGCCCTAGGCGGTCTGCTTTTCAGCCTCATTTTAGCCGAAATGATTGATTCATTTCAGAGAGGAGTCTGAAGCAAAGTGTGTTCTTTCTTCTCAATAGGGATAAAAGCTGGTTGTTCCTCTTGATGTGTTCGAATGGCTCAGTGGTGTGAAACAGGAATTTGGATTTTTTCCGAGCTTTTTAGCTTTGGTCACACCCTGTACAAGTGCACTTCCCATGTGCTCAGCAGGGTCCATTTCAGCACTCAACCACAGTTAGCACATCCCAGGGGAATGGAAATCATTCCAATTTGGAAATCATCCTGGGTCACTCACAAGCTAAGCTAGGTCTAAAAACCAGACAACAGAATGAAGAAGAGGAACACTGCCTGCATTGAGCTCTCTGTGCGTGCTCTGACACCCGGGTTCTGATGTCTTGGTTGCATGCATTGTGAAATTTGGATATAGATGGGACACAGGGCGCAACAAGGGGTTTGTTTGCAGTGGAAAAGGGAAAGTATGAAGGCTTTTACTAACCCAGCCAGGCTAGCCTATGGAAAGTGAAGTATGGATTTGAAAAAGCGGGGCTTCTTCATCTGATGAAGAGATGCAAAAATTTGAAGTAGCTTTCAAACTGTCCTTTGCGTATCCTTGTGTTTGCTTTTCTCTGCCTGACTCTTTCCCTGTGCTGTTCTAGGTCGAGGAGCTGAGCCCAGGCTTTTCCAAAGCAGTAAGAGTGTACATTGCCAAGGTAACCTGCCACTTTATTGAGTATGGGCTTCTAGGATAAGAAATATTCATCTTAAAAAATACATCTGCATCTTTGGATGGGTTGTGGTACACATATCTAAATCACTCCATACAGAAGCAAGACTTTATAAGCTTTGGATTTCTGAGATGTATACAGGAAGTGCATCATGAGGAAGAAGTGAAGTATTTTAAATGTGTCTCTGTTTTACCAACAAACCTACGTACAGAATTTATTTCATTGTTTTCCTTTAACAAAATCACTAAGGTGACCAGAGAGGAGGAGAACTCTGTAGGAGATGTTGGTGGCCTTCGCACCAGCTGGATCATACATTGTCACTCATTATATCTCTTGAGTGATGAGACTATGTAAATGAAGTGATGTATATGTAAACCTGTGAGCCTTTTGTTTCTGACAGCTTATTCACCCTGATGGATGTGCCCTTGATTGCCTCTTGCTCTATTTGTAAATACGGCCAGCAGTCATGCAAATTCAAAGTCACTCCCTGAATGCCTTGGTAAAGAGTTGGAACTTACTTTCAGGGAAGCAGCAGCAGCAAATTCTTACAAATCATGACCTGAATGAATTTTCAGAGTTGATGTAAAAAAAAAAAACAAAAACAACACCTGGATTTCACCATGGCTAAATTACAACCTGCACGAGCCAATACGTTATTACTGGGCTAATAGCTCACCACATGTCTGGCAGATGTGGCTGAGCTTCAGAAATACTCTGCAAATCAGCGTAGAAGTGAATAGGACTATTTAAATATGTTTGGTTTTATTAATTATTTTTTTTTTTACCCAGTTCCAGAGTCGATCATTTTGGATCACATCCTTCTTCATCAGTTCAATTTGTATCTCCTTAATTTTCCAGGAAATAGTGCTCTAATGGGTCATACTTCAAAAGAGTAAAGAACTGAGATATATAGTCATCCACTGATAGTTTTGACTGATGCTCAGGGACGTGGGACTCCTGAAGGCTCTAAAGATGTCCATGATTCCATCTGTTCTGAATTCAAGAGGTGCAGCAGTTTGACAGTAACTCACAGCAGAGCAGAGAGTTCTGAAAGAGAACTGATACAGGAAAATCACCAAAATGCTGACAACCTGTTCTCACGATCCTAAATGAACGCTGGCTTTCTGAGGCAATTGCAGCAAGGATTAGCTGCTGCTTTTTAGCAGCCATTTCCTTCTAGCATGCTGACTGTGCAGTCCTCCATTGCCCCTGTGACTTTCTAGGCACCGGAACCCTTTGTGTTACTTAGAGGTGTCTGTTTCTGTGCTGCTTGAGAAGTTCATGATGAAAGATGTGAGACCTCAGAGACGAGATGTGACAGTGCTTGCACTTGGACCTGATTTTTCAGAAGCCTGGGGAGTGAAAACTTCATCAGATGATATGCTGTTGGTGTAGAGGTTTTGTGATGAAAGCAGTGTGAGGAATGGTGGCTTTGCAGGTGGAAGTAAGAATAGTGGAAGATGCTGAAAATCACAGGAAGGCCTTAAAATCTTCTGCCAAAAAGATCTCCTTGTCCAAAATATATATTAAAACAAAAAAAAAGGGAAAAATCGAATATTCCATAACTTGATGGTGATTATCAAGCCTGAAATTACATCGTGCAAATGCCTAAGGGACAAATAATCCTCTTTTATCAGTTGTCAGGTTGCAAAATCGCTCAGTTACTTTGTGCTGCCTGTTTCATCTCTTGTTCCTCGTGTTTAACTGTCCTCACGTTGTCATTTTTCCTTCAGTGCTACAAGGACCTGGGGAACAACTCTGCAGCTCTTCTGTGGATGCATCTTGCTTCAGAACTGCCAGCTAACACTAAAGAGGTATAGGATTATTTTCCAAGAAAGAGAAGAAACCAAAACTAATTTCACGTTGGATGCGTTTGACCCTTCAAATCAAACATGGTTATGTAAAACCTTCTGCATATTTGTTATGTGGCAAAATTAACCGTGGGGAAATTTTCTAAAATCCCAGTCATTTAACTTAAGGTCAAGGCTTTCTCTGGCAATCTGACTTGGCCTGCGTGTTCACTGGGCCATTTGACGTTATAGGCTGCATTTGCATTAAGGTGTCAGTTGCTGAAGGTAAGCTGAATGGTTTCCATTGAAGACTTTTGATTTTTCAGTTGAAGCTCTTAATGGAGCTCTCTGAGTTAGGCCCAAAGAACTGAAGGATGTGGGCATTTTTGAGCCTTAGTCATGTAGTAGTTCCTGTCTGTTGCTTTTAAAGCTCTTGGTGCCAGGTTGGCTCCTAAGCTCCTCCAAGTTGGGTCAGATCAGGAGTCTGCGTGTGCAGCCCAGCATTTGCTTTTTTTACATCTAGGATATTTTAGCTCTTCTGTTACTTTCACAGGGTTTCAGAGAGCAGAATGTACTGCATTTTAGAGACTGCCATGTGGTTGTGTTTCCAATCTGGGAGCTCTTTTCCTCTTTCTTTTTTACTTTGCACTTTTTCTGTTAAGCTGAAACTGTGTAGAAGGTGCCATCAAATTAGTGCCAGGTAGAAACTGAATGAAAACACTTGTGATATCAATCTGCTGTTCTTTGCATTGTCGAGAAAAGTGCAGCGAAGTGACCAGGATCCTCCAGATCTCACACCTTCAGCCTTAGTCTGATGGAATCCTGGATGTAAGGCAGAAGTATATGCCAGATTTTCCTGCCACTCTGTTTTTAAGGCCATCTTCAGTCTCTGGGTTGCTGTAGCAAAAGTACTGTGCTGAAATTCACAGCACCAGGTATGCAATAGGTCTTGGCCCACCAGCTCTCAGTGCTGACTTGCCTGTGCTACCACCTGCAGGGCACTGGCCAGTACTGCTGCTGGGAAACCAGGGCAGCAAGCACAAAAAACATCCCTTCTTCCAGAAGGAAATATCCCAGCTCTGCCAGATGAGGAGCCTCCTCACCATCCGCTTCTTGGAAATCACTCCAGATGGAGTTGGAATGATATATCAGATAAATAGAGGACTTTTTTTTTTTTTTTCTCTCTTTATATATTGGAGGCTTAAGGATTAATCCAGGAAAGCACTGAGATTTTCAGGAAAGAGCAGCCAAGAGCTGTGGGTAGTAAAGTCAGGAACAGTTAACTCTCTTCTGTTCTGAAATTTCAAGTGGGAGTTCAGTGAGGGTGCCAGTATTTTAGTGGCTTTGGCTGAGCCTTTGCAAATGTTAAAGCTCATTTCGTCCCAAAGAGGCAATCAAATAACTAACTTCCATCAGACTGAGAAGGGTACAAAAAACAAAAGGGCATTTGAATGGGATAGGAGAGTCCTGGGGGGGGGGAACAAAGGTTTGAAATGCGCTGTTCTGGTTTTCAGTTCTCTCAAAAGGAAACGTAAGAGAAACTCTCTTTGATATTAGAGAATGTTAATAGGCTGTTGAGAGACAAGTGTGAAAAGAGAAGCTTTAGGAGGAAAAACATAAGGTTGGGGGTATACTTAAAACCTGCCATGGGGTTGGAAAAGGGAAATTATCTTTTTTAATTCTATCCAATTAGCCTCTGTATTAATGCCTTGTGTTGCATTTCCAGGATTCAGAAACTGAGAGAGAACTTGAGGAGATGCAATCCACCTTGGAAGAATAAGAGCAGAAGAGCTCGTTCCACTCAACCGTGCACAGACAATAAAACTCCATTGAAAGGGAGTTTCACGATCCTGACAGGTTTGGTTGCACGGCATGGATGAGCCAGAGGTGCTGCCAGGAGGACACGCTCAGCAGTCACATCAGCTCTTCCAGGAAAGCATCTCGGGGGGGGGGGGGGGGGGAGGGATTTAATGAGATAAAATTTTGTGCGTGTGTATATAATAACCTGAAATATATACATACACGCGTGTGTATATGATAACCTGAATCTTGGTTATAACCAAGATTCAAGATAACCTGAACCTGGTCTGCTTGCTGAGAAACTTCCTGGGGAAGTCCTCAGCAGATGTTTTTTTTCTCTCATGTGACTTTTTTTTCCTTTCTAAAACGTACTCCTTGAATCAGTTGGAATAACTGAATGCGTTTTTACGTAGTCATCCTGCTGTGAGAGAAAGGTGAGAGTCGCTGGGCATTGTGAGGTTGATTTTTAGCACTGCAGGCCATTGGGAGTTCCTCGCTTCCCTCAGCCTCTTGTTTCAAATGGGCACTGATGCAATGGCTTGAGGAGAGGCCACTACAAAAAAAAAAGGACTACGCTGACTTAAAATAAGTGAGTTGTCAGTCCTTTCTTCCTTGCTGCGAAAAAACGGATGGTGATGATGTCCAAAACGCAGTCCTGTTGGTCCTGTCTGGTTATACCTAAATTACCTTCCTGCTTTTCTATTGAGGAGAAACCAGCACTGCTCGTTACGGTGAGAAAATACTGAGGGACCAAGAAGATGTCGTTCACAGGAAGAACTTTGTTTTTAAGAGGTGCGCATCGGAACAGCGAGTAATGAGGTTTTCAACTTCAGGACTTCCTCCTCGTGACATCACTCACACGAGAGTAAAAACTTGGTGTGTCCCTTCAAACTATGCAGCTATGGTTTAGGTATAACAGCTTAGCACTTGTTTATCAGTGTAACACTGGTTACCAGGAGTGGGAATGCTCTGTGGTAGAGCTGATGCTTTGATGAATATTCCTCCAGTTCTTGTTGATGGATGCACTGGCACTGAGAAAACGGAGTTGGCAGCTGACATTTTCTCTGACAGCTTCTGGGTACCAAACAGAGAAAGTAAACTTTGCTGTGTGTTGACAAAAAGGGTGAAAAGCAAAAACAATGCTTAGAAATCTCCCAAAGGTGTGCGAGGCTTGCTTCATATCCCTGCATGTTTCGGTTTTCCCCATGGATGTTACTTTCATAAAGTAGATGTTGTAGCAGCCTCGAGCTCACAAACTTCCCAGCTTATACATTTGACACTTTTTAGCCATTTTTCTTTTGGCCCAAATGGAACTCTCTACAGTTTTGATTTGCCTGAGACTATATGTATGATTCTTACGAATGGGGAACTACCAGGCTGAATTGATCACCAGATCTCTGCCAAAAGATACCAAAAGTCCATGGCTTTTCTTACCCGCAGGCCTCCACCTGGTGTCTAACTCTTCCAAATATGAACCATTAGAGGTGGTTTTGAACTAGGTAATTTATGGAGAAGATAGTTCACATGTTGTGTATTCAAAGATGTAGTTTCTCCTTATTTTTCTGTTTCTTTCTCGCTTAATGTCTGTTCCCATACAGTGAGCAACCATAAGTTTGAAGGAAGAAAATGCTGGTTTGTTTTACTGTTCATCTTCTGCTTAGGATCCTGCACTGTGTTGGGTTTCAGTGTTTCAACGCTGTGTCCCTTGTATGTTCACTGGGATGATGATGTAAATCCCCTTAGCTTTAAAAGGGTCATGGACAAGGAAGGAGTTCAGTTGCTTGTCAAGGTGCCTTATGGATGGAAGGACATCTTCAGAGATGGTAGAGTGCTGGGAAAACAGAGCTTTGGGTTACAGACTAAACAAAGCCTGTTTGGAAACGAATGCCAAAGTCTCATTTTTCTTACTGGTAGAATGAAGTGAGGGAATCTCTTCCTCCTGTCTGTGCTCCAGTAGCTTTCAGACAACACAGAAATCAAGGCTTCTTTAATTTTGCACATACTCTGCAGATTAATCCCTAAGTACAGGGTGAATTTCTCAAAGGTGCCTGCACTTTACACTCAAAGAAATTGGGTTTTCATAGTAAAAGACTCGGGATGTTTTTCTAGGCGTATCACAGAACAATTTCCTGAGCTAGGCTGACTTTGTAAACACACCTCCCTGTGGCTAAACTATGATACTAAAGAATAACTGAAGCTGTTTAACTAATTTATCCACACTCTGCTGGTCTGTTTGAGATAAGGTATTTGTAATCAAAGGAGAAGGCAATCCTGCTTGAAGTTTCCTGCGTCGCTGTCTTGCTTGTTGTGTTGGTACACAGACAGGTGAAGGAACCCAATAGACGGGAGGGAGTCTTCTAAAGTATTGTGATGTCTGTATGTGTGGTGGTGTGCTGGAATATTATGGGAAGGTAACGTGTAAAATTGTTGTTTATATTATCACTGATTATATATATAATGTTTATAACAGTGTGGGTTACACCTGTGGCGCGTTTTGTATGTAGATTCCATGACTGCTGCTTATGTTTCTAGATTGCACCAAAGTAAGACAGCCACACGTTGTGGTGAGCAGCGTGCTCCAGGTGAGGTTGTTATTCAATAAATGTGAGTGATCAGCTGTGACCAATTATAAGTATTCTGTGCTCTGCTTTCAAGGCCTGAAGGCCGTCTCCACCTGCTCCAGACGGAAGCCATAAACGAGGGGCTTGCAGGCCGTGCTTAGTGTTGCTTTTGAGCCTTTTAGACCTCCTGACAACCTTTATCTCATTGCGTTCCAAATTCCTTTGCAGAGAGAGTGAATGATAGCACCAGCTGTACCAGCATTCCTTAAAATTCCCTGAGCTGAGGAGTACTGATTGATAGCATAGTTGCACTAAGGAGCAGTTATAGTGGGAAACCAGGTTGGGGCTGTCTAGTGGGGTAGATAAGAGTGATTTGGCTGTGTTAACTTGCTGTCACATTAGTCACAATCCATCCCTGGAAGAATGTTGGAGCCATGTGCAATCACGAGCATGAAAGAAGTCCTCTCCCAGCAAGCAATGGATAGCATCATAGAATCTTTAAGACTGGAAAAGAGCTCTAAGATCATCTCATCCAACGGTCAACCCGTCGCCACCGTGCCCATCTAACCAGGTCCCCAAGTGCCACATCTACACATTTCAAGACAGTTCTGTCTTTCCATGGTGCAGAATTAGGGCGGTATTCAGCGTGCAACTTCTCTGTAATCTCTTTCTTTTCGTTTCCTTCTTAAGGTGAAATTGTGGCATCTCCTAGTGCACCGAGCCACCTTCAGAGCCCTTGGCTTTGCCCCATGGAAGGTATGGCACCGAGGACAGCAGCCCAGGAGTGGACGTATAGGTACACTGTTGTTCAGCGTAAATCTCTAGGACCCCTAGAAGACTTTTTAAGTAACATTTTGCAGTATTTGAGTGTTAGCAATCAAATGAGTGCTTTGTCTTCACCGGTCATGCTTGACCGTGGGTAGGAGAACGCAGCTAGAAAAATATTTTCAAGTCACTTCAACATCACAGAGAGGAGGTCAGCACTGACCTATGGCTTGGGGCTGGGTCAGTTGAGAACGAGGGATTTAGAAGTAGGCAAGTTCTGTTTGGAAGTTGGTTTCCAATAATTAGAGCATACCAGAGCTGTGACCACCTCCCCAGTGTTCTGGGAAACATCTGACTCAGTATCGGAGTAGGAATGTCAACATTGCTCCCTACCAGGAATGGCACAGTCATTCTGACTCCCACCTTGGCTTCAAGATTTCGGCAAAGTCCAAATTTCTTTGGTTCAGTGACATTCGTAGCTCCTTGGAAATTCCCTGGCAAAGTCTGACCCGCTGAGATCCTTGGTTTGAGGGAGGTCCTGAAATGGGAGGATTGCGATAGGCTTGCCATCTTGTTGGTTTTTTTTTTTTTACAGCAAGACTTACCACCTCATGGCAAACGGTTGGGTTGCTGTAGGTGAACTGTCATTATTTTTCCTTAGAGTTATTTGGCATAGGCCCATTTCAGAGTCCCCCGAGTATTGTAATAAACAAGCTTTTCTTACAGCAGTACGCTGCTGTTGGCATACAAAGCACACGTAATAAAACCAGGCAAAAAGCTGCCCGTGTTTTAAATTCAATGGAACTTAAAATTCAGGGGAGAAAGGATAAATTTGAACAGTGCTGCTGCTTGCTGTAGAGCCGTGATGCTTTCACAGGTTTTGCTTGTGCAAGCAGGTGTTGCAGTCTCGGTTGGGTGTATAAACACGATCTCAAAAAGGCAGAGAGAAGTTCTCTGAGTAAGACTTCTTTCAATGTTGCTTTCCCCAGAATAAAAACACGAGAAGGGCTCAAAGGCCGTGAAGGAAGACAAGGCAATGCAAAACTGGGGATAGAAAAGCCCTCATCATTATAAATGCATCCCGTAACAAAGGTCAGCTTCATGTTTACTGGGCTGATGTCAGCTTGACTGATGGAGAAGTTAAAGGCCCTTTGGATCGGGTTTAAATGATCAAATCATTTGTGAGAAGCAGAAGAGGCTCCGGGGTTGGTGTAGACTCCCTGTGCTGGGTTGCTTACATACCTGCAGCGAATTGTTTAGAAGGAAAGATTAATAACGCACTGATTGCTTTTCCTCTTAATGAAAGGGTTAGTTCTGCGGCTGGATCTCTTGTGCATCTTCTGCTAAAATAACAGAGATCCTATTCCAGCATTTCAGTGGCTTGGAAACTGCGGGGGAAGCTGTGCAGCACCTGCGTGCATGTGAGTATGACTGTAATCGTGGATGAGGAGTGGGAATGGGTTTGGACACAGGGGACTGTAAATACACAACGCATTTCCTGGCATCGCGCTTCCGAAAATCATATTTCCTGGCAGCGTTTCTCTCTAGATTTGAGAAATGGGGTGGTCAAAACATTGCAAAATCCTTCGAGGAAGTGCTGTAAGCAGCTTCCATCCCCCTGTGAGCTGCAGCCGCTCGCTTTGCGTCGCCAGCGTGCACTCAAGAATGATTTCTGGACCCCGTCAAACGCGTACGCCTCCATCTCCACAATTTGGGTTAAAAGCACCAATTTTATGTGACTTATGGGTAAGGTGGGACATGGAGCTAGAAGGAAAGGTGGATGTGGCACCATCTGCAACGTGTGACTTCAGGCGAGGGTGTTTTTTCCCCGCTTTGGCATTAGGTGAGTGGAGTACACGAATGTTTAGTGTTAATGATGGGGATAGAAGAGCTGTGGCCCTGTGTTGCCTGCAGACCCTCACGGAATAATAGTAGGCACGAGGAAAAAGTGAGCAGTGTTTATCAGTGCACTCTCCCCATCTCCGGCATCTCAGTGCTGTAGTATTTCCAGTGGATCCAGGATGGGAGCCAAGGAGGAGAAGCAAAGCACAGCCAACGTGCTAGTGGGTTCACACAGCTGTAAATGTGAATCTGATCTTCTGGCTTTGACTCAAATCGGTCTGGATGCCTTCTCTTTATGCTGGTTCCCGTTAGGTTACAGTGGGCATCTTGGTTCTGTTGACCATCGCAGCATCTGTGGTAGGTAGCACTGGTGTGAAGCAGACTTGGAAATAGCCACATGCTCTGAAATGCTGTGAAGGGGGGGGGGGGGGGGGCTGAGTTGGTGAGGATGTATTCAAATCTTCCCAGATAATTAAATCTCATCTTTGGTAAAGCTTCTGGAGGAAGGTGAGTTTGCTGTTGGTAAATTGGTGTCATTAGGAGGCGATTTATCCCATCCTCTGTAACTCCTTGGGGTGACCACACTGTGGTGGCACTGAGGTGAGCATGATGGTAGCTTGGGTGGAGACTGCTCTCTGTTTTGGGGATGGTATATTTCCCTATTTGAAAGCCAGCTCGATTAACTTAGGTTGGACATGTTCACCTGCATTATTTTTAAATATGGGTAAGAAGGACCATGCGATGGCATTGGTAGCATACAGGCAATAGCAGTTACCCAACCACAGTGTACTGTCTGGGTGCACAAAGGAATGGTGACCCCCCCCCCCAGAAAAGAGGATTTCTTTACAGATGCAGGTCCTGCTTCCCAGATGCCGTTCAGGAACATTTAGGGGGGGAAAAATATCTTGTTTTTTGGAAAGGGGTGAAGTCCCATTTGAGCTACGCATCTCAATGTAAGCTGCCCAGTGGCTCCTTCCACTTAAAACTAAGCATTCACAGGGGAGGAGCACAATTTCCTATTGTTTCTCTACCCCAGCAGATGTACTCCCACCCCCTTCAAAACTCCTTCCACTTGATGTCATATAGGGTAAGTTTAGGTTGGATATCAGGAAAAGCTTCTTTACAGAAGGGGTTGTGAAGCACTGCGATAGGCTCCCCAGGGAGGTGTTTGAGTCACCATCCCTGGATGTGTTTAAAGTCCATTTGGATGTGGTGCTCAGGGACATCATTTAGTGGAGGGTTGTTAGGAGGTAGTATGGTTAGGTTGTGGTTGGACTCGATGATCTTTAAGGTCTTTTCCAACCTGAGCAATTCTATGATTCTATGGCATGGAGTATTCCTGTGGGCAGTTTAAGTCAGCTGTCGTAATTCTGTTCCCTCCCAGCTCCTTGGGCCTTTCACTGCAAATGGCCTTGCCTTATTACAAAACAGCTTAGCAGCAACTATAAACAGCAATGTATTATCAACCTTGTTTTTCTCCTAGAACCAAAACGTAGCATCATATGAGACACAGCTCTCTCCCAACTGAAGCTAGGGCAAGTGGGATCTGGGGGCATGAGGGCAGGGTGTTGCTCATGGGGTCGAACTGATGGGGCCATGCAGCAGGACAAGACCTGTCCAGGCTGCCACGGATGTCTGTTCCATAAGCTCAAGTCTCAGTGATGAGGTTCCCCCGGCAGCTTCCCTTGCCCCACCACGGCTTTCCCTGAGTTCTGAAGTACATCTTCCATGAATGTCTCATCCTGCTAGAAGGAGAGAAAATCGCTTCTTGCTACGCCTTGGGGGTACCAAGGGAGAGGGTCCAATTTCTGCAGTTTTGACCTGTCTTGGGGAAAAGAGCTCAGGGCTGTGTGTGTGATGGAGCTATATAGGTACAAACAGTGCTTCCAGCCACCCCACAAAGAAAATGAGCAGAGTCAGGTCCTGTGTCAAAGGTGTTTATTGCTGAGGGGACTCGCTGCCATTGACACTACAAGGCAGCAAGAGTCGCTAGCGTGCAAGGCGAGGTGTCCCCTGCCACCCCGTTACTGCCCCTTAGCCAGGTGGGCCGTCACGGCTGGATGAGCAGGGGGAGCCTTGGCCGCACGTTGACAGTGAAAGGCAGTGGCTTCAGCGCCAGCCCATGGATGCAGTCCATGGTGAGGTGCTCCGCTGGGTTGGCGTGGAAGGAGCACTGGTGGAGGAGGATGGCGGTGAAGAGGAAGAGCTGGAGCTTGGAGAGCTGCTCACCAATGCAGCGCCGCTGGCCAGCCGAGAAGATCATAACGCTGCTGGCCCGCTCACGGTCCAGGCGCTGCTGCTTGTCCAGGAATCGCGTGGGGTCGAAGCGTTGGGGCTCAGGCCACTTGCTGCAGTCGTGGTTGACTGACCACTGGTTGACAAAGACCACAGTGCCCTTAGGGATGTGGAAGCCCTCGAGCTCCACGTCAGCCGTGGTGGCATGTGGAATGGTGATGGGCACAAAGCTGCTGTAGCGCAGCGTCTCATAGATGAAGGCCTCCAGAAGGGGCAGATGGGGTCGGTCCTCAGCTGTGGGCAGCCGGCCGTGTCCCACCACCCGGTCCAGCTCAGTCTGAAGGTCCTGTTGGATCTGCGGGTGCTTCAGTAGCAGCAGGAGGATCCACGAGAGAGCCGTGGACGTGGTGTCCTGCCCTGCGCCAAAGATGTCGGTCATGGCACCTTCCACATCCTCAGGTCCCAGCCCATCGGGGTACCCACCACCACGCTCTACGGAGGCGATCATGACATCACTGATGTCACGGACTGCCCGCCAGTCAAAGGTCTGTCGATGCTCTGCCACCTTGGCCCGCACAAAGCCGTGCAGCTCCCGGTTGAGGGCCTGGAAGTCACGGTAGATACGACGGACGGGGTTGGGGAAGCGCAGCAACCAGGGCAGCACGTCCACCAGACTGCCAGCCCCCACCGTCTGCCCAAAGCGGTCATTGCGGCCAAGCAATGCGGTGAACTCGCTGTCAGCGTGGTCATAGCGGCGGCCAAAGCAGAGAGCGCAGAGGATGTTGGCGTTGGCCACCACGAAGAGCGGGCAGGGCTGGAAGTAAGCATCGCCCTGGCTGTGCCTCAGGAAGAGCCGCACCAGGTCACCCGCCTCGGCCGCCACGTGCCGCTCCACCTCGGCCGCCGTTGAACGAGCCCTAAGGGCAGCGTGGGCCAGCCGCCGCCGTGCCCGCCATTGGGGCGAGCAGCCCCCAAAGGCGACACTGCGCCCACCTGACACCAGCCTGAAGGAAGGGAAGTCAGGCCGGCCAGCGAAGCGCGTGCCCAGCCCCACCAGCGCCCGCCGGATGGCCGCCTCGCCGTTGAGCACCACCACCCGCTGCCGGCCCAGGCGCAGCTGGAAGATGGCCCCATAGCGGCACACCATGCGGCTGAAGGTGAGGTGGGGCAGGCGGCCTAGCTGCAGGACGTTGCCCACCAGCGGCCACGCGAAAGGACCAGGTGGGCTCTGGCCACAAGTGGGCTTGTGGCGAGTCCTGGCAAGCAGCAGGATGGCAGCGAGCACGACGGCAATGAGAAAAAGGGAAGGGAGAGGTGACAGCACTGATGCCATGGCCGCCCCGTTGGGGGTCCCCATAGCACTCATGGCTGCGGCTGCTCTGCAGCAGTGGCTGGGGATCGGCGCAGCTTTATGGCTGCCTCCGAGGGGGCCGAGCCTCTCTCCTCCCCCCGGGAGGCCACTGGGGGGGGGGGGGGGGAAGGACACGGGCGGAGCCACCCCAGTGGGACATACGGAGATGGGATTCTGGTGGGGAGATCCAGGGCTGGGGGTGAGGAGGGAGCAGGGTCCTGGGGGGGGGGGGCTGTGGGTGGGTGTGGGGCTCAGGGAGCAGCGGGGTGCTGACAGCAGCCAGAATTTTATCACGGGGCTTGCTAGCATCACTCGTATCCTCCCTGAAAGTATAATGGACCGGTGTGGGGTGGGTGATGCTGCACATCCCTGTCCCCCCGTGGAGCTTTTCTTGCTTTATTTTTCCCACTCGTGACTGCAGAGGGCACTTTGTGGCTCTGGGCTTTGCAGCTGGATTCAATCATCTCCGTGTGGCTTTTGGCAGCTCAGGTCACCAGACCTGAGCATCTCCGTTTCCCAAGGGGCACCGGGTGGCAGAGGTGAGGTGCGGGATGTGGGGTGGCTCTGGGGACATTGCTTAGTGGCTCCAGAAGGATGCTTTCACCGTCTTGTCTCACCCCAAGCAAGGCTTATACTTGCATGTAGTGTCCCCCGGTGCAAGAAGAGGCAATTTTCTGTGGCAAGGGGAAATAAATTCTGCACGAATAGGGTGAATTGGGCTGCACGGAGCTTTACAGTGTCTCTTTGGCTGTTTACTATCCCAAAAAACAGCAAGTGAACAGTGCTAACCCAGCTTGGTTCCTGCTACCTTTTCCCATAGCCCCAACGCAACTGGGGGACAAGCCCAGAAGAATTAGCTTTAACCACAACTTTGGGGCTCTCCCTCTCCCTGCTCTTCCCCAAACTCTTCCTTGGGCTGCTCTGATTTTGGCTTCTCCTTCCTTATAGCGGTGCTCCGGCTCGCTCCTTCTGCTTCCTTCCCTGTTGAATGCCATACAGCTGCCTCTCCTTGACTTCGGTGCTTACTCTCACGCTGTTGCCTCGGCTGGGTCTCTCTCTCTGATGCCATGTGTTGCCCCCAGACCACGATGCTGCCTATTCTGGCTCATAACTGAGACGGGAGCACAGACGCAGCTAAGGAAATACAGACCTGTAACTGAGATTCAAACGCAATGCACCACCTCTCCAAAAAAAAGCAGAGTAAAAACCTTCCTGCTGTGCAGCTGCTCCTCCACGTGGGGGTTTATAGACAGGCAAGGATGGGCTCTGAACGCTGCAAATAAAAAATGGAAATAAAAAAAGGTGTTTTTTTCCCCCGTACTCTTTTGGTTAATAAGAGTAGGATTTGACTTCTCCGCAAAAGCACCCAATTTCAGTTACATACTTGAAAATAAATGAGGCATTTCCTTCTGGTCATTGGCCCGTTTAAGGGGTTTTCCTCGGCATGACTGTGAAACAGCAGACAGAGGCATTTTCCTATTGTTTAACCCCAAAATACAAGCCTTAGGCACCAGCATTCTTTCTGTTTCCCCAGCAAGCATCGCTGCCCCTCCTGTGCTTTCAAGTGGCTTAGAGATGACTTGAAACTGGGGAAGAAAACCCTGATTCGGACTCTCCGAGGAAGCCAGCAGAGACACAGCTCTCATCGTCACATCCCTCTGGGGGTAATTGGGTCAAAAATCAGGTGAGATTTGCTCAAAAGCAAACGCAACATCCGACATGTCCAGACGTCAGTAAGAAAATACAGCCAGCTATTTTCTGAGAGGTTCAACAGCAGGTTGGGGACTTGGGCTGGCTTCGCCTCCCACTGAGGCCATGAAACCAATGGCTGGTGTTCCCTACGCTCACCTTTCTCTAGTCCATTTGCTAGCTGATGTTTCAAGGTGTGACCTAAGTGTGGCACTTGAACGGCCACAGTAAAAAACCATGGTTGTACCTCATGTATTCTTCCAAAAGGACTGAGAACTGGAACAAATCGAGGCATTTCTGGGGCCGTGGAGGACTTTTAAGCTGGAGTGGGCACAGTTCTCTGCCCAGTGCTGTTGGGGAAAGCCTAAGTGGTGCCCCCAAATGTGGATGAGTGCAGTGCTGAGGCACGAGCTCCTAAATTCAGTTGAGGCAAAAAGCCACGTTAAGATGTTAACCTGGGTTAAGAGCCAGGACACGCAGCGCAGGATTTCGGATACAGAAAGCAGCTCTCCAAAGCTCATCATCTTCTCAAGCTTGAGCAAGACGGAGTGATGAACTGCACACGTGGATGGCACGGAGAAACTAATTTATGTTTTAAATTTCTCCTGAGAATAAAGGCTGAAACAAGGAGAGGTTCAGAATAAAGGACGCATTTCTGTAAGCACTTCAATAATAAATCCCTTCTCAGCTCTAGGTGCAGGTTCAAACAGAGCTGGGTGGATGCAAGCCAAGTGGTTGTGCAAACACACACAGACTCTTCTAAGAGCTTCCGAAGTCATGACTTCTAATGGTATTCTGCTTCCTCGAGGGGAAGCTTTCGAGTTTTTGGGTAACACTGAGACAGATACTGCAAGGAAAGGCGGAAGTGTTCACCAAAATATTATTAATCATAGCTTCCCTGAGATGAAAGCAATGTTGACGATAAGCTTATTTTAATTAATGCCACAGAATCGTAGGGGTTGGAAGGGACCGCCAGAGATCATCGAGTCCAACCCCCCTGCCAAAGCAGGTTCCCTACAGCAGGTCGCACAGGTAGGCGTCCAGGCTAAACAGACCCAGTTCACTCAGTCGTTCCTCATAGGGGAGATGCTCCAGGCCCTTCACCATCTTTGTGGCCCTCCGCTGGACTCTTTCCAAGAGATCCCTGTCTTTTTTATACTGGGGAGCCCAGAACTGGACACAGTACTCCAGATGAGGCCTTACCAGGGCAGAGTAGAGGGGGAGGATCACCTCCCTTGACCTGCTGGCAACGCTCTTTTTTATACACCCCAGTATGCCATTGGCCCTTTTGGCCACGAGGGCACACTGCTGGCTCATGGCCAACCTGTCATCCACCAGGACGCCCGGGTCCCTCTCCACAGAGCTCCTCTCCAGCAGGTCATCCCCCAGCCTGTACTGGTGCATGCAATTATTCCTCCCTAGGTGCAAGACTCTACACTTGCTTTTGTTAAACCTCATCCTGTTTCTTACTGCCCAGCTCTCCAGCCTGTCCAGGTCTTGCTGAATGGCAGCACAGCCTTCAGGCGTGTCAGCCAGTCCACCCAACTTCGTATCATCAGCAAACTTGCTGAGGGTGGCCACTATCCCCTCATCAAGGTCACTGATGAAGATGTTGAACAAGACTGGACCCAGCACTGACCCCTGGGGGACGCCACTAGTTACAGGCCTCCAGCTGGACACTGCACCGCCAACGACGACCCTCTGCACTCTGCCAGTCAGCCAGTTCATGACCCACTTCACTGTCCACTCATCTATCCCGTACTTCCTCAGCTTTATTACAAGGAGGTCATGGGGGACAGTATCAAAAGCCTTTCTGAAATCAAGGTAGACTACGTCTACCGCTCTCCCCCCATCCACCCAGCCAGTAACAACTTCATAGAAGGCCACCAGGTTGGTCGAGCACGACCTCCCCCTGGTGAACCCATGCTGGGTACTCCTGATAACCTCCTTTTCTCCCGATTGTCTGGAGATGGCATCCAGCACAAGCTGTTCCATCACCTTCCCTGGGGCAGAGGTGAGGCTGACTGGCCTATAATTACCTGGGTCCTCCTTCCTACCCTTATTGAAGACCGGGGTGACATTGGCTGTCCTCCAGCCATCAGGCACCTCCCCACTTCTCCAAGACCTCTGAAAGATTACAGAGAGCAGCTCAGCAATGACCTCCGCCAGCTCTCTCAGCATCCATGGATGCATCCCATCAGGTCCCATGGATTTGTGGACCTTAAGTGTTTCCTAGGCACTCACAGGCCCCCTTACCTTCTAATACCCTGGCCCACGGGATAGCCCCAAGTAGGTCCCGGAAGAGATCAAAGTTTGCTCTCCTAAAGTCCAGGGTAGCAATCCTACTTTTTGCTTTGCTTCCTCCGCTTAGGATCTTGAACTCCACCATCTCATGGTCGCTGCCTCCAACCTTTACTTCCTCAACAAGTCCTTCCTCCTCCTCCTGATCAGGGGGCCTGTAGTACACACCCACAACAGCGTCACCCTTACCAGCCTGCCCCTTGATTCTCACCCACAAGCTCTCCACTGCTCCATCACTCTCCCCCAAGTGGAGTTCAATACAATCTAGCTGTTCTCTCACATAAAGGGCAACTCCACCACGCCGCCTTGCCAGTCGATCTTTCCTAAAAAGCACACAGCCCTCCATGACAACGTTCCAGTCATGCGAGCTGTCCCACCACGTCTCTGTTATCGCAATGAGATCATGACCTCGCGACCGCACGCAGAACTCCAGCTCTTCCTGTTTACTTCCCATGCTATGCACGTTAGTATACAGGCACTTAAGAGAAGCAGCATCTCCCCATGCCCTTGAACTCCATTGTCTCCACCCATCGAGCTCTGTTTTAAGCCTCGAACTGCCACCTCACACCCAGCAGCCCTCATTTTATCCCCCTCCCCCTTCATACCTAGTTTAAACACCTGTCGATAAGTCCCAACAGTTCCTCAGCTAGAACCCTCCTACCCCTTGGAGACGGGCTGCTTCCATCTGCAGCCATCATGCCAGGTGCCAAATAAATTGCCCCGTGATCAAAAAAACCAAACCTCCTGTGTTTGCACCAACTCTTAAGCCATTTGTTTAAGAGCTGGGTTTTTAGGCTCAACCCAGTATCCTTCCCTGCCACTGAAGGTACAGATGCAATAACCACTTGCAATAACCACAGCACACCTCCCCTGCAAGTAGGGTCAGGTTGACATATAGGGCCTTCCGTTCCTGTCAGGAGGGAATCACCCACGACAACCACATAGCCTTGAGTCACAAGCAGCTTAAACCCTGTATAGAAATACTTGCTATGGGATGTCATCAGGTAACTTGAGGGTGTTCCTAAAAGGTTCTTCTGCTTAAAAGAAACAAAAGAGCCAAATCCCACCGAGTTCCAAGCCTGGGCTGTATAAAAGCTTAGAGAAGAGATAAAATATTTCCCATTTTGTTGGGTTTCATGGCAGTTGCAAACCTTTCAGCTTGACCAAGAGAAGCACTGTGGGCTGTAGGAGAAAGCAGTTTGCACGTTGAGTGTCGGATGAACAGAGGGAACTTCAGAGGTTACCTCACTTGTTCAGAGACTGAAAAGAAGAATACAGTGGTTCTGTTAGACTCCATTGTACAGCACTGACACTGGAGGGCTGCGATCAAGGCACACCAGCCTACAACAAAGCACTGCCAGGTGTCAGCCACCAGCAGCACGTAGCAGAGCGCAGGCAAGGACAGAGTCTTACAGTTGGTCACAGCTTCACCTGTATGTAGGGCAAGCGTGAGTAGCCAGGCAGCTGTACAGCACGGCTCAGAAAAGGAAATGATGTGTTTTGTAGCAAAAAAAACCACTCCACATTGAGGGTCACTGAAGATCTATGCGCCTTCTCTCCCTACCTGCAGGCAAAGAGTGCCTCAGTCTGAATTAGCACCTGGCTAAATCCCAGACGCCTGCGATGTCATCGATATTTTCACGGTCTTTTTTATTAAAAAGCAGATTTCCACAGAGAAATTAGGCCATACAAAGAAGAACGTTACTGATATGTAGATCAGCAGTTCCCAAAAAGCAGAGTATTGCAGAATTCAGAACAAAATCAACTAAAAGAATAGGGCTCGGTGATAATCGCAGCGCCATTCACGCATTCTTTTCGTGGAATGCTATTCTGCTTTATTTTGTTAATTAATTATTAAGGCAACCCGTTATGTTCTCGAGCCACCCCTTTTCTTACCTGACTTACTTCAAAGTCCTTAAATTACAAAACTACCGCCACAAATTTTCGGATCACTGTGCCATGTCCACCTGTAGAATTCAACGGGAGCAACAGCTGCGAGGAAAACTTCAAGCATGTGGTCCTCTGCAAATGGTCTCAAGAAACCACGTTAACCTAACACGTGACTAAAGCCCAAAGAGGGACAATCTCTTCCAAGCAACACCTGCAGACGTGTCTCAAATTGGATTCACCTGATGGATGTGTATGCTGAAATACAACAGAATCCTCGGCCAGCATTTGAACAGCAGCTGCATTGGGAAAGCTTCTGTCACAGGAGCAGTTTCTGGCCACCCAGTCTCAGTTTATACAGGGAACGACATGAAGTCTTCACTCTTTTGCATCTCCCACTCCATCAGCATTAATAGCAAACATTGCTTCGGCCTCAGGAAGGCAAGGAGAGTCATAAATTTTACATATTCTGGTTTCACCTCGGCCTTTTCGCAGATAGAGTCTGAAGGGGGAGAAGAAAGAAAAGAAAGAGGTACAGCCTCCTTCCAGAGCATCCTGATCGTAATCGTTCAAACATTACACTGCAACGTTACATGGAATATTGCACACTTTGGGCTGTAAGAACTGAACCTGCTCAGTGGCACCTGTTTCTGCACCGATAGATCCAAAGAGAGACCCGGAATTAAAAAGTATGTATTCAGTGACACAAAAATCTTCCAAAATAAAGCTAATGGAAGGTGATGTGTCCCCTCACCTCGTGGTGGAAGCATGGGCTATGATATTTCCTCCAATAGGTTTCTTGGGATCTGCTGCAAACATGGCTGCTCCATCTACCTGTGCCACCACTTGGTTAGTGATCACAACGGCCACGCCAAACTAGAAGGGGAAAAGCAACAAAGCAATATTATTTTCCACCACCTGAATTAAAAAAAAAAGCATGCTTGTCATTCTGCTCTCCTCTCTGCAGGTGATACCCACTCTCAAAATGCAACAGAAGCAGACAGCGAGCAGGCAGAACGCCTTTTGTACAAGACTGCTGAGCTTCACAAGAGAAAGAAAACCGATCAGCAGGGAGCAAGGTTCAGCACTTACCTCATCTGCAAGTCGGAGAAGCATACGCAGAAATCTGGCCAGATGCATCTGTCTTGCTGCCAGCTCACCTCTCCCAGAGTAATCTGTCCGATACAGAGCTGTCGCACTGTCCACTATCAGCAGTGCATACCTGCAGAAGTGACAGCAAGCATTCTCTGAATCGTTTCCAGAGGTGAAGAATGTCACCATCTGAGTCAACTGCGTACAGATGTGGATGTAAGCCCTTCTGACCCGCCGGTTAGCAGAAACTGTTATGTTTACCACCACAGACTCAACCTGCAGCGTTCAGGTTACTGTGAAATAAAGCCCTTTGTAAGGTGTTTTACCATAGGTATTCTGTATAGCTCAGGTAAACAGGTCCCTGTGTACCTCATATTACCACCCCCTTTCCTCTAAAGGGAAAACCTCAGTTTCAAACTAAAGCTATCTGCACATGTCCTGGTTTTGGCGGGGATAGTTAATCTTCACAGTGGTTGGTGTGCTACTGTGTTTTGGGTATGAAAAAAAAGAAAGGTAAAAAAAAATGCTGATAATACATTGATAGTTGTTGTGCTTACGTTGAGTCAAGGACTCTTCTGCTCCTCCTGCTGCCCTGCCTGTGAGGAGCTGGGAAAGAACCAGGACAGCTGACCAAAGGGATACCCTACACTATACAAAATGGCATCAAACTGAACAACAAAACTTAGGGAGACTGCTACTGCTCAGTGATAGGCAGAGCATTGGTCAGCAGGTGATGAGTAACTGCACTGTGCATCGTTTTTGTAGCAGCTGTGTTTTGTTTTCTTTCTTATTAAACTGTCTTTATCTCAGCCCAAGCGTTCTCACATTTTTACTGTCTTCAGTTCTCTCCCCCACCATCTTGGGGTCTGGGGGGCAAAGAGCTGGTGCTTAATGCCTGCCAGGCTAAACCACAACTGCACTGCTCTAAATCAACTCTCTTTCTAAAAGCAATAATACAACGGGATCTTTAAAGCTGTTTCTCAGGCTGGCACTCATTCTTTGTCAAGGCAAATCTGTTGTCACAGCTCAAGTCAGTTGTTACCATCCAGCATTTCAAAAGCAACAGGTATTAACTCACAACCGAATTACTCACACATCTGAGCTGATACACAACACTTCATGCATGTGTGAAAGCATAGATTAGTTTGAGAACAACTTCAAACACAAGCTGTCACTTTGACAATTCAGTCGCGTACCGCAGGGGATGAAACAGTGCAAGAGAACTGTACAAGCAGGTCGATAATGTAGCAGCACAAAAATCACCCCATCTTTAGATGAGGCCTCATTACCGTGATTCAGCCATCATGGCAGATGCCTGATAGAGGAGCTGGGTCTGGTGATCTGTGTTAAAGCCTCGAGCATAGGCCACGTTATCCAGGACATCACTGCCAGACAAGCCATACCTACAAACATCGGTGACAAAAGTCTTCAGCAACAAGCTTCATCAACAGGAGTTACAGCTACATCTCAATAACTTGAGTTTATCTCATTCCTTCAGGATGATACGTTGATTAGGTCAGTTTCCTCTCTAAATAAAAGGGAACAACTCTTGTGGGCCCGCACAGTTCATATTGGTTTGATATTTAAGTCTAACAAGAATCTGCATGTAGCCAGCAGAGTTTTTATTGCCTTCAAGAAACTCAGTTAATTACCTTATCCCTGATTTCTATACAAGACACTTGGGAATATTCTGAGGTAGAAGCGGGAGATGAGAAGCCTTCCAGCTGGCCAAGGGGGCTCTCACATTTCCTCAACAAAAAAATTCCATGCGCTGTTACGATAAACTTTTTGTAGAAGAATCTTTGTTACAAAATGCTGGTAGAATTTAAAGAAAACCTTGGTATGTCACCAACTTGTAAAACTAAATTTGAGGGGGATATTAAGTGAAAACATCATATGCCAGGGAACAATGATGTTAGCTTATGTCATAGCTAAGTAAAAATAGAAACTTAATCAAAATGCAGCTAATGAAGTGGTCTAAAGGGCATCTAGGTATGCAGAGTGATAGAACACAGGAGGCAGGAAGGGGCTGATGCTTAAGGATAGTTCTTACTCTAACAGTCCAATGTATTTAAAGAGCCTGGCTGATTTTAGCTAAGCTGCCTCACCACGAGGAAATGCATTCCCTTATTTACCTAATGGCTGTTTACCCCCCAGCCATAAGTACAGACCTTTCAGCCACAGCAAGAAGACGTTCTGGACGGAAGGTGCCTTCAGTGTCGATGTACATGGCTTTTCCTTCCCCACCCCCTCGGTCAATGGGAAGCTAAAGGAAGAGAACATCCATGAATATGAAATCAATAACAAGTAATCCAGCTTTATGCCTTCAACTGATGTTCACACAATAGGTAACGTCCCGAGCTATGGTGATTAAAGTCACATTTGTCTGGGAAAAGTGACAAGACAGATTCTTGTCTTCAGTCAGTCTCTCTGAGGAGACTGAAGCAAGAGGACAGGAGCTCAGCTTGAAGCACCTCTCTGTGCTTAAGGCCTATGATTACACCACAAGGCTAACATCTGTTAATGGGGCCAAAATATTAAGGCCAAAAAAAAAAAAAGCTGCAAAACATTAAGTCAAATATAGGCAAAAAAGATAACAAATTTAACTGCTGCTACAGTAATCCTAGTAGGCTGGTTAAGTGAGGAACCCTAGCAAGCTGCAAGCTCAGTCATGGGTGCTGCAAAGGTTTCTGAGAACAATTTGGGAACAGATAAAATGTATATATGTGGGGCTCTTGGTAAGAAAAGGACATAAATTAGCAAATACTGCATTGTCTGAATACTTGATTTTAATAAAGAGGATAACTCACTTGACAGGTTACTGCCAAAGTATGGCACAACTGTGTTTTTCCAGTACGAAACTCCCCAAACAATTCTGTTATGGACCCTGTTTCTATTCCTCCTAGGTGGAAGAAAGGGAAAAAAAGATTGTCACATACTTCCAGTAAAGACTGCATACACAGAGCTTTAATTTCACACAGATTGAGTTTAACACTAACTTTGGCTGAACGTTTTAAAGCTAATTGGAAAAACTGATTTTTATATTGAGGTTTGCTTATTCTGAAGACGAGAAGCTCAGCTAAGTTTATTTTTGAGGATGCCGAAGAGCTGAAGTGACTTAACCGTGCTTTTAGATTACAAGTGGGAACAGGGAGATGATTTTGAAAGTGAATCGATACATAGAACCCAAGTTATTACCTTGAAGAAGTTTATCAAGTTCTTTGGACCCAGTGGTGATCTGGATGATTTCCGATCTCCGCTGATGGAATTCCGTCGCTGTGGTAAAACCCATCGGAACCAGTTTAGCTGCTTCAGCCTAAAGAAAACCAAACTAAGCAGTGCAACGAGAGTTCATCCCATTCCTTTACCCCTCTAGTAATTAGTACTATAAAGCTCAGGTGTCACCTGAAGTACCGCACTTCAGAGGGTTGTAACAGAGGAACAACTGTATGGGGTCAGACCAGTAGTTCCTAACTAAGTACCCTGTGCCTTGACAGCTGCCACGAGTGGATGCTTGGGGCACGAGCGTAACAAATCAGGGAAGAAGGAACTGATCCACTATCTGGTAATTCCTCTGTGTGATGATTATCTCATTAACATTGCACTTAGCTCTTGGTATTGTTACATTATTAAACCAGTTCATGCTACTGATGGTTACAGCACTGTGGCACGAGTAGTTCCAAAACTCCAGCATATCCTGTATGAAAAACATGCTTTCTTTGCTTCAAGCCTCCTTACCATGAGAAATATTGAGCTGGAATGACAGTCATCTTGGCCATACTCTCCACATCTTCCACAATTTTTGTAGACCTTCCTAATTATTCCCCCCCACTCTTCACTTCTTGAAGCTGGTCCTAGCCTTTTCTGAACTCTTCCCATAAAAAGTCACATCACATCTCTTCAGCCTGGAGGAAAGAAGGCTGCGGGGTGACCTAATTACAGCCTTCCAGTACCTAAAGGGAGCCTGCAAACAGGAGGGGAGCCTGCAAACAGGAGGGGAGCCTGCAAACAGGAGGGGAGCCTGCAAACAGGAGGGGAGCCTGCAAACAGGAGGGGAGCCTGCAAACAGGAGGGGAGCCTGCAAACAGGAGGGGAGCCTGCAAACAGGAGGGGAGCCTGCAAACAGGAGGGGAGCCTGCAAACAGGAGGGGAGCCTGCAAACAGGAGGGGAGCCTGCAAACAGGAGGGGAGCCAACTCTTTGAAAGGGTAGATAACAGCAGGACAAGGGGAAATGGATTTAAGTTGAGGGAAGGAAGATTTAGGTTGGATATCAGGGGGAAGTTCTTTACTATGAGAGCGGTGAGGTGCTGGAACAGCTGCCCAGAGAGGCTGTGGATGCCCCATCCCTGGAGGTGTTTGAGGCCAGGTTGGATGGGGCCCTGGGCAGCGTGGGCTGGTATTAAATGTGGAGGTTGGTGGCCCTGCCTGCGGCAGGGGGGTTGGAGATCCATGATCCTTGAGGTCCCTTCCATCTCAGGCCGTTCTGTGATTCTGTAATAAGCTTTATTACTCTTCTCAGTCTGTCATAAATGGAGACTCTCCAAAATCACTGGAATGCTTTAAACCAGCAGAAATAAACCTCCTTGACTTTCTCAGCTTAAAGCTTTTGCTTAACATCCTTACCAAGATTTTATCAGCTTTAGCTTCACTGATGCCTTTAATATTTAACAGTTCCTTCTTGGGTGCGTGTGCAACAGACTCAATAGTGTGATATCCAGCCTCTTCTAATTTCTTCACGTCATTTGCATTTATACCACATTGCTGAAAGACAGAGGGAAAAAGAGACACAAGGAGTCACAAACACTGTCCAATCACTGAATACTTCTTTACAGAAAGGGTGTGAAGCACTGGAATAAGTTCCCCAGGGAGGTGGTTGAGTCACCATCCCTGGATGTGTTTAAAAACCGTTTGGATGTTGTGCTCAGAGACATGATTTAATGGGGGGTTGTGAGAGTTAGGGTAGGGTGGTTGGGTTGTGGTTGGACTCAGTGATCTTTAAGGTCTTTTCCAACCTGAGCAATTCTATGATTCTATTCTATGATTCTAACTTCATTTAGATTTAAATCAAACTCTGTTACTGCAAGTCAGCATGTCCAATGTTACCACCCTAACACTTACCAATAATCTTTTAAATAAAAAAGATTTTAATGCAACGTTTGCAAGAGCTTCTCTCTAAACAGCATAGAAAAGCAGACATTGATTCAATAAATACTGAAGGTTACTAACAGATATCCAGGAAGAGATAGAAGCATAGAATTGTTTGAGTTGGAAGTGACCTCCAAGGGTAGCTCGTCCAAAAATGCAATGACCAGGACACCTACAGCTCCAACAGCTGCTCAGAGCCCCATCCAGCCTGACCACAAACATCTCCAGGAACAGGGCAGCCCCCACCTCTCTGGGCAACCCGTGCCAGTGCCTCACTGCCGTTATCATACAAAACCTTTTACCTCTAGCCTAGATATGGGCTCTGGGCCAAAGCTCTCCTCCTCTGCAGATGTATCGGTGTTTGCCTCGAACTGCACCTGCATGGCCATGGCTGCAGCCACCCTAGAAGGAAAGCAGACAACCTGGTGACACGGGGCGCAACAGAAACAGGACACGAACACACAGAGCAGCAAAATCCCTTCCCACTGTGAGAAAAATCCCTGGTGCGCTCTCCTGGGCAGTGTTACACTCTAAAAACAAAGGCCTTGACTGACCTCACCTGACGGGAGGTTGAATAGAGGCTCCTGAACATTCAGGAGGATTATGGTGAAAAAACAGCTTAGTGCTAACAAATCGTCACCTTCACTGCGTGCTCAGATGGTACCCCCGAGTACCGCGAGTTGGGAGGGTCCCAGCGGGGCCACCCGCAGCCCCTCGTCAGGGCGGCGTCACAGCCTTCTGCCACCACACACATCGGGAAGCGGCCTATGCCCCTTCCTCTCGTTCTCCGAGCTCGGGCCGCCCCGCCTCACCTTAACCCAGCGTTATTTTTCAAACTTCTCCTCACGGGCCCGCCCCAACCGCCGCTCCCCCCCCAGGCCCGCAGCCGCCCGCTGCAACCCGCGCAGGACGCCCCGGCAATTACCGTTCGCGGCCGCCACCGCTTTGGAGAAGCCCGCCACCGCGTCACGTGACGGGGGGAAGAACGCGGAGCCCGCCACCGCGTCACGTGACGGGGGAAAGAGCGCGGAGCCCCGCCCCAACCGATGGATTTAGCGGAAGCCGGCGGCGCCTTAAAGGGGCCGCACCCTTTTTTATACGCACACACGTGCTTACGGGAGAGCAGCAAGACCCGTTCCCGTGGGGTGTGCGGCTGAAGGAAGGCTCGTAGCAATCAATCAGCCTTCAAATCTAGTGGGTTGGATTTGAGGAAAGGTTTGCAGGCTTGTTGGGCAGGGGCAGGACCCTCTGCTTCCAGCGCGTGCAAGCAGAGCTCCTCTACTGCATGAAACATGAAGCAAGGAGGAGTGTCATGAACAGGCCGATCCTTCCCGCTGTGCCTTCCTCAGTGCTGCTCAGCCTTGGAAGCAGAACACGAGGTGAGATGGACTTCTGAATCTGAAGCCACGTCATGCAGAACAGAAAAATCTGCAATCTCCCTGCTGCTTTTCCTGACCATGATTTATAAGGATTTCCATCTGCTTCTGTTTCTGTTGATTAGGATCAACACTGCACTGCTGTATTTTGTCCTAGTGCTTATTACAGACGCTGACAACACTATTCCAGCAGTAGCTCCAGGCCAGGCTCATTGGAAATATCTGCAGAGATCTTGTGCTTTTCATTACAATGTTTATTAAATCCTTTTTAGTGCTGGCAAAGGCACCTGCAAAGAGAGGCTCCTGCAAAGATAAAGGATATTGAGATATTAAAGAGATAAGAGCTTCGGTAGTTGAGAATATTTGTGCAGCTAGCTTTAAAAAAGCCTATTAATAATTCCCAAATCTAACTGCACAAAATAAGGAAGTAAGAATGCAGTTTAGAGGTTCACTTTGCACACGCTGTGAGCCTTACACCTTTTCCTGGGCTGCATGAAGAGAAGCGTGGTCAGCAGATCAAGGGAACGCCTCTGCTCTGCACTGTGAGACCACACCTGTGGTACTGCATCCAGATGGGGAGTCCTCAGTGCAGGAGAGACACGGAGCTGTTGGAGTGTGTCCAGAAGAGGGCCACAGAAATGATCCAAGGGATGGAACAGCTCTCCTACGAGGACAGGCTGAGAGCTGGGGCTGTGCAGCAGGGAGAAGGGAAGGCTCCAGGGAGACCTGAGGGCAGCCCTTCAGTATCTAAAGCGAGGCTAAGAAGAACTACTTGGACTAGATGATGACTTTTAAAAGTCCCTTCCCACCTTAGGCAGTTCTGATTTCTATGGCTTGTCAGTGGCTTCCTGTTTTAGTGGGCTGTGGTCACAGACACGAAAGGAGGCTGACGAAGACAATCTACCTGGGCTCAGGAATTCCATTATGCCATTGAAAAGGTGCAGATTATTGGGTGTAAGACCAACACCTGAGCTGTCCACCTACAAAAAGGCATGGAAGTTGGGAAGAGTCCTTGTGCTGAGCAGCTGAGAAAAAGGTGCTTGTTTCTTATGGTAAAGCTTCTTTTTACTCACTCCTGTAGCACTGCAACGGAATAACTGATAAATCCTGAGGAGCTTTTCAGGCTGAGCTATTCGCCTGTGATAGCCCTGAAATCAAATGAGATCATCATAGCCTCTAAGAAGCCACTCAGAAGTCTTTTTTTCCCCTGGTTTTATCAAAGCAAGGAGATAGCAAATGGCATCAGCAGCTTCCATTCCTGCAACTGAAACCTCCTAAACGCTATTTTTGCTGCGGAGCCTTTTTGTTTTGTTTCGTCTGGTACTTCATTCGGTATTCAGACCAACACAGTAAGCTTCACCAGAAATTCACTCCACTCTTCGTTCTCTTGTTTCTTGGCTTAGAAACGTGCTAGGGAAGATTAAAAACAAAACCCCTCAACAAACCAGAGGTGAAAAGAACCCAACAAGCAGGATAACGATCACACAGTACTGCTGCAGCACCCTCTGCTGGTTCTTACTGCTGAGAAAACGGCCTCTCATGAAGTTTCCTTCTCAATGGAATCTCAGAAGTAATTGCAGGTACAGCATCCAAGTCATTCACAAACTTGTCGCTATTTTCTAATCACAAAAAAATTTCTCCTGTGAAGATCATGCCATAATAGGCTAACGCTGTGAAATACAAGGAAAAAAAACCCACATTCGGATTATGAGAAGTCCTCTCAAAGAGTTTTTCAGTAGTAATAGGCAAACTTTCAGTCAAAAGCTTCAACGCAGCAGCCTGTAAACACAGCTTGAAAAAGGAACAAGTCAAAAGTTTAATCAACTTCCACCTTCCAAATGGAAGGAAAAAAAATTATAAAAAGCCACAAATATACATGCGCTTAAAACACGTGAAAACACTTTCAAATTCAATGTATGTTACAGGTACAAAAAATAGTATCTGCCTACAGAATGGAGAGCTTAGAAACAGCAGGCATGTCAACACTATCAGCTCACGAGGGTTACATCGGTTTCAACATCTCAACCTATGTAATACACAGCCTATACACAAAATCAACCTGGACTGCACCGACGACATTAAAAGATGCCTCCTAAAATTGAAATAGCTCAGTCTTCTCACTAGGTTTGTCATTACCTCAGCAGACAGTGCACAAAAAGCAGGTGGGAGACTGCACTGTACCAACCAAGCCCGTGCACAGAATATCAGAACTAAGCTTTTGAAAAACTCGTGTCGATTGAAGCGGTGGTTTTGAGTCTGCAGCACCCAGAGGTTCATGATTAAGCACAAGGATCTGTAGTCTTCATGTCAGAAGTCTTTCCATCTTCGGCCAGCTGTCTAATTATTGCCAGTTATTTGGTTCATCGTAAGCAAGACTATCATTTCAGCATTTTGGGGCTGGTTCCAGGGAACTGATGAGGATTAAAACTGATGCGGTACGTTAGAATGCTGTGCAGTAGCGAAATAATGATAGTGGAAGAAAATTCCAGACATGTTAATTTAGAAATTCATCATCACCGTTTTATACAAGAGCTCTGTAAATCATGCTAGAACAAAATCAACAAGCTATGTAACGCAGCCATTCTAGGGAAGACTATAGAAGGAAACCAAGACGACTGGTGAGAGAGACCTTGCGTTCTTACGATACCTAAGTCAAAGAATGTCCTCTGACTTCTTCAGTCCTGCACGTAGACCTGAACAATCATCTGGGATGCTGGAGCAGATTTTGATGAATCAAGCTCACCATTCTTCGGAGATAGTGGTGACCAATAGGTACTTCAGAGAGAACAGCAGAAATTTCCTCGTGTCTGGAAAAGATAAAGTTAAGTGTGTTTTGAAAGGATGTCGAACATTTAATTTCCTGCCCTTCGCTTTGAAACGTAAGTCACGCGGGGTGGTTCTTTCTGCTCAACTCACCCAATATTCCCAATTTTTTTTTCAACACTGAAAGGCAGCGAAGCAGATGGGTAGCTGGATGATAAAGACAGCGTCAACTCAAACTTTGCAAAAGCGGTGGAAGTGGAGAAGAGGAGCTTCACCCTGGAAGAAATAGAAGCAAAAACATCAGCACAAAACGTAGAAACGTTCATCTCCTTTGAACTCAGTTCCAGAATGAAAACTAATTACAGAACCTTTGAATAGATTTGATTCAAAATACAGAATTCTAGCAAAAAATAAGTTTCCTGGTTAACGTAAAACATTTCTAGCTAGATAAAGTTTTCTGAGCTCTTAAGCAGGACCATAATTCATGAATGGTTTCAAGAATTCAATCCTGTTTAAATCAGGACAAATTTCCATCTAGAAAACTGTATTTCCGTGTAGTTCACCTGTCTAGGATAATATCCAGCAAGAACAGAGCAGAATCTTTTTGTATATAAGGGTAAGACCATCACCGAGTACACGATGCTCAGAAAACATGCCTTGGGGTAGCACAGAATATGACAAGATTTAAGAAGACCTTTTGAAGGCAGTTGTCCCACAGTAAATCTTCCTGAGAACAAGCTGCCCGCACACTTGTTTTATTGACTTAACTAAATGTAAGCTTCTATGGGACTTCTGGCGTGTAGCAGAAGAATGCTTTTGAAATGGGTACTACAAAATTAGAGTAATGTAAGTAAACAGCATCAAGGCATGCAAGCAAAAGTTAACCAGGCACTTCTTTGGTGAGAATGTGCATAAAGAATAAAAACCATTTCACCTCATCCTTTTATCTTGTCCCACGTGGACATGAAACAAAATTGTGTACTAGTAGGAGAAAATGAAAGCTAAGGAAAATAAATTTTAATTTAAATGCTTTCATCCTTCACAGACCGTTTCTGCTTGGCTGAAGCAAATCAAAGTCTGAGCCTGTTATAAAAGCAACAAAGCACTAAGCTACACAGGTACACTCTTGGCTCTGTTTGCTTTGAGTTGCTACACTCTGGTCTTAAGTTTTAAGTGAGAGAGTCAAGTCCAACAGGAAAGCAGTAAATAAGAAGAGATTAAATAAAAGTGAGGAAGTTGACTGAATGGAAGGGGAGCCTCATTTCCAAGATTTTGGATAGCACAGTCCAATCATGTTAAAAAAAGTCGGCTTGTTAAAAAGTAATTGCATAAAACAACGTTTTTAAGAAAACCAGCTTAGCATCTTTTGCTTCTGCTTATGTAGAGACCCTCTGTAAAATTTACATAAGCTGCATCTAAAGTTACTCACTTTGTGTCAATGATGTCTGTCTTGAGAAGACTGTATTTTCCACCCCATCTCTCCAGAAATTCAATCTCCTCTCCTAAGATCCTGCAACGACTCACCACCAAAGAGACATCGTGAAGCACCTACGGAAGAGATCAGAAAAGAATTTACACCGAAACTGAAACCACTGTGTGACACTTGAAAATGAAGTTTAAGCTAGAAAGCATTAAAAACATGCAGCTTAACTACTATCTCACTCTGTATACAACAAGGAAATTGCACAAGCGTAAAAACAAATACACATCGTTCTTTGTCATAAGTTTCTCCCTTTAGCTTTGTCACCAGGGTTGCACAAATACAGGTAACACCGGATTTGGCTTAGGAATTTAAACTACTAATTCTCTTGAAAGCAGAATGGCATGCAGTTCAATTTCCTGATTTCTACTAGCAGGAATACGGCTGTTAAGCCATCACTGAGATAGTCAGACATCAAAGCAGCAAATAAGGAAGAAACCACAGCTTTTGTCTCTTGACTTCTGGGGCAGGTACTTCTCCCTCTTACTTCAGAATATTTACGAAACAGATTTTGATTTGCGTTAATCAAGTATTCATCAACATACTTTCATTCCCTGTATCAACCTGTGACAAAAAAGATTTCATATTTTTCTAGAGTGCTCTAGGCTTTTTGGACACTTTACCTGGGGCAAATATTGCAGCGTGGGACACTTTTCCTGCCAGCATCCCTGACTTTCAATAAACTGGAATATCAATCTTTGGACTAAACCTGAGGAGAGTGGAGCTTTTTCCTCTGTAACAAAAAAAGGAAACAGTGTTGCAAGAAATCTTTTCAAAGCCATTTAGTAATGCACTAGCAGCTAAAACACAAATGTATAACATCCTCCCAGTAAGTGTATAATGCTAATTTCAAGCTATGTGAAATATCTTACCATCCAACAGAGATTCAAAGCGCAGGCTAACTATTTTTCTGGAAGGATTTTCACCGAAAACATCACCATCTGAGAAGGAAAGGAAAAAGCCCGAAGTAGGAACTATTTCTATACTTAGTTCTCTTAAGAAACAGACACTGCTTACACACATTTAGAAGTTTTGTAGAGAGCACTGGTAAACCCATTCAAATCCACTGTTTATCATTTCTCTTAGCTTGCATGGTACCTCTATAGTTCATTTTTTATATCAACAGAGTTTTTACTAGTACAGAATCTCTAGGTTTCTGTTGTGTAACCATTTAACCTATCGAATTCATAAAACAGAAACCTGCCAGTTTTGCAACTTACCTACTGGGGTTCCAAACACAACCGTGAGTTCAATAGAATCATGAAGAAAATTAAAGACTGCCTGTCGTTCACTCCATTCACTAATCTCCCACTCAGTGAAGCTAAAAGGAATAAAACACAGACACCTTAAGTTTCAACCAACTAATCAAAACAATTACCTGAATGATAAAGATTAGAGAATTAAGAACGCTTGCATGTGTATATTGTATGAGAGATCAAGTAAATTTTCACTTGTTAACAAAGTGTAAGAATCTTTTGGGATGCAAAGCACAATACTATTCATTTCACACACACATTACTTTTGGGATGGGAGGAGGGCTGGATATAGAAAGAGGAAATACAGAGTAAAACCCTTACAAGTTCACAGAAGTTTTGTTGCTTATCACAAGTTGTGAGGAGACGGGCATCCAAAGATAAATCAAATAAAATGGAAAAACAACAAACAGATACATGTATAGAGAAATGCGAGGCTCCAAACTAGCTGATAAAAACAAAAACAGAACACCTGAAAGTCTTTTTTTCCTTACTTGAATCTCTCCAGGAGTTCCTGGCAGCTCTTTTCATCTTCCTGTAGATGCTTCATCTGAGCAAGTATTTGCTCATTCTCAGTCTCCAGATCTGACAGTTCTCTGCAAAGATAAAGCAAAACATCTGATGTAGCACACTGGTGAAAAATAATACAAATCTCTAGATCCTGAATGTGAATATTTTTAAGCTCCTTAGATCCCATTTGACATCTTACCTTTGAAGTTCCTCTTCTTGAGCTTTGAGGCTTCCCAGTTCTAAGAGAAAAGGGGGAAAGAAAAAGCTGTGAGAGAAAAGAGCTGCAAAGATGGTCCTAACTTACCATGCAGGTGCAAAAGATCTCAAACTAATGGCTGTTACTCCTACCTGCACGCAGATATGTGGTCAACAAAAGTTAGTTGTATTGAACGACAGTGCTGAACGTAATAGTCAGCACACACTCTTCTGATCACACTGATCTGAGTTCTAAGTCACATTTTGCCATGAGAAATAAAAAAAAATAATCTGTTTCATACTTTAACATCTATGTTATTTGCTATATTCGATGTGAAAAAGAAAGCCATAATGTTTGCATCAATGAGTCTCGCTCTCTTCAGAACTTAAAAGTTGGTACCATTACCTTCTTCTAGTTTTCTTGATTCCGAGTCCTCTCCTTCCATTTCATCATCACTGCAGTCAGTTTCACATTCTTCCCATTCAGAATCTGTGGGGAAAAAAGCATCAGAAGGTCTACACAGAACTCCCAGATTCAATACTTAGAATCCATTTTATCTGTCTCCGTGTTCTAGGCACTTCAGTGCTTAAAAAACAGTTGATAAAGATGTGCGAGAAGCCAGGGAGAGAGGGGTATCTAAACCTGAAGAAGTAAAAGAAAAGGAATATAAAACTCCTTTTACTGCATTGCTTCAAAGCTGTTATCATGCAATGTAATTTGTACTCAAGGCACTGAAAGACAATTCAGAAGGAAGAAATGAAAATACAAATGTGAAACCCCCACTGATTGCAGCTTGTGTAAATGCAGCTGAACAAGCCTGCAGCCATTTTGAGGTGTGTATGGTACAGCTGTACTGTCGTCACTAGCAGATTTAGTTACACACTTGGTTACACGTTCACAGGCTACAATTATAATTCTATATTTCAGCTCATTTTGGTGTCTTTTCTAGTCTTCGTATGATGTGCAAGTAATTCTCACAAGGCAAGTTTGCAGGCACAAGTGAAGGTGTTTAAGCCTAACAGATACTTGTAACTCAAGACGTTTAAAATTCCAGGTGGCCAATGAACAGTCTTGAAACAGCAATTTAAATAGCATCTCTACAGGGGAAAAAAATGGGACCAGACAAGAAATCAACGAACCACTCACTTGTTTGGAAACACATACCTGCTTTCAGGTCTGCAAGACAACTTTCTGCCTCCTTAAGCAATTCATCCATGTCTGCTGTTCTTGACTGGAACTTTTCATATTGTTCCTAAGGTGGGAAAATTGTGCTCCTTTGCAATGTATTCTTACACAAGTCAACGACATTTTTAAAGAAACCGAATGCCTTCTGGGACCACCATTTAGATCTTTGCTTGCTAATAGACTAATCAAAGAAGCTGATACGATCTGTCATTAGAACGAAGAGGCAGAATAACTTACAACAAGGCAGATGCCATGCTTAAGAAAGTACCAGAAACTTGACAATGTATCTTCCCACCCACTTTTTTTTTTTTAAATGAAGGGATGAGATGAGATACATAACTAAGTATATTTCTAGATACCTATCTCAAAGCACTGCTTCTGCATTTCCTTGTTAGTTACTACTATGGACATCACTATAATAACAAAGAAGTTATCTGATGGCATTTCCTTTAATACTCCCTGTTTTTCACTCCCTATTACTTTACCTGCCAAAAGAATTAGGCAGAAGGTTCCTATAAGTGCAAGAAAATGTCACTGTCCTAAAGTATTTTACAAATGCTTATAGATAAAAGATAAACATGATTAGTAACCAGGCATATTAGTTAGGGTCCCACATTTGATGGCCCCAGTTTGTGCTAGTTCAAGCACAGATAAAATATGGTAGAAGTTCCTCTTTTAAACCTAAACCTCTAAAGCCTTGCGGCACATTACCTGCGCACTCTGCAGCAATTTGCTGTATAATGCCTCTTTCTCATTGTGAGCCAGGATTTTACTTTCCTTGATGAAATAGGATTTCATTTTGTTCAGTTCTGCTCCAAAGCTCTTCAGCTGCAATGAATAGAGAATATGGAAAGGACAGTGAATGAGAATGTGAAACAAAGTATTTTTCAATCCAGTCTTTCGACTCTCTCCCTTGTCTGCTCCCACTCCCTGCAATATCTCATTTCTCTAGGAGCAGTACTTCATAAGTTTCAGATGAAATTGGGATTGGCCAGCCTTAAATTCCATTAATTCAAGTACAATCTACTAACAAAGCAATGATTTCCTTAGCAAAGATCCAACGCAATCTATCTTCCAAGAGGGAACAGCGCAGAAAGCAGAAGCATTGGATTTTAACAGCTCCAATAACTTAAGATTTACTTTCACATACAAAAAAAAAGAAGAGCAGCTTTATTAATTGTGTCAGATGGCTCTCATTTCAATTGTTTGAGACTTACTTAGAACACTTGTTCTCTTAGTGTTAAAGAGGATAACTGAAATGCTAACAGTAAGTCCAGGCAGTGCCCAAACCACAAGAAATGGTAACAAAGCCACCTGTTTCAACAGAACATAGCTACAGATTATGTTATATGGCATTTTCTCTGACAGCTATTAAACTAAACATGCAGAATGTACAAATTGCTTTTTCATACCATGTTTTCAATCTATCGCCACTAGGTGGTATCCTTCTAAAGCCGGAAGGTAGAGCTTTGCTTTCAAAACCCTTTCAAATTTGTAATTCTTAGCTAAGAATCATAAGGCCTTTTATTGTTCCTGAGTACATTCTTCCTGAATCCAGTTAATATCCTAGCCTCTGTGATATCCTGTAATACAAATCTAATTATGAAGTATGAAAAATACTGTCTTTCATCATTTTAACTTTTTATTTTCATTGTCTAGTCCTTTATTCTTGGCTTTAGAAGCAAGAAAAACAATCTCTTGATCTTCTTGCTTAATTCTGTCTGGAATACTCTTATAATGCCTCTGTTTTTTAAATGCAAATGTCTTCGGGGTGCCTTTTGTGCCCATTGTCATTAGCATTCTCCTTTAAATACCCCCTCCCCCCCCCCCTAATCTTTTGCTTTGGCATGTGACACCATTGTTGCACTCCAAATTCTGTATGAGGTTTTATTTTTGTGTAATGACCTATTTTCTATTCACTATAGGTCTTGCACTATCACACATACCTTTCCAAACTAAATAAACATTCAGGTTAATGAAATATTCTGCTCCTCCAATGAAACTACAGAGCCTCAGCAGTAAGAGCAGTTCATTTTTTCCTTCCAAAATTGTGCTGCTTGCTTAGGTTCCTCTAAAGTTTCTCTACTCTGAACTAACCAGTATTATCAACTTCAATTTTTCTGTTTTATAGTAACATATTCACTCTAATCTATTTTAAATTGGCTCTGCAACTTAATCCTTCTGACATGTAAGAAATTATTTATTCCACTTCCTACAGTAGTCTTTCATTCAGAAACTATTTTGCCTTGTATCTTCTACCTACCATTACACAGTAACCAGCTATTTGAATACAGAGTTTGAGCTTCCTTCATTATGTAAAGCACATTATCTCTTCACGCAATATTACCTCTTCATCAGAGCAGGTTCTCATTACTTCCCACAAACTCTTATTCACATTCACCAGTGGTTGATCCTGGACGCTTACATACTGTTTTAATCTGAAATAGAGGGGGAAAAATAATAATTGAAAGAAAGGCTTATTGCAACTACACCAAGCAGATGAAGAAGCCAAAGGAATAGGAAATGATGCTATTGGGGCTGGGAAAAACCTTCCTACTGACTTGAATTTTAACATAAAACTTGTTTTAACAGAAATTGTAGATGGCATAATGCATTAGACCAAAAAGCGACCTTCAGGTAAGGAAATAAATCATGGTAACTGTATAATAAACACTGGAAAATTGGAACAACACATCATAATCGGTTATGATTCTGCTTCCTATGTTTGATCATTTTCTGTATCACTCAAAACCTTTAACTCTTCTGATATGTAACTGAAACACTTCATTAGTAACAGAGGAAAATCAAGCTATAACTATATCCATTATCACAGCTCCTCCCCAGAAGGCTGCCCTATACCACCTAATAAACCGTCTGCCAGCATTAAGTAGGTTAACTATCCTTTTTCTGCTTTCCCCCATAGGTGATGCATTAACTTTCCCCAGGCCATTCTGGATGCCAACAGCTGAAAACTGGATGCCAACAGCTGAAAAATAGAACTATTATTTTAACCTGTGGCTGAAAAAATACAGACTTACTCATCTATCATCTGAGAAAGAACCTGGCAATCCTCTTCATAAATACGCATCTTGGGACGATAAACATATTGGCTGAGAATCAGGTCTTCTGGCGTGGGTGGAGCACTGACAGCACACTGGGAAAAAGCAGAGGGGAAAACAGTGAGGAGAGGGGAAACAAAAAAGAAGCATGCTTTTTAGAGACAGTAGTTTCTTATCCGTTCATGTGCAGAAACCAACAAATGGGCACAAATTTTCATGCTTGAAGAACAGAAAATATATCTAATGGAAGTAGCCTGACATACTTGATTTACTGGGGATTCTCCATCTAATTACCTATATGCAGAAGCACATAAATAAGTGAGCTTAATTTCATCATCCCTTCAGAGAAAGCTTTTAGGCTTTCTTTTTTCTTTTTGCAAATTAGTAAAATAGGGTTTCTTGTTTCCAGAAAGTTATCTACATTTCTAATGTGGCTATCCTGCTGACTTATTACCCCGACAACGTGACATCTTACAACAGTAAGATTTGCTTATACAGGAGCCAGTTGTCTGAAGAACTAAATCTGAAGTATTAGAAAGAATTTTACAAGAATTTTCACAAATAATCCAACTTACCATCTAAAGAGTATGTTAACAAACACATCTTTCTCAGTGATGCAGACACTGCTAAAGCTTTTCCACTGCCCCAGCACACCATTCATTGTGCCAATAGAAACTGCAGTATGCCACAGGAAATGCAAATATTTGAGCTAATATTTTTATATATATTATATATATATATATTTTTATCCTATATTTTCTTATTTCTATTCCTTATATTATTTATAAATGCCATTGCCATGTTACAAACTTTCTCTGCTCATAAAACTTGTAAGGTTTTCCATGTCAGTACAGAAAATTAAGCAGCTCATCCACACTGTTTTATTAGATAATCATTTTAAGGAGTGGTACTTATTTTTCCTCTAATTTAAAAGAAAACAAAATAAGGGAATGCCTTCCAGTCACTTTTGAATGTAAAGAGCCAGAAGTCAAATCAGTGCAAATATTCCTACTCTGAGTACTTTCTGATTTGCAGTACATACATATTGTAGTGTTCATGAGAAACTAAGAAGAGAATGTAAGAAATCCACTTCAGTAACTTTCTTATCAATTTGCACATCAAAGCTGACTGTCCCTATAAATTCCTCTACTGTACTGCAGGAAGTGGCTATAGAAAGGGAAAGCAAAAACTAGACTCTGTAAGAAGAAATCAGTCGTAATTGGAGCTGCTGGAAGAAACATTGGAAAGCAAATGCACTCAAATTTAGCAGTTATTTCAGTTTGGACAGTTTTTTTCCAGTGCTTTTCTTCCCCCTCCCTCCACCTCCCCCACCAGAGGTAAATGGTGGAGCTTTTTGCCAGGCATAGAATAAACCTCAACTGAAGAAAGGGCCTTACTGCAGTTATAATTGATTTGCTAAATGAACAAAGTCATGGTAGAGCTAAGAATAAATCAGGTTTTTCAGTAAAGGTAAAAGGTTTTTTGCACATATCTCACTATGCTTCCAGACATCATTTTGACTTTGGTGGACAACAATTGATATAGTAAGAAGATAAAGTGAAGAAGTTAGACAGAGCTTCTAATTCTTTCAAGTATGTCATTCTTTAAACAAGCTCAAAAGACAAGGATTAGCATGTTTATCCAACCACAAATTAAAACATTTCATTTTGTGAAGAGATTGAAATCCATGCAATTTTTCAATACTGAGGAAAAAAAGCATCAATTAGCAGTGAAGTAGCAAAGAGAGAATTGGAAGCATGTGGTGTCTAACACTGGTCAAGGTGGAACTGATTTCTGTCTGGAACCATTCAGAGGCTTTTAATATTTGAAATAAAGACAAATACAATGTAAAGTCAGTTTCAAGAATATCAAAGCATGGATACTCACACTGGCTGGAATATGGCTCTGTCGGGGCTTCTGAATTGGAATATGGACTTGAAGAAGAGTGAAAAACTCCCCAACTGTGATGACACCACTCTGAAATTTCTGCAAAGTTAGGAAAATCATGCAGGTAAGTGCATTCTTCAAGAAAAAATGCTTGTTGGTATATATGCACACAAGTATTTTTCCTGTTAGGAAAAGAAACTGGTATCTCTCAGCTATATACATACCTCCCACAAATTATCTTCACAAATGCTATCCATGAGAAGGTGCGACTCCATTTGACTGCTTCGTTGAACTAGGCAAAATAAATAAAGAAATAAATAAAAATATGGCAGGGGTTAAAAATGTTCTTACAGAAATATGAATCCTAGTTAATCAGCTCTAGAAGAAAAGTGACTTTAATGTAGAGTCGAACCTTCATGCGTGTTTTCAATGCTGAATGAAGTCAGTGAAGAAAAAAAATCTACTTTAGGCAAATACTAAGAAATAGGTTGAAAGCCTAATGTGAAATAAAAGTCATGTCAGAGTGGTAATGAAATGACAGGTCATTTTTCCATGGCAGGAATGCCACATGTATCATACTAAAAAATAATAAACCTGAAAAACAGCCTCCAACAAACGTATGGAGAGCATCCTAGGTTAGCATAGACTAAACAGTATCTGAGCTGAGCAACTTTGAAGATGACTATGGAAGACGACCTAGTTTATCACTCAAAGGAAAGAGTCCAGCTTCCATTGGCTAAGACATACGCTTTCATAGTTGCAGTGTGTAAAGTTGGAATTAGTTTTGTAAACAGAAGCAAAATATCACTTACCTGACTGGCAGATTTCTCCCTCATTGTTAGGTACCAGCTAATTAGTGAGAGCTAATAAACCAGGAAGCTGAATCTGCCAAAAGCCAGGCGGATCCTTCTGCAGCACTCTGAGGAATCTTGTTCCACAAGTGCAGTTCAGAGACATGCAGGCTCTGCATGGAACCAGCTTAAAACAGTCTTTGGGCCAGAAGAGTAGGAGTTGGGGATTTCCTCTGTGCTAAGAAAAATAAACCGTGTCTTCAGCCCAACCTGGCCACAAAAACAAAAACACAAATTCTGCAACTTTTCTCCTCATCTCAGTTTGCATGGCTTGGCCTTGTAGCCAGAGTAAAAAAAAGCATGTTGATGAGCTGGACAGGAAACTGCAAAGCAGGAATTCCTTTACCAAATGAGGTATGTATTAAGGGTAGGGCTTGTCTTTAATTAAGCCAAAAAGATATAAAAATTCGAGATAATTACTACAAAGGAAGACTTACTTGTTAATTCTGTGTCAGCCTTAACAGAATCTAGAGAGCTGCTGCTGTTGGCATGAGTACAGTCAGGGTTTTTAGCTGATAGATTTGGAGAATCTTCACTTTCAGCAACTTCTGCTTGGCTTTCAGGTACAGTGCCATAAGTAACCTAGTATTAGCATATTAAAAAAAAAAAAAAAAAAAAAGGAAATCAGAAAAGTTTTATGAGATAATGCAAGAATAATTCAATCAGTAGTTTGTGTAGCTGTTTCTTGACATTCAGAATTAAATTATTTTTGGTATCTGCACATTTCACACTTAATCAGCATGAAAAATCAGCATATGAATACCCAAGCTATCTTACCACAGCATATAGGAAGTGACGTTCCAAAATCCTTCATTTGTTTCTCAACCAAAGCAGTAGCCAGCACAGCACACTCTTGCAGTTTTCAGAGCTAAAAAGTTTCTAATGATGATGCACAAACTAATTCTTAAGCTCAGATCAGTGTTCCATATTCGCTCAGATTTTCTCGATCCCATAGCAACTCGTGCTGTCCATAAGACAGCCAATTAAAAATAAAGATACGTATTCAGATTTTAAGTACTAGCTTTTGGTCTTACTCTATACATAAACAACAGCTAGCAAATGGTTTAGTACAGATGATTAAGAATACTTACTTGAGAAAGGCTCAACAGAATAATATGGAGTGATTAAAAATTGACATAGCCCTTACCGCTTGTCATGGATCAGGAAAACTGCACACATCAATCTCATTGTTCCAGTTGGGCAAAACAATGAGAAATACTGGGGAAGGCATAGCAAAACGACAGTAAACTGGTGCGAAAGAGCAACAAAAAGCCCAACCAACAGATCTATACACAGCTGAACGTACAAATAAAAGTGCTGTTAGTGTTAGGTGCATCCTGATAATGAGTGATCAGGCTTACCTGCAAGTCTTGTGAGGTCCCATCAACCACGATTTCATCCACCTTGAGCTTCTTTAGACTTTGAAGATCCTCCTCAACGTATTTCAAAGCTCTTTTTGCATTGTTGCAAGTTTTTGTCTCTTCAACTTGAGTCTTTTCATTGTGGGGGATTTCTCTTTTGTTTCTGTTATTACAAGCCTCTTCCACAAATTCAGAGCTTACAGAATCATTTGAATCCATTTCTTCTGGGCAGACAGGAAGAAATTCTTCTGCTATAAACTGAGAAGGGCTGAAGTTCTGCCTACTAGAGGTGTCGTAACCTGGAGCTTTAATAGTGTTCAGACTTACTTCTGGAACTGGTGATTCTACTTTGCCTGAAGATTTTGCATTTATGTCTTGCACACTAGAAACAGAAGGATTTCTTCTGTTTGGTAGTTTAGGCTGAAAGATACCTAGAGGGACATTTCTTCCTTTATATTTGTCCTTAAGTGCCATTCCTAAATTTGCATCTATGGGAGCAGCTCCAGATTCAAGACACACATTCTCCTGCTCTTTGGCATAACATGAACTTTGTTCATTTAGGCTATTTCTTCCTAACCTCAAGGTATTCTCTGGCTGAGTTGGTAACTTCAGCAAGTGGTCAGAAAGAACAGTTTCAGAAACAACTACAGATTTCCTTCTAATATTTTCCAGTTTTGAACAAATATTTAAAATACCTGATAATTTAGGCACAAGATCTACTGGATCTCTCAGACTATCACTGGCTGAAAGTTGCTTAGTTTGTTCAGAGTTTATTTGGCATTCTGTTGCCTCTCCTTCAGCTGACAGCACATTTTCTTCCGATTCCTTCTTAGAAACTGGAACATTGCCTGCTCCATCCATAGCTAAATCTGTAGCTAGTTCTTCATGTCTAGATGAATCATCTTTCAATACCTGATTTCTCTGAGTACTAAGTGCATCTAGAGGACCCTTCAAAGAATCCGAGTGCTGAGCAGGAAGAAAAACATGGGATACTACAGCTCCACTTTCTTCACTGCAGTCCAAGGGGTCATTACCCGGCAGCTTGAAAGACGCTTTCCTTGATTTCATTGCTCCTGGATGTAAAAGATCCTGCTCATTGTTTACAGGAACTGAATTTTCTGTGGAAAGGCCAAGATCCTGTAGTGCCTGGACATCCAAAGCATCTTTTGGAACTGAGAAAGAACAAATGGATTCTGGTATTGTGCCACCGTGGGCTTTGATATGTCCTTTGTCAGTAGGAGATGCTGAGGCTGATGAAGCAGAAGGAATTGAGGGCTTAGTATTACATTTGTTATGATCCCTACCATTCAGGTCTTTTATTTGTAGAGAATCTATTTCATCTCTGCAAGAGGACGATGGTGCACTATGCAAGTCTGGTTGTTGAGTGCTTTTATGTGACGCTTCTTGATTTTCAGATCCTTCAGTATTGTTATTAACAGCAATAGTATGTGATGAAGTTATTTCCATATCATCTTGGTTGTGGCAAAATACAATGGTCTTATCGGCAGGAACTGCAGAAATGGCTGGAATGGACCTTCCGTTCCATGCACCGATCTTACCACTTAATACATCTTGAGTTTTAGTGATGTCCATACTCTCGGCCAAAGGAAAAATGACTGTTTTGCTACCTGAAAGAGTCTCCTGTGCAACCTGCGCGGGCAGATTTAATCTGTCCTCACATAAACCCCTTTCAACGCTTCCATCAACAGGGTGATACTCAGTTATTTCCATGTCAGCCTGGTCACTTGTAAGCATAATTGAGGAAGTTAAAGGAACAGATTGATTGGGTTGCCTACCTTGCAGAAAATTTTCTTTTAAAGATACATTATGGGCTTTAGTGATTTCCATATCATCCATAGCAAACGTAGTAGCTTCTCCATTTGAAGGAACTTCCTGTCCAACAACTTTATCTGAGATCAACGCATCATCGCATGGAACTTTTACAGTAATTTTCTTGGCAGAGCAAGACTTAATATCTGCGTCAGCCTGGTTACTTGTGAATGTAACATTTGTAACAGGATGAGCTGAAGATGGAGAAGGAAACCCTACCTCATTTTGGGAGACAATTTCATGGCTTATTGCTGCTGTAAATCCCTCTGTGATGCTCATGTCATTATTCTCACTCAGTGAAAATAAAACAGTCTTTTCCCCTATTGTTCCCTTCAAGCTTTTCCTTCTAGTTCTATTAGTTCTGCAAAGCATCCCTAGAGAGACAGCCTTTTCCATAGGATTATCAGTTGTAACAGAATCAAGCCTACTTATTTCCATGTCATTATTTTTTGTAAAAACAGAAGTTTTATCTTCAGAAATGAAGGATACGTCAGTGTTCAAAATATTAGGCTGCAAAATCGTTTTGCTGTCTGCCGTAGTTGTATGATTTCCAGTGATGTCCATATTAGCACCTTCTGAAAAGATGGTAGTTTTCTCATCTGCAGAAAGCAAATGCTTCATACCAGTCACAGTTAACATTTCCTCATTGGATACCATGGAGTACATATTGCACCCAGGCTGCCCCCGATTGTTTGTCATCATTACCTCTTTTTTTAAGAACGTTTTACTTTTATCTTCAATATGTCCCGGTGCTGCTTTTCTTCCTGGGAAAATAGTACAGACATTTTGATCAGGAGCAACTACTGCACAGTTTTCAGTCAAGTCCATGTTTTCACCAGAGGGAAATACAACTGACTTTTCTAAAAAGGAAGGCAACTGGAAACTTCCCTTAAGTTGTTTAGAATTACTGGCTAGCGATCTCTCTTCAACACCCCTCAAGCGCAGATCATCACTTGACTGAGGATTATTAAAACCCCCTTCTGAAGAAACTGTTTTACTGCTCCAAAAATCTCTCTCAAAGTCTTCAGCAGTTGATGATACACTGTTTCCTACCATCACTGGATGTGTTTTCTCATGCCTGTCAGAGTTTTGGCAATCTGAGATTATTCCCAATATTTTTCCAGGTTGTGCATCCCTATTATTTCCAGAAGGAGCAAGCTCATTACTGGAAATAAAGAGACCACTTGGAGCTAAACGAGCAACAGTTTGTTTATTTGAGCTCATTTTGACATCTCCACGTTCTGTTGCTGCAGTCTGACTTGTATGATCCATACCGGAATTATCAGAAAACTGGAAGGTCTGGTTTTGCAGCTGTCTGGCTTTTACACTGTTTTGAACGTGAGTATTCTCATTTTCCTGTACTATCTTAATAGGAGTAAGAACCGAAGAATGAGCTTTGGTTATATGCACGTTTTCATCATCTGAAAACATGTCTCTTTTGTCATTTGTACAGGAAACTGAAGAATTTGGAAGTTTATTTCCCAAAGGCTGGGATACATATACTTTTTCATTTTGCAAAGATGTGAATGCACATTTGTCAGTGACAATATTTTCAGACACTTCCCTCTTTTGCTCCTGGACTGAACACATGCTCTTTGCACAGGAACTCAGACTACTAGACTGAAAGTCTGTTCTTCCAAGATTCTTATTGACTGTTGCCACCTCAACACCTTTAGCATTCGTTTCTATAGCCTGGCTTCTTTTAATACTGATGTCAACACCAATTGTCTCAAGATTTTCCTTGTCCCTATCCAAAGAACACGCAGCATCACTAACATTGTTCTGGTTCGTACTTGGAATTATTTTACAGTGCATTTGTTTTGCTTCTGTAGTTATCCCAATGCTTTGATCACTGCTGACAACTGACGGACATTTAGTTATTTCCATTTTTTCCTGCTCCCTTAAATTGGAAGATACAGACCTACTATCAAGAAAATGTGGTTTGCCAGTGACAGAGTTGGACATTCCAGGAGGAAATTCATTTTCAGTATTCCTTCTACAACCCTTGCCAACACAATTTTTAGTCAAGTCCATATCTGTTCCTGAAAATATTGCAGTTTTCTCACTTGGTAGTGAAACAAGTAGGGAGTTTGCTAATCTGTGCTGAAGCCTACCCTTAGAGGAACCAGTAGACACTGAGTTTGCACATGAATTGAAACCAGCATTCAGTGAAGCAGTACTGTGATCTTGGGTTACTCTTTCACTTTGTCCATCTGAGCCTGAAGATAGTTCACGTGCACTATTCTTATGTGACAGAGAAGTTCTATCATCTAAAGACAGACTTCTTGCATTGTCATTATTTACTGGATGTCTTCTTTCTACTAGCAATGAATTTCTGTTACCTGGTTTTTCAAAAGCTTTATGACATGGACTGTTCATTCCTTCGGTACTTGCATTATAGAGTACATCTCTGTAATTCCCAGTAATTTCCATGTCATCACATTGAGAAAAAAGAACAGTTTTATCATCTCGGAAGACAGTCTCAGATGAAACAGATCCTGGGATAGAAGACAATGTTCTGGTCTCCTGCTTAAAAGCCCGCAGTGCTGTAGCATCTGCTGTGTCATCAACATTTACCATTTTTTTGCTTGTACAAAGTTGAGGGTCTTGATTTATGATTAATTGCTGGTGAGATGTTCTCTTTACAATAGAGTAGTTCGCTAGCTCCATGGATGAGAAATCCTTTTTGAAGTTTAAATTTTGATTACCTACAATGGCAAAAGGAAAATGAATTCTTGCAGTGTGATTAGTTGTCATATCCATTCCATCATCTGCAAATGCCTGAGTAACATCCGCAGATGGCAACTGCTCTGTTGGAACCTCGCAAAGATCAGAATGCATATTTTGAATATCAGATGCTTGGCATTTTGTTATTTCCATTCCATCATCTTGCTCTCTAAATATCTTTGTTACATTGCAGGTGGCCAGTTGTTTATGGGAATACACATATTCCACTGAGGATCGTGCCATGTTCTCTGAAACTTGTGAAGGGACAAAAAAAAGGTTCTCTTTTTCAGGCCCTTCAATAGGATTAAGTGCTTTTTCATTTGAGTTCAAGTTCATCAAAAATTCATTGGAATTTATTTTCTTTCCGGTACTAGCATCTTCCTTCTGTTCAAAAGTTGAGCAAAAATGGTCTGCAACATCAAAGGAAAAATGAAAATCTTTGCTTTTTTCTGCCTTTCCACTGATAGAGTTTAACTCAGCCAGAAATGACACTATATCTATTTTCTCAGTTTTGTCGGTTTCGTTGTTTTTCCGGTTACGTGCAATCACTGCAGTGTGACTAGTTGTCATATCCATTTCATCTTCATCTGAGAAGATGAGTGTTGTATCAGGCCTATCTGTTCTCGGAATAGCACCGTCCACATGTTGGCACTGAAAAAAAAGACAAGAAATGACAGCTACTGGCACTTGCAATAAATGACACAACAGCTTACTCGACTTAAAATAAACTAATACAGTTTTAAGACTAGGGTTCTATCTTTACAGTTTTGTTTTGTCTTGTGTTCTTGTTTTTTTAAATAAAGATTTTAGTTCTTCTCAACAAGTAATAACACATGCAAGAAAAGGAGGACAACTTCACTACAAATTGTTAGAGCCCATATTTTAGATATTGTTAGGTATATTTAAACGGCATTTCTTGAAACAATGCATCTCAGCTTTCTTTTGGACAAAATTTCATGTTTATCATCTTGTAAGCATGGAGCCGAGCCTTTTGAATCAATATCTTCTATCACTCTGCAGTGTGGTTTCTGTTCTTTTTCTCCTGAGCAACTGCAAATAAAATCCCTGCCCAACATATCACACATGTTTCCCAGAGCAGCAGCACCAAGTTGGAATTATTTTTTATAAGGCTTCCACCCTGACTAAGAAGATTTTAGTCTCTTTCATAGAAGGGATTTACAATTTTAAAGCTGTGGACAAAAACTGGCCAGTAGCAAGATTATACTGCGTTTCATCAAACATAATGGATATATATATTAAGAACAACTTCATATTTATTTAAAACAACATATGCTATTTTATAAATGCAAGAAATAAAATATAATAGAAAAAGCACAACCATATACATTACCTAAGTATGACATTTATAGGCTCATGATACACATCTTCTAATCAAAATTAGACTTTAACCACTTTTTTTTTTTTTTAAAGCATTCTTTCACAAGAGAGAAGACGTTTATTTAAATTCCAATTAAGCATGGAAGTCAGAAACCAATGCACTAAGGGAAACTGTTCAATAGCGCCATGACACCAACACTGACGTATAAAACAATTCAGGATCTTTGTGCCTCTGAATGTCTTAACTAGGCATTTTCTGTTTGATCACTTCAGACAGCTGAAGTGTTTCGGTTACCTTTTCGTGTCACCCACTGCAATTTTTCTACAGTTTTTTAACAGTGGGAAAAGACTGTGTGTTTATGTATATCCATTCTACTCATCGAAGGAGAAAAAATACGTAAGCAGAGAGAAATCTATGAAAAAATATTTATAACCAGACCTATCTGAAACATAAGCTCCTCTACATATTCCTAGATAAGGGGTGAGAAGAATGTAAGAATTAGCTCAGGTATTGAAATATAGCTAGCAATTTTAGAAACAGAAGTTATCAACAGAGTAGTATAATGCCCATCAGATCAGGAAAATCCTTCAAAATATAGAAGATTATGCTTCAGATGAATTCTATGTGAATTCAAGGATTTATTTTTTAGACAGCTGTGGTATGTCTTTCACCTTAACTACACAAACTATTAGAATATACTTTGGACACTAATATTTTCAGCACTGAAGAAATAAAATTCACATACCTCAGTCTGCTGCGCCAATGACTGGATAGGGGCATGAAGCAAAGTGTTCATCCCTGTTAAAAGAAAAGCAAATACTGTGTTTGCTGATCTATTTTATTACTTTAATCAGCTGAATTGAAGATCTATGCACTCATTATACAAGCATCACCTTGCGAGTGAGTGCAATTAAAGCCAAATACAACCAGAGAAATATTTTCAGTACTGCTTTGAACATGTAGTATGTATATCCTTACTTCCAAAACACTATGCTTATAAACAGCCTTATGGGGCAAAGCCCTGTAAAGCGATAGTGATCTCCAACAGGGAGCCTGTTCTAGGCTTATTAAAATTATTCTACCAACAATTAATCAATAGCCTGGAATAAAAATAGCCATTTTAAAAAAATTAAATTAATTTTTAAACTCACCAGTAATCTCACATGGAACAGCTTCAGGTTCTTCATTTCTACAAAAGGTGATTTAGGTAAACAGTGTGTTAAACAATTGTAAAACAGCTGGTTTCAACAACATACTTAAAAGGCAGAGAACTATGTCGCATAGCTCATACATGGCTGGACAGCAGGTATCAGACATTACAAATATGTTTTCAATGTATTCTGAGTTACAATGTTACTCCCCCATGAGATTCTGATTTCCTAGCATGCTACAAGCCACCATACAGTTGGCATTTTAATTCCTCAGTGACAAGCAAAAAGGAAAAGGAAAAAACAAAAATAAAGAATAAAAGAGACAAGATTAATTCTTCATATTTAACTCAGACCTTCTGCTTTCAGTCATCCCTTTCTCTTTGAAAAAAGCAAGTTGTGCCCCGAAAGCCTGAAATCGTTTCTCCGTAAAACCAAAAGCCAGGCACAACAACAAACTCGTTGACTTTTTGTCTAACATATAATACCTCCTGCACTTCAATGTTTTCTTGACTATTGTGTCAAGACCAAGAAACCTGAGCTGGAACATTGATCTTTATTTACACACACATTCATGTATGTAACTATATTGCTTTGAAAGAGTTAAAAGCATTTGTCAACTACAAGCAAGCTGTTTCCTTGCTGCAGGTTTTAAATAAGAAATTTTCCTTCATGCACAGTCTAAATGCGTTATTAACTCAATATAACTTTTGAAATCTCATAATTTTATTTGACCCAGACAATAACTTTGATATGATATCTATCCATCTTTGAATGAAGAATTTACAGTAATAAATATCCAAAAAGATGTCTATGAAATGTGGACTCTGATAGGTCACTTCTGAAAGATATTCCCAAGCAATTGACCTTGGAAAGAAGCAGTTTCAAGATGCAATTCAAATTTTCAGAAATCTCTATGTGAAAGGCCAAAACAGCCATATCCTTCTTGTATAACTTCTTTAACCAGACAAAAGCACTGAGCAATTTTATATCTAAATAAGCACACTGCATTTGCCTGCTTCTTTGAGGACTAACATTCTGATGGTTACATGCCATGTGAAGAGATGTATTCGCAGGACGGAGCTCTAGAACTGTGGGAACATTCTTTCCCCAGACTTACTGATTAAGCAGGACATGACTCTCTGTTTCTTCTGCTAAAAATATGAAAATTAAACATATTAGAGGGAGAAATGAGAGAGACAAAAGTAAACTTAATAGAATGTTCTAAATTCTCACCCTTGATGTTCCTTTTTGTCGTGGCAAAAACACAGGGAAGCAAAGTACTTGAAAATGCATTAGCTTTTCAGATTTTTACTAGGTAATCTTTGACAGACTGAATATGACATTCTTCACAGCCTTCTTCTAATCTAAATCACCAAAGCAGATTTTGCTCTAGCTGCCTGTTGTCTAAAAATAAAGTAATTCCTTCTCTGAGATAAAAGATCCAACGATGCTAGTAACCAATGGGTTTTTAACTTGTCCATTATGAACAGCTGACCATATTGTTCCCTATCTGTGACTGACAAGCCTGACTCCCTAAATTCTGGCTGTAATCTTGTGGCTAGGTCTGGGAAATCCATCACAAGAGAAAGGAGTTTTACCTTCATTTTCTCTTTCTGCTGCATTATTCTTAAGATCTCGATGGAAGACCCTGCAGCTAAGAACAAAAAACAGTTTTTGAAAAAACAAGACCATCAGCTTTGAAGCACAGAAAAAAGAGGTGTTTGTTGTTGCTGTTGTTTAAATTGGCCCTAATTTCAGTCTTTTCCCACATGGTACTTTCTGAAATCAAGACAGAAGCTGACTGAATCCAGCCACATTTTCCATAAGGTTAATGAAAAGTAGACTTTCCTAATCATATGAAATTCACTCAACCACTTTCTTCTAGCTAGGAAGAAAAAATGAATAATGATAAAAATCTCATAAGACTCAATATCAACTCAGTAAAAAAACAGTCACTGATTTTCTGTATTGAATGCCCACAAAGGTATGCAAACAGCAATCTTAGGCGATGGCAGATTACTGTCTTTAACCTTATACTTAAACGAAGGATGTAAATCTGCATCCTTCCAATCAAACTTACTTTATGGTGTTGGCAAAGCTGACACGTCGAGAGCTTTTCCTACGTTTCTCTATGTTAAGATCCTGACAACAAAGAACACAGCGGTTTGATTACAGAGAACAATTCTTGCACCACAATTCAAAATAAGTACAGATTCTCAACAACAACCTGAAAATAAAAAAGCAAACCAAGTACCCTAACACAGATGTGTCCGACTCATGACCTGTATGTGGCCAGCCCCCTGCCCCCACACTATGAAGGAAACAGCTCTTCACAAGTGGCCTCCCTGGCATGCACCAATCACCCAGCAACAAACCAATCCTCCGTGAGCTATTAAAACTGTTCTGACTGAAACCAGGCCATGGGAAGGGCAGTGCCGTGCAGCACAGACTCAAGAGACAGCAAATAATTGTATTTTGATACACTGGCTAAACACAATGCTCTGAACAGCGTAAAATACGCAGCCTTGCTTTCCGTTTTGATAAAGGAAATTGAGAATAGGTTTTAAGACTGCAAAAAAACCCCAACAATTTACGTTTGCAACTCCTTTTTCAGTGGATATAAGTGCATTATCTGCAAATTTTCAAATGGAATGTATAGAGTTGCAATCAGATATTCAACTCAAAAATCTGATCATGTTTCTTTACCAGACTTTCAAGGCATCCATTGACATTCATTGATGCTTACTGAATGTTTATGGGAGATCGAACAGTGAATGCAACCACAGTGAGGCTTCCGGTGGTGTGTTTTTAGCAGTGGTGTTTTTTGTACGAACACAGTAAGCAGCTCTCATTCATTGCTGGCAAAAACGCATAGCTAATGGTGGTGACTTTAATGAAAAACAGTATTTCTGTAGCTGAGAATTTGCTCCACAAAATAGCGTTATTGTGCTCTTTGTACCTATTGTAGTTACCACGGAAATAAATAGGAGGCATTACTTTCAGAGCAACTTATGAATATGTGGCCCAAGACAATTCCTCTTCACTCACTGCAGTTCAAGCAAGCCAAAGGGTTGGACACTCAAGGCCTAACAAGTACAGTGGCTATTTGCCAACATCCTTAAACCGCATACAGTTCTCCAGCTTCCCTCCTCTTCACACAGGGACACCCACCTCACAAAAAGCAGCTCCCTTTGTGCTAATTGCTTGGTTAGACAGAAAAAGCAGAATATCAGTTACAAAGTTGTTGCTTGGAATATGTGATGAACTATGGAAAAAAATGTGCTGTTGTTTAGCACGAGAGCTGCAGGATTTATTTTGTCTTCTGTCCCAAGAATTGAAAACCTACAGCACCGCAGCAGGGGTCTCAAGTAAACCTCACCTCACTGACTTTACCAGTTGTTGTTCTAAGAGATCAAACTTCAAGTCAAGAGGACTATAGCAGAAGCGAGTTCTATCTATTAATTTCTGGTTATTTTGCTCCGCTTGACAGAATAAATATTCTGATGTAAAATAAAAGAAAAACTGAATGAATTTATTGTAATACTTACTACTCCTAACATTACCCTCCACAGCAGTTATTGCAGGACTTTTTACACCTATGTCATTCTAGTGAAAGTTTAATCAAGAATGAGTTGAGGAGCAAACTGAAGATCTTTAACATCAGCAAAAAAAGGACTGAATAGATTTACCTGAGTGAGTTCATTCCCATTTCCCAGATCATCAAGAGGATTTCGCGGAGCCTTTAATATCTAAAAGGAAGTTTAGTGGTTGAGAAAATTCGCCCTCACTACTACAAAAAGATGAAGCAACAAGTAAATGAGAGGTTTAATCACAGCCAGTGTACAAACAGTTCAAGACATCACGCAACCAAACTACCTTGAACTACCCTACACAACCTACAGTTCACTCTTGTATTGGGCATTTGTACCAGACTCTGACCCTGCTTCTCACCATAGCACTACACACAGGAATTCAGTTGGAGGCATACTTCTTTCTGAGACTGCAGGAAGAGTCATAAGCTATGAGCAACCTGCTAGGCGCTTTGTATAAGATGAAGAGATCGCCTGATGAAAGAATTAACAGGGCAGAAGTCTCAGGAGACACAAGTTAATAACGGAAAAACAAGAGAGATAAAGGCACGGTGTTGGACCTGATGTTGTGAAATCAGTGGAGCAGGACTGGAAAAAAAAAAGACAGGAGCATAGTTTAACATCTTTTATAGAAGAAACAATGTACATAGGTAGGTGTTACTGAAGTCCGCAGCCCATTTATTCTGCCTTAAAACATTCCACAGTTCATGCTTCACATCTTTGGGAACTAATCTGGAAATAAAACAATCCTAAGTAAATAAACTTCAAATAAGCACATAACCTTCCAATTGTAATTAAGCTTTAGAAAGGGAATTCAGTCATAAAAAAAGATGCATAAAATAAATTAAAAGACTCAGAAAAACAATGGATACATTGCTGACCACAGAATTTGTAACATTCTGAATCTATAACCACAGACACAGTTCACACGGTTTTCATTCCTGAACATTTTAGTTACGTATTTATTTATTTTGAGAAGAGAGTGAGTGAACTGTCCTGAACACTAAATTCATTCTCTTCCACTCAGAAAATTACCAGGTAAATCCGTGGTTTCACCTGCAAATCTTTCTGTGGAAACTGCATGACCTTCTGTCACGTTGCTCATGTCAACAGTAATGTATTCAGCTGCTGAATGAACTGCTGCTTCAGGAGGCTACGCAAACTGATTACTTGGATGTAGAGTATTTCTATGAACACCAGCATAACTTTCAATCACTGATCTAATAGGGTCTTTCTTAGCTCTTGGTATGCCTTTCCTTCAGGCTGTGATGAGAAAACCAGTTTCTCTTTACAGCTTCCCTGTCTTCATTCACTCACTCACTCGCTCACTTTAGGAATGCCCTAAGTTACTCACAGAGGACAGTCGTTTTCCTCTCATGTGCTCTGTGTTATCGCTGAAGGGAGAAAAAGAGAAACGGATATTAGTGCATAAACTAGACCAAGATGTATTTCTTGAACAGTGTTGCCAACATTCTAGGTTAATAATTCAAATTCTCCTTTATTTTTACAAGTGCAATATTACACAAAGAAGCTTGCTTGGAACAGATCATTTCAGCACTAGGCCCCAGAAATAAGCTTTGTAAAATTCAGCATATTCTGCTCTAGTTCCTGTGGTCAGTCTTCATACAATCCACTACTATAAAATTTCCTCAAGCTTTTCTACACCTGATCAAATAAACTTGAAGATCTTCACGATGGACAGCTTTTCATTCATGAAATGCTGAAGCACGCTTCAAGAAGCATTTTCCATCTAAAAGATTATAGTTGAATGACAATAAGATCCTTATGAAGTTTCAACTTACTTCTCCACGTTAGAGTCCACGTAAATTTTGTCCATTTCTGCAAGAAGTGTTTCTCCTATAAAAGACAGTACTGAAAGAAAAAAATATTAATGAATGACAGTAAGAATGTTACATACAGCCACAACTAGATACTAACCTCAGTAAGTTGGTATAATCTAGATTTAATATTACCTAATGTTTCTTGTAAAGCACTACGAATTTCAAAGCTATGATTACCGGCTGATATTCGTAATAACCTCAGTTTCTCATGGACCTGAAGATCACAAAACACTCTACCACCAAATCAATAATAAATATCACTGTGTGCAATTTGCATTGCTATTTCCTAGATTTCAGTGGTATTTATCAACATTTATACCTCCGTCAATCACTCTGCAAAGGATATTTACACGACAGCTATACGTAATCTAACAATAGTTACCACAGTACTTCCTTTCCCTACACCTCAACAATGTCTATAGAGTCACAGAATGGCTTGGGTTGGAAGGGACCCCAATGTCCACCAAGTTCCAATCCCCCCACCATAGGCAGGGCCACCAACCTCCACATTTAATGCCAGACCAGGCCGCCCAGGGCCCCATCCAACCTGGTCTTGAACACCTCCAGGGACGTGGCATCCACAGCCTCTCCGGGCAGCCTGCTCCAGCACCTCACCACTCACCGTAAAGAACTTCCCCCTGATATCCAATCTAAACCTTCCCTCCTTGAGCTTAAAACCATTTCCCCTTGTTCTGTCACTGTCTACCCTTGTAAAAAGCTGATTCCCCTCCTGTTTATAATCCCCTTTTAAATATTGGAAAGCTGCAATGAGGTGTCCTTGCAGCCTTCTCTTCTCCAGGCTGAACAAGCCCTTCTCCCTCAGTCTGTCTTAGTAGGGGAGGTGCTCCAGCGGCTCTGATCATCTTTGTGGCCCTCCTCTGGACACTCTCCAGCAGCTCCACATCCCTCCTGTACTGGGTGCCCCAGACCCGGACTCCAGATGGGTCCTCTTGAGGGCAGAGTAAGTGGGACAATCACCTCCCTGCCCTTGCTGGCCACTCCTCTTCTGACGGAGCCCAGGTTACTGCTGGCCTTCCTTCCTTAGAGAAACCCTTACTTAGGGAAGGATTAAGTGAACTGTAAGTGTATATATACATATATATATATATATATATACACATATACACACATACACATACATACACACACACACACATATATGTGTGTATATATATATATATATGTATATATATATATATGTGTATATATATATGTATATATATATGTATGTATATATACATACACACACATATATGTGTGTGTGTGTATGTATATATATGTATATATGTGTGTGTGTATGTATATATATTTTTTTACAATAGAGAGATCTGCACAGAACAACCCAGCTTTTGCATTTCATAGGATCACAGAGGAGGTAGAAAGAGCCCTCAGGAGATAAACCAGCCCAACAGTCTGCTTAAAACTACAGTTTGCCTGCTCCAGTTTTCAGTGCCTCCAGAGATGGAGACTCCACCACTCTTCTGTCCCACCTTCACTACATTTTTTCTCATACTTGAGTGAAATTTCTGGTAGCCCAGTTTGTGCCTATTGCCCTTTGTCCCTTCAAAGCTGAGAAGTCCGGCTCCTTTAAACTCTCCCAGCAGGTATTTATAAACATTGGTAAATTCTCCCAATTAGCAACACCCTTTGATTTCCACCAAGACAGTCAACTCTGCAATCAGCAGCATTTAAACCACAAACCAACAACCAACAACTCTCATTTCCTAAGCCAAAACTTGTAATAAATAAAAGCCAGAGAAAGGCCTTCCACAGTGACATCTGACTGGCACACAGAAAGCTGATTTGTTGAAACCAAGTTTATTCTTTCCTTTTTGCAAGGTAATTCTCAGCACCAAAGAGGTACGGGGTTCACATCAGAAGTAGGAGACCGGGGAGCCCTGGCTTACAGGGCCTGCAGTCCTGAGGCCTGTGACCCTGGTAGGCATCCCACAGGGCCCCATTTGCTTTTCTCCTCCCTCTGCCACTGAGGAGAGGGTTGACAATGCCAGAGCGGCTCCAACTGCCAATTTACACACCACTACCCTCTTACATCAGCGTAAACCCCTGAGGGCTGGCCACGACCCCACCCATCGGGCGGTTTTAGAGAGGCTCTCTCCGTCTCCAGGCCGCCCCAACTCCGAGCGCGCCCAAATCTCCTCAGCCTCTTTCACCCCACCCCAACGGCCCCCCACCTCACGCAGCCCCGAGCTTCCCCGGCTTCTTCACGCCTTTCCCCCGCTACTCGGCCGCTCTCACTCACCACTCACGACCGCTCTCCGCCGCTGACCCCCAGCCCCGCAGCGCCCATAGGGCTGGGCCGCCGCTGCCGCCTCACAATTCAAACCTAACCGCCGCGCCTGCGCGCTGCGCCAAACCGCCGTCCAGGCGGCAGCTCCGTAAGGCATGGCGCCCCCCAGCGCTCCGTACAACATGGCGGCCTCCGCGCTGTCAGCCCGCTGCCTGCTATTTCGCTGTTAGCCTTTACCGGCGCCCACCGCACTCGGAGTGGTGAGGCTGGAGACTTAGCAGCATCCAGCCGGGACGAAGCCGCTCTGTTTTGAGCGGTCATCTCACTCTGCGTTCTTCCCACGAAAGGACGGCGGGTGCCATCTCGCAGAGCGAGGTGAATGGGAGGCGATGCGAGGAGCCATTGGCGCACTTTCTTATAGGCTGTGCGAAAACAGAGCTCTCGTGACGAGGTGGCCGAGTGGTTAAGGCGATGGACTGCTAATCCATTGTGCTCTGCACGCGTGGGTTCGAATCCCATCCTCGTCGATAAGGTTTTTTTTTCCCCCTAATCTTTCTTTCTTTTCCCCGCCTATTATTTATTATTATCATTATTTTTTTCGCCTCACAGGCTGCACACCAACGCTGGCTCCGGGCGCGCTGCGGGCACGGCCGTCATCCCCGTGCCTCCCTCCCGCCGCTTGGGGCCGCCCGGAGCCCGCCTCCCACTGGGCGGGAAGAGCGGTGAGGGGGTGCGACTGCGCGGCGGCCTCTCAGGAAGCCGTCTATGAAGAAACAGCCGTCAAAATCCCTTTTTACAATCAGAAGGGGCGGATTTAGGCTTTTCTAGTCCACGGTGGGAACTTGGAGTAAAGAAATATTTGCAAAAGCGAGCTGAGGGAACTCCAAAACAATTAAGTTTTTAAAATGGCACCTACGAGGGTGGTTACTACAGCTGGAAAAGCATGGTTGTGTGGAAGTTTGGCCCCTTGGTCGTGGTTAGGTTAGTTCTCATGCAGCATTTACCTCAGACAAATCATTGGGTGTTTCTAACAGTCATGCTTTCACTGCTAGAAAGCCAGCAAATGCTAACATTTGTGCATTTCCAGCAGGACTTGGTAGAAATTGGACAGCCGTGCAGTGTGAAACCATCAGCCCTGAAGTCCAGCGTGACCCAATGAGTCCTTTCCAACTTGGGATAGTCTGTTAACTACAGCCATTAGGGTTAGCCAGAAACAGTGGTAGTAGCAGTTACACATCCTTATTCTAAAGGCACCTCTTCCATTTTTGTTATATGAAATATGTATGTATGAGAAAACATGATAGTAGTAGTCACACACAGGGGAGCTTTCACTTCTCTTGTTCAGCAAACTGCCTACAGATAAATGCTAGGCTAGGCCCTAATACACAATGGCAGTTTAAAAAAAAAAAAAATACAAAAAAACCCCACCAAAACAACAAACTAACTACAAGACATGGTTGCATAGAAGCACAAGAATCAAAGAAGTGGAAGAGCTCAAGGCTGAGCAAACTCTTACAAAAATCATTCCACAGCTGCATGCAAGAGGACAGGAAAAAAAAAACCCAAAACACTCTGCAGCTTTGGAGTAGTGGAAGAAATAAGCTGTTTTTAATTCTTACGACGTTACCAGGACTTGTGCACCAAAATAGGTATCAAGTGATCCTCAGAGCCTTGCCTAGGAGGTTGGTTATTCGTGTGGCCCTGGGAAACCTTAACCCTGCAGCATTTGTCCCTAGCACCCCACTCAAGGCCAGATGAGAAGCAGAGGTTCTCCAGAAACCAGTGTGTCTCAGGAGGCTGAGAGGCAATAAAGCTTCCTAGAGCATAGCATGACAAGCAGAGATCATCTGTACGCCAGCAGGTCTGTTGCTATGCTTGCTGAAGAGCATCAGGTCTTCTGGATTTCTTCATTCACCTAGAAAAAAGGTTTCTAAAACATTCAAGAACTGTAGAACCCTATGCACACACCTTATGTGAATGGGTGCAGAGAATCCCAAAATATACAGCTCTTACCAGGAAACTTTTTGATTGTCTGCAGCTAAAGCTGGTAATTACCTCTTTCCTTACATAAGGGGAAAAAAAAACACCTAAACACCGAGACAATACAATGATTGTAATCACCCTTCTAGAAGCCAAAAAACGGCGATACAAACACTGATGAAAAACAGAACTATACTGATATTTATTATCTCAGAAACATTACTATAAAGTATATTTAAAAAAATATATGTATATATAAAATAGCTTTTATTTTTCTTTAATGCCAAACATTACCTTGAAGCACAGATGAAGCAATATTAAAAACAAATACACACCATTCCAAAAACAATCCGCCTATAGTATAGCTAAATAAAAAAAACAAAAAAAACAAAAAAACAAAAATCAAAGTGAGAATTGATAGACTGACCTCTCTACCTCGGATTTTATGTATGAAGATATTTTCATGGAGGCGTAAGGGTTAGAGATAATAGACTTCTCAAAGATTCTGGATGTTTTCTGAGAAGGCAAAAAAAAAATGATGCATCACAGGGGAAAGAGCAGAATATCTACTGCATCCAGTTTCCTTGTAAACCTCAGGAGGGTAAAATCTTGGGACGAGGACCTTTAAAAATATACACAGATGAGTTCCCTGAGTTACTAACCTTAAATAAAGTAATTGTATGAAGGAATTCTCCAAGAGCAATTTCAAAGCAAAGTCCACCTTGCTGACAAACAGTAAACAAATCAGCTTCGCAGCACTCTCTGGTTTGACTTACAGCATTCTCAGGGGTAACGTTTCAATTTTAAGATCAGCTTGACAGTAAAAATCAAAGTACAAGCAGCTTTATGTATGACACCCAGTATACTGAACATTATAGCAGCCCTTACCGTACAGTACAAGAACAACACAGCAGACAGAGAGAAAAATATCCACTGCTTAATTTATGTACTAAATTACCTGCACAGATAACTAACCTAACAGCAGACCCAAAACAGATTGAGGTGAGAGGCCAAGCTGCCTGTGCCAGGTGTTCCCCAGGCATTCACTAAAGGGCAGCGTAATTCTAGTGTTACAGCCCTATCTTCCTGCCTTTTTACAGCTACTGTTAGCAGCCAGGGCAACCCACCAGCCACAACAAGCCTTCCCAGCCTACCTCAATTCACAGGCAGTTTGTTCACCTCAACCACAACAAAGCTTTAGGTCTTTACAAGGCTTTTCTAGCCGTGCTGGAACCTTGTCCATAGATGTCATGTCCTCTGTCACTCATCCCAGTCCTCCATTGCCCATTCAGGCATCTTGGAGCAATAGTCAAACTCCGCTCCCTTATAGCGCAAGGCATGTAGGTACATCACCAGCTCCTTGGGAGATGGGTCCCGCCTTGTTATTTTACACTCCACACATAAAGGGTCCCTCTCTTCTGAGCTCTTTTCTCCTGTTTGCCTACCCTCATTTTCACATGAGCCCAGTTCTGTACTTTTTTCAAGCGTTTCTAAGTTGGCATTGAAGTTCAGCGGGTAAGCTGCTATTTCTTCCGTCTCAGAACCCTTGATGTCCTCAGCAAGGCAGGAGTTCTCACTTACAGGATCAGCCTGCACAGATTCTGTGCACTCATTTGAATTTCCAGAGTCACCGTTTTCTGCATTACAATTCAAGTCCTCTTCTGAGATACCCAAGATATCCAGGCTTTGTTTGGAACGATGCTCCTCCACCAGCGCCTTAAGGAGCTCTTCGTCTGTCATACCAATCTTTCCACCCTTGCCCTTTTCGGGGCCCCAGGCTTCCATATTATAGATGGGGTCATTGACAATAGGGTATCCTAAGTACTGCAAATGGACCCGGATCTGGTGCGTCCTCCCGGTACGCGGAAGACACTTGACCACACTGCTTTTACCATTGTAACTGAGCCTCTGGAAGATGGTTTTACAGCATTTCCCTTTGGGGTCCACACGGCACACTCCCACTTTGTAAGAAACAACCAGAATGGGCTCTTCACACACTACCTCGTGTTCTGGAAACTCCCCCACCACGCGACAGACGTATTCTTTTTCCAGCTATGGGGAGAAAGAAGAGCGACAGTCAGAGCACAATACTGCCTCTGGGTCTGATTACACTTGAGTCTCATCCTAGTTCGTTCTCTCTCTTTTATCAAAGACTTTCACAGCTAATCTACTCCTTAAGTTTTATTACAACTGAACATGAAAGAAAAAAAAGAGTCAGCTACATAACCAAACTCATCTCACACTTTCTCCATCTGGTTGAGAATTTAAGAACTAAGGCCTGGACTACTTCCCTCATATTAAATCCAAGAGTCACCACACAAGAAAACCCAAGAATGACCCTCACCTGCCTTTCCCGAACCTGCTCATCAATCCTCTTGGATACCTCCACCGTCTTGGCAAACATAAGCACTCCCGAGGTCATGCGATCGAGACGGTGAATGGTGTGCAGTTCCTTCAGGTTATGCTCTTTGCCGAGGATGAAGATGACGGTGTTGTGACGAAACCTGCCGCAGGGATGCACGGGTAAAGAGGACGGTTTGTCTACAACCACCACCTCATCATTCTCCACCAGGATTTGAATAGGCTGGGCAGTGACTGGAGGCTCGTGGCGATGCACTGTATTCCTGAGAAAATCATTGTTCTGCAAAGAAAACAAGCAGTTATCACAGGATAGTTGGGTGCCCATCCAGCCGCAGGCTGGTTGCCACCCAGCACAGCAAGTTGGCCAGGGTCCCATCCAGCCTGGCCTTGCACACCGCCAGTGCTGGGGAAACCACAGCTCCTCTGGGCAGCCAGAGCCTTGTCACCCTATTAAAATGAATCCAACCTGCAGAGCCACCCCAGAGTGCACTGCCCGAGGTGCTGTGCACCACGAGAGCCCAGCTGCGATCTCCCAGGCCGGGTTAACGGTGTGCCCACTCCACACTCACTACCCTCGAGATGCCACCACCGGCGGTTCCCAGCCCGGAGCTAAGCCGCCCACCTTCAACACGACGTCCAGGTCCCGCACGGGCTCCTCGTTGAGGCGGAGGCGGCCTGCGCGGGCGGCAGCACGGTAGTAGGCGAGGGGCTGAGCGCGGAACTCTGTGCTGAAGACGTGCAGGAGGCTGCGGCCCACCCAGCGCCCTTTGCAGTAGGTGCGGAAGTCATAGTAGTAGGGCCGCACCTTGCGCAGCCCGCCCTCGAAGTAATACGAGGTCTCGGCGAAGTGAGCCGCGCTGAAGCTCACCCCCGACCTCAGTTTCCGCGGCGGTGGCACGTAGCGCTCCCCGGCCGCCAAGCGCCGTTTCTTCGGGGCTGGAGCCGCCGTCTCCTTCTCCTCGTCCACCTTCTCTACTTCGGCTTTAAGGCCGGGTCCCGACTCGGCCATGCCGCCACGAAAAGAGAGGGACCGCAGAGCCCGGCTCCGCACCGCGGAGCGCAGACACGTTCCCCACAGCGCGCCGGCGCGCCCCGGGGCGCAGTGCGTGACGCCGCACCGCGCAGCCAATCGCCACGGGCCGCCCTCTCGAGGCCACGCCCCCACAGTTGGCGCCCCCGGTGGCTCCGCGCGGGAACGGGATGAGGCCGGTACCCGGCAAGAGCGGCACGGAGCGGAACTCCTGTCGGCAGCAGCTTCTGCGGCGACCCTTCCCACCTCTCCTCGCCAACCCCAAAGAAGGACGCAATGGGGAAAGGCCCAAAGATACCCAAAAACCAGGATTTTCTCAACCCAAAATTTGCAGTGTTGCTACTGCAGCTTTAAGTAAGTTGATGAAGAACAGGAGGAAGACACACTCTTGTAATTAAACTTGGGACAAATGAGGGTAGGTCATTGCATTGTGTCTTATTTTTCTCCAAGCATGAGGCAGAGCAGTCAATATTAAAGAGTATTTTTAGTGAAGTTTTAAGTACGCCTGTATGCTTTTTGGAATTCTCTGTGAATAGATGTTATTTGTAGCTTAACAGAGAGCATATCTGGAATTATCTGGATCAAATCACTGGAACCAGACACTGCCTCTAACAGCATCTGCTGGAGAAACATCCTTTTTCTCCATTCCTCCATAACAAGCTCATTAAAGCAGCACTAAGTGCTCTATCCACTGATACAGCTTCCACTCAAAAAGCAAAACCGTACAGACCAACTACAGCCACAAGTCCCATTCATGAACCTTCTGAGGTGACTTTAGACACATCCTTCCATCTGTCAAAATTCATCCCTGAGGCAAAGAAAACAACAGTTACTGCCACGCATTTGCCTTCAGTTCAGTGACAGAATTCAACAGGGTTCAAGTCTTCAGTCTGCAATCCCTATCCAATAGAAAAATGCATTCTACTCTCCTGCTGTGCCTTCCTAGCCAAGCCTCTTTCTTCTGACTTTCACAAACGGCATCTGCCAGGAATCCAGGATCTCTCAGCAAAGCCAGCAGTCAAGGAGAACAAGCCCACAAGGAGAGCTGGGAGGAGAAACGCTGCTCAAGGGGGAAGAAATGTTTACCGAGGCCACTGCTTTTCCTTATCTGTCAGAGGAACGTAGATCACACCCATCAGCTGGGTTTCAATTATCTGCCCGTCACTGGTTTTGTCGTATTGCATCAGAACTTGGTTTGCACCTTCAGGACCGACGGGCAGTATCAGCCGTCCTCCTGGCTTCAGTTCATTCAGCAACTGGAAAGTAGAGAAATCAGAATCAGCAGAGCCAAAAAAAAAAAAAAAGGCAACAGAAACCAGCCAGGCTTGCTGAAAAGGAAGGTTCCAGTGGTTCCCTAATTAATGATTGTATCATAGCTCCTGGTGAAGGCATACAACTGTATCCTTAACTCTTACCTCCTGTGGTACTGTTGGTGCTGCAGCTCCAACGTGGATGGCATCGTAAGGAGCCTCTTCAGGGTACCCCTGCCTGCCATCTCCAACTGCAGGAGGAATAAGCATGCAGAAATAACTTCTTTTTTTTCAGACAGACAACTTCACACAAAAATAAATCAAGATTTTTTTTCTATTGAAATCCAAAGTAGGAAAACCTCTGTAGCACGACTGCAATCTGAATCCCCAAATCAGAATGCTGACCTGCCTGCTAAACACATAGCAATGGTTTACATCTTAAAAACTGGAGAGATTTCTAGAATTGCCAAAGCCAGGAAGGCCTTCACAGTGGCTTTGTGGAGCCTTGAGATTCCAGACACTGAAGGAGCTGGCTCAAGTTAAAATAAAACAAATAAAGGGAAACAAAAAAAACGGCGCGTGCAGACCTGCTCAAATAAACCAAATCCTGGATGTGGTACAACCACTCTCCTCTGAAGAACATCTCTTTCTGAAATAAGATAGGCACTACACATTTAGAAGTAAGGCACACGATAGACTGCCCACAGCAATGAATGCTATTTGCTTATACCCCAGTGTTCAAGTCAGCATTACACTGTGCTTACTTAGCCAGGGGTTTCTAATAACAGGTAGAAAGCAGCAACACAAACTGGAACAATTGCTTCAAGAAGCAGAGCTCTGCTGACAGCCAGAGCTAATGCACGTTCACAGGAGAGGACAAGCATCCAGAGAGCTCACCCACAAGTTTTACACGGCCAGAGCTGAGCAAGGTTGGATCATCTTCTTTGACGTTTCTGATGGATTCGTTTACCAGCTCTTTGATGTGTTCTACGCCCACAGCTTTCCCTGTTGGGCCTACCTAGAAAGGAAACAGCAAACATACGCCTATGTACCTCCCAATACATAGAAATACAGATATACTCTGTACGTCCTGTATGTACAGAGACACTTTATATGACAAGTTACTGTAGGGACTGGAGTATTGCCAAAAAGAAACTTAAGAGCAGTTTCAGAACAAGAAGGTGCAAACACCGTGACGTGTTGGTTTTAAGGCTGATCCACTCTAGAAATGCTTGTATTTGTCATTATTACAAGCTAGCTTGGGAAGAGTTTACCCCTTCCCTCTGTGCTCTCCGTGCCAGCTATGGCAAGCTACCTGTCCCGGTGCACCTTGCTTGCTAGGAACGCAGTTCTGTGAGCTTACCATCCTGGCAAAGCAAGCTGTAAGATATCCACTCCCAGATCCAACATCCAGCGCTTTTGCACCTTCCACAAGCTGATCCTTCAGCAGTTCCAGCGCATGGGCATGCTGTGTGGGTTACAAACACAGGAGTGTGAAACATCCCTTTCCCTTTTCTTCCTCCTACGGCTTTTCATCATGTTGTTGTTTCACGCGTTTGGTGCTCTGCTTTAAACAACAGCACGCCAAGCGTTTTGTCTGACACGTGCTGAGTGAGCGAAGCGTTTCATCTTCGACATCTTTTTCCTTACAGAACATCCTTTAAGGAAAAGGTTCAGCGATAACACGTGAAGCAGCAGAAAGAACAACCTCATGCAACAACTGGGCAACATTAGCAGCTTTAGTCACATGGAATGACTACCAGACCAATAATTTTTCAAATCAATATTAAGAAACTTTACGTATATAGCACTTAAAGCAACAGTCTTGATAACCACGCCCACGGGACCTTTCTCACCTTCCTGCCTCGGTAATTAAGAAAAATTAAAATGAATAAGTAAATAAATAAAAGGAGGAGGTACAAACAGTTTCCTTAATTTCTGGTAAAAGCAGAAAGCTTTATCTCACCATATGCGGTGCGCTGATTGTAGCCTTGTACCCTAAAAGGAAGCCAGGTGACAAAAATTATGTGACGGAGAAAGCGACAGTGAAAAGGTTCCAATAATTAACATCTCCCTCCCCATTCCCTAAAAAAAATACGGAAAACAATTTTTGTTCGCCTCGTTAAAGCACTTCATTGGCTCATAATCTCCTCCTGTAGGAGATCTAATGAGACCAAGATACCTTTCCACTGCTTCAGTTCCCAACCATTCCAACTTCCAGCCCCCAGCTCATTCATCAAAACACTCTGCAACTACCACAGGCTGAGCTTGCCTCTATTCCACGAGTCGAATTCAGAACAAACAACGCACATTTGGTACAGTCCTTTCCTCTGGATCCCACTGCTGAAATATGGCTGAGAGCTGCTCTTTTCCTAAAAACTCATCCACTGCTTTGCTGAGAGCGCTTCCAGCACACAGAACTCAGGGTGACCTCAAGCCCCTCTGCCTAGCGCAATCAGTGTGAACACCATGCAAACGGTGATACTGTCAGCAACTCACCAATAGATTGAGGGGAATCCATGTATGGGAAATATTTGATGTAGTGACCTCTGTCAGTAGCTAGTAACACGTCAAAAACCCGCTGGGATTTAATGATTCCTTTTTCTGGAAGATGGATGAAAACAGAGAAAGGACTTTAATGCACAGTAGCAAATCGAAGCCCAACCACCAGCCCACCCAAAATACCCGCAGACAGCCCCGAGCACACGCTCTGCACTCACTGTAGAGGTTGTTGACCAGCTCGGGGTGCGTCTTCCCGCTGGAGGTCCAGGCCATGCTTCTGGAGAACAGCAGTCCCATGAGTGCCAACGTCACGCAGAGCAACAGGCGACTCATCCCACGGCCGGCCTAATAACAGGAGCACACCCACAGCTCAACCCCGTCTTTATTTTAAACTCCTGCCCCCTCCCCCCGCAGCTCCCCGCGGTACCAGCACTCACCGCGCAGCCGCCCCGGGCCCCGCTGCCCGTTGCCAGGTGCGACTGCCCTCTCGCCTGCCCTGAGCAAGAAAAGTTCCGCCCTTTGCCAAGATGGCGCCGCAGCGGCGTCACTCTCCCCTCAAGCCAGCAGCCTATTCCCCACCCCTTCGGTGTTAGGGCGGTGACTGGCCAGGAGGAAAACTTCCGCCCTTTTCCAAGATGGCGCCGAAGCAGCGTCACTCTACACTCGCTCCTCCAGTCTATTCCCCGCCCCCATGCTTCCGGCGGAGCGCGGTGACTGGTTAAAATCAGAGGCCGGAGCGTGGTGATTGGCTGAGCTCAGGTGCCAATCGGCGCTCTGCCAGAAGTTGCTGTGGCTTCCCGTGTTGGCGTTGTTGAGGTGTAGGGTGACAGTTGGAGCGGTCTTGCCGTGACCCGAACAACCGCATCCCGGAGTGCAGTGGTGACAGGAGTTGAGGGTGCGGAGACGGGGCTGGGTGGGATAAGGGGGTGCCGGAACGCTGCGGCATGAGAGGCTCCTCGGGCCCTGAAGGGTGTAAGCGTTGTGTTCTGAGGGGAGGCTCCCCCGGAGCTATGAATTGCCCCCTCAGTTCTCTGGGTGGTTTGGGCAAAAGGCAGTGGGTTGTGGGAGGCAGAGAGACACTGAATTATTCGAGAGACTGGGTCGTTCTCACCGTGTGCCGCTTGTCCTCCCTACAGGCCTTCATGATGAGAATGATTGAGAGCATTGATTCTGTGGTTACCAGACCCAGCGAGGACCTCTGGGCTGAAATCTGCTCATGTCTGCCACATCCAGACCAGAAGGATGCCAGCGAGTCCTTCACCGACTCATTCCTGGATTCCTACACCAATGGTGGAAGTCAAGGCAATGGGGTCCCTTCCCAACCAAACCCAAAGCCCTGGGCGCCCCTGAATGACTCTGAGGTGTATTTAGCATCCCTAGGTGAGTGTTGGGTAAGGCTTTGGGTAGGCTGACATGCCTACTGACAACTGTGGTATCAGAGGGGGTGGTGCTCGCATCTCTGGTTGGTTTTTCCAGCTTGGAAGTACTCAGCAGAGCTCCACAATCAGTTACTGTAAGTGCATTGGTTGTATTGAGAAATACAGCTGGAGCTTGTCATAGAATAAAATGGCTTAGCTTGGAAGAGACCTTAAAGCCCATCCAGTACCAATGCCCTGCCATGGGCAGGATTGCCATCCATCAGATCAAGCCTTGGGACTTGATCGGGATGGCATGACGGATGGGGATGAGATCAGACATCCACAGGCTCTTTGGGCAGCTTGTGTCAGGGCCCCACCACCCTCTGAGTAAAGACTTTTTTCCTAACCTCTAACCTACATCTCCCCTCTTTTAGCTCTTCTAGTTTAAAGCTGTTCGTCCTCATCCTTTTGCTATTAGACTGTGTAAAAAGTTGGTCCTCCTGCTCATAAGCTCCCCTCAAGTACTGGAAGGCTGTATTGAGGCCTCCCCAGAGCCTTCTCTCCTTCAGTCTGAATAAGCCCAGCTCACTCAACCTTTCTTCATAAATTTGTTCAGCTCTTCCATGGGAAGGAACTCTTTATCAAGTATAAGCCAAATATATATATATATATATATATATATATATAAAGAAGTTTCTGTATCTTTTTTCAAACGGCATGTATCTCCATTGTTGTTGACTTGGGAAGGGGAAACATGTTTTGAACTCGTTTTAAGCCTTTGTGTTGCTGTGTTGCCAGCATTTGTCTCCTGAGGCTCCAAGAAATAATGAGACGTTTCTGTGTGTAAAGAAAAAAGGTGAAATAATTCTGTGACCCAATTTTGGGGGAGGAAGGGAATCAGGAAAGATGCTGTTTAAATAATGCTTGCTGGAATCTCTGTTCTAGCATAACAGAGTATGGCAGATTATACAGATAATCTCAGTGCTCTTGCTTAATTCCTGCATAATCTATAGAACCGTAGATTGATTGTTAGCTGTGTGAAAGCTAATAGAAACACGTGATATGGGGGAAGATAAGGTTACCTCTATTGGAGCTGACATCCTAGCACAGCTAAAAGCAGCAGTTGTTATCTCTAAGGCCATGGAATTAGCCACCCTGTTTTAAATATTTCCTGATCTCTTCATGTTGTACAAAAGCATTCAGCTCCAGGAAGGATGCTCCTGCTGTATGTTAGGAGAAGCCTTTGGGGTTCCTCTGTGCTCCAACAGTTGGGCTGCTACTCATCCAGTTGTAGTGAAATATTCAACGTTATGGCTCTTCTCTGCTTTTTCCTTTCTGTGGAGTTATTTTTACCTTGGGTCAGTTTGTAATCTGGTTTTCAATGCAGCCACACACGTGCTTGGCTTATGTATGCCGTTTCTACATGCAGAAACAGGGCAGGAGAAATGGGGATGCTGTGGCAGAAGTGGTTTTAAGCTTTTATTTCTGCCAGAGCCTCCATTTTGACTTTGTTACTGTTTTAGACTGTTGTTTCACGGAAAGCTAAGTAGAGCTCTTGGTATCTGATGAAAGGTGCCATAGCAACGAGACAGAATTTGCTCTTCTGGTATTAATTGCTGCTGCAGTTCTAATGTGCTCAGAAAATGCTAATGGAGAAGTTTTTACAAGCAGGCTTCGGGCTAGGTCTGTATTTGTTTTCACACAGTCAGGGTGAAAGCATAACACTAGCACAAAGTTTCTTTTGTGTATTCTGGCTAAGCCAACAGAAGTATAAAGTTGTTGTGGGTTTCTACGTGGCCAGGATTAGCAATTGTGGGATGGTACCATCAGCCTGTCAGTATATTTGGGCAGCTAATGATATTTCAGGTCTTAAGACTTGTTAGAGCCGGGTACTTTCAGTGACATCTCAATTCTGCAACACAAGACGAGCTCCAAAAAGTCACAGGTGAGTTGCCCTGTTGTGAGCTACTGCAATTCCACTAACGTATCATACACTTTTTGGTAAAAAGAGTGAGTGCAAGTTAATAGCTGGCCCAATTTGAAAAAGAATCTGTTAGAAAGAGATTTTGTGACTGGAGGAACTCACAAAATGTGCTTCCTTGTAGCTTTGTGTATTGTAGCTGGATTACCCTGCCTCTGGTAAGAACACTGTTTTCATTGTAGCCTGTGGCTGAGAAACTCGCAATATCACATTCTGTTCTGAGATATCCTACTGGTAATGCTGCTGTGCTCACTGCAGTTTTTTTCCCCTCAGTTTGGGCATTATTTGGTTTTCTTACTACAGTTAGTGTGATTTCTATTCTGTGCCAATTTGCATGGAAATTGTGGGAACGCAATGCATCTGAGATCTGTACCCTTCTGGGCAATTTCATCAAAACTCAGTGGTAAGTGGAAAAGTTATTAAAGCTTAGAAGTGGCCAGAATGGACAGATTGCTTACACCTTGTTTCCTTCTGAAGAGTCACCTAGAATTACATGAGGGAAATACTGTCATGCAGACTTCAAGTGCAAGAAAACAGTTCCTGAATAAAGACTAAGTATTGAAATGTTAATTTAACCTTTTTGATATCGAAGTGCAGTCACTTGTGTTGTTTTGTGTTTGTTTTTTTTTCTTCCTCTCCCTCAGAAAAAAGTAATAAAGAGCCCTGATTTGCCTCTTCACAGAGAGAAGGCTGATGAGAATTAAAGGTTTGTCTCAAGAGGTGACCTCCAAGGACATGCTGCGTACTCTGTCGCAGGCTAAGAAGGAATGCTGGGACAGGTTCCTCCAGGAGAAGTTTGAGTCTGAATTTTACATAGAGGGACATGAATCTGATGAGAGGTAATGAGCAGGGCAATAAGGGATTGTTACGACTTGCAATAGGACGTTGTGAAAGAAAGTCTCACTGCAACTTGTCTAGACTGACACAGGCTTTCTGAACAACTTTGGTAATGCTGATTGGGTCGCACTAGGGGGAAACACACAGGGCATGTATGGACTGAACTTTCAAAGCTTTTCACTGAATTTTTTTTTTGCATTCCTCATACCTGGGTGGTCCCGTGAGGAAACAACTGGAACCTACTTGACAAGTTCCCTTGTCGCATTTGGAGCAGAGAGGGGATGTCTTAATGGGTCTCAAATTCCCTTTTTTAAGGGTTAGCTTTTAACAGTGAACTTCAGACCATTCCCTGCATCGCCGTGAGGGCCTCGACAAGCACTGCTTCAGAAACAAGTGGGATTTGAAGCTCTTTCCAGGGTTGTTATCAGACCTGAGATTTGATTTCATGAGTGGTTCTCAGTTCAGTTCAGTTCTCTCTTACAGTGCTTCCTCTCTCAGCCATTACTCTTTTATAGATGATGTATGAATTAAGATGAGAGTCCTTTCCTAGACTGCTAAAGCAATCTACGTTCTCGATTACTTATAATGGTCTCCATATTTCTCTTTTTTGAGCTGACATTTTTCATGATTGCTCCTATTGGGGTGTTGGGTGGGGGGGGGGGGGGGGGGGGAAGAAAGATTATCTTTCACTCTTAAAGAAAATCTACTTAAGCTCATTTTGGAGTTCAAGTATGAAAAATAATTTGTGTTTATAATAGGTCTTAGATTCCTCCTTTGACGGTTAACTTGATTTATATTTAAAAACAAGTTGTAGACTTAGGTGTTCTCTCTACTCTGTTTTTAAAAGGCTGGGGATATTAGCCATGGAAACGTTTTCCTTGCTAGACTTTGACTAAATGAAGTTAGGGGTCACCCTTGAATGGTACTGAGCTGTTTGAAGCTCATCCAGCAGTGTAATTAAGCAAACCTTAACTTTTAAGTGCAGAAATCATCTCAAGGACGCTACCAAGCAAAATTCTGCTCTTGCAGAAGAGCACGAGCGAGTCAATTTTGTTGTGCAAGGATTGAATGAATTGTGTCACTACCCGGCAGATGAGCGTATGCACACGGTTCAGAGTTACAGTAAGTTTTAGTCAGCATTTAAACGGAGACAGAGTTGATCTTTTCCATGAGACCAGCTATTGTGAAGTAGGCTGTAGGAGATTAAGTATATTAGTATATATTTATGTACTTCTGTAGTATTGTTGGCATTCTGGGATGTCGGTGTACAGCCTGTATTTCCCCCTTAACCTTCTTTTGTCAGTCTAAATCGTATCTTGTGAAGCTTTATTACTGTCTTATCTTTTGCTGTGTCTTTGCTTTCCCTCAGCACGCTGGAGCATCTAAAGCGATGGCTGCAACCTGATAAAGTGGCCATCAGTACTGAAGAGGTACAGTACCTCATCCCTCCAGAATCACAGGTAGAGAAACAGGAAACTGAAGAAGAACGTCCAGCTGCTGAGCAGTGAGATATGCAGCAGAGCTGCCTCTTGTCCAACCCTGATCAAGCTGTGTGCAGCAACAATAATGATAGGAAGAGGGTGGGGGTAAGGAACGGGTGCCAATTGTCAGTCATTTAAAAGACAAGGAAATGAAATCCAACAACAAAACAGCACTGGACCTCCAAGGATATTGACTGGTGTTTGTTGTGGACAAGAGTGGAACAGAATATGCTGAACTGAAACCCTTTTTTGATGTAGTCCCAATGTGTAGCAACCAAATCGTTCTGGCATGAATGTGAATCGTTTGTAACTCATCAGGAGGTGTATTGAACTGTAGGGGGAAAAAGAAACCCAACAGTTGTTTAGAAGCATCAGAGAAGATAATGGTCTGGAATAGAACAGATAAAACAAGCCACTGAATCAGTTTTTGTTCTTGTCTTGTACCTTCTTTATTACTATAACTTGGTCTTTTTTCTTTCTTTCTTACAAAGTCCATTGTGCTGTTTTTATTTTATCAGACTTCACTATTTATGGGTTGTCCCTGAGCTTTACCCAAAGGAGGACAGAGGTTGTTCACCTATCTAAATTTGGAATCCTAAGGGAAGATGTCTCTGCAATTGTTAAATGGATCACAGCATTGAGATTGTAGCAACAGGAGGCTTGGTAACATTCTTCTCCTTGTAATGTTCCCTCCAAGAATGTCCCACTTGATTGGCCATCCCAGCTCTGTTTCAGAGTGGACTGGAGGAGGAGTATTTTTATTGTTGGTCATTTTGTACCTGTTCTCATTTCCTTCAGCCTCTCCCGGGGAAGGTCAGGTGAGATCCTGTACCAGGAAAACAAAGAGTGATAACCGAGAGGCTACAAGATAGCTTGTTTGCATCACAAATGAGCACAAAATTACCTACGTTAAAAACGTTCTAGCTCATATAGTTCATTCTGTTTAACTCTACAGAGGCTTGTTTCCCATTTTCAGTCAATAAAAGAATCTGTAGTCATGTGTAAGACCAATGCTTCTTTAAGCTGTGCTTTAAGCTTTGTCTTGGCATTGACGCAGAAGGTCGATAGAGGGAAGCAGTGTACATCTTCTGTCAGATAAAGCTCTCTCGAAGGAAATTGGAGGGGTAGTTCTAGTAGCTTAAGCACGTTAGATTGTTCATTATGTATGAAATTACGTTTTTAAAAGGAGCTTATCACGTTCGTTGTTTCCTGTCTCTGTTCAGTTATAAATGGGCTGTTGTTTCATTCGCTGCTGGCTGTTATTCTGTTGCTGCTTCTTCGGTGTTACGGCTGGGTGTTTGCCCACACCATTAGCTTTGTGCTGTAACCACCCACTGCAGCCTCACCATTCTCTAAAGCAGTCACACATAATTCTCCCTTAGAACAAACGTGAACGTTTGAGAAACACGGTGAGTCACCTGCATGTCAATGATACAAGGCTGGCAAAGATTTGGTGTTGTTGAAAAGGATTCCTTTGTCATCTTTTAAATGCCCCCCATGACTTTATCTCTAAAAATAAGTCTGCTTTGCTGTATTCAGATACAGTGCTGTAAATGCCTTCTCTCACCTATGCTGTCAAGCTATAACGAAGGCACTTCAAGCATTTATCAGAAATGGAATGTGCTAAGAGAGAAAGGTGCTATTTCTTTTTCTGTACCCAGGCTATTTTGCGGTCAATATGTTTCCTTCTTGTGATTAGCAGTGACTGAAGATGCTTTATATTACGTTGTCTATTGCCATTAAAGTTGTTTGAGCTAGAAATGTATTCATAATAACTGTACCAAGACATTCAAAGTCCCAGATCTGCGTAATCTGGCTCTGCAGTGTCACATCATCTCCACCCACCAGCTTTGGCATGGCCAAGAAAGCTGGCGGAGGGCTATGCAGTATGCTTTTGTTACGTTATCATGCTGAACACTGGTTAAGGAAGAAACGCAGGTTTCCTCTTGGTGGCTGCTGATTGATAATGTCAGCACAAGGCAGTAAATTAGGTCCTGAAGCAGTGCAGCATCGCCTTTTCAGCAGAGACTCAGACCTGCCAAAACAAAAGTGGTAATAGATTGGCATTTAATTGGAGAACACATCCAAATCAAGCAGTGGATCCAGCCCCATCAATCTGCAGGCCTGCTGTTTGTCTGACTCAGTCTTAACTCAATGGGGATGTAAATATTAGGACGGAAGAAACCCATCTATCAGCCTATGGGCAAATGAGGAGTTTAAAGATTCTGTAAGCACACAAACTATCTAGTTTTAAACTTCTACCACATATAAATATTGACACCTGAGTAGTCAAATCCTTTATTGCTTGAGGAAAGAGACAACATCCACTGAATTCACTACACTACAATGTTTGGAAGAGTACACGCTGGGAGCTGTCAGATAAAGCACCCTTTGGAAATACTGACCTAAAGGGAATCAGATTTGGGATTGAGCTATACTTAAAAACTCATACTTTAAGACCGTATTTTACAATACAGCTTAAGCTGAGAACGTATGGAAAAGGTGTGATGTGTGCATTTGTCAATACTATGTGTGGTTTTGTTAACGAGGACGTTAACTTGGAGCTGTCATGGTTTATAATAGGAAAAGAAAGCTGTTGAGCTCCCAGTCAAACAAACCCTCCCTGTTATGAGCAACATTTCCATTAAGGACTTTTTTTTTTTCCCCCTTACACAGCAACACCTGCCTTCCTATTGGTGGCAATAATTCACGCACTGGGAGATGTGCCAACCTAAACAGCAACAACAGCAACAAAGGAAGAGCTATCGATAACAGCACCGTGGTAGAGGAAAGCAAACCTGTCTGAACGTGGTGTGTTCTGACTGCTACCCACAAGCATAGGCATTCTATCAAACATGCGTTGTCATTGCTAGGGTGTGAGAAACCACTAATGACATGTGTAAGCCTTTCTTATCCGTGCCTATTAATGACATTTCTCAGCATGAAACGGCATTTCTCTAAACTCCAAAATATCCCAAGAGCTCCTACGCACCAATACAGGGAAAAGGGGTGGTTCACGGTATGCTTAAAGAGATGATATCAAGCCAAAGCATGAGTTGGCAGTGCTGGGTAATGATGCTAAGAATATCCTGCTCCTCTTTAATTGACTAGGATTTTGAATTAAAGGAACTGCTACAGGAGGAAAGTCCATGCTGTGATGGCCATTTTGCAGGAAAGGTGCCCAGGATGGACATTTCCAGAAGTGAATTTGGGTGGTCTCTGCAAACAAGAGGCTGAAATCCTGGCACACACAGATATTTCTAAGAGATGACCCCGACATTCATCCCAAAAAGAGGATGGAAACCGCAGCAAACTCATGTTCCCTGTCATCAGCCATGCAGGGTAGGTTGGGCACTGAGATGTCATTTGCAGACACCCCAAAATCGATGCTTCAAGAAGCATTGCTGGTTGGTGGGTGAGGATTGAGCTGCAGCTTCCAAACTCATCTCTGAGCCCACCAGCCTGACCTCTTGTATCCAATCAGAGCCAAAAACTCCTGGCACGGGGCAATACGAGACTTGGGATAAGGGATTTCTCCTACAGCTCTATGGAAGTAATAAGGATTAGGTCAGAGAAAGCTCTTCCAAGGTAAGGACGTGTGGGGTGAAGCTCTGGCTAGCTTGGGGTGGATGTGCCCATCCCAGCCAGCAGCAATTCATTACTTTCTATTATGTTGAAGCTGCATCTCTCATCTAAAATCATCTTTTAAGAGCCTCCTGCTTTCCTTATCCGGAATGTTCTGCACTTTGAAATTAACGGCCGCTCTCAGCCAGGCTACAGAATCAGAGATTATTTTCTTCCTGCTGAGTGTTTGGTGGGGATGAGTGCCCTTCTTTACAGCCAGCTCTTAGCCATTTTCAATAGCGCTGACCCACGTTCATCAGACACAGGCAAATTAACAGCCTTCTCCCACCAAAAGGCCCAATTTTGTTGAACTTCTTCTAGGACTGCTCTGAGCATTTCCATTCCTGCTACAAAAAAAGAAAAAGAAATTTCTAGCAGCTGATGATGATGATTTTTAATTTTCCCTTACTTAAATAAGACATGAAGATGAAAAGATCCTTCATAAGAAATCAGAGAGGGAGCTGATGGGCAGTTTGGGTCTGGTACCCAGACACCCAAACGTGTTCAAACAAGCAGCTCTGATACCCTGTGCTTCCTAATTGTGGAGTGCACGGGGATCGGTGTGTCATTCCATAATCCCCCAATCTACACTAAGTGATCAAAACCACTGGAGACCCACTGAGGTTTTGGCTGAACTCCCGCGTATTTTCCGCTTTTAGTCCAATTCGGGAGACTCTAAAATCAACCCCAGCTGCAAACAGGATTTAAGTCCAAAGCCACAAATACAAATCCCCTTGGCCAACTCTTCCTGACGTTCCCAAGAGAAATCAGTCAAGTCACTTGGATATTCTGAGTCCTCCAGCTGGAGGACCAACCCAAACTTGCTGCTGAAATCAGTCAGCAGCATGGAGACTGGTTTCTGTGTAATGAGGTGATTTTGGAGCACATTTGGAGGTCCCCAAAGCCTCCCTGGTCCATGGCTGTGGGATCCCCATGCTGCAAGAAACCAAAGCTCACAGCCACCAGCCAGCCCAAGCCAAACATCAGCTAGCCCTCGGGGTCAACAGCCCAATGATCCCTGGCTTTAACTTCAGCTAATTACCGCCAAGTTGGTCATAAGGCAATTGCGTAAGGAAAGGGAAACAATTACAGCAGTCAGTGGACATCAATACGATTCTTTGCCACTCAGCAGCCTCTCTGATCTCATTAGAAGATCATTCAGTTACAAGATCGTTGATCTTGTAACTGAAATCAATGCCGTATGGCGTAACCACAGTGCAGTGATCAACAGCCGCTAAGGTTAATTCTTCCCCAGCCCCCTAGAGTCTCTCTAAATGTTTCTAAAATCTTGATCCACACATCAGTTCACCGGGATGAAATGATCTGGGAATCATTTCCACTTGCATTTCCAAGTGGGAAACCCTCCTCTGATTGCAACAAGACAGGACCAGACGGATGGGAAGAAGGAAGAGATGTTTTAAAAAGGAAGAGAAGCAGCCCCAAAACAGTAGCACTTGCACGTGCTTCAGCCTTCAGCAGTTAATAGTATTTTGTAGGTGCTGCATAGTATTTCGTGACAGCATTGCATCTCAATGGCACTGCTACAAGGTCTTGACCTTAACCCCAATGCAACGGGAAGGGCGCTGTGCTGGACCAAAGGGTTTCCCAGAGATCTGATGTATAACAGTATCTCTACCCCATAAACATGAGATCTGGGAGGAAAATAAAGTTTTCAAGTCATTGCCTGCGCAAGTCCAGGAGAAGCCAAAAAAGAAAGCAGAAAAATGGGACGGTAGAGATTTAAGCCTTGCTCTTTGCTCTGTGAGGACTGTTCCTCTACTCATTCAGCTCAAGTTTTTGGGCACCAGTTGGGTTTGCAACCATTCTGAAGCAAAACCTTAGCAAAGCCCAGCTGCCAAAAAGGTATGCATGTGGCTCCAGCCACGTTTCTCCTCTTACATCAAGATTTCCTAACAGTGCAACATCCCCATTGCCACCTCCCCCACCTGGACCTCCTCCAGCACTGAGCTTTGAGGAGCAGATGGAGAGCCACAAAGTGTCTGCAAATTACTCCCAGTCAGAAGAAAATACGTATGTTTCTGTTTGTTTCTTTCTTTATTTCCCCCCTATGCGAATCCCCAAAGTTCTTGGCTGGCAGCCCCAGCACTCAGTACTCACATGTCTGGGGAGTTAATTTTTCCTTGCTCCATACACAGTTCAAGAGCAGCTCCATCACTTCTTCCATTGGCCTGTAAGCTCCTTCACACTGCAACCCCAAGGCCATGGGAACCCTCTCACCACCACCTGCAGCTCTTGTATCGCCCCAAAAAAAGATCAAAAAACAGAACGACTCCCTCTGTTTGAGGGTAAAAAGCCCTTTAATCACTATTTCTAACATGAGAAAATCATCCTACCAAACCCCACCAATGACACAGAAAAATAAATAAATAAATGTTGTTTGGCTTGGCTCATCCTTTCCTAAGTAAAGCTCTGTTGTGACCTTTTGCATCCAACTAGGGACTTGGCTCCACCTGCCTCAACTCCTCTGCATAATTCCAGCACAGCTGGAGCTTCTGCCTTTGCTTCCTTGCAGCTCCCCTGGCTTCAGTCTCACTGTTTGAGCACAGGTGCTGCTGTGCTCTGGGGTTCAGCCCTGTGGGGCACATGCTGTGCCCTATAGCTCTGTACCATATTTTTCTCAATGGTGGCCCCCCACTTGTTGGGCTATGGCCACCCCATGGCTGGGCCACTCTTGTCCCCTTGGCTGGGCCGTGCTCATCCAATGGCTGGGTGCCCATTGTCCCATGGCTGGCTACTCTCACCCTATGGCTGTCCTTGTCCCATGGTTGTGACATCCTTATCCCCACAGCTGGGCTGTCCTTGCCCAATGGTTGAGCATCTATCACCCCATGGCTACTATCACCCAATAGCCATGCTCAACCAATGGCCTCCTTCACCCCACAGCTGGGCCATACTCACCCTATGGCTGTTCTTTCCCTATGACTAGGCAACACTCACTACACTGTCGGGTGTCCATTGCCCCATTTCTGAACTACCCTCACCCCACAGTTGAGTGTTCATCACCCCATGGTTGGATGTCCATTGGTCCATGGTTGGGTGTTTATTGACCCCTGGTTGGGCATCCACTGACCCCTGGCTCAGCCACCCACGACTGCCCTCATCTCATAACTGCCATCCTTACTCTGTAGTTGGGTGTCCATCATCCAGCAGCAACCCTCACCCCGTGGCTATGCATTCACCACCCCATGGCTGCCCTCTGTCCCAGACTGGGCTACACTCACCCCATAGCTGCCCATGCCCTATGTCTGGACCATCCTCACACTATGGTTGGGTGTTGGGTGTCCATCACCTTATATTTGGTCGTCCACTGACCTGCAGTTTGGCTGTCCTCCACCCCACGGTAGGACCACACGCACCCCAGGTTTAAATGTCTTTTATCAGGGAACTGGGCATCCCCCCTGCCCCACAGCCACCCTCATCATCCTCTCCTTCAGGCAGGGCAGCCAAGGAGCTTCACATGGCCCCTGTGCCCACGCTCTCTGTTCTCCCCAACTCAGTGAAGAGACCTCGCTGCAGAACAGCGGGACAAACGTGACCATCCCCACACATAGCAGGAATACCCACCCTGCAGGTGGGAACGCCACGCTCCTCCCCAGCTTTTAATCACGGCGCTCAGGCATCACAGCGACAATAAGGAGTGAGAGCGAGGATCGCAGCAACCAGAGGACTTGCGGTGAGCAACAGCTGGTAAATGAGATGCATTTCCCCATCCTTTTGAAACAACCAGCGAGCAGAGGGATCTTGGAGCTCTCTCAGAGCCAGGCAAGCTCCGGGCAGATTACGGGGTGGTGAGTGTGCTCCGCAGAGGGAGTCCTGCTTCCTTAAGGGAACAATATATTTATATATATATCGATGTTGGATGGAAAGATGGAAAAATTGAAATATGGAAATTCAGCGATCAGATTTGCTTCTAGTTTCCATCCAGATTTTGCTTTCCAGGGCTGGACGCACAGACCTGGAACTACTTTAATTATAACACAAAGCAGAAAACTATAATATCTCTCAGTAAACTCTGGGAGTTAACTAATAAGGGGTAAGGAGGCTGTTCAGCGAGGGGAACTAAAAGGTAAATGTGACAGCATGGGGTCCCAGGAGTAATTCTGCTTTTCCCTGCACTTTCAGCCAAAACAGATCTGTCCCCATTTCTGCCGCATCTAGGAGCTCTGTGGCTGTGCTGGGGACAGCTTCCACACACTCTGAGGAGGACCGAGTGCTGCGGGTAATGAGCCAAAGTGGCAAGGAAAGAGGGAGAGGGAGGACGGGGTCTGGAGCCAACGGGATGCCGAGTTGGCTCGGTGATGGGAAGGTGGTGCACGGGTTTTCCTCTGGAAAGCATTGTGGAGAAGTAAATATCCAAGGGGATGAAATAATGGGAGGGGAAAAGTTGGGTGGGCTGGGGTGTGTTGAAGCCTCCTGCCCAGCTGTGAGGCTGGAGGCAGGGAACGAGGCTGACAGGGAGACACTGGGAGCAGGAAGAAATGCGGATGCCTTTATTTCCCTGCTGCTGTCAGCTCAGGTTACTTTCAATCCCGGATCCTGAGCTGCTTTCCCCAGCAGGCAGCTCACAGCAGCAGCAGGGCTGTTCAGTTAACCACTTCCTAGCCACGCTCCCTGTTTTTTCCACACCAAAGCAACTACAAGGGACCTAAACCTTGCAGAACTAGACACTGGGGACTGTACTTTCTGCCCGGAAGAACAACCACAGTGAGTCTCTCTCCTCTGCAGGGCCAAGCCTTGTTGGGCCCCTTCCTTGCTGAGCCCTTGTCATGGCACAGCTCCCCAATGACTCCTGGCAGAACACCTCAGCCCCTCTCTTCACAGGCCTCGACCTCTTGCTGGAGCTTAAACCTCTCTTCATCCCTCTCTACACCACCCTGGTGGCTGTGGCATGCACGGGAAACCTCTTCCTCATCCTCCTCATCGCTCTCACCAAAAAGCTGCACTGCACCACCAATTTCCTCATTGGCAACCTGGCGGCGGCTGACTTCATCATGTGCCTGGCCTGCGTCCCTCTGACCGTCTCCTACGCCTTCGAGGTGCGGGGTTGGCTCTTCGGGATGTTCATGTGCTACTTTGTCACCCTGATGCAGGCCACCACCGTGTTCGTCTCGGTTCTGTCCCTCACCGCCATCGCCATTGACCGCTACATCGTCGTGGCCTACCCCATCCAGAGGAGGATAAGCCGCAAGTCCTGCGTCTGCGTCGTGGCCTGCATCTGGCTTCTCTCCATCCTGGCCTCTGTTCCCACCTCGCTGCACACGCAATACTTGGATCTCAATGCCATCGGTCACGACATGATCATCTGCGAGGAGTTTTGGAAGCACAAGGAGAGGGAGCGGCTGCTGTACTCGTGCCTGATGCTCCTCTTGTCCTACATGCTCCCGCTGCTGGCGGTGTCGGTCTCCTTCTGTGCCATCTCCTACCACCTGCAGAGGAGGAACATCCCGGGAGCTGCTTACCCATGCCAAGACAAATGGAGCAAAACAAAGCAGAAGACCTTCCGGGTGCTCACCATCTCGGTGGTTTGCTTTGCGGTCTGCTGGCTGCCCCTCCAGGTGGTCAACTTCATCAGAGACATTGACGAGGAGTTCACCATCCTGGACAAGAGATACGTGAACGTCATCCAGGTCTCGTGCCACCTGATTGCCATGAGCTCTGCCTGCTACAACCCCTTCATCTACGCCTCCCTCCATGACAAGTTCCGCTTCCACCTCAGCAGTTACTTCCACCGCAAGAAGAAGAGCTCTGGCATCGTGTCCTGCAAAGCTTCTCGGTTCAACACCTGCTCCACCCTGGCAGATGCCCCAGCCGGGCTCTCGGATAAGATAACTTTGCAAACCAGGTTCTCTTAGCTGAACTTCCCCTACAGGTTTTCTCTTGGGCCTGGATGTAGATGCTTGCTCTTGGCAAGGAGAGCAAGCACCACGGAACCAAGTGGTGGGATGTCTGTCCTCAAATAGCAGCTCTTCTGAGCAGCTCAAGGACATTTTATTCCTTGACACAGAGCACACCAGTGCAACAACAACAAACACCGCAACCATAGAGATGCAATAGGCACTGGTGGGTGTTTCCACCCGGTCTGACTCAAGAATCAGTGTCAGTGAAACAGCTTTCACTTGCCTTGCTGAAATAGAACAGCTTACATACATCTGCACTGACGACTGGGTGTATAATTGGTGTGATGTAGCGTTCCATAAGCCTGCTTTCAGAAATGCCTACACACTGACATGGTCAAAATCTGCCTCAGTATGAGTGCTTGCTTCGTGTGCAAGGAGAAATGTTCATGCTGTACTACTGGTTGTGCAGCAAGGGTGGGTATGGGGTATATACACAGCCTAGATCTCCAATCACAGCTGACTATGCCAGGGGGCCGGTGCTGTAATTTGCAGCACAAAGACGTCTCCTTGTGGTGCATGTAGGGGTGGGCAAGATGTTGGGTGCATTTAAAGAAGCCTTTGGAGTACAGGGTGTCATTTTGTGGAATAAAGATTGTTCCTAAGCAACAGATAGCATTTTCTGCCTCTGGAGGAACACCAGCTCTCCCAGGCAGCACTTAAAGTGCTGTCCATTTTTTCATTTAAATTGCAGTCCATTGGTGAAAGGACGGTATAGATTCAGAAGTGTGCACTCTGCCAGCTGGCATGCAGGGCACGCTGCCACAGCTTGTGTTGAGTGTGGGGACACTTCCATCGTCTACTTGCCTTTCTGAGTAACCTCATCTGTATAACCTCATTGGATAGTCCCAGCTTCTCCAGCCAGAAGTGTGCAGCCAAACAAGATGAGGCAGACAGGGCTCGAGGGAATGGAGTAGGTGATAAGAAAGTTATCAAGTTGTGTGCTTGCTGAGGAAGAAGTCCTCAATCTCCACTCCGAGTGGTTTAAGCTGGTATATGCTCCTCTCAGGCAGAGGTGGGAATCCTGCTCATGGGTTACTCTGACCCCAGAACTGCTGAATAAATTGTGGGTTGCACTCTGGTGTCTCCAGATGCTGGTTGGACCTTAAGAGCCTCAGGCAACAACCTGCTGTTGGCTCACCTTACTGCTGAGACCTTCATGGGTCCCAGTGGCCGTTCTGGAACAGGAGACAGAAACCCATCAAACACAACACAGCTCACTCTGTCGGCTTCTTGCAGCTTTCTTCTGGCTACATAGGGTTGTGCTTAGGACCGAGGCTGAAGTACTTGTGCTGGAGGAGCAAAGCCCAGGTTGCTGCTTGTCCCTTCTGCTAATAAAGGCTTAAAAAAGCTCAGGCTGTGTGTTTGTATTGATTCGAACCCAAAAGATATGGCCTGCAGTCACTCCCCCTGAGTGCAATTTGATCCCATCCCAGGAAAACAATCAATCTGGAAGTGTTTATCCATCACTGACACGGGCAGCTGCTCAGAGCCTAGCTGGCAACAGGGGCTGCAGCTCTGAGGTTTTCAGGAAAGCTTTGCTATGACACAGCTCTGCGGTTCCTTTCTTCCTTTTATTTACGGGGAAATGACTCACATTGTGCATTAACTCACTTGGACTTCTCACTACAGCACTGCCCATACCTCGGATCCACCTGAAATTTTGCAGTGGCAAATAATGAGTCTCAGTAGCCACTTCACACTGCTCAGATTTGGGGTGCAGTCGACTGCTTCCTTCTGCTTGGGGAACTCTGCACAAATATGGGATTGTGCACCGAATCCCATTGGCCTGCATGCTGCCAGAGAGCACATGGTGCTGGCAACCACACTCTGCTTGATGTGATTAGTTCTACATTTAATTAACTTGGGAGAAAAAAAAGGGAGGCTGAAGAGTGATTAAGCCACCCAGCACTTGCATTTCCCAGCCCCGTTGCCCTGCTGAGCACAGAGGACGCCTCCGATGGGGATGAATCAGGTGGGATGCAGCAAAGAGCTCACGATCGTCTTCTTAAGTTAATGCTTTTTGAAATAATCACATTTCTTCCTGGCAATTTTGGTTCACTCTGACTGTGCTCCACTCTTAGGTGTGTGGTGGCAGAAGAGAAGCACGGAGCTGGGAGATGGGTGGATGGATGGATGGATGGATGGATGGATGGATGGGTGGATGGGTGGATGGATGGATGGATGGATGGATGGGTGGATGGATGGATGGATGGATGGGTGGGTGGGTGGGTGGATGGATGGATGGATGGATGGATGGATGGATGGATGGATGGATGGATGGATGGGTGGGTGGGTGGATGGGTGGATGGATAGATGGATGGGTGGATGGATGGATGGGTGGGTGGATGGATGGGTGGGTGGATGGATGGGTGGGTGGATGGATGGGTGGGTGGATGGATGGGTGTCTGGATAGACAGATGGGTGGGTGGATGGATGGATGGATGGGTGGATGGATGGACAGACAGATTGACAGTTGGGCTCATGTTCTCCAGGCAGTGAGCACTGCTTTTCTCCTCTGAGCTTTTAGTAATGCTGCAACCATGGTTCCTCTGCTCAGCACACTGAGCACTGCCTATGAGTCAACACCCAAAGCCAAGTCCAACCACACAAGTGCTCAGGATTCTGGATAGTTTTTCTAGCACTGGAGTGCTGTTTGATCCAGTTGTACTTGGTAGGCCACATCAAACAGCACAAATAGATATGCAAACAGGCCTTTTCATCTCGGATTTTCAGACTGTGCAGCAAAGCTCATTGCAAGCAGAGGTGTTCTCTATGGCAAGGATTGCTTTGTTTTGCCACGTGGCTTGAGAGTTTTGTGCTACTCCAGAGGAGGGGAGACTCAAAGCCTGGGATGGAAAAACCACACAAATCCTTAAAAATGTGAACAAGCCAATAACAATTTAACAAACCCTACAGAGTTGCTGCAGAAGTGAGCTAAAACAGCCGGGGATGTATTTCTCCCACCTTGTAATAGATGCTAGTACTTGAGTACCATGGGGCTTGCATGTGGTTTGGGTTTGAAATAAGCGAGGCATCCCAAACAATAGAGACCTGTCCTCATTAGAAGCAATGCTTCGTGCCAGCTGGACGACCCCAGGAGAGAAGAAGGGAGAATGTGCTCCACCTGCCTTGGCTTGCAGAGCTTCCCCTCACTAAATGCTGCGCGGAAATCCCCAAATCCCTGTTTCACTTACAAGCAGAGCTAAACCTTTCTGTGACCTTTCCACCTCATTACGTGCCGTGAGAACTGAGGGAGGATTTTCTCCCCTGTGCCCAGCTCAGGCTCTGCACAGCTCTGCTGCCCTGTTGTCCAGATGTCAAAATCCAGCTAGCAAAGCCTGGGCATGGGCAATTTTATTTTATTTTCTCTCTTGTCACGATGAGCACATGAAGAAGAGACCATTTTATCATGCCGGGGACAAGTTTGAAGTCCTACTGGAGTTGAAGGACCTGCACCCCAAAGCCACAGCAAATTCTTCAAGTCAAAGAGGGATGCCATTCTGAGAGGGATGCCAACTGCTCTTGCTGTTGCACGTGTTTTGAGGCAGGAAGAAGATTTTCCAGATGTTATACAGATTTCTTCCCCTGTGGCATGAAGCGGTCTGGAGAATATTACCAGCGCATGGTGTTGAAAAGCGCTCAGGGCTTTACAAGGAAGGCTCTCCTCCTGCTTAGTCTCACAGCAAACAAAAGCCATAAGCAAAATCTTTTTGACCTTTGGTTAAAGATGCAGGGAAGACAAACCAAAAAATGAGAACGTATACAACGTAAAGTCTTAAATAAGCAAATTCACTCCAGCATCAGCTCTTGTTTCCTTATCCTATTGCTCCGGAAAGCTGTAGGGACTTCTCCCTCTTTAACTCCTAGCCAGCTGGAAGGAGAGATGCAGCTGGGACATGCTGTAGATGCTGCTGACCCAGTGGTTTCAATTATTTTTTCCTTGAACACAACAGAAAAGAAACACAAAAAAGGTGCAAGACCAGCAATGACAGCAGATGTAGGTTCTGGTTCAGCAGTGTGCAAAGACCCAGGAGGAAGGGGCTAAGGAACAGAAGGATTTCCTACAGAGGTGGGATTGTGGGAATGGGTAGGAATGACGACTTTTGGCTGTCTGTGTGTCAGTGGCATAGGTCTGATCTGCTCGAGGTCTTGCTGAAGATCTGCAGGTTAACAAAATCACGGTCCATAGGATGCCGTGATGTAAAGTTCATCTTTGATCTAGTTGGTAGCCATCCTGACCAGGACAGGGGCCTGGAACTGGATGGTCTTTAAGGTCCCTTCCAACTCAAACAGTCTATGGTTTTACGGTCCTCCACATCCACAGTGTCACCAAAGATCCTTGTCGCTATCGAGCACGGCATATTCAACCACTGTGAGAAAGGAAAAGAATGGGGCACAAAAATTGCCGGATCATTCTTTTTTTTCACACAGAAATAAGTTCATAATGATAGAGATGACTGTGCTGGTAAACCCAGTATGGAAGCACCCATATTTCTTTTTGTGGTGTTTTAGAGGCCGTATGGGGTTTGCTCCTCTGTGTGCCTTTTACTGTCACCTATAGAGCATGAGGATGCGGTCCAAGATGCAAACCCACTTCTTCTCAAAGGCTGCTGAGGAACACAGGACAATTTCTTTCAAGTTTCTTACAGAAAAAAGAAAAAATTCCTCTGTTCTCAGGACGAGACAAATAAAATGAAGAGGCCTCTCTCCTGCATGTCCCTTGGCTTTTTCTTTTTCTTCTTTTTTTTCTTTCTTTTTTTTTTCCCTTTTTGTCACCAACTGATGCAAATCTCTGCCGTTTCAAAGCCAACTCAAAGCTCTCCTGAAATCCAGGTTGAATTAGAGACATTTACTAAATGGGCAGATTTGGTAGGTTCTGTGCTACAGTAAGCAGTAAACAGACAAAGTTGAGGTTGCATCTCTGAGTCTAGTAAATGGAAAGAACGGGGCAGTATCACAGCTCCTCTTTCCCACAGAGTTCATCTGCACTTCCCACTATTTTGTCCCACTTAGCTTTAATTGACCTAAAAGGATGGCATTTTTACGACTTGCCTTGGGCTATCAGTCCTCCCTCCAACCAATGGCACCACAGGAAATCACAGGCTGTTATCCGGCGTCAATCCCTTCTTTCTTTCTTAATTTCCTCCCATCACAAGCTCTATTACCTCACTTTTAATTAAAACTCCTCGAACTGTCAAACTGTCCTCATTAGCTCCTCTTGTCATTTTTTTCCCCCCTCAGCTTCAGATCAGGGGTTTTAAAGGTGTAGAGGAGGGCAGCTTTGAAAGGGGACCCTCACCATCCATGGGGTGGCCCACAGAAGGTTTGCATCTCCGTATTCTCATTCTCCCCCCTTTCAGTCCCTCCCTCCTTGCTGGGATGTTTTGTTCATCTTCCAAAATTACACACAGGAAATGGGAAAGCACTGTTTTGTAAGGACAAGCTAAAACCCGAGTGTCTTCTGAGAATACATTCAAAATCACTCCACAAATCCAGTCATCACAGCCTCTGATTCAAAGGAATTGGTTCACATAAAGAAGAACACAATTTGTTCGCTTAATGAAAGTAAATTAGGTAAAATATATTTGAAGGGTCACTCTGCTGCTTTCCTCATCAAGATCCTCTTCGCTTGCTCTACCAGGAACTGGCAGCTACAAATGGGGTAGCTTTGTTGAACCATCCTCTGTTATGAAGATTTTTGCTGAATATTCTGCATAAGCGTGTTTTCTCCTTGCAACCTCTTTTGTCAGCTGAAATATGGCTCAGAACCCAATGCTCTTGCCAGCTTGATATTGCTTCTGGTCTCAGCAGCAACCCACCAATATCCTTCCCGTTGCCAGGAGCTGAAGATACTAAATTATCCAAACTATTGACAGCTAAGAGGTTTATTTTTAATTAGTATAAGAGTCTTGAATGCAGGGTACGACCTTTGGGACAAAGGTTCAGCAGCAGCCCTCTACAACCCTCCATCCGCATGTTGCTTAAATGTTTTATCAGTTGATTTGGTTCAACTAATGAAGAGGCCCAGGTTGGGGTCTGCGCACATTGCAAATGTCCACTTGATTCTTCACTGCATGCATCTGAGCCACAAACAATTTCCAGTTCTGAGATTAATGCCTTTTTAACTGTCAAGATGAGGTACAAGGTGATTTGTTTTTCAGCCAAGGAAGGTATTTTTGATTTATTTTGATTTAAGTTGTCCTCTGTGATCCCCAAGATGTTTTGATGCTGGCAGAATGGGACCTCAAACGAAAGCTCCTTGGGCTGAAACTCTCTCAGTCTTTCCCAACACATCATAAATATAGGTATTCAAAGACCCGATTATCTTCTTTGTTGAGATTTGGTGGTCTGCAACTCTTTGGACTGCTAGAATACGGACCAGGAGCACTCAAGACCACTTGGTTTCAGTTGACTTGGAAACTGGTAATTCTGTGGTTACATGGATTGCCATGTTCCTTTGCTTATGTGATCCTCTTTAAATTGATTATAGCTAGTGATTTTGATAGTCCAGGCTATTTTGAGCTAATCTGTTCTTGTCCTTCTTACTCACCCCCAACCTCCTCTTCACCTCTATTGACAGGGTGGCTTCTTCCCTACTGTTGAGTGTCCAGAATGCTGACACAACCCAGACCCAGTTCTTTGAGGGCAGCTAGAAGGACCACCACCCGAAACCCCATCCCTTTTCCTCCAGCACAGCCTCTTTTGGAAGAGGAAGATAATATTTATTTGGTACAGACTCACTAGAAAGAACTTGGAATGTTATCATTTGAATGAGCTTACATACATGCAAGGTATTACCACCATTACTTGACAACCATTCAGTCTTCTCCCACAGCAGCAAATGATGAAATGCTTTCCCCTTCCTTTCAAAATAAATTGAGATGGAGCATTATTTATAAATGTACATGAAAGACTGCTGATTCCTTTTTCATATCTACTGAATCACCTCTTGGAAATTTCCTCCTTTGTCTTCCAATCAGGCAAAGCAAATAAAATTAGCCTGATAATTTGCCATTCGTTTTTACCTTGCTACCTTTGTTCTGTCTTGATGTCATCAGCGGTGATTGCAGTTGACAGCCATTAAAAGAGAACTCCCTGCTGCTGAACTGCAGTCATCAGACAAATTTTGGTCATAGGAGGAACTGGGCATAGGAAATGTTGGTTTGTTTTCTTATTATCTCTTCCTGGTTCATTAAGGATAACATATTCCACAGGGAACTCTTCCTTTCTGATTTCCTTGGCATGTCTTAGAATATAACTTTCACATTTCAAACTGCTTTGTTGGATGTGGGGATTTCATAGACTGTGCCCACCTCCTTCTTTTAGGTCTTGATTTCTGCTAGGAAGGTAGGCTTGCAAAACATAGATGAGTAATCTAAGTTTATTTGCATGTTTTTTTATGGGTAAGAAGCCACCTTCTTGAGAGGTCACTTTATTCACAAATAGACTCGAGTATTCTGAAATGAAAAACTATTGCTAAGGCAAACGACAGCAAAAGGGAAATTCATGTAGACCCCCAAGGAGGGAACAAGAGGACTTCCAGCTGCAGCTGGAGGTAAAAAGTAATGAGGGAATTAGGAAAAGTGGGCTTTTCCTAAGGTGGGCTTCCCTGGGCAGCAGACTGATGCCCTCATTCCATGTCAGGAGGCCACTATTCACCTCAATCTGCTCCCCATTACAGCAGTGGGAGAACAGCCTTGTGGCCAGGCAGGAGGTCAGAAGGCACTGAAACAAGTGAGGCAGTGGGGTGGTTGAAGCAGGGTGTGCACATTTTGAGGTGATGAGATGCCCTAGAAAGGCAGCACCCATGTACACCTCCATCTCCCTCGTCTCTTCAGCTTGGGCTGGAACCCAAAGCCCTAAAAGCAAATGCCATACATTTCCTAGTGATGCTAAAGTCCCTGGGGCTCAGCAGAAGTGGAGAAGCAAGACAGCCATTCACAATTCAGCTTGTATGAGGAGCAGTTAAGGATGGGGAAAAGGTGGGAGGGCTAACAAGGTGCTCAGGTAATTTTGCCTCTTGTACATTGATTTCAGAAGATAAAAATAAACCCGTCCCTGCTTCATCAGGCATTAGAGAGGCTGGAACTGCTGCAAGACAGTCAGACAGTAGAGGTGAAAATCTTCCACAAGAGGCTTAACATGAATGTGGACTGCATGCATTTTGTTCTGGCTCAAAGTATCTCTCTGGTTAGCATGGGTGCAGCCAGACTCCCAGAGGTTTACCTGCTCCTGCAGCACAGGGAATAGTGGAGGTGAGAAATTTCCACTGAAATCAGGAGTAATGGTTTCCATCTAAAGATGAATCACCTCCTGTGATGCTGGTTAGGTAAGGGTGAACATGGCCAGCCTTAATTCTGAGTGAGTCCTAGACACTATGAGCAATATTATTTCCCCAATACATTTCAGTTTGGAAACAGCAGCAGAGCCCCAGGGAGCCCACAGACGGACAAGGTCCAGCAAAGGGCCCATCTTACAATCATAGAATCATGAAGGTTGGAAAAGACCTCTAGGAACACCAAGTCCAACCCCAACCCACCTCCACCATGCCCACAGACCACATCCCTCAGTGCCACATCTCCATGGTTGGAGATGTGCTTCTTGGAGCCCTTTTTTCCCCATCCAGTAGAGGGAAAGAGGGAAGTGTGATCTAATAAACAATAACTCCTTGCTTCTCTTTACAGTCCTTTGCACTTTTTGAAGGTCCTAAGCAGGAGGCTCAGGCAGTGAAAGGGTTGGAGCTTCCAGGAGATCACCCCTAAAGAAGGCAGCTGGCCCCATTTCTACTTAGCTGACATCATCGGTCAAATTGGTGTGGAACTGTTTCAGGCTGTCAAGCTCCTCTTCCAGCAATTTGTTACCAACTGGAGTCTACGGGACTTGGCAGACCTGAGTGCTCCTGCTTCTACAGGAATCAGGAGTCATTTACCCTGTGGGAAAACAAAACGAAACAAAAAAAGCCATGACTCATTCATTTTGGTGCAGGATGCAGAAGAGGAGCGGATCCTGCTCAAAGGATGCTACCTCTGCATTTTTTTCATCTCCTTAGCTGCCACATAGCTGTTCAAGGTCACAAATATTCCTTTGGGAAACACCAATTTAGGAGTTCACACGTGTTAAACACCAACAGAGCGAGAGCACAACCTAGCTCCCTTCGTTACTGCAGGATGGCAAGAAACACCTTGCAGACTGAGCAGTGCGCTTAGCAAATCAATGCCAACATACCTCTCAGCCCTCATTTTTTTTTTCCTCATCAATGTTATCAGTGTTGTCTTTCCAGCATCTTGCACTGAGAGGGGAAGCTATGACAATGCTGCTTCTAAGGTCCCAATGAACTAAACCGTAACAGCAGCTCCCAGTGGTGCCCAATGCCCCAGTAAAGCCACCGAGATATAACAGCTGGGAAGGAAATGGGAAAAACCTTGAAAAATTGGGACAGGCAACGCATGGGATGACCAACTACAACCACATACAAACCTTAATGACTTATTATTCCTGTTTTTGCCATCCAAGAGATGGTCATAAATCAGATAGATACACCAAACACAGCATCACCCATGGTGGTTCATAACTGATGAATCCAGACAAAGGCTGGCTCCAGGACAACAACGGGCTATAGCAGACAGGCCAAGACTAAAGAATTTGCACTACAGGAGCCTTTTCCCCTCCTGGCTTGTCCCAGTTCATGGGTTTGATGCCAATCTGCTAAGAAATCTCCCATTTTTTCCCATCCGAAAGTTGAACAGATAACGGGGCCAAATAGGAGGGAAGCATTTTCACATTTAACCACACCGCCTCTTGCTGCCTTCTGTCTAGAGGACCTAATGGAAACCATTGCCAAGTCTATTTCTGGCAGGGGGTAACAGCCCTGAGATGGCACACCGAGTCCACCAAGAGCAGCCTGGCTTTCCTGAGTTGGCGAATCCTTAACGTTGAGCTCAGCCCATGGACGTTACTACCCCAAGAGCACGAAGACTGTCCTTCTGCATCCCATAATGCCGACCTGCTGGAGCAATGTCATCAAATAGCTCAATGGCAGAAACTCTGATCTTGGCATTTCCACAATTTGTACTCGGAGTGCAAAGAGCTCTTGGTGTCCTCCAAAGTCCTTGGGTATCCAGCTCCAGAAAGCACTGGACTTTTCTCCCCACCCGAGGCAGGGAGCATCTCAGCATCTAAATATTCACCTTGGTTTTACACCATAAAAAGTAATACATCAAACAGCCCACTTTTATTCCTTGAACTTTTCTGCTGCCTTTCTATGTGGTCTTCCTCCATCCCACCCCTGCTGCTTCTGCTAGGGATCAGAAGCCTGATTTCTGAAGGGCTAAGGTAATTATTTTGCTTAACTCAAGCTTACATCTGTTTAACTCACAGCCATGAGCTGGCAAACCCCCCAGGGCTGAAAACGAGCTCCCCACTGGCAGCACAAGAGGTGACAATTTCTAAAGGGCACACAGTCCATACGCACTGTCAGACATCACCGCTCGTGTTATTGCTATCGTGTTATTACCCCATTTCCCCCCCACTACATCAAAAGGGAGATGGGGGAATGCCCTGGATCCCATTGGGTCAAGCACACTTAATGTCTCCACTCCATGACCCATCACATCCCTCAGCAGCAGCAGTGAATTACTGGGAGTGATTTATGAATGGACCCAATTCCATCCCGTTATGCATTCCCCTGATACCTTCTCCTCCTGAGCTCCTTGCAGGATGAATTTGAGAGCTTGCATTTTAATTTCTCCAAGCATAGCAAGGTCTTGCTGTGGCAAATTAGTGATGATTTCTTAAGCCCCAGTTTACCCTCCATGCAGTCAGTTTACCTTTCATTCAGCTCCCATAGCAGATGGTGAGAAGCTCCTTTGTTATCCTCCACGGTTACCAAATCCTCTCCAAGAAAAATCTGGCATTTACCATACTTAATTCTTCATTTTCCCCTGAGCTGGTGACCAAGTCCTGTTCCCAGCAATCTGCATCCCCATCACCCAACACATTGGGTACCACTGGGACTCAGCCACGAACCAAGGATGGAGCAGGGCTGGGATCTGCCCCTAAAGCCCACAGCTCAGGCATCACTTCCATTGCAGTTTTAACGTACTGGAGAGTGACAAGCAAAGCCTTCAGGCTTTTATCACAGTGGGAATGGGGTCATATTGCAACCCTGTTCTGTTTTATATGGGAGCAACATTTTGGGGGCAGATCCCACTCCATGCATCCCCCAGCCGTGGGCACAGGCAGGGGGAAATGGTTTCAGCCCATTTTGTCTCAGCTTGTGTACTGGCTGCTGATTAGTATAACCATGTTGACAACACGCACTGTGCAGGGTGACTGGCACTAATTTCAGAAAATGAGCACGAGCACTTCTTTATTGCCATAAAGGTAAGAGCTACCACAAGCAGTGCTCTGTTGCTATAGGAACCCCCTAAACCCCAGGGAAATGCCAAACTGCTGGGTTGACTTCGCTCCTTCTGAGATGGGAATGGGGATTTGGGGTCCTTTCCTTATGATACAGCTCCTTGTCCAAGTAGGGCATCAGGGGAATTTCAGGATGCCAAATGTAGTGGTGAGGATATTATCCAGCTGTGCTCTGCTGTGACTACGCAGTGATAAATGCACCACCCTGCAATTTCTCTCTCCAGAGTTTCATAGAACCATAGAATGGTGGGGTTGGAAGGGACCTTAAAGCCACTCCAACCCCAAGAACCACAGAACCACAGCATGGTTGGGTCGGAAGGGTCCTCAAAATTCATAGAACCATGGAATGGTTCGGTTGGAAGATACTGTAAAGCCCCCCAGCCCCAACCCTAATTGTGGGCCGGTTGCCCCCCACCAGCTCAGGTGGCCCAGGGCCCATCCATCCTGGCCTTGGGCACCTCCAGCTCCTCTAAGCAGCCCGTGCTAAACCCTCACCATCTTTTAAGTCAATAATTTCCTCCAGAATTTGGCCTACCTGGCACAGATGCTTGGCTCCAAGCTTTGAAATACACAGCTGGAAGTGATCTCAGCACAGGCAGCCCAAACCTGTGCACCAGTGATCACCGTTCCTTCTGCTGTCCACGAGGAGACCCCATTCAGATGTCTCTGTCTCTTGTAACCACCTAAATTTCTGTGACATCCATTCCAGTCTCCAGCATCCACATTTCCCTTCCCCAGGGCTCTGACTCCCATCCCCCAACCCAGCCCTTATCCTGGTTACCCCACCAACTTGCTGCATGCTACCTTGCAAGCCACATAGAATCATAGAATATCCCAAGTTGGAAGGACCCCATAAGGATCACGGAGTCCAACTCCTGGTTCTACAAAGGACCACCTAAAAATCAGACCACACAGAAGTTAACACAAAGAAGTCCATAAAGTCAACGTAGTTTCTTTGAGAAGATGGGTAATGCAACGCTTACCTACAAAGAGCACACGTAAGTGTAAGGGTGAATTTTAGCTGCTGGGTGGTGGCTTCTCACAAGATGTTTTGTAAGCAGCGATGTGCCAGTGTTGTCCAATGTGCTTCAGTGCCAGAATAAAGGGAAACGGGATAAGGAGATAAAGCGAGTTCATGGGAAGTGAGGTTAAAGCTTAATGGGACAGATAAAGGGTGAAGAGGCTAATGGAGGAAGCAGCCTGCATCGTGCAGCCAAACTCAATTCAGCAAACATACAGCAGCTTTAAGGGAAAATGGCAAAAGAAAACCTGTTGTGCCAGAAAAATCATGCTAATAAATGTCCAAACTTTGGGGTCGATCCTTTCAGCTCTTCTTCCCAAGAGACATGGCCAAAGAATGGTGGCAATCCTTATGGGACGGGCAAAGCCTCATCTGGCCATTGGTGGGATGGGATGAATTTTTAGGTTTCCCTACATTCAGCCAAGGGCATAACCTCACCCTTTGCACCACGGCTGTGACCGTCACCTCCCAGAGCAACACCAGCAGATCCCCGGGTAGGTTCATTGCTGCTCCTTCCTCCTCATGACAAGAGATCTTCATTTATCCACTTGCCACAGGGATTTTGCAGGCTGCCAGCTCACAGAAGACAACGCTGTTTTCCGGGTCTCCGTAATTATTTACATGTGGGCTGTATTTATTGGCAATTAAATGGTTCGGTGGCTCCGAGACATCGCTCTCCTCTAAACATGCTGTGTGCCAGATTGCTTCCTGCCAGCCATCGCTGCAGGGTGGGAAATGCTGTCGAGCCCTATGGGGCCATGTGTAAGGGAGGGAGCAGCTGGCAGAGCCTGCAAATCCCAGCAATCCCAGGAAAATGTGCATCAATCCCAGCAGAGCTTTCCCTACTTCTGGTAAAACATGGAGCAATTCAGGAAAGCGTGTAATAAACCCCAGCAAAACGTGCATTGACCCTTCACTAAATTAGATGCACAAAGCCTGGAAAAACATGCAAGAGCTTCAGGAGAAAAAAAGAAAAGCATGCAGGAATCATAGAGCAGAGAGCTGAAAAAGGACAGGATGAGCATGAAACCATGCAACAACCCTGTAAAACCTGCAAAAGACCCAAAAGCAAACTGGTTTTATATCAGGGGATGCCCCCACTCCTATCCCCATCTCTTCTTTTAGGTCACATCCCATTAACCCCATTGCAGGGGCGGGGAGGGGGGGAGGGATGGGAGAGATTTGCCCCAGGGAAGAGCCTGGGTATGGGAAATTCCAGGGCGTAGCTCAAATATCACAGAGATACAGGGAGGGAGTGTTAATGCTGAGAAATGGGAGCTTAATAGGGGCAAAAATCCTGGGGCTTTATCCCATCGCAGCACTGCAGTCGCTGCCAAATTCCCTCTCAGCTCCTGTATCTCTTTGTGAACTCACAGCATGGAAAAGCAACACAAAAACGCCCTCCTGCCCAGCACAAAGAGCTTTTTTTTTTTTGCAATGAACCAGATGTTTTCACAGCTGCCCCCAGCATCCCCACCTCCCTCCTACCAACAGGTGGGCGATCCCAAAGTGCTCCTGAGTTCTAAATCAATTCTGCTCCTTTGCTGGCAGAAAAGCAGAGCCCATCGCCATCCTATTTAGCTATTTATGCTTTACTCACCCATTTATAATTCAGGCATCTTAACCGAGTCCATGAAACAGCAGCCACAGCTTCAGCGAGGTTGTCGTGGTGGGCATTCATACTGCTGCTGCCCTTTGCATGTTCCTATTTCCCAGACTCGTCATCCTTGTCAAGAGAGGGGGAAGAACTTGGATGAAAGGACCCAGAATCACGTGCTGATGGCAGTTACTTCAGGACGAGATATGATGGCCACAAGAAATACTCCCTAATATCCAACCAGGACCCCCACTGGTGCCAAGGAAGGCCATCACCTCTCATTCTATGAATGCTGCTATCTCTCACGCGCTTTCATCCATGGCTTTTCACACAGACGCCATACAATATACGATAGAACTATTTTCCCCCCCCCCCCCCATTTTTTGCACCCTGCTATTTCTAACAGCTGCCTCTCACGCATGGGCAGACATCGCCCCTTTGTGCATAAGCCTCTTGTTTTTCCTGGCAGCTGCCAAGCAATGGGGCTGCTGGTGTGTGTTTGAAGCCCACACTCAGTCAGATGCAAACAGCCCCAAGCACTGCTTCACTTCAGTTGCCAAATATTTTTCCTGCTATATGAATTGATTCACTTTTTTTTTTTCCCCTTTTCCCCATCGCCCTGCAGACAAAATACACGCACAAACACCGAGCGTCATCACCCCATGCCTTCTGCACCCTCGTAGGAACAGAGCTTATTTACTGCCAGAAGAACCTGGCCTGCCTTAAATTCCTGCTCACACTCTGGCAAAACTCTTTGGGAAGACTTTGGGTTCTGCTCCAGCTTTCCGGCACTCCCAACTTATGAGTTCTGCCAACCAGTCTGAGGGTGAGTGGAGATTTTGGGCTCATGCATCGCCAAAGCAGCTGATGATGAAGCACAAAAATCCAACAGTGGTGGGGCAGAGGTGCTGGGATTGAGCAGCACTGATTTATGGGCTCTGTTCTGGAGAGAAAGAGAGCATTTGGGGGCTCTGGGCAGGAGTCACACAGTGCTGAGCAGCTGCTCAATCCGGTGATGGAGGTCTCTGGATTGCAATCCACGCACGTTGCAAAGAGAAAAAGGAGCAAAACACTCCGGGGTTAAGCCATAAAAACCAGCCTGCAGGCAGGGACGTGATGGTACAACAAGAGAAAGAGTGAGGGAAGTGCTCAGAGTTTGCTGCTGCCTGGCTCAGTGCTCCTCACCGGGAGAGCTGGAAATATGACAGCCCTTTTCCCACGGTTGCTCCTCTATTATTCTTTTTAATAGCCTGTGACGCCATGGTTGCATGCTGAAGCCGTTTGCTGAATGGAGCTGTAATAGGAAGCATGCACTGGCAACGCCGGGGAGGTTGGAAGGGATGGAAAACATCCCCATCCTGTCTCATTCTCTAGCATGAGATGAGAAAAGCCAGGAGTTAAGGAGGTGGGCTGAGAGCCATTGTGCAGGGGATCGACCCTACAAAATGCTTCCTGGGGAAATATTCCTCCCTCCGTTGTTGTTGTTTAACCCCTTTTTGTTTGCTTTTTGAGAGGAAGCTGCACCAGCACACCCTACCTCATGCAGCCTCCCGCTGGGAGCTGGAGGGCTTGGGTCATTCCCATTGAGAGCTGTGTTAATGCATAGCTTCACATTGGAGCCGAGCCTGGGGACCTGCTTGTTTCATTTTGCAAAACCAGGACTCCATTCAGGAAAGCAAGGTTGTAAAAATGACGTCTTTGCTCCCAGATCCCTTCCATGTGTGTACTCCAGGGTTGTAGCTGCTGGATCGAGCAGCTGCTGAAGTCGGTCTTGTTTCTCGACAAAATGGCTCATCCATCAGCAGAGCTCTTGGCCAAAATCTGCCCTGGAGCCGTTTTATTTGAAGGATTGGAAGGAAATCCAAAGAATTTTTTTCTGAGGAGTTGAATCAGACCGAGTCCCCGGGCTGCCCCATGCCTGACCTGCCCGACACCACTTCTCCAAATCCCTTTCCATTGCTGATTAAAAGCCCTTCGCCACGGGACGTGATGCAATCCTAACCAAGAGCCTCACATGGGGCTGTGCTGATCCCTCCTGCTGGGAGCAAGGAGCTCATTAAGAGCTGGAAACCCAGGCACTCCTCCAGCATCCAGTCGGGACTGCTCACAGCTCAGAGCCAGCCATCCCCATGCACAGACCCATCCACTCATCCCCATTAAACGCTCTCCTTCTGCCACTTAGCAGGGAGAAAGCTAGAGCTCTTACAGTTCTGCTCTTTCCTAATTGTCTCATCTGGCCACTGATACCCAAACGCTAATCAATGATGCTCAGCAGGCCATCAGAACGAGCTGCAAAGGAAAGGTAGGCATGATTACAACCAGTGGGATTTATTTATTTTTTTAACAAATACACCCTCAATTTCTTGCTGTGAGGTTCCTATGTCAGTAGGAGACGGCCCAAAAGAAGCAGTGTAATGCAGCTACCTTGGAGTGTACAGGATCCTGCATGCAGTGTGAATCCCCTCTCCTGTCCTTGCCGTGACTGTGGGACCTTTTTCTCTCCCAGAGCTGAGATCCTCTCCTTTCCATTGGCATTTTTATGGGGACTTTGTTACTGCCTTCCTTCCAGCATCAAGGAGATCATTACTGCAGTCCCCATTCCCGTTCCCTCTTCCACCCTCAGGAATATCACAGGAGATAAAAGAGCTTTTCTCCATCCTTTGCCCTCACAAGGCCACAAAATGGCTGCATTTCACTTGAAACCAGGACGCTCATTTCTTACTTAATACCAACCTGGGGAAGACCAAGTTCCCTGTAAAACGCACAAATACTGAAATCCAGAACATCCAGTGGTTACTCTTGAAAATCCTAGCACTTCCACAGATTTCAGCATGTGGGATAGTCACTCCCCAAAGCTTCCTCTTTGGAGCTCATTGCTTGATTTTAAGGACTGCACTGACTCAATGAGAAAGCGAGGGCAACACCTCATGTCCTGGTCTACCACCAAACTCAACGGATAGACAGTGAGGAAGAGTTTGAGCCACAAACTTGTCGTTTCCCAGCTGCTCCATGTAAATTCTCAAACAATGGGAGCACTGTTGGGCAGATGTTTCATTGTAAGGCTGCTTTTGAATGAATCCACCTATTCAAGCCCCATCCAGAGGAATAAATCTGCACGTAGGGTGATGATGAGCACTTGGTGAAATGAAAAACACAGCCTGAGGGTACGAGGCTCGTTGCTTCTACCTAGCATGAGCTGTCATTGCTGACAAATGATAAACATTTTGTGCAAATTGGCTGTCCTGCCTTCCCTAGCTCCTTGATGGGATATGAGGACACCAGCTCACACCTGGCTCATTTGCTAATGGGAAATATGGTAAGCCCCCTGCAAATCTCAGCCTAGAGGATCCCAATGGCCTCATCCTGAATTTTTGCCAGAGGCCTCACCTGAAGCAGCTTTTCCCAGCTTCCTACTATAAGACGGGTATTTCTTCTCCCAAAGGATGATACCAGCCAAGTCATGGAGCCAGGCTGTGAGCAAGGATGAGGAACACAAAGATTGCGCCAAGCCATCGAATCATCAAATCCTTAAGGTTGGAAAAGCCCTCTAAGATCACGAGTCCAACTGCCAACCCATCCCCACCATGCCCATTAACCATGTCCTTGTGTGCTCTGGTGGGGCAACTTCAGCTGCAACCCTGCCCTCAGAAACACCCAGCCAAGAGAAGACTCCAGGACCACTCATCATGGGTGGGGGATGAAGACCTCAAAGTGTCCTGCTAGCACCATTCAGCATTACAACTGAGAGGTCTGTGCCACCATTTCTCTTTGTTTGTCTTCATCTACAAACAGCTCGAGAAACCAAGATAAACTGCAATAAAAAGAGGTGCACCGCTCACACATATCCAGTTAGGCAAATGATTGTGGATTTTATTGGATGAAACCCGAGAGAAGTAAAGTTGCTGTTTTGTTTTAAAAGCTCTTTGCATTTTTCGTAGTGCCTTAACTCCATGAGATCATAGGTGTGAGCCTCTGTATCAACATGGGAATCTCTGATTGTAAGGAGCTCTTTCAGTAGGATTTGGATTCCTAGAAATAAGACACACAGCTAGTAGGCACAACTGATGAACCCTAAGGATTCAGAATATTACTATGAGGCCATAATATACCTCAGCCTCATATTATTATTATTATTAATAACAATAATAAATGAATGAAAACAAAGAGGAGAAGTAAATCTGATTTTCTGCCTTGTGCAGATGCTGAAGCAAGCATCTGCAGCTTTATTCCTGTTAGACATAGGGCTATGGCTAGCAGCCAGCAAGGAGACTGGCAGCGTTCGTGCACTTATTTCACCACCAGAGCCTGTCAAGGAAGTTATTTATTTCTGCAAAAGCAACAGGAATAAAAGCCCACAGGATAGTGGAAAAAAATCTGCCGTGTGCACTGGAGCTCAGCTGCAGCGACCAGAGGGAACACGTATAAAACCCCTTTCTTTTGCAAGTGGCCGGCTTCAATGCAGTTGGTTTAGAAATACGAAGTGCCCAGGCTGCAGCTGCCACTTGTTTGGCTCAGCAAGTGCTCCCCGTCACCAGTGCTGGCTCTGTAGTGCTGTTGCATCCTCCCCAGGTCATCGGGGCCGAAGTCATACCTTCTGCCTGATGTGAAACCCTTGAGCTTTAGCAAACAGACAGCTTTAGCTGTGCTGAAAAAAAAAAGGCTTTCTAGACCTCCTAGCGCTGGAATCAGCAAGCAAGACATTATGTGAAATGAGGCTTTGAAACAATGGGGGATCGTGATTTGCCCTTCTCCAAGGGGGAAGTCAAAGCAGCAGCTCTGAATGCTAAAACCAGGCGGCTTACTTCTTCCTCCTTGCTGCAGTCCTAGTGCAACGTGGAAAGTATTCAAAAAGTTGGCTCGACGACACGCAGTTATTATTTAAACAGCATGGAGCAAGGATGGACTTCCCACAGCTCTCAGCTGGTGAAGCACTGGGAAGCAGGGTCCTTCCTTCTCCCACCGCTGCAGACATTGAGGTCTCCTTCCACGAAGCAACAGGATGCGTGAGTCTCGTTTCACAGAAGGATCACCTAAAATCAGATGTTTCCATGAGCAAGCAAATCTACATTGAGTGTTCTTAACTATGAGAAATAGCCCAGCAAACCAATACAAAACCTCACCAAGACAGGCTGCAATTGACTGGCTTTAGGTGCTTTGTGCAGGGGAACACGATGCTTTTTTAGGTTGTGTGTAGGCACACTGTTGTATGTGTAAGCCTCGACCTACGACGAATTCCTAAAGCAGAAAACTATCACACAAATTAACAGAGCATAAACACCTGCCTGTATGAATAGGGAATTCTCTGTGATTTCAAGCTGAGAAGTATCATTCACACGTGTTTACCTTATGTTATGAAAAATGGATGAATTACAGCACTTCGTTCAACCTCAGTTCTAACAGCATGGTTCAGATTCTTCCATGAAATGACCAGAGACTGCAGGTACTTCCAGTCCAAAAGAGCAATAGCAAAGATGAGACCTGGCAATGGGTGACCTACAGCAGTTTGAGAAGCTGGCCATTAGCTTTGCAACGTCACTTCCTTGCTGTTGGATCTTTTTCCTTCCAGCATTCTTCTCTCAAGTTCAGTAGAAATCATAGAATCGTTAAGGTTGGAGAAGACCTCTAAGGCCATCAAGCCCAACAGTCAACCCATCACCACCATGCCCACTAACCCATGTCCCTAAATAGAATCATAGAACCATTAAGGTTGGAACAGACCTCTAAGATCACCAAGTCCAACCTGAACCCATCCCCACCATGCCCACTAACCATGTCCCTCAGTGCCACACGCCCGTGGTTCTTAAAGACTTACAGAGACAGGACTGGATCAGCAGGTCCAGGAGTCACCAGAGTTCAATACGAGATCAGGAAAACCAACTGAGAGAAATGCAGTGCCAAAACCTCCAACCGTAGATCTGGGAAAGTTTGGGGTCATTCCATACAGTGTTGGGGGTTAATAAAGAACAACAAGAAGCAGCAAGAAAAACTCAAAAGATAAAAGTCATCTTCCTTTCAGTCTTTTTATTCTGCTGGATGACTGCAAACACGACAAAGTAGAAAAAGTGGAGAACGCATTCAATCAGACAAAAACAACTCCTAGGTTTATAATTACCTCCTGAGCTGAAGCCCTTCTCCTTACCTCTTTTGCATGCATTCTCTCCTCTCTCCATTCTGTCCTGTGGAATTTGCTCCTCAGGACTTAATCCACACCAGAGAAACACCAGATAAAAGAAATGACACCTCTGCTAAGAGACCACGGCTAAAACGAATGATCACTAATGGAAACCCAATTGATTTTTCACGCTTGCATTCAGCAGCCTGCAAGGTGCCACGCTTTTCCAGGTATGGGACAAATCTCTGCTCAATCAAAGAGGTTCTGCAGATTTTGCCCTCATTAAAGTCTTTCTCACGGGAGAGTGTAAGGAGCTGGGAGAAGGCTGTCTGCCCTTCCTTAGAGAGAAAAAGGAAATTAATGACATAAAGGCGTAAGGCCACGAAAAGCTGAACCCTGAATGCAATACATTAGATTAAGGAGACAAGAGACTAAAAATATGAATACAGGGAACAGAAAGTGCAGCAGATAAACAAACAGCCCGAAGCTTTAATATTACCGATAAATAAGCTTTTAATTAAAAGCCCAGCTGCTGAACAAGTTATTCCCTCAGCCTCACAAAGACACTGAAGTCCAACCAACTTACTCCTAGTTAGACAGACCTGAAGTTCATTCTAGGTCAGACTGAATTGACTTCAGCAGAGGGGATGGCAGCTTCACCTGGAATAAATCTATTAAATTTACTTAGGCCAACTGCCCTTGGCAGGATTTTCCATCCCTCCACCTTGAGTTCACTTGGATGTGTCCCCATGCCCTCCTTCCAGGCGATTTCAGCAAGCTTTTATTAAAAAAAGACAGAAACCTCTTCGCTTTTGGGAGATGACTCCACTAAAGTCCCTGCTGAAATCCATCTTCCAACTCCACAGCAATTAGAGGCCTATTCTGCTGCTGCTTTTCACCTCATTGCCTGCGTCGTGGAACCCTTTCACCCTTTGGATTGGATGAGTTTCCTTCCGAGGCAGGAATTGCCTATTTGTCGTACTTCTATGCTGAGAATGAAAACAAAGATGAACGTTGAAGGAAAAGCACAAAACAACAGACTCATTCATATAAAAAAACTTTATTAAAAAGGAGGACACAGCCCCCCAGAACAACATTCGCCAGCACCTCTCAAACGCTTAAAACTCAGCAGTCATAATTAAATACAAATGGCGTGCACATCTAGAAAGAGGAGAACTAAACCCCAAATCACTGCTTCAAACATGGCTGGAGATCCTCCACGGTGGTTTGCAATGCAAACAGGCACCAACCGAGGCTATGAGCTGCTACAACTTGGGTCAGTCTTCATTCTGTTCTGCTCTAAGTGCCTTGATGGGCTTTGATATGATCGGAACCCTGTATCGCTTTATTTCAAAGAGAAGAACAAACCACTATTTCAATGGTTAATAATTAAAAACAAACAAACAAACCCAACAGAATGATTATTGCTGTCACTAGAAAAAACAAAGCAACAAAAAAAAAGCCGGCCTCATCTAACCAAAATCTACAGATGAGAAAATAAAAGACAAATAGGCCCAAGTTTAAAAGCCTTTTCTTCTACCCGACAAACCACCTCCTGTCTAACCTAGGACCACTTTGAGCAGCGCTAACTTCCAGTGCACCAGCAACTACACGACGACAGGTTCAGCTGTGCACCAAGCAGCACTGAAGATACAAAAAAAAGGGACTTAAAATACGTCTACTTCTTGATTTTCCTTATGGAAGCTTCCTGTGCTGCGTCATAAAAAGAATGTGCAGCAAAAATAGATTCACGAAAGCTGTTGTGCTCAAGTCAGCGGCGTATGTACATCTTTGAACTGGAACAATACAAAAAGCATCCTAGTAGAAAAGGCAATATATAAAATTATACGAAGAGTGCTTCAGAGTTATAAAGTTACGAAATTATGCATAGAATCATAGAACCACCAAGGCTGGAAAAGACCTTCAAGTCCATCTAGACCAACCGTCCACCTACCATCGATATTTCCCCATTAACCACGTCCCTTAGGACAACATCTGAATGTTTCTTGGACACCTCCAGGGGCGCTGACTCCACCACCTCCCTGGGCAGCCGGTTCCAGCTCCTGACCACTCCTTTGGAGAAGGAATGTCTCCCAGCATCCAACCTGAACTTCCCCTGCCCTGCGGCAACGCTTCGCTGCTGTCTTAGCTAAACCCTGCAGAATTTACACCAGATCCTGAAGCAGAAAACCACCTCACTGCCGGCAGAACTCGCTGGTGATGTTTGGAAGGGGATAGGCAAAGAGAGTGAAATCCAGAATGTACTTTGGGAGCAGCTCTTTTATCAGCCTGCGCTGGGTGTTGCACAGGTAGTAATGGAGCGTTTCCGCCGTCACAGGCTTGTACCACGACTGCCTTTCCGGGAAGCGGATGAAGGACGGCGCCTGAACTTCCTCCAGGACGCGGTTGGCGTCCTCGTTCAGCCGCTCGTAGGAGCCGATGAAGTCGTACCGCACGGCGCAGGGCTGGCACAGGTTGTAGATGGGCATCCAGTGCTCGTTCATCCTCTCCACCTCCTCGTCCAGCAAGTAGCGGAGAAACTCGGAGAAGGTCACGTCGTCGCCCGCCGACTTCCCCCCGTTCTTCCGATACCGCCTGACTATCTCCACCCCGTACTTCTGCTGGTACTCCTTGATCTCCCCAAACTTGTTCCTGTAGGCCGACAGCAGCCTCTCGGCTGGGTTCCTCACGAAGACAAACTTGTAGTAGTTCTTCAGGCGGTAGTTGATCTCGTCCGGCGTCATGTCCCCCAGGAACACCAGGTCGCTCTTGTGGTCCATCTTCAGCTTGACGTCGACGCTCTCCAGCGCCCCGTCCAGCACCTTCAGGATGCGCTTCCAGTTGGAGCAGGCCACCTTGGGCACGTAGCAGTAGAGGAAGCGGTACTTATCGCTCACCAGGAGGTGTCGGAGCACCGTCCGCCGCTGCCCGGCCGGCAGCTCCCAGACGCTGCGGGGCATGGCCCGCTGCCCGCACACCGAGCGGATGGTTCGGTTGCGGATGTCCCGCAGCACCTCGCGCTCCAGATCTCCTCCGTTCGTCTCCACCCGCCGGGAAACCTCCCCGGCCGCCGGGTGCAACGGGAGCGGCTTCACCTCGGCCAGGATGCCCTTCTCGATCATCAAGAGCAGCCCGCTGGAGGCCAGGATGACGCCGAACATCAGCATGGAGGGCAGCAGCACCGTGCTGCCGCTCCGCAGGCGGGACCGGCTGCACGCCGAGACGGCCGCCCGCCGCACCTCCCCGGGGAAGGCGGCCCGCGGGGACATGGCCTCGGAGGCGCCGGGCCTCAGCCGCCGCCGCCGCTCCGCATGCCGGGGAGAGGGGCCGGCAGCCGGCGGCGGGGAGGCAGGGCGAGGCGGGGCGGCGGCCGGCAGTGACGGCCGCAGGGGCGGGCTGGGGGCTGGCGGCCATTTCGCAGCGTCCCCGCCCCGCCGCCCGCCTCGCTCCCTCCCTCTCCCCCTGCCGGGGCGGCCCCGTCTCCGCCGGGCGGGTGGCTGTGGGCGCTTCCTCCCATCGGGCCCGCCTGGCAGCCCACGGAGGAACGTGGAGATGCGGCACTGAAGGACGTGGTGGGGATGGGGTGGACTCAGTGATCTCGGAGGTCTTGATGATGATGCTGTGAGTCCATGAATTGTTACGCCGCACAACATTTAGCCCTTTAACGTGTTGTTATTTGCATGGTTTCAGCAACCAAAGGGGGAAAAGTGATTTAATAGCTCGTGTTCTGCGCGCTGCAACTCCACGAGCCAGGGCTGAGAACAGCTGTGCTACCACCCGCCAACCAAAGGCCAGCAGCTCCCCCAAACCTCTGCAAGTAGATCCCTGGAGCCTCATCCCTGACCTTGGCTGAATGAGTCGAGCTGAAGTTCTCCTTAGACAGGGGTTGTGTAAGGCAAGCCCTAAAACAGGTGTGCTGTACCCAGAGAGGAGCAATAGGAGCTGCATGGGCCCTAACAGCAGGTAACGGTAGAGACTGCATCGTTGTAGCTGCTCTAAACGCAGCCCTTTCTGGAGCAGAAATCACACCATAGGCGCGTTGCTCAGCGTAGCTTCCTTCAGTGTGCTTTCAGAGCACACCACGAGGCTTGCACTGCCTGCTTAGCAAGGCTTCCAGGGACTCTCTCTGTCAAAAGCTCTCTTAACATCAAGAGAAAGCAGCTCCCACTTAGTTTTTCTTTGATCAGAAGCCAAGAGCATTTTGTCGGCCAAGGCAGACAAAGCATTTGTAGCGAAGCGTGAGAGCCCGAAGCTAGATTATTTTTACATTTTTAGCTTTATCTCCATGTAAATATAGCACTGGCTTTTGGAAGATACCCATCTATTCCACGCTGCAGTCCACAGGGCAAAAATAAACCTGCGCTATGGGTAACGTTATCAGGTTCCCGATGTGATTTCAGAGAGCAGGTCCAGGGATTCTCAATTCTGATCTCAATTCCAGCATAAACTGAAGCTGTGCCACTGTGAGTTACCTGTGGCACAGAGACACAAATCAGCCCCGACTGGAAAGCAGGAAGACTGATTATATTTAGTGCCTTTACCAGAGTTAATGCTATTTCCAAAGCAGCCAAGGGAAATTTTTATTGCTTAGAAGGTAGGTTGGGCTGGCATTGCTTGCTTTCCTTTGCTTCTATTCATTTGTGATATAGAATCATAGAATGGTTTGGGTTAGGACCTTTAAGATCATTGAGTTGCAACCCCCCTCTGCTGTGGGCAGGGACACCTCCCTCTAGACCAGGTTGCTCACAGCCCCATCCAGACTGGGACGGATGGGACCTAGATCTATAGGTCTGGTGTGGTTTCATATCATAACTGAGGAGGAAGCCTCGTCTTCAGAAGCGTGCAGAACTATGAGGATATATGTCAGCGATCTGTCTTTGGTTTTTTTTCCTACAGAAAGGATGCAGAAAGGATGGCCCTGACTCCAAGCTTAGGCTACAGGGGTTAGCTGTAAACTTACACCGCAAAGCACAAGTGACAGAATATATTTGCTTCTGGAGATGTATGGTGATGACTTCAGCCGGGAGCTTCTCAACAATCCTAATCAGAAACCAGGAAGAACGGCTCTTTGCAGATGTGCTGCTTCACCCAACCACACTGCTGACCTCACGGTGCTCTTGGACCAACGTTGATGCTTGTTTCTCCACTGCAGGTAGCTAATTCTGCAGCCTCACCACCCAGCTGGCACATGCTGACAAGCCACAGCTAACTGATGTTATCGGTGGAGCTTGCTGGAGCACGCAGAGCACTGCGGTAAGAAACAACATTCAACGCTGCCTGAAATAAGAGTCTGTTCCTTTGCTTTTTCACATTAAAAAAAGACATCCAGACACCATAAAAATCCAAATCTCCCATAACTCAGACTGTTTGTCCCCTACATTTAACTGCACAGAGCAACTTTCTCAATCCACTCCCACTGTGAGAGCCTGGGAAAACATGCAGGCTTTACAGCATGCCCAATGCATTAACCAAGGCCAGCTGTCATTCCAATATATGGGTAAATTGGGGCCTGCTCTTAAATTGTGCCTTTCATCCATAGGAATCCCAGAGTCCCTATAAACGATGCAGAAGAAAGCCACATTCACCAGCCTCAAGTCAGAGTAAATTGGCTGCAGCACACGGTGTTACAGCGAGCTGCTCTCCCAGCATTGTCTATGATGGGTGCACACAGGTTTAAAGCAGGCTGTAGAATTCAGCCCTGGCTACCAAAAAATGAAGAAAGGTGTTCATTCTCATAGGGGACGGAGTGGAAAAACTGAAAGCCATCCATGTCCTTCCAGCTCAGAGTGAGGCTGGACCCTGACTGCCATCACAAGCACTGCCACGTAACTCTGCTTGGGGATTCTGCAATGTTGCATGCCGGACTGAATCTACATCTAACAATAAACCACTTAAGGCTAATGATGTTGCATTGCCTCCTCCTTTTTCTGTCTAAGTAGCTGCTCTTTTAACACTCTGCATGCTTGCCCCACTAGTACCCGGCCTGTAGGTGAGTGGGGGATCCCTGTTGTATGGGCAATAGCCCCAAAGGGCCAGGACAGTTTGTGTTGCCTTACAGACATACCCAGGCCCATTATCAGTTTTGATTAATCCAGGAACGGCAAGTACCACGGAAGGAGATTGAAGATGACACTGAACATGACGGCCTGTTTGGCCAGTTTGTGCTGTAGCCCATACAGCATGCAAAAAGGTGTCCATATAAACACGTACGCACTCCAGCTTTCCAAACTCAGGCACGTGAGTAGCATCCATTTGCCATATTTGTAAGGAGCGTAAACCCTGTGGGTCAATAGCAACCCAACGGGGTAGGCACCATCATGTTGCCATACAAGGGCTGCCTTTTTGGTTCGACCTCCCGCATCAGCAAGCACAAAATTACACTTGGTTAGCCGAGGACATGACAACGTGAGCCTAGACTGAGGCCTACATGCTGTGGTGCGAAAGCTGCTGACTCTGGGCAGTCGCTGTCTTTGACAAAGTCAGCAAGAGAAAGGAGAGGCACAAGCAGGAAAAGAGCTGTACTACTCTCTTTAACTCACTTTAAGACACGTCAGACACGCTGGATGAATATGCTAAATAATTCAGAGAAGATGCTTATGAGGGGCTAGGCCTATCTTGCTCAGAACAGAAATCACTATTTCCCAGGAAATGTAGTGCTGGAGGGATCTGCTTATCTTGCAACTGCAAATTCATTGATAAGCAGCTGGCTGATCTCACAAGGACCTTAATGCTGGGTTTAATGCTCTCTTCCCCACCCAGTTGTGGGTAATGACAAACAGAGGCTTTTGAGGAATGCCATTTTTGGTTCCTCTGTCCAAGAAAACTACTACCACACGTGGTCAGTAGAATGCTCAATTTTAGAAGTCAGCAGAGCCCCCACGCCCCCTTCTTCAACACTTCATCATCCTCTGTTCCATCTCAAACCCCTCTCAGCCCTTCCAGACCAGGGCTCTCTCTGCCTCCCAGTTTCACCCACATCAGACAACGCTCACGTCTGTAGCTAGATGTGGCCTTACCATCAATGTTCAGTATTGCACATTAAGCTCTACATGGCTTTTGGCTTTCAAAGTTTTGCTTCAAGCCCGGAGCCATCACAACGATCTGCATGAGCCAGAGCAGTCAACAGCTATCCATGGATCAGTCCAGATCCACAGGAATCACTACAGGGCTTATGCTTTGCCCCATTCTCAACAGCTGACTTTTTTTTTGGATAAGAGATGGCATACAAATGTGCCAGATGTTATTTCCAGTGGGGAAAACAGCATCAGAAGGGTTAACCATCTCATGAGAATACCTCGTCCTCACTGATGCAAGGTTGATAGACAGTTAGGAACCCTCCTCCTTCATTACATGTTTTCCTCCCCATGCCTCAGCTGAAAGGCAGAAATGTTCAAGACAAGCAATACTACACAGCACCTAATAACGCTTTCCTGGGTCTGACATCTCAGAGAAGGAAGAAATTGTTCACATCTTTCCGTAAAACAAAATCCAACCTGAATGTCAAAGTAAGAAATAGCAATTTCTTTCCCAGGTGAAGGAGCAAAACGGATGTAGTCAAAGCTTTCGGGATCCCCAAGCACAACGAGACGCACGCTGCCCTGTTCAGCTGCTTCAGAATAAAATGGAAAAGAAATGAGCCCCCAAACTTATTTCACCAAGACTTATTACCATTAAACACAGGTCTGTGAATCATCCTGAGTCAGCTCTGGATGAAAAGGGGATGACACAGACAGGGTTCAACTTGATAGGGACATCTGAAATGGCCCCGATGCTGTTGAGCAGTCCTCATCAGAGGGCTGAAGGCTGGGCTGCATCTCTGGGTGCTTGGGTTGCTCCTTGCAGATGCATCAGCATAAAGATGGATTAGGAAAGGAGCATTCAAGAGTGGAACATTAAGGAGGAAACTCAAGATCTGGAGAGCGGGAACAAGGAAATGAGAAAAGCTTCCTGTCCTGAAAAATGGACTGTTATAGAATGTGTGCTGTTTTAATTAGACAAGGTGACTTCACAAGAACTCAAGGCTTCCATTTGTCCCAACTGGTTCAGTTTAAAAGAAGCCTCAAAAAAAGGAGTGAAATACCTAAGCCTGCCTCCTCTTGCTTCCTCACCATGGGAAAATGAGCCTTTCTGGAGAAGAGCACTAGAAAGCATCTCCCTCCCCTCCATCTGTAAGTAATAAAAATGGCACATTTTCTCCCAGGTTTTAGAGGAAAAAAACAATTAGAAATCTGACACAGGTTTTGCAGTTCTCACACGTGAAGACAGAGGAGAAGGGTTTTGACTCTTAAACCAAAGAAATCCATCTTAGATCACAACTTCCCTTTCAAAGGAGGAAATTTAAGCTGGAAGCAAACTTCCTCAAATATCAGGAAAAAAAAAAAACCAACAAATCCAAGTCAGGAGCATCTCCTCTTGTTGCTGGATGAGGGCTGGTATCGCAGGCAGGCCCTGTTGCTGTCCCTGTTCTGTGTTTCCCTATGCAAGTGCCTGTGGGGCTGCTGGCAGTGGGCATTGCAGCAGCTCTCAGCATTCCCAATCCCTTCGGGAAATCCGCTCCCAGCAGGTGTTTGGCTTTCATCTCACAGGGAGGTCAGAACAAAACCCAACCTTGCTCATTTGTGTGCACGGCAGCAGCTAATACGGTAAAATAAATGGCACTAGCGTGCCACATAAATCCCTTTTTATAGACTGTAATTATACAGCGTGGTGTTAACTCGGCCCTACTCATTAGCTGCACTCTGGTACTGACACAGAGAGGATTTGGGAGCTGCGCTTGCAAAAGGGAAAACATCCCTACCACTCCATATCCCAGCCTGGGATCGTATGGGGTCACTTCCATTGTTGGATAAACAGAAACCTATAAGCTCAAAGCAGAACTCCCTCCCCACTTCCCTTGTGCAAACAGAGGACAAAGTTTGCAGAAAGCAGGCTCTCTCAACACTGCACTGCCAAGCTTTTGCTCGATATCCTTTCAAAAACACCTTTCCACCCCCACCCCCATTATAATAGCTTGTTTTCTAGAACTGTATTCCAGTGCCCTAAGACACAACACAGAGGAAAATATTCATCAGCTGCTGGCTTGGCTTAGCATCACTGAACAGATTTGCTTTTAAGAATTATCGGGCATCCAAAAGCCCCTCCAACTGCAGCTTGTTTCTGCAGGGCACTCCAAAGAGGTTCACAGAGATAGAAAAATTAAATAGGAAGGGGCAGAATAAACGGTGCTTCCACGCAGCAGATTGTGCAAATCCAGTTTAAATTGTTTCCTTTATTAAATAGCCTTTCCCCTTAAAAATGGATTAGCTGCTCTCGCTGGAGGCTCTGACAGAAAAGCCATTTCATCCCTATAGCAACAAGGGACACAAACATCATGCTCGCTTCCCTGGCAGCTCCTCGGCTCCGTTATTATCCAGCACGGGAAATCTCAGGGGTATTTCCCCTTATTAATTACCTCCATCAGCACAGAGCAGCGACCAGAGCAGGCACCACAAGCTGCTGTGGGTTTGCTTGGCTGGAAGCCGCCGTACTGTAAGAAGTCACACTAGAAACTTCATGGGACGACATCAAGATCTCCTGATGGAAACAACCCAGAGACTAAAGACGCTGTAGAGCCTGGACCCACGCTGCCCTGCTACCCAGGCTTTATGGATGCTCTAATTAGGAAACAATTCAACATCACTAAAAACCCATCTCTTTCCCCCTCCGCCACTCATTTTGTTCCCAGAACTCATTTCCCCAACTCCCAAGCTCGCAAGGGTCCAGCTCTAATTAATACACCATTATTTATAGAAATAACCCATGCCAAGGGCCAGCTGCCCAGCCAAGAACTAAATCACATCTCCCCACTGCTCTGTACTCAGATCTCAGCACAGTCTCACTGTAGAGGGCACCAAACCCTCAAAGTCACTGCAGCTTTGGGGCGAGCAGCTTTGGCAGCAGCTTTTTGCTTGCAGAGCTGCTCCCCAGCACTGTGAGAACTTACCATCTTCAGACCACGCTCACCTGCATTCAGGTTGTTTTCCAGCAGATCCTATTCTCGTAGAGGTACTGATCTGTTGTGCTATTTAAGGCAGGCTATTCTTTGCTGCAGCTTTTGGTCCCACTTGGGTTCTTCCTTGGAACATCCATGGAGACCACGTAGCTGTCAGTCCCATTCTTGGGGTGAGGATGGACGGAGCTGTGGGGCTGGGATGCACCTGTGCTGGCAAAAGCTGATGGTGATGATACCAAGGGAAAAGACACCGAGCACAGTGCTGCTCTTTATGAGATGTTTTTCCCCAAGAGAAGATCTCCAAACGCTCCTTTCCAGTGCTTCTAAAGTACAGACGGATGCAGCAAGCCTTGTGGAGGCAACTTTTTCCTCTCTCACCTTCCCTCTCTAAAAGGCAGATGCTGAACTATTCCTACGACAGCAGCTGCTGAGAAAAGACTGGAAAAATAAAAGGTAAAGTTAATCCCCTCCACCGATCATCACCTTTCTTTGTTCATCTTAGGGCTGCAACCCAGCAAGGATGGGGGCGGAACAGCATTGGGGTCACTCCTCAAGTACCCAAGAATTCAGTCCCACACTGGTACCCCTCCAAGCACTGAAGCACCTGAACTCCTCTTTTGACATCTCAGGAAAGGAAGAGAAGAACAGAGCTGCACTGATTGGTTTTCTAAATCAATACGATCTTTTCAAATTTATTTATTTTTTTTTTTTTAAAGAATTACTTCTAATATATCTTTCTCACAGAAGGAGGGTATAGGGAATGTTTTCATTCCATCTGTAAACACTGAAATACAGATCTGGGAAACCAGGGAAGAGACACAAAAAAAGTGCATTTTACAAAATTATCAACTAAAATATATTTTACATGTATTACGTTTCAATTTAAATTCTACCGACTGCATTTTTTTCAGTTTCAAAAAATATTTCCATATCTAATAGATTAAAAAAGCATGAAATATTTTCATTACGGATAAGACATTTCGATTCATTTACATGCTGTCTGCGCAACAGCATAAGCAACCACGTGAATCTCAAACAATGTTCTTGGCCTGAAGCAGATTCTAACATGAGAAGTCGGGATTTATCCTCTCTGGACACAGCAGAGCCCATTCTATGCCCAGGGCAAGCAATTTCTCTTTTACTTGGGGAGGAGCCAGGACAAAGGTGGGAGCAGAGGGGGAGAGGGGTCAGAAGGAGGAATTCCAGCGTGTTACTGTGGTTTCCAAGGCTGAGTTTCAAATCCTTCTCTGACTGTGCAGAAATGCTCAGGGTTGCCTGGCCGGTGGGTCTTGATGAATCCTGTGTCGGATGGCACTTGGGTTAGAGGAAGGCAGCCGCAGGCAGCTCGCCTGCTTCAAGCTGGGTGTCAGGAATCCCTACCAAGTTCAATGTGTGTATTTAGGACTGCCCGTGCTGTCACCACATGCCCACGGACCCAGGGCACAGCCGCTCTGTTCCCCCATGCACCCTCCTATCATGATGGGCAAAAGCAGCTCTGTTTCTCCAGCAGGGACCACATCCTCCAGCACAACCATGCTCCACGCCTCCCCCCCCTACCCCGTGCCATCTTCATTCACCCAAAAGCACTCCTGACTCCCATTGGGAGATACTGCACCGCGCAGCCCAACTAAATCATTCCAAGAGACCACCAGTGCCCAAGCTAATTGTTAAGGAGAAATCTGAGCAGTTACTTCAACACTAACAGTATCTTGAGGTATAAATGAGATGCTTAGCCCACAAATTCCTGCCCACGCACCTAGCATCGAGCCTCCTAAAGCTGGGCATTCTCCCTCGGGCAAGGACAACAGGGCTTTTCCAGCATCTTCTGCAACACCGAGCAGAAATCATCCCCCGACAGCAGAAAGATGCATGCCCCGCTGCCCCACTGTGGTGGGTGCCAGTTTTCATCCTCTCCTTTTATGTTCTGTTCTTCAAGACACTTTCCCCTCTTTGGTATGTAGAGCAATTCTGGAGATCTGTGGCATTAACAAGCTATTACCACGTAACAGATTTGATGCCATGGGGTTTTCTTTCCAGACCAGGCGTGCAGCTGTTGGAGTAAGCCAATGCTGTTCCCTCCCACTTCCACTGACAGGACAACGTTAAAGCGGCGTCAATCCTTCCACTGTTTCACATGAGTTCAGAAGCCCCCCCCCAAAAAGCAGAAAAATGCAGATCCCTACGTTCCAATGAGTGGCTCCAGCAGGCACACGGGCCAATGCAGCGTTGTTTCTCATTCTTTACATTAGTGCAATCTAAATGTGGATTCCCAGCTTGGTGTGGCTGACTCAACGGACTCTGTTACACTGTCCTTTGGTTTGCTTTAGAATCAACTTCAACAGTTTGCATTGAGATAAGCTAAAGTCTACTTAGGATCTATACACGTAAGGCAATTTGCAAAGAAATATCTGCGAGGCTCAGGTTGCATTTGTCAATGCAAACCCTTCCCCAACACTCAGTTCCTTTCAGGAGCCACAAAGCCACTTAGGTGAGCTTGCTCAGATGACAGGATGAGTTTGGAGATGGGGAGGAAGCTGCAGGGCAGCACTGAGACAGCTCTGCTGGTGGCTTCAATGAGAAACTCGGGGTCAGAACAGAGACATAAAGGGGGGCTGAATTAAAACAAAGAAAAGCTAAAAGCAACACTTAAAGTGTTTGTCATCTAGCCTCTTCACAGTGAGGACATGGTGTTAAAGGACATTACAGATGAATAAATTGGAAGAGTAAACCCACTTCTATCACTAAAGCTCCCTACGCTATTTGAGCAAGCAGTGCTCAGAAGAGAAAACCTGGTTTCCACCAACGGAGCCCACTTGGTGTGCTCCTGGTTTTAGGGCAATGCACATCTGCTGCAATCCTGTGGGTGTGAGTACAGCTCTCCACAACGCCATGCCAGAACATAAAGCCGTCGATCCCACTGGGTCCCTCTCTGCCTCTGAGCTGGAGTGGATTTCCAAGCCTGGCTGCCAAGCCCCAGTCCAAGCAGTGAACCGCAGAACAGCTCTCAAGAAGGTGAGGGGACGAGAAAGATGAGGAAAGAAAAAGGGAATAGCTCTTCCCTGCAAAACCTACTCAAGTGTGACACGAGGCCACTCCGCATCCAGGTAACTTCAAAAGCAACTGCTGTATTTCAAAGGAGCTCTCGCTCACCAGGAATCCTCTCTCCTTCCTTTGGGACAGAGGAGGCTCCTACACTCTGCCAAGGAACCGGTCTCAGTCCCCCACTTCACACGAGGACACGAGAACCACAGGACTATCACAGCTTGACTCACATAACGCACCACCGCATCTCCCTCCTGCGTCTTCCCACCACTCCCACCAACAATGGCTCTGATTCAGCTTACTGGCTTTTATCCCCCACAAACCCTTCCCAATATATGCATCTCTAGATACATATATAGATATAGATTTACATATGCAAGTACCTATATCTATATACATATATTTATTTTATACGTATATATTTTCATTTATGCTTTTAACGAAGTGCTGTGCTTTCAACCACTGCCTTCCTCCACAGGGATCTGCTCCCATGCACGCCGTTCAGTCCAAGGAAAGAGCACTGAGAGCTCTTGGCTGCGAGCAGCACAAGGTAAGTGGGTGGGAGCACACAGATGTCCCAGCCTGCCGGCCTGCCATCAGCTCCCCAGTGCTGCTCGCCCTCACTGCAGTCCCAATGCAGAGCCACGCTACTGTGGGTTCTTCAAGATGCGCCCGTGTCTGAAATCGTAGACGTGACGACAGAGGAAAACCAGCTCAGGGTCAGTGTCCTCAGGCACCTTGCGGTGCAGAGGTGTGGAGTACTCTTCTGAGGGAGGAACCATGATGGCTTTCCTGCCAGGGATCCCTTCGACTCGACGCTTTGCCAAGGCACAGAATCTGCAATGCAATCACAGCGGAAGAGTTAGCGTGGATTGACAGCATCTTTCACCACGCAACTTCTGCTGTTTGTGTCAGTCTTTCTCATGAGCGTGGCTGCCCAAGGATAAAGGGCACAGGGGAAGGGAACATGTAGGACAATTAACCTTTGCTCAATAGCAGGATGGCTTTTGATCCCTTTGCTTTCTATACTGGCAGACTCCATCCAACAGGAAAGATGCTCCAGCAATCCATTTCACCTTTACTAACTTTAGCCTTGTTTTTGTTAATTATCTCCCCCAAAGTCTTGCACATCAGGCCATCACTTAGACAGATGCAAGTGAACTGGGTACAACAGGTACTGTGTTTTTTTCCAGCTACCTTCTTGCATGACTGTGATAAAGCATTTAAGCTGAAGGGTCAAATACAATTCTCTGAACCAAAGCTCACGATAAGGGCCACCCCTTGCTATTAGAGCAAGACCTGGCAGCACGTATTGGCTTCAGGTCCTGGTGACCAAATGCTGTATGCCTACAGGGGTGATCCTGGAAGAGCTGGAGTCAAGTCAGGTTACAGACGAGCTCCTGAGTCAAACCAAAAAGAACATCAGTTTTGTAAACACTCAAGTCAGCCTCACGTCACAGTGTATACACTCACTTCCCTCACACACAAGTTTTCAACACCAACTATCCTGTTGGTTGCAGCATGGCATGTCAAGTAGCTCTAGGTCGGGGATAAACCTCTCCTCCAGGTTTAAGAGCTAAGAGCAACAGGAAAAAAGCTTCATTCCATCAACTGTACCAGCACTTCTAAGATTAATCAACCAGTGGGGAAAAAAAAGATATCTGTATTCTGGGTGCTTTGCTGTTTTCATCCAGGACACTTTAACAACCCTTCCACAGGAGCCTATGATACAGACAGATTTTGAAGCCTGCTGATTTTGCAGCCCACATGAGTAAACCCTTTGGTAAATCTGACCAAGGACAAAAGCCATCTCTGAGAGTCGATGAGAGCCAGCTCAAGTTACAACTCCTAAATAATAGAGCAGCCTCTAAAAACCTTTATCTCCTTGTAGGACTTCCAGCATTAAGCAAAGGATAAATTCAGGATGCCTTCAGGAAACTTTCCTCAAAAGGTGACCTTTATCCACAACAGCACAAAAAAACAATTCCTGCCAACTGGACTGTTAGAAAGGAAACGATTCGTCTGAATCCAAAGCCTAGTTTGCCTTTTAGTTTTCAGAAAGAACAAAACTCGTTTTAAAACGAGCTGGAAAAGTTTGTTTTTAGAAATTCAAAGAGCGGAGAACTATGTTAGAAGCAAAGCAGAGAGCAGCAAGACTTAAACATTCCCTCTGTAGTGAGACTCAAAAGTCAACCAGATACGCCCAGCAAAACTGAAGACATTTCAAGCTCTATTTTGTGTTACAGACTTGTGTGCCCATTCAAACCCTCGTCTCCTGAGGGATTCACACATCCAATGTCAGCAGCCTTAAATTTGAATGCTCTGATATTTCTATTGACCAAGTTGAAATTTCATCAGCCAAAGGTCATCTGTAAGTGCCTTAGTCATTAATCTGACCGATCCTTTTGTCAAAAAGGCTCAAATTTGCAAGCACATATACAAGGATTCAGTAGCAATACTGACATAGCAGAAGACATTCTAGCTAGCCATAGCATCTGTGTATCATTAGGGATGGATGTAAAAAGGTGACTTCCAGACTTGCTCTGTTTTTAATTTACCACTGAGTTAACCCCAGCATTGTATGTTTTTTTGCACTGTCCTCCAGTGATGTCCACATGTCAAGATACCAAGATCATACATTCACAAGCATCTGTAAACCCTTTAAATCATATATCATACACAAAACGATGAGATACGTAACAAGTCTAGCATGGAGGAAGCACTCCCAGGTTACAGTACTAAACCTGTACATGGAGCAAGTCTAATTCATCCAATTACACCTAGACCAAAGTCTGTAGGGCAGGGACTATTCTGCTGGGTAACGGCTGGAAAAGGAAAGAGTGACAAGTGCTAGAGACAGATGCAGGTCTCAGGAACAGCAGCAAGTTAAGAGCACCACCTACCTGCAGTACTCTGCAAAGGTCAGCACGTAGCACTTCTCCTCTATGCAGGCAACACTGTTTTCGTCCTGATGTCGGGATGCAAAGATCTCATTCTACAAGAGAAGAAAGGAGGAGGTCACCCAGCTGGCCAGGAGCCCCAAGGAGGTGAAGGCAGCTCTACATCACTACCACTCACCTCAAAGGGGAGGAGACAAAAGCATGCTCAAAGCAGATATTCTTTAGAGTTAGTATTATTAGAAATACTGGCACTTTGCAGGTGTCTTGTGACCCACTTACAGTGAGTACCAGAATTTTATTCCATCATTAAACACTCCTGACACTCTCTGTGAGGCCAAGTATCCGCACCCTCCTCTCTTACAGAGGGCACAGGAAGCTAAAAAAGAGAACTCCTGCACAAGCTGCTTTTGCTCCAACTTATCCTAAACCTGACTTTGTACAGAGTTCATGTGGGTGGAGCAATCAGACCACATCCAGAAAACCCAGTGAGCGATGCTTCTGCAGGCAGGAGGTTGGAGCACTCCCCACCCACACATTCCTCTGAGCTCCAGGGACGTTCTTCATTCATTCTCCCTTTTCAGTGCTGGAAACCCTTCCCAATCATTTGTAGAGCTAAGAGTAGAAACAGAGGTTGAATGGCACTTTGTCATCTTAACTACTAACCTGTCACACAGTATTGGGGCCTCCCTAATTTATTTTTATATCAAAGATAAAACAACCCATTCCTTGCTATCTATTTCTTCATCCCAATTCAATTTAAAAGACTGTTTTAGAGAGGGAAGTAGTAATAGCCATTTTCCTCCCAGGGCAGTTTAGGAAACTTGGCTCTGGTTAAATATGGGGCAACCCAGATGGAATAGTTTTAAAGAATTTCAGATGTGGTTAGATCAGCAAAGATGATCGGAGGCAATAAGGATGCTTTGCACAAGTCTGGAAGTGTTACCTGCAGGCTGTACTCCTGCTGACAGCCCTGAGGAAACAGTTAAAAGCAAAGACTCAAAACAGGGCCACTGTTTGGGGACAAGCTTAATCAGAGAAGCTGAAAATGCCGCACCCTGCTTCTGCACATTGAGGTTTAGCTCTACTCCTTACATCAAAATTATCTGAGTCATCTTTGGCAAGCCTATCGCAGCTACTCAGCCTACAAGGCAATCTCTCATTTGAAGTCTTGTGTAATTAAGCAGGTGTGCAAAAAGAAAAGTGGTTCAGTTCCTCCGCTCTCTCTGCATTACAGTGTAACTTGTCACGCTTTAATTATGGACCAGAAAAATACAATATACCACATTTTGATTTAGGAACTCATCTGTGCCCTGCAAATCATACTGGTACAATTCCCTGGCTGCTCCCCAGGCCTGTTCTCCCATGCTGTTCCACTTTTAAAGAAAAAGGGGAAAAAAAAAAAAAGGCATCAAGGATTTTGGGGGGGCTGAAAACAGCAGTAAATTCTCTTAGTTAAGTTTGGAAACAGCTGTTCTGCCACCCAAAGCAAGTCCAAGCAGAGCTGAGTAAGGCGTGAAGTCACAGCGACTCACACATTTTTCTTTTTAAAAGTGAATTCCTTTACACTGGCACAACATCCCCAGATCAGTCTTTAGTTCTCTTCATAAATCTATGCTGCAACTCTGCACAGATTCCTAGAACTGAAGCAGCAGATTCAGGGATTTTTATTGTAAAAAAGGCAGCACGTGACAGAGCTACACCAACACACTGCATAATATAAACTGTGGAATTTCACTGGGGGTTTTTTTTGCATGAAGCTCCGTGTTTCTGCATGAATCAGAATACTCTTCTTGGAAAAGCATCCGATCTTGATTCAGTGTAAACTCAACTCTCCTTACTCTTTAAGGTGGCAGACAAAAGAGTTTGATGACTGAATCCTGAGACTCGATGCTCAGGATTTTCTCAGATTGAAGGTAGAAACATTAAGACCTAACACAGATGGGCCATGTGAAGAATGCAGAAGGTTCTGTTACGCATGGTAGTGGATTGGGGAAAGCCCATATGCAGGACACCACTGCTTCACAAATCTGGCAACAGCTGCACCACAGCCAAAAGACAGCTCGACTTCTCTCAAATCAGAAGCTCGGCCTCCTGAGTTTGAGGCCACCCAAGAACGCAGGAAGATACTCAGGCTACTCCTCCATTTCTTGCAAAAATGTGGGATATACCAGGAGACCCTCGCCTCGAGTCCCACATTTGGATTTCTCACCTGGTGCATACTGGGATTGCGGCCTCCCTGAGTGTGCTCTGGTCTGTAATACCACAGGAGGCTCATCATCAGCTCCCCTGCAAGAAGATTTATTGCAAGACGTCAAGACTTGGTTTTGTTGCAGTGTTTTCCCACCAACATCCCGCCTCCTCCTCCTCCTCCATCCCTTTCATTTCCATAGCTCTCACGTAGAGACAGCTGTGCCGTGATATTTCATACTGATCTAGGTACCCTTTTCTTACAGCAAGGAGCTGTACTGTCAATCACACTGCTTCTGCTTCTCCACTGTACCTTCACCCCCTTCTACTTCCATTACGTCATCACAGAGGTGAGTTATACACAAAAACTAAATGCTTCCCTTAAAAAAGAAAGTCTCCACTCCAACTTGTGGTCTGAAAAAAAAAATGCTCATCCAAAGCTTGGTGCTTGTGGTATTAACTCCCACATTAACACCACTACCGCTTTCTACAAAAAACACCTTTTCTTCTTCTTCCTTTTAAGCTAGAACTGTACTTTGAAATATTTGGCACAGCGTTCTTGGCTCAACCATTGCTAATCAGGTATAGGACCTTAACATCAAAACCAAACACTCAAATGATTCTTTTTCAGGGCCCACCAAGAACTTCTGCAGATGTGCCCATGCCCCATGCCAACCCTCAGCCCAAACATTGGCTAGAGCATCTGAATAACCAACAGCTCCTGAGATGCCTACTTCTATGGAATTATAAAGGAAATCATTGCTAAGATCGCAGTTGGCAAATATTACGTGCTTTCATGACCAAGAAGATTTTAATTACCTGTTCCAAGCCAGTAATTAAAGAGATCCTAGAACAACCCAAACTAAAACCACGGAACTAATCTCTTCCCCTTTGCCACCCAATGTGGCAGCAGCAGAGTGCCCTAAAAAGCTTGCAGCTCTCCAAGATCCATCACTTCCCTGGTTCCAGCTTGCTCTCACCTGCCTAACACAGAGGCTAAATGGACCCTTTTGGCACAGTACCTGTTTTGGGGTCTTCCCACAGCGCCGATATCTTCGCAACATACGGCATAGATTTCTTCCTGGGTCCTGATTTCAAGAGGACAGTATCTCGTACCCGGATAATCTCCCCATCTCTCTCCACAGCCTGATAGCTCTTGCGAACAGCTGGCTCAGGTTCATTCTACAGCATTGGCACACAAAAGAAAGAGCAACCCAAGCATACAGGCAGTAAGTTAGTTCAATGTTTACTAGCCCAATCCAAGACTCCTTTGGTCCTGCTGTGAATTAAAAACTTGCCTAAGCCTGCTCAGAGCCAAGTCTTTCCACTCCAAGAGAGCTCCAAGAGAAGTCATACAACGTAAGGCCACTCGGAGCATCCCTATTTCCACTTTATTGGCTTATAAAAGCAAATTTTGGGTCAAAATGATTACTACTTCTATGGATAAGGCATTCATAAGTGAAGAAAGTTCATCACGGAATAGCATCTAAATGCATGTAGGCTATATGGGGCCATCATTCTCAAAGCAAAAGACAAAAAACAGGACTATTCTTCCTGCTTAGTCCGGCAGAAAGGAACAGGGTCTCACAAAAGTACACATCTGTGTACTTCTTTCAAATTAAATCTAGCTCCTTCAGTTCTGCAGGCAAAAAGCACGGAGTGTCAAGTCTGAATAGTGAATGAAAGAGACCCATCTCCAGGTTCACAGCTTCTCTTGCCGTGACATTCAGTGAGCATGGTCAGTGCCTTGTCCCACCTTCCCAGACAGCAAATGGGTTCTGACCCTCACACCCACAGATCTTACATTATAAGATGAAGGATATTAACTTCAATCTAGTTGCTAGAAGCAAGCAGACTTTACTGCATTACCACTTTAATTACACTTTCTGGCAGGAAGTCTCCCATCTCAGAGTAGCTAGTCTCTGCACCTCAGTGAAACAAACAGGTAAGTGCAGGTGAGAAGAATTCGAAGGAGTAACTGTCTGTAAGTTACAAATTAGAGGCTACTGACCGCTAGAAAAAAAACTCATCTGGGAGTCAGGAAGCTGTTTCAGTCCCCTGTGTGTTCTGAGATCTCTGCTGGACTATGGACACCATCAGAGAGAAGAACAAACTTACAAGAGCTACTTTCAGACAGCTGCTTACAGCAAAGCTGAAACATCCCTCTCCTCAAAACAGGTTTGACCTAGCCCAGGAGAAAGAAGCTGGAGGCTGATCTTCCTGTAAGATGGACTCACAGGTACAGCAGGTGCCACCCTTGTAAATGCCAAATTATTCATCATGACAGCATTTCAGCTGATGCTAGCACAGGAGTGGCAGGTTTTCCATCCTCTGCAAACTGCCCGTCATGCTGTGCAATGTAATATGAGAAAAACAAAGCCAACAGGTCAGCCTCAAAGCCCAGCCAAAAGGCTGCTGATCCACAGCTTGTCTTCTAGAACACTGGACATCCAGCAACCACAGCTACCCCGAAACAAAAGCCAAAACCCCTCCCAAACCTCCGTGGTCTTCCATCTCTGACGACGTTCGTATGGATATGGATACACAAAAAAAAAAACCCACAACAAAACAAGAAAACCAAAAACACAACAGCACTCCAGACACCTACCACAACATAGACAGCCTTCTCGCAGGCTGTGCCAACAGGTATCCAGCCATTGGTGGCTCTTCGCCTGCTGATGCGCTGTTGCTTTGGATGGGAATGGCCTCCCACTGTTTTGCTGTCAGAGGCATGCAGACAGCCTGGCGTATTTCTGAGACCGGATTTGGAGCCACTGGGAGGCTTTGAGCTCTGGGGACATTCACGGGCCATGGTCTGAGGGTCAGAGTTGGGGGTCTGCAGATGAGGAACAGGTTCTGCAGCTGGCGGCACGCTGGGTACAGGACATCCTGAGAGCGGGTGGGCAGGCGACGCAGGGTGCCCTGCCACCGGAATTGTGAGGTTCAGCTGGTCCAGAGACTTGCAGCCTTCTAAAGGAAGGGAAGAGAAAAAGGCAGTTATCTTGTTTGAAATTTAAGACTATTACACAGTCAACACTGTCCCAGAGTACCGCCTCTTTCCCCTGAAATTCTCTTAACTGCATTATAGCCATAAAGGCCCTTCACATTGTAATTTCATTTTGCACTGTCAAGGGATTCTAAAAGCACGTATTTTTATTTCTAAGCCTCCACCGTGTTGCTGCTGATGACACTGCACTACAACAAACCCAGCTGAAATCCCCCAGAGTCATGCCAGCCAGTAATACACATAAGGCTGGCCAGTGTCCAAAGCAACTCCAGACTGTCAATGCATATAAAAGAAATAAAAGGCTTATCAAAATGATAGGAAGGATTAAACCACACTAACAGAAGAAGCCAGCCTCTTTCCAAAAGCTGAACTCAAGTAATCAGGGGAAAATTGAGAAGATTCTCCAAATTAACTCCAGAAAGATGAAAAAATAATAGATCAAAACTATATAAAATTATGCAAGTTGCTGGCTTCAGCAAAACTATGTCCCCAAAACACATTAATAACCACAACAGGTAAGAAATCTGGCTGATGCTGCCTCTCAAAGGCATCTAGAACACCTCATGCTACTCCAGAAGTCACAAAACAAGCCCTCAAACCAAGTTGTGGCCAAGAAAAGAGCAAGTCAGATCAGAATTACCTGGTGTCAGCAGGAAGAGAATTCCCAACTGCTCTAGAATGCATCCCTAAATCTGAACACAAGCTTTTTTGGGGTGACCCAAGGGCAGCTTTCAGCAACCTCCTGGAGATGCCTCCAGACAGGAACACGACCTAGCAGCTCTGTGGGAGAATGCTGCTGCACAACACAGAGCTATTAGAAAATAGAAAAAGGTAACAAAGATCACAAAGTCATCTGCCTGGCCTCAGCAGGCACAGAATCCGTGGGGCAGTGAACCATGTTGTGCCTGTTTCACTCACAAAAGCCCTTTTAAGTTGGAAGCTGAACACCTTGAGTGTACCAAGTAAAGCAGACAAAGCAAACCACTCCGTACGTAACACTGGATCCTGAGTATCAGGGTGGGATCTCAGATGGGAGCCTGTTGCTTCCAGAGTAATTCTTTAATTCCTTAAAACGACCCACTTGAGGGAAGGATGAGAATTCAGAGGCACGCGCATACGCAAAAGCCAACTCCTAAGCGTAAACCCCTATTAACATGTTGGTAAGCCTCCTTCAGTCTGAAAAACAAAGCCTAAATTATTCTGATATCGAAGGCTTTTAAATCCAAGTTGCTCACCAGAAGGAAATAAGCATTAAATATATATGTGATATATATATATATATACACACACACACATAAAGTCAGCTTTAACTCAAAGTGCACTGTATCTGAACACCTGCTAGGAAACTATTCTGCCACTTGCTCCTCCACACAGAGAAAGGCCGTAGCAGTGAGGTGGTACACTGGGCATAAATACACACCTGAACTACTGCTGCCAGCACCAGAAGGAATCACCCTGTTTGCAGGGAGGGCTGAACTCCCAACAAAGCCCATCTGCTCTGCCTGAGTCCTTCTGCTTGCACGAAGCTGGAGGCAGTGGCATGAACAATTTCAGGAACTAAGTATTGTGACATGACCTCGGGGCACCGCGCAGAAAAGCGTCAGACAAGAACGCACTGCTGAGCTCGTTGTCTTGCAAGCTCTAAAAGGCACTGATGCCGTCTAACTCCTGCCGTAGGAAGCAGCACCACGACAGCACAGATATTTCAGGAAAACGGAAATTATACTTCAACCAAATGCTCCCAAGTTTCAGTAGCCTCCTACAACGGGAGATGACAAAGCTTCGCTCCAACTGAGAGCTGAACCAAAACTCCATCCGCCTACCTGAGAATCTGTTTGGAGTGGCTAAGTCATGCCTTCCTTTGACTCGAACACGTGCACGTAGTTAACTGAGACGCTCATGTTTACACTCCCAGCAGCTGAAGCAGCAGCTTTGTCTGCAGATTGCAGCGCTTGCAAGCGGCAGCGCCTAGCTTGATGGCTTTTACACAAAGCACTGGTGTCTGGTAACCACAGCACAACAATCCAAGCTTTAAATATTTCAAAAAGATGGGTTTTAATAGCAAAGGCAGAGTGCCAACGAAGTACAATGTTTGGGAAAAAAAAAAAACCAACCCAAACAAATGGGACTGAAATAAGCCAGGCAAACAAGTACCCTACACCTTACACCACTGCTTGCCCCCCCACTTCAGTGCCTGATTTTCCAGTGTTGTTAAAGATTAAGTATAGGACTGCTGTCCACCAAGCTAACAATGTACCAGCACTTACATCACTACAAAGAAATTCAAGCATCGGTCCAACCAGCAGGCTCAAACTGAATCACTGCACAGCCCTGCCAGATCAGATCTATAAAGCCTTAAGACTGCATCCTTACAGGACTGCATCCCCTACACAGCTTTCAACATCAAGAGTCTTAACAACGGAGGCACTGCCTGCTTCCCCACACTGCTGTGCAGGGATGCTTCAAGTACCAAGAGCAAGCTTTTGGGAACAGAATGGCACCGTGGTGCAGGATAGAGAGAAGCCTTGCAGAGCATCTAGGAACCGAAGCCACTCATTTTGCACAGATCAAAGCAGCTAGTTCCAGCGTAACAAGTCACGAGTCATCTCCTCACTGCCTCGAGTCTTTCAGCAATTCCATGCTTTCCACACCAATAGGACCTCTCAGTGGGGAGAAACCCTCTGGGCCAAAAAGAGGAGTAGGTAAAACATGGGTTCTTTTTGATCCATGGCAGAGATCTCAAACTTTGATAAGCCACAAGATAATCAACACTGCCCCCAGAGCAGCCCTCATCTTGCTCAGTGTTCCTAGGAAAACATCCTCGTGCTTTGCGCCTTACCTGCTGCAAAAGGCATTTTGTAGGGGTAGTTGTTCCTTCCTGTGTGCACACTGCTGATCCTGCCATCTGGCACATGTACAACGCCGCAGACGCTGTAGCTGTTGATAGCTGTTCCTTCTCCACAGCAGTATGGTGAGCTGCACCAGTGGAGTGGCTGGAAATGAGCGCCTGATGGCAAGGAACCAGGAGATATCAAGAGCCCTTCACAGGTAGCAGGCTGCAAAAGTTCATCCTTGGGGTAAACTGAGCAGTGAGAGTAGCCACGGTATCCACTTTGGCCGTAACAAACATAAAACCCGTTCAACGGAGTCAGATCTGAGGATTCATAGAGACAGCCACAATCCGTGTGATTCCCAGGAACAGGCAAAGGAGGGAACTGCTGCACAGGAAAGGAAGGCTGATGAAATTCCTGTTTGGGAGTCGGGGATTTCTCTCCAGGTCTTCCATACTCCGGCTTCATGGCAGCTTGCCCACCCATGAGCAAAGGCAGTCTGTGGTAGAAACCCTCTGTACCAGACTGCGATTCATAAGGGACAGGTTGGGCTGTCCTGTAGAGCCTAGAGGAGTCCCGCTGTTCTGCTTTCCCAAAAGCACCCAGGGCGAGCCCTTGCCAGCTGGGCTGACCTTCCATTTTTAAGCTGGCCGCTTCTTTTTTGGACTTGACACAGTTCTTCCTATTGGCTTTGGCCCATTTGAGCGTAGACTTTGAACAGTGGTTCTCAGACTTGCCCTCCCCGTCTGACTTACTCCTCTGCTTCAGGGGCTGGTCTTTCTCATGGGTCAGCTTCAAGAAAGCCACAGCGTTCAGGCTGGCCAGTCTCTTTGGGGTGGGATGATAGGAGATGGCACTATCCTCTCTCCTTAACCCGTCATCAAAGACCTCATCCAGCGAATGGTCACAGCTACTGTATTTCTGACTGGGCTCATGTCGGTTTTTGCCTTTACCTGTTTTTACAGCTGTTTTTTCCAAGGCAGGCCAGCTGTCGCCTGCCTTGCAATGCAAGCTCTTGGCAGTACAGTCTCCACTGGCTTTGGCAGGGTCCCTCCGAAAGCGCCTGCCAGACAACAAGCCATCGTCCCGCTCAAAGAGCAGATTGTTCACAGCCTCTGCATTCAGAGAGGCCAGTCTGCGTTTCCTGGGCTCCGAAGGAGCAGCATCAAGGTCTTCCTCTGTCCCCGGATAAGTTACTGTGCACTTTTCCCCAGCTGAATCACTCTTGCCCGCTCCCACAGGTTTAACTTGTTCAGCAAAAAAGGTGGGCCCCAATTCCTCCACCCAGCTGGGAAGGTCCTTTTTTTTGCAGCTCTGTGTCTCTTTGGACAGAGATCCAGCCACATCTTCCAGCCTGGTGAGAAGCACTTTGCAGGTCTTTTTGTTCACTGAAGGGAGCAGACGTCTCCGCAGAGGGTACGTCTTTCGGACTTCCTGCAAATTCTTGCTTTTGCTTGTCCCCACGAACCCACTCAAACTGCTGGCAGCCTCAGCGGCATCCCCGTCCCTTTGCTCTCCGCACTCCGCCTGCGTTCTGTCCATCCTCCCGTTGCCTGTGGGTGATGAAACCTGGCCAGCAGAACCAGCTGGATGCTTCAGAAGAAAAAGTTGTTTCTTCCGGGCATGCGTCATAGGATCAATGTCCAGTCCTGAGAACGAAGAGAAGGAAACACACCTATTAATACAGACGAGAGGGACTCATCTCCTCACATCGCATCAAGTGCCAATTAGGAAATACTTGGGGAAACTTGTTGCTATACATGGACAAGCCTCTTCGGGTGACAGCCAGTTAACCCAATTAGGAAGCAGGATGCAGTGAGACGTGGGTTAATATTAAGCTACAGAACATGATAGTAATTAAAGGCGAGGTGGTACAGGAGCCAGGAAAGCCAGGATATAGCCAGCGTCACCCAGCTCCCAGTCCAAGATCCCTACTAAAGCATCGCTGTCTTGAACGTGCTACAAACTCTCGTATCTAGTAAAGATCATCTGAATCCTGGTCCAGGGCACACAGTAGAGACAAATCCCAGGTATTTGACTGCTTGCACATCGTTACAGGCAGGTGGTTTCATTGTCACCTTCTGAAACAATTAGAAGAAAAACAAAGAGTCCACCTACTCATGTAAAAAGTAAACTTCATCTACTAAACAGAGACCTGTCAACGTCAATAAATTAAATACATGCAAATTCCTGCACAGGTTAGAACCTGCCTACCTGTTGCTGTTGTTACTTTCTTAGTAGCATTTTACAAAATCTGTGGACACCGTTCAATCAAATTATCATGTTTGGCAGAGAAGCTTGAACAAATATCCCATGCTTTCAAAACACATTTATAGAAGGAAAACAATTACTCAGCCACATAGCATCTAGATGAAAAATCAGGAGCGTTATGTCAAGGCATCCTTAAAACAGACACAAACGTCTACAATACAAAAAGAAAGAGATAAGAATTTCTGAGCTGGGAGAGGTTTGCATAGAGAGGAAGCACCAAAGAAAGGCAGACAAGCCCCAAGTGCCTTTATCTGGTATCAGTAGCAGAAGTTGGCTGCTCACCTTTCATCATGCCCTAGGCTTTCTGGCTACACCAAGGGCAGCATTTTACTTCTGAGTGGGCTCTGAGCAGCTGGCAAGCAACACCAGAGGAACGGCTCTAACCCAGCAGCTCGTTCGGCCAGGTGCTGGCTTCAGAGCTACACAGCAAGCTAAATCTCATTTCTTATTTCCCCTTGTTTCCTTCCTAGCAGAGTAGTTACCGGGCCTTTGTACTCTTGCATTTCAACTTCAGCAAGTGACCTGCGGTAGGCTTGTGTCAAATAGCGGAGGGATTAAGTGACGCTGCAGTCCGAAGGAACACACATTCACAGAAGAGTTTAAAGCTAAGAAGGGATACGGTAGGCAATATCTACAAACGTTTTAAAAAGAAAGCCTAATTGACTACAGAAATCAATTTAATTAAGCCTGTATCTGAGCAGAGGAAAAGGGCTATTTCTTGCACGTAATGGTATTTATGAAGCAGTCAGATTCCTATTATCGGCACCGAAGTGCCAGCCTTCAGATCAGCACCTATGTAGGAACAGTCTGATTTCCCCCCCACATCAAGTATCCAGCTGCAACACCTCTCAATTGACACAATCAGCACAGGTCTGCTACTTCTGAGGTTGCTAATTAAAGCTACTGCATCTGTAGCGAAGAGAACAAAGCTACCAAATCACAAGAACTGTTCATTTGATATGGTTTAATCAAGCTGATAATTAGATTATCTATTTGAAATAGACCCGATGTGCTTTAACTGACTTGCTTATGTATGCATTAACTAAAAGAAAACTAGGAATTGAAAGCTACCGTGGCTTGCACGTTATTTTGCAGATGTCAGACTCTTTCTAAGGTGTCTCAGGGTAATGGAACCCTTACGCCCCATTAGACAAGGGATAACTCCTATAGCTAGTGTCTAAACTGCAGTACTCTGTGGGGAGCAAACATTTATGTATATACCCATGTTGTTTCTGATCAGCAACACCAGTTCTGGATATTAGGAGGATGGTCATCAATTCAGACTGACAAGTTCCCCCAAAAATCAGAATAATTCTTGCGCAAGCAGACACATTAAGCACACGCAACCTTCGGAGTCAGCAAGAGAATTTCTATTTAAAGCATTCAAACCAAGGTTTGACAGTGGTAGACCAAGCACCCTACAGAACCACGCCCTAGGGAAGATAACATCTCCCATACAGGCGTGTGGTTCCTTTTACACCTCTAAGCCTATTTCCTGTTGTCCCCAACAAAAGATGGAGCCCTCCGGCAGAAATGGTTAGCAGAGATGGGAGAAACTCAGAAGAAACAAGTACGACTTGCCTTAAAAACCAGCATCAGTTACCTCTGTCTCCTCTAGCTCTCACCAACCTTCTCTGAGCAGCAGTCATCTCCTGGCTACCACTACTCACCTGACACGTGCTGGGGCTTTATAGCCCACCAGTGCTTGAACGAGGAAGAGATCTATTAAAAACTGAGTACTTTAGACATAACCTTGTTCGTACCAGACCTGCTCAAAAGATACAAAGAAGGCTGGGACAGATTGAAGGAAGGGGATTTATCCAACAACAAAGAGGGGTATCATTAACAGCAAGAGCGATAGTCTTCCCTGTTTGATCCCATGGGGAGGGTCAAGACAAACAATAGCTTAAATTAAGTACCTTTCCTGGAATATAAGCATAGGAATGCTTTCTTTTACGGTGCTCCACATGAAAACGGGTTTTTAATACATACACTTTCTCCCACTGCAATAAAACCACCTCTCTCCCCAAAGCCCAGAGGCAGGATTGGTATTCTGGTGCAGCACAGGTACCATCGTCTTGTGTGTTGTGGCATATTTACAGGTAATACTCCACAACAGCTTTCATCACTGACAGCTGCAGCTAGGAACGTGGAGAGAAACACTTGAGTTAAACTCGCAAAGATGACATTAGAGATAGTTAAAAAAAAAAAAAAAAGAAATCACAATGAAGAGGGAAAAGCACCAAGATTCAACACAGTTCATTCTAGAGAGTCTCAGTTGCCTGAGCTCTTTGACACAAGACTAATCAAGCAACCACAGGCTCTTATTAATTACTTGTCAGTAAAATGAGGATATGTCTGCATAGATCTCCTTGTCGCCTGGTCTTCAAGTTCTCCCCCTCCACTCAGAGCTCCTCTGCTTGAACACACAGCACTTCTCTGCAAAAGAAGAACTAAACGTCTGAAAGTTTGTGCAAAGACAAAATAAGCAAATCCCACATGTTTTGGTATTACAGCCGTGCAAATCCTTTAAGTGCCAGCAAAGAAAACAACAGCTTCCCCACGATTGTAAACCCCCCCCCAAAACACAGCTCTGTACATAAGCTACTGAAATGCAATCAAAGTTAAGCAAAACTGACTTCTGCATTTGCTCCCTCGAAAACCTCACTCAGTCATTTACAAAGCGTGGCGGAAAGGTTCACCTTCTACAAAGGGATGTTTGCCACGATATTGCTGCAATAAAACAACTGCCCCAACCCAGCTGAAGCTGGAGTGTTGTTTTTCACCCCTTTTCTGACATAACTCACTAATAGAGGTGGGAACAATCAGGTTTAGCAACTGTAATGATTCCTGTTATTTCGAAGCAGTACACAGTGTGAATTTATAACGAGACTGGCTGGGGGTGAGGGAAGAAATTCCTACTGTTGGCTTCATATGCTCCCCCAGAAGCCAAGTGCATCATTTTAGATGCTAGATCTGCCCCTTAGCATCTCTTACAGAGAAAGACTCTCAACTTCTCGCTGAAAGCACTCTCAGCCCTGAGGATCTGCTGCATTTCTCAGTCCTCTGCGTTCATACACAGGAACAGAAAGAGTCACTCTGAGCCTTCTCCTACAGAGTGCTGCAGTGATGCCAACTACAAGTTTTGGAGACCGTATACAGAGACAGGCATGAAGACAACAAACTACAAAATCAGCAATTAATTCAAGTTATGAGCGTGCATCCAGAAACAGGCACCAAGCAGTCTTAGCAGCTTGCTCCCCTTACCCGAAGTCCATTAATCCCTTCTCTTTCCCCAGCATGACACACAAGCAGAGCTTCCGAATGCTGCTTGAAACTTAAATTGTATGATGCTTTAGAAATCAGGGTCACACAGAGCTCACCAAGACCAGCTACTCACAGAGAGTGCCGCATTCCTTTCAGCTGGGAAGGAAGTGTCTTCACCCCCATCTTCACCCCAGGGCTCTTCACCCCCCCCATCTGCCACCTTTGTAGGGCTTCACAAAGCAAGGAGGAAAAACTAACTACACCCAGAAGCCTCAAAGAAATCCCAACACAATCAGAAGAACTGAAAGTGAAAATACTTACGGCAGAACCACCCATCTCCTGTGTGCAGCGAAGGAACTGGATTGGAGGTGGGGAAACACTAACAGTTTACTTTAGAAGTGAAACGACTTTGACAAAGCAGCTTGGCTTAGCCCTCTGCATCCCAAACCCACTGAGCATTCTCGCAGATGAGGTCGCTATCCCCTTCCTCAAACTGGACCAGTTTGAGAGAATTACACTGAAAGCTGTAGACCACATCGGACTGAAGAAATTCAAACCAAAACGCACTGGTCTAATTTTGTGCCGTAGTAAAAGCGCTACCCAAACAGCAAAGTCTGAAGAGAGTTGATGCCTCATTAGCAGGAAAATAAGCAAGTGTCTTAACAGCTGCATTTTCTGTAATCATGCAGCTGCAGCATCTGTCTCTCCCTCTCCAACACTTGATTGCAAGTGAAATTAAAAGACACCAGTCTGGGACTACCCATTCAAGTACCACTTCCCTTCCTAAGCTTCACTATGGAGATGCGCTGGTTCCAAGGAGACGATGCCAAAAAGAACAGAAATGTAAAGCTTTTCAAGCTTCTAATCCATTTGGCACTTCAAAAACATACAAAGAGTTACGACAACACGAACCTTACTCTCCATGTGCAGCATTGTTTTGCTGACTTTCAGCCCTCGTCTACTGGAAGAAGTTATGTTCTTTTGAATTGGTGCAGCTTACGCTGTGACAACAGCCCCATAACTCTAAGTGCTGGGAGGACCGGCTCCTTTCTCCCTGCTGCTTTTAAAGTCAGATCATTCTCAGCACTATAAAGTATGTGTTTCATGAAGCAAGCCTGCCAGGATCTCTTGGTAAATCTGAGTAAAGCACAGAACTGTCAGGTATCCCAGGCTGAATTGCCTAAATGCTGTGCAAGTCCCAGGAGCATCACTTCAACTTTAGACACATAGAAAAATTAAAATCGTTACGCACTGCAATTTGTCTCTGTAGGGTCCAGCTCTGATTTCTCTCTGTAGGGTCCAGCTCTGATTTCTCTCTGTAGGGTCACTGAATGCTTCATCATCCTCATGCTCCAGACTGTTAGACATGCTCCAACTGTTAGACAGGGCATGTACTGAAAAAAAGGCTTTTTTTCTCCCCCGTGAGCATAATCCTTGCCATTTGCCAGCACCTCTTGAAAACCAGGTGAATACTCAAGTCCATGCCTCTTTAGCTTCAAAAAGGCAAGCAACAACGGATCTGGGGTTTGCTCCACCTCTTGCACCATCAAGAGAGGCTCTCCACAAGTATACGGACTGCTTGCTCTGCTCCCTGGTCCTACACTAGCAATTACAGCCCAGTTGTGAAAGCCCATGCCTCAGCCACCTTGCTGCAAGTACTGAAGAACATGTGACCCACGATAAATGGCCATGCTGAAGCAACAGCAATTATCATCGGATGCTTTAAAATTGAAGTGCTATGCCTATCTGGAAGCGATGGCACACCGTGAACAAAACACGCTGGGGTGCACTCCCTGCTTGCCAGCTGACCACCTGCACAAACAGGAACTAGACCTGTTAACATCCCAACAGAGAAGTTGCACAGTTGATCTCCTGGGAGAGCCTGTCCCGTCCTTGGTTATCTGCTTTCAGATCTTGCCTAGTGGCAGTGCTCTGAAGCACTTTGTAGGGAAGCCAGAATTAAACTTCTCTGGCTGCTCTTACAGTCTCCACAGCCCCAGTGAGCAGCGCTTGCAAGGGGAAGGAAAAAGAAGGAAAAAAAAAAAAAAAAAAAGCAGAAAAAGGAAATAAAATTACTTCTGTACCACTGAAGCCTGACCTCGATGCATGAGAGTCAAACCAGAGCCTTTCCAGCACCTGGAGCAGAAAGACATTTCATTATCAGCACCATGACACAGCTCGTCTTCCCTGGGCAATGCAGCCCTCCTAAAGACCCAGAGACAACAAGTGCAATTCTAAATTCCTCAGGCAAAGTGATTTGGGAAGCCTAAGCCAGCACCCTGCACTGGTAAGGAAAGCATTTCATGTCTGCTTCGTTTCCCTTGCCACTGCTAATAGTTGCAGCAATACGTATGCTGCCAGAGCTGCATTGGTCCCACAGATGCATCCTATGGGAGGGTTAGATGCACCTTGTACATCCTTTGGCAAAGAAAGGTGCCTGCTTTCAGAGAGGAGAGGCTATCAAGAGCTGCTCAACTAACCATCTTCATTCACCAAAGAAGTGGGGTTTTTTTTGCTTGCACACTGAACTAAAAAGCTCATCACATCTAGCTGGGAAGAGTCAATTCTTTCTACACAAGTGGAAAGGAATTACCGACAAGTTAGGAGGAAACTGGTAAGATGACAAGGAGTGTCATTTGTGGAACTACCTTGATACCTGGAAAAGGCACATTCCTTTTCAGAAAAAGCCCCAGCTTTCCCATTACCAATGCTATGAAGCAGCATTACTGTGCCACATTTTCAGCAACAAGCTACTGCTCAGGCTGAATATTCAGTATATGCTATAGTGAAGAATAAGTACAGAAAGAAATGCTTGACTTGAGCAACTCAAACATCAATCACTAGAACCAGATCAAGCCTCACAGTCACAGTTTGTTTACATGCCTACGCTACAGAGTAATGTTTCTGAAGGCAAAGGCTTCACTGAAAACCTGTTTGAACAAACACGATCATCATTTGCAAAACCCATTTCCTTCCATCCTGTAGTCATCCAAGGAGCCTCTCAGCAGCACCAGCAGGAACCCACGGCAACCCCAAACCTCAGGGCCAGGAGCCACTGGCTTTGCACGTCTTTTCTAAACTGCCTGCTTGTGCACAGAGCAATTCAGGGACCCTGAGGAAAAATAACATCCAGCCATGTCATTAGACACAAGCAAAGAAACATACAGAATGCCAACCCCCTGCCCAAAGAGAAACCATTTCTTTGCCAATGCAAACACTGTCATTATTCCCACAGCGCAAAGCCCACTGTCGGCTTCTCACCTCTCAAAACCAACCTTTAAAAAAGAAAAAAAAAAAAGCAGCAAGCGTGACTAACCAAGCCCCAAGCACACCCTGTGATGAAAGCCCAGAGATAAGGCAGAGGAAATCCCTGCGCTTGCAAATGCCAGACCAGCTCCTAGCAGGAGAGATCAGCCTCAGCTCATCTCAAGGCTGAAAACTTTGTAGCAAGCACTCAAGCTTCAGAGATATTTTGACACACTGCCTTCTCCTTACCACTCCCCAGCACATCATTTGTAATAAATTCCTTTTAATAACGAAGGCAAAGTTCAGAGATTAAGCAAGGATAGCACCAAGATAGAGAGAGGTAGATAGAGAGAGGTGCCCCACCTGAGAAACAGAAAACAAGATTTATGGATAACTAAAGGAAAATTTTAAGTCGCAAGGCCAGCCTGAGACATCTGCATTTGAGAAGTCATAATTTGATCTCTCCCTTCACACTGCTCTGACGCTAAGAAATACCACATGCTTAACCCCTCACAGAATCGTAGGGGTTGGAAGGGACCTCCAGAGATCGAGTCCAAACCCCCTGCCAAAGCAGGTTCCCTACACCAGGTCACACAGGTAGGCGTCCAGGTGGGTCCCCTCCCTCCCCTACACAATACTTTGCAATTCTTATGAAATACCCGAGATCATCAGCAGCAACCACCACCACATATAAAACACTACATCTGTTTAGTACCTCTTGTTTACAAGGAACTGCCTACTAGGACTTTAAATCAGCCCAGAGCGAAGCTGCCTCCGTGACAGCTATGCTGTAAGACACCTACAGGTAGTCTGAAAAACTAAGTCAAAAATAATTCTCCAGCTTGGACGGTCACGTTTTTAGAAGGAGCACAAGCTTTGGCCAAGTAAATTAATGAAGGTTTTTAAAAAAAAATATCCCAAAGCCTTCCTCCTGATTTTCCATATATGCAAAACTCAAGCGAAATTCCTACACAGCAAAAGGCTGAGTCTGGTGAAGCATCAATCACGTGTCACTTTGCTCAGATAGCCCTGGCACTGTTCCTGCTTACATGACCAAGATGGAGTAAAAACTTATTTCCAAGACTTGATTTTGAAGAACAAGGTGCAAGATTTTTCTAGGCTTAATTTTAAAGCTCTTCTACTTAATCATCGCCCTCTTCCACAACCACTTTAGCAATTTCTTCCAACTGTTCAGCTTGAATAATACAAGGTGTGCTGTGATCCCATGGATGAGACATGCAAACCGTGCCACCTTGGTGGATTCCAGCAGCAGGTGCATCCCTGCCAGCTCCTCTCCATTTAGCAAAGCTGTCACTGCTGCCCTGTCTCTGGATCTGGCCATTTCTCCTCCTCTTTCAGGTAAGTGCCTCCACAAAGGTCTCTGCGGGCCCTCTTCACTCTTCTTGCTGAAAACTGTCAGCACTGCGCCCTTGAGATTCAAAGATAACATGCTCATATTCAATGAGCTCAAAAGTCTTAGAGGAGATAAAACAACGCAGGAAATTCAGGGCATCCCTTCAATTTGGTTGGCACGTACTCAACCATCTTCACATCTGACCCCAAAAAATCTAACCCCGAGAAAACTGTTATTTCCCCCTTAAGTAATTCCATCTAGTTTCTGTAACTTCAGCACATCCACCAAGATCCAGAGCCCCACCTCCACACCTGAATCCTCAGAACTGCGGCTCCAGGTACCGTCGTTATCAATTATAATCCCTGAAAGAGTTGCAGGTGAGAAGCTGGATTCGATTCCTCTTTATAGTCAAAGTGCAACTGACATTTCAAAAGAAAAGATTCCGTTTCTATTTCTTTTTCTTTACTAATCTCTCTACCTTCACCCTCCCGCCACCACTTGAAATACCAGCATCCTCCCCACACCCCCCTGGCACAAGAACACAAGCAACAGAAGACTTAAGCTATGCAGTTCTCCACTTGAGAACATCATTCCCAACACGGAATTCAAGTCAAAAAGCTTCTTAATTACCACCAGAATTCACATAAACAATCTCTCCTTCCCTGTGTCCCATAAGCCACACTGAACACCAAGCAGACCTTACACCTGGAGCTGACCCTGCTGCATTTGAACTCAGCGTTGGAGAAGTAGTTCACACGTGGCTGAAACTGAGATACTCTCATCAAACCAGACAGAACTACAAACCTGCAGCTTCAAGAAGGGAAAAGGTATAGACTCCTCTTCAAATTTCACAGCTCAACTGCTCAATGCACTCGGTCAAGTCCAAAAAAAATAAAAAGAAATAGCACAATTGCATGGTGCTGCAACACCTCCTGGTATCTCAAAGGAGAAAAAGCTTCTTCATTCCTCTGTCGGTGCGCTCACGTGCACAGCCGAAGTCAGGCAAAGAATCTTCTGGAGCTGGATGTTTTTTGAAAGAACGGGTCATTAGTGGGCTCACCATTAGGGTAATTAGACACTGAAATACACGGAGCAGGTAGAAAGGTGGGAGAGGGCTGCGGATTCAAGAGCTCAACTTGCAGGAAAAACCTAAATCACAGCCGCACTGGTACAAGAAACAGGTTTTACTTTTGAACCTAACGTTAATAATGTCTTTATCACAACAGACTGAACCTCCACCAGCCACTCAGCGATTAAAGTTAATTGCTTGGTCATTACACTTTTCATTACCAAGCAATTAGCCCTTCAAGGTTTTTAAGTGCCCGGCATTGGCTCTTTGCTGGATTATTGGGGCCTGGGGTGGGCAGGGAAACCTGAGTATCTCACAGGGACCGTGCAATGCTGTCAAGTGGATTTGGCAGAAGGGACAGCAGTCCCAACCTAATGCCATCCTAATTCTTTGAGCCCAGGAAAGCAGAGGGACTCAATGCCTACGTAGCTGCAGGTCCTAAGCAGAGGAGAAGAGCTATGGCAGCATTTCTATGATTCTAACCAAGCAAAAATCACATGGGAGCAGATTCCCAAGCAAAACAGTTGGATGCTACATACCTCCAAACTGTTCACAGGTATTAAACTGATAGAAACCACAAGCCAAGCAGAGGTAATTCAGACCCCTGCCACTTCGGAAACTCAAAGCTGGAACGTCGCTTCCACCAAAGCCCATTTAACTCCCATTTGAAGCTGGCCCAACTCCTGATTATGTGGGTAAAAGATGAAGATGTCTATACTTAAACACACACATTTACTGGCACCCAGGTTTGATCAGTCGTGGCAACACACATTCCCTCTAAATGGACCAGACGGTGATTCCAGATCTGGGCTGGGAGTGATTTGTTTTATATCCAGTCATTAACTTGCATTTATATACCTACAAGTGCATGACACTATTTGGCCATTTAGAGAGGGAGTGATTAAACACGCCTGGCTTTCAGAGCAATAGGTACGATAAGGTGCTCTCAGTACAATGAGCCATTTAACGACACCGGAGTTCGACTGGATTTCTCACAGCTGGAAGGTAAGACAGACAAAAAAAAGAATCAGGAATAATCAAGAACAGTGAATAAATTACACATTCAGCCCCAAGAGCTTTGGATTGAATTATTTGTTGTTCTGGTCAATGAAGGTGCTCTGTAGAGAGGGACTCTGTAAGGTTATGCTATACTGAGAAAACCATGCCCTGAGAGCTACACGTGAGCAGGTCCTGCTAATGGCAAATATTTGGGAGTCATCCATTTAACTTGCCTGGCTGCTGCCACTTGATCTGGTTAATGCTGAGCAGGAGGAGCAAAGCGCTGGGTTTTGCTCCTCAGTTATTCTCAGGCTGCTCCTAGGACATTCCCCAGGGTTCACATTATCATCTTGATGGGCCAAAGGAGCATCTAATAAAAGTTTAGAAGTGTTCATCAACAGGGACAAATTCAAGATTGCCATGCTGGACAGGCAGGAATAATCAGTGGCATTAATGCAAGTGGTCAGTGAGGTGGCACCCCACAGAAGGGGCCGAGGGTTTATTAAGGAATGCAAGTTAAACAGCCAACTGTTAGGAAAAAACAAACATCATTCTAGGGTGAACATCCAAAAATGCTGGATGGAAGGAGAGGGGAAGAGGCTCCAGCTCATGTCTTTGTGCTTCATCCAATGCAGGACAAGCCACAGAGCAGTGAGGAAGCAAGAGCAATCAGCAAGGAGAGGGCGTAGGGGCTGAAGTCATGCAATTAAAAGGGTGGAGGAAAAAAGTCTGTAACGTGTAATCTGGCAATATGGCATTCTCCAGGGGATGAGAAGGACTTACACTGCACTAAGGGAGATTTTAAAAGATTCTGCCTGCATCCTTCCCTCCTGCTGGGCTAGAATAAGCATCAGACTGCATCAAGAAGTCGAGGTTAAACATAAAAGGTTGGAAGAACAGCTGTCAGCAATGTTTTGGTACAGCTCATCCCCTGCCCCACAGCAGGGTTCATTACAACCACTCCAAGGTCCTTTTCTACATCCTGTGCTGCCAGCAGGTATGTGGCAATAGGGCCAATACAGTTAGTACAGGCGCTGGAAAACTCACCGGTGATTTTTCACTGCCTGGTTTTAAGAGCACACGTGTTCAGCAATGCATCTTCCTCCTGATTCCCACATCCACCTAGCATCAAAATCTCAGGCTAACAGCACTTCCCAAAAGATATCATGGGAAAAAAAGATAAGACTAGTTAACACAAACAAGTGATGCAATTGTTCCATACCATGTAATTGCAGAAGCTCATGTACAGGGCAGGTATTTTCTGGTGCAGATAAACTCCTGGGCACCAAAATTTACAGCTTGCTTCCAGGCTAGGATAGTGAATACCTCACCTACGTAATGCCCAACGCCTTTCACACCAGACATTTTGTTTGCAGCCTTGCAGCTATAAGAAGGGCCTATTTCAGCATTTGCCTTGAACAGAGGCACTGTTTCATCCCAAGGAGAAGCCACCAACTTCAGGTCTTGGATGACTTCAATTTTCAGACCAGAGCAGGTCACCATTAAGCAAGCTTGAGCTCCAGACAATAAGCTGACATCTGACTGCTGGCAAAAAAAAAGTGTAATTAAGATGCCCTCTTTGGAACCACAAAGCTTTTAAGCAGTTCAGCTTAGTTTTATGGAAGCGTCATAGGTGCCTCCAACTGGATTTTCAGGAAGGTCCCTTGAAGTCAGGCTGTGACTTCAAAAATATCCAAAGGCGTTAGATGGGACAAAACCCTTTAAGTGCTATATAACGTGCTCCTCACAAACAAACACCTCGGCATTTCACAGACACCTGTGCCTCCTCCAGCTCTGGCTTCAAGGAGAGTACAGTGCAGAAAAGAACAAAACTTTTGATGAACTCTGAGCACTGGCAAATGGAGAAACTAAAAAGCATTGCTCCTTGATCATCAGCTCTGGGATGTGAGAATGCTGGCTGAGCTGCAAGACCAGAATACACCAAGGTGCCCAACACATGGGGCAGAGGGTTGGGGAAAAGAAATGCCCTCCAACATCCAAGTTGCCTGCACATGAGCACCAGGGTTGAAGACAAGAGCAGTTTGGAGCTACAGCCTCCAGCAGACAAAACCCTGAACTGGATTGCTGTAAATCCAACCAGAGAGAGATGCCTGCAGCTGGAGGAGCTGCCAGCTGACACTGAGCCAAAGCGGCAGCGGGAGACGCTCACAGCTACCGACTGAACGGCAGAAGAACCGGCAGAAAGTTTCCAGGAGCTGCTGGAAGAGAGAAGAAAGCTGCATGCAGCGGGCTTGGCTTACCCACAGTACACGCAGACACAGATGGGTAAGCAGCTGACAAAAAAAGCACGCGCTGCAAAGCCCCCCCACTCTGCACCGCCACGTTGTCCCAGAGCCCAAGACTACCGGAGCCAGTTTTGCTGCTGGCAGTCCAGATATCCAGAGATTTGATCCAAAGAGGATCTGATCTGATGCTGGACGACAGCTGCAAAGAGCTTTGAGTTGAGGAGCTTCAGCCTCAGCCTACAGTTACAATACACAAGGATACAATATACCCATGCAGGATATCCCCAGATACCAGGATTTCAGCTTCTGCTCCAGCTATTTGTCACAGTACAATGTTTTTAAATCTGAGCAAGCTAGCAGCATTCTTTAAACTAAAATGACAGACAGCAACCAGGTTTAGAGCTCCAAAGTGAGAACCTCTCTACTCATTCCAATAACCAAGATAAACATTTTATTTAATGGTTGTACTAACAGGCAGAAATACACCTTTCTCTGGAAAGCAAGGCAATTCTGGCTGCTAGAGAATTTAAGCTCTCAATTAAAGGGAAATTCCTATTAACAGGGGAAAACTCATTTATTCTGAACAGAAACTGAGTGCAAATTTTGTCTCTTGTCTCTGTACAACTGTGGAGCAAAGAGCAGAGAAGCTTTTCAGAGCCCCGTGGATATAAAAATCCCATAAGTTCTCCGCAATGGTCCACACAGTAAGCTGAGGGGGCTGCAAAATAAGAGCAACAAACCCCATCACTTTCTGCTCAGGGTAACCTTCCAGGTTTCCTTTTGCTTTGGGTGGGAGATGAGCCTCGAGGCACAGCAGCACTTCCTAAGGTATGAGCAAGCAGGAGCCAAGAGCCAGATACCTACCTGCTACTCCAATTCTTACAGCAGCAGTTAGCACATTACTGAAACAGGACAGAAATACTCTGCATACACCCCTCGAGATGTTCTGCTGCTGTCTTTTAGCACAATCAGGATACCAACCTTTGGTTTACCTAAATTTTCAACTTGCCTTTAAAAAAAAAAAAAAAAACAAAGAAAAAAAACCAGAGACTCCTTTGGGTAGGAGAAAGCAAACATTTACTGCTCTCAGTCCAGAGGAGGATCAACAGGTTTTTATATGGGAAAATTGGGACAGCACTATGCAAAGCAACGGGGAAAAGTTTAGTTCTAAGAGCTGGAATGAGATCTTGGGTGCAAGACCTAAAGCCACCTGTCAAAGAAGGAAGTACTCCACACACTGTTCTGTCCAGGGTTTTACAGTTAACCGGGTTTTAATCATGTTAGAGTACTGAAAAGCAGAAATGTCTCTGGTGTGCTTGCCTTCCTGCCCCTCCATGGTCCATTTCCCACCATTGCCTCCAATGGTTTCCTTGGAAACATATGCAAACCTAAATTGGATTGACATTCACTCAGTGGACAGATGGAGTTTTGAACAGCCTGAAATTCAAGGCCAACTCTCAGGATAAGTCACACTATTTTTGCACTGGCAAAAACCACCCCTGAAGCCCTCCATGCTTTGTGGAAAGCTCAAGAATCGCCTAATTATTTGGTAACGAGCTTTGAGGCAGAACCCTAAGCAAGGTCAGCAATTACTTACTGTACTTGAACAAAAGAAACATTTTTGTTTGGGAAGCATTTCATTTTTGTACAACACGGAGCACACAGAAAAGTTCTTCAGCTTGTTAGTGGTTTCAGGCAGGAAAAGTGTTGGAAACCACACATAGGCTCAGCACAAACACAGTTCACAGGCAGCGATGCACCCGCACTGTATGCTTGCACCAAGAACCCTGGTGCCAGGCTGAAATGTATTCCTAACAACTGCTCTGAAGCAGATCTAATGCTCAGATACTGAGCTACAGTCCATAAGCAAAGCTGCATCCTCCTTGCTGCTCAGCTTCAAGAGGTGCAGGGTCTTAAAATCATACCTTTACAGAGGTCTCAGAACAGCAGTTTCAGAAAAGCTGGTAATTTATTCTGAAACAGTTATTCTCTGGCTCTTCTTCCACTACCTGAAAAGAAATGGATTGGAACAAACGGAAATGACTCTTTTAATTTCTATTTTAAGGCTGACTATTTCTATTTTAAGTGCTTCCCCAATTGGGCTGTTTGTCCCCTCCCAGCTTTGAAATGTTTTGCCTCTTTGCAACCAGAACACAAGAAAGATGGTAGAAATCCCCAATAATAACATTCCTAGATATCATCCTTCAAAGAAAGCACCTAAGAATGGGAGAAAAAATGATAGGGCTCTTGAGAGGGAGAAGGGGGACAGACATCCTGCCTCCACTGACACAAGGTTCCCCCGTCCCCACAGCTCAGTACTGGGGCCACTTCTATTCAACATCTTCATCAATGATCTCAATGAGGGGACTGAGTGCACCATCACCAAGATGGGAGGGATTGCTGACCTTTCAGAGGGTAGAAAGGCATTACAGAGGGACCTGGACAGATTGGATCAATGGGCCAAGGTAAACTGCATGAGTTTCAATAGGGCCAAGTGTCAGATCCTGCATTTTGGTCACAACAACCCCAGGCAACCCTACAGGCTTGGGAAGGAGTAGCTGGAAAGCTGACTGATGGAAAGGGACCTTGGTGTACTGATGGACAGCCGGCTGAATATGAGCCAGCAGTGTGCCCAGCTGGCCAAGAAGGCCAATGGCATCCTGGCTTATATCAGGAATGGTGTGGTGAGCAGGACTAGGGAAGTCATCCCGGTCCCTGTACTCGGTACTGGTGAGGCCTCACCTCGAGTACTGTGTTCAGTTTTGGGCACCTCAGTACAGAAAGGACATGGAGGTGCTGGAGCAGGTCCAAAGAAGGGCAACAAGGCTGGGGAAGAGCTTAGAGATTCTGCCCTATGGGGAACAAGTGAAGGAACTGGGGCTGTTTAGTCTGGGGAAGAGGAGGCTGATGGGAGACCTTATTGCTCTCTTCAAATACCTGAAAGGTGACTGCAGCAAGAGTGGAGTTGGTCTCTTCTCACTGGTAATAAGATGAGAGGAAATGGCCTCAAGTTGCACCAGGGGAGGTTTAGGTTGGATATCAGGTGGAATTTCTTTACAGAAAAGGTTGTTAAGCACTGGAATAGGCTCCCCAGGGAGGTGGTTGAGTCACCATCCCTGGATGTGTTTAAAAACAGTTTGGATGTGGTGCTCAGGGACATGATTTAGCAGAGGGCTGTTATAGTTAGGGTAGGACGGCTGGGTTGCAGTTGGACTTGATGATCTTTAAGGTCTTTTCCAACCTGAGCAATTCTACGATTCTAAGATTGGATATCATTCACTAAATAGCTAGGGATACGTAGGAGAATTGGATTTACTAAATTTGAGATTCAGGGCACAAACCCACAAAAGCTAAGCTCACCTCTGCTCCTCATGCACTTGGCTGAAATCTAAAGAATTCTCTATTTGAGATCCACCTGTCCAGGACGTCACCTGGCATTTAGCCAGCTGTCCTAAAGAAAACACCTCTTCCTTTTGGTCTGCACATGATTACAGCAGCCAAACCTCTTTCCTCTGCTATCTTCCTCACACTGGAGAGATCCAAACCACCTCCAGCTTTAGTTTCCCGCACTGATTCCGAGCTAGACAAAGAAACAAACTCAAACATGCTCCTTGCATATCTGCATATTGTTTTGCTAAACAAACAAACAAACAAAAATATATATATATATAGTGCTTCCCACAGGCATCCCTCATCATCCCTCACTTTACTCATCCCTCCTGTTTATCAATATGATTATTGCTGTTTGCTTCCACACTGCACCTCCATCCTCCCTCTGCAGAGGGAGATGCATTAATACCCTCCTCCACAAATCCTTTTCCCTTCCACGCTGTTCCCAGATCAGCCGGAACGCGCTCACTCCCCCGGCACGCTCACGGAACGCCGTCTCCCTCACCAATTCCCCTCCATTTTAGGGTCTCGTTAAAAACAATTCCAGTTGAAAGAAGTTCCCCCAACAAAGGCTCTGCGCTGAGCGGGTACTTTCCGACTCAAGCAGCACCGTGAGCACCGCGGTGCTGCTGCTCAACCGCGCTCCCCGCCACAGTCCCTGCCCCTCCAGCCTGCACAAGTCAGCTCCAGCCTCTCCTCCGTGCGTGCCCGCAGCTCCTTGGCTGCGGATGTAAGCCCAGGCTAGGTATTCAGCAGGCAAAGACACAAAGAGGACACGGTAGAACGCTGTGCGGCACGAAGGCAGACGGGAGCGGGCTATTTTCAGCGCCTTGTACAGGCCACAGCCAGGAACAATAGAAGGCCGTGCGCGGTCTGGGGACAAGGCAGCGGTGCCCACGCTGCTGCTCGGTGCTTCTCCGGAGCTGGGATTTTATTTCAAGGATGATCATTCAGGAGCTGGAAACGAGACGCCGGCAAAGCTGTCTGAGTCGAGTCGATTGAAGGGAAGCACCTCCTTTTTTTTTTTTTTTATTTCTGAGAGCATCGTAAATAATTTGAAATATTGATACGCCAGCAGACACTAAAACACGACATCTTTCATACAAACCAAGCCTGCCGAGCTGGGCAAGCTGCACACGCTCAAAGCCAAGCAGGAGAAAGCCCTTCAAAAAAAACTGCCTGAAGAACAATGGGTGCCAGAAAGCATTCCTGTGATACGGCTTACAAAGCAGGAGGGAAAAAAAAAAAAATCATCATCATTTTCTTCTTTAGTCACACCTTTGTTCCAGAAAATCGGGACTCATGGAACACAGCAACCTGCAGCTCTGAGGCAAAGCATCGCCTTATTCCCAAACGTGATGCAATTAAGCACAAATCCCACGACCCCAGGTGCCAAAAGCATCCCGACTCAGCCACACCAAGCCCACCTGCTCTACGTGCAATTCCCAACACGTGGAACAGCACCAGGAGCACCTCGAAAGCAGCTACGCTGCTGCACCACTCTGCTTCTGCAGGGGATGGAGATGGCCACGACACGTGCAAAGCCTCCCTGCCCTGCTCCCTCCATCACAGTGAGGCTGTTCTTCATCCCAGTGCTGCAGTCAGCACCTCGTGAAATCCCCTACTGCAAGCTGGGACACTCAAACAGCTAACGGAGAGCTACGAAAAGAACAGCTGGAAGCAGCCCTTAGCAGTGAGCAAAGCAAACATCTTAATGAAGATGCATCTGTAAGGCAGGGTTTTTAGAAGGCGGTAGAAGCAGCGCTCCTGCACGAGAAGCTTCAAGTGAGACCCTCGTCGTGCTGTGCTCTCAGCGAGCTGACACACACTCCTTTCCTGTCTTAATAGGTGTTTATTTGCCATGCTCCGCTGCTAACGGTGTAGTTAGACACACCAAGCGTGTTTGCTCAGAGCCACCAGTCGCACAGCAAACCACACCGCGTGTTTTCACGGTTCTTGAACCGGCCAAGGAAGGAACAACTGTCCCCGCTGCTGAAAGCGGGCAATCCCAGGCACTGCTTGAGCACACCGGGCAAAGAGCACAAGTGTCCCACATCTCATTTTCAGCTTGCCTACAGTCAACAACCACACACCCCTGAAGATATCCCTGAAATCCAGTGCTCACCAATGATGAGCTGAGTATAGGAAAAATAACCACGTTTCCAAACCCGTTATCCTCACTTCAGCTACCCCCACCCAGCCGAAGGCTGGATGCCCTCAGCTCAGTGACTTCTACCACAAATTCACCTGAAACATTCTTTGGGATTTATATTAATGCATCCATGCTCGTTCAGAGACTTAACGTGTAAAGAAAATAATTAACAAAGAGGCTCAGGCTGCCTGCCTGTCTCAGCTGACCACGTTTGGTGCACCCAACCAGCTTCATTTTCTGCCCTGTCTTCCATGGGGTTTTGCTTGCATCACAGGAGAAGAAATCACGTTTAACAGATTAATTAAATCCTAATTCCCAAATATTGACAGAAATGAGAGAAGAGGTGCAAAACGAATTCATCTTAAACCAGATCTTCATTTATTCTGCTTAATGATACCCTGTGCTTTCACTTCAGTGACAACGTCACTCCCTCATTTCACACTGACATAATATTGCCCTCACCCCATTCTTTCAAGGGAAGATTCCTCACTTTCAAAGAAACACTGCAACTTCCTACTTCATTTTACTTTTTTTTTCCAGTAAAAGTAAACGCCAACAACGAAGTTTGGGCAGCAAGTGGATGAAAGCCTTTTGCACTGCCCCAAACAACTGGATTTCTTTCTTAAGACCAGTTTTAGATTCAAGCACATCTTCCCTGTTTAAAGGACACCACTCACCAGCACAGGAGGTTGCAAGTGCAAAAACTGAAGAGGGTTTCACAACAGTCTCATTACAGATAATTCCTTCATTTGAGAGCAGCAATCTGGCCACGCATTTTAACATATATATATACTTTTTTTTTCCTCCATTAAAAGCGTGCCTTTGGTGCACACAGAGTGCTGCTGGATGGCTACTAACATTTCTAAAGAATCACCCTTTGCCCCGAAGGCTTGCAGAATTAATTGGGAAAGGCATGGCTCCCTGTGAGCACCAGCTAGGAAACTCTTTCCCTTCTTCCTTTCCTCCCCTTTCCAGGCTTTGCATCGACCTTCGCCATTAGAGGAAATGCTGAAGATTGACATAAATCCGCAGGCACAAAAATAAACAAATTCAACGCAGCTCATCGGTAACCTGCCTTCAGATGACACGACTACATTGGAAAGTGAAGCAAAACAAAACAGACCGTCAGAAAGACTTATGGGCTGCAAGGAAAGCCCCTAGAAGCCACCACACTTCCCCCACCATCACATACAGAGATACCCGGAACGGTGCCAGCCCATGGCACGACACACTATTTTTAATTTTACAGCTTCTTTCGGGTGTTTATTTTTCCAGATTTTGTATTTCCCAGTTATCCAAACTGCTGTTTCATGTATTATTAACAACACGATGGCTGTAACTTCATTAGCTCGGCTGCTTGGGCAGGAAGCAGTGGTTTGTTGCTGCCACGGGCTGGCTGCATTGCTGCAGTTAACTGATGGGGCACAGAAATCCACACCATTTGTACATGTGGGCATACCTCTGCAGCACCAGATTCACCTGCTTGATTTCCCCAAAATAATGACCGTGTGCTGTCTCTGTAGGATATCCCCCAGTCCATACAGCCCCACAATCACACAGTATCAACCGACGCCACTGGTATCAATTTGCCCAGCGAGGGGAAAAATCCCACAGAAATAATAAGGCTACCAGGCTGGCGACAACAAGGTGTTGCTGGTGGTCCTAAGGAAGGCAAAGCACAACCTGAAACTTAAGTCAAAAGAACCCAGCAGCTTCTAAAACAACAGCATTTGTGCTACAAAAGTAAGGTTCCAACTGTTTTTACCCCCAAATACCACAGTTCTCAGTAAAACTGTGCCACTCAATCGTCACTGTCAGCCCATGCCAAAGGGAGCACATCCAGGAAGGATCTTCCACTCCCACAAAGTTATTTAACCCACGAGTTTGGGGTTTTCCAGCTGATTTTATACCCAGGAGCAACGCTACACGTCACCACAGACACAGCAGTTAGGAAACCCATGCTGCTGCTCCATTGCTGCACTGAAATCGTTAGGAAAACAAACAGAAATCAATGCTTAAATTAAAAAAAAAAATAATACTAATTTAAAGCGCTGGTAAATCAGCTGAGATGCATGAGCATGAGAGCTCCAGCTGAACTCAGGAAGGACTGAGGCAGCCCAGAGATGACACGCACGAAGGATGGCTCAGGATGAACACGTTAGCAGGATATTCCTGGTAAAGCCACCAGCGGCACGCTGCTATTTCAGCCACATTCACGTTTCAAAAGCATCAGTCCATCACGCGCAGACAGGAAGCCTTCAGCTGAGAATCTGAAGACCCCAAAACCAAATGCTCATCAGCAGGACCGAAGGGCTCAAGCCTTTAATTGCAGCTAAGCGCTGAATGGATCGGGTATCCCAAAGCTCCCGACAATTCTGACTTCGAGCCGGGGCGGGGGGCGGGGGAGGGGGGTGTTAAAATCCAACCAAACCCTCTTCCACAAGGGGAACGGGAAGGAAGAGGCAGCGATGAGAACAGACCCCAAATGTTGGGGTTTATTTTCCCCCTTTCCCCCCCTCAAGTTCTCAAAGCTCGGCCCGGTCACATGCGCCGGTCTCGTGGAAGCAGCTGGAAAAGAGGGAGCCAGCGAAGCCGCCTCCATTAGGAGCTCCGCTACACAAAAGAAGAAGAGGAAACGGAGCAACGGGTCCAACGGGGAGAGATGAGCAAAGGGGCAAGTGCAGCGCAAAGAGGAAGGGGTGAAGAGACGGGGATGTAAATCCAAACTCGGTCACGGCCCCCGAGCCACCTGCACCGGGCGTGGGGCAAAACAGGGAGAAGGTCCCACAAATCAAGGAGTCCGTAGGGGTGCCGGGGAGGGGGGGTGGGGGGGGGGGTTCGGGCTGGTGACCTACAAAACGCAGCCACCCGATGCCAACTTCTCCCTCGTACAGCCACGCAGGGCCATTCCCCTCAGGACCTGCTTCGGAGGAACCCATGCGGGCTGCTCTCCTCAGAGGGACCCACGCGGGGACGTTCCCTTCATGAACCGCTTCAGGGAGACCCACGCAGGGCCGCTCCCCCCTCATCAGAGGGGCCGCCTCGGCGCTGACCCACGCGGAGCCGCTCCCCCTCAGAAGCCGCCCCCCCCCCCCGGCCCCGCCGCCTTTGTCCCGCCGAGCCCCGGGGGAGCGGCCCCGCCGCAGGCCCGGCCCCGCTCCCAACCGCCGCCCGCACCTGCCCTCCCGGGCCCGGCCCCCCACCTGCCGCTTCCCACCCCCCGCCCAAAGTTCCCCGGGGTTCCGCGGCCCGGCACCTGCTCCCGCCTCACCGCGTGGGGACTCACCCCGGGTGGGGCGGGATCCAGCGGCGCCCGAACGCCGGGCTCCGCGCTGCTGCGTCAGCGCCGCCTCCTTCGCCAGCACCGGGATGGGGATGAGGCGCTCTCCCCCGCCGCCGCCGCCGCCCGCCCTCGCCGCAGGGCGTCGCGATCCAGCGCGGCCCGGGCGGGCGGCGCGCCGAGGCCGGGAGCGGGGCGGGGGCCGGAGGGAGGGGAGGGGGGGCGGGGGCTGAGGGGAGAAGGGGGGGGTGGGTGAGGGAGGGAAGGAGGCGCCGCCGCTACCGCCGCCGCTCGCCGCGAACTCCCCGCAAGCCGCCCAGCCCCTCCGTCCTCCTTCCTGCTTCCTCGTCCACAGCCAATCGCCGCCCGCCGCTCCCGCCGCTCGCTTCGCCGCGGCGACCAATGGAGGCCGGTCCTGCTCGCCGCCGTCGGCCAATCGCCGAGCGCGGCCCCGCCCCCCGATCCCGTCCCCTCAGAGCCCCCCCACCCTCCCCCTCACACCCCCCCCCTCGCCGCCCCCCCATCTCGCCTCGCGGGAGCCCCTCACGGCCTCGCCTGCCCTTCGCCCTGGCGCGGGCTGTGCCCCTTCCCCAGAGCCCTCTGCCCGTCCCCGAGGACTCGTTGACAGTCCCCGGGGGGACGCTTCACACCAAGGGGGTACCAGTAAAGGTTGAGGGGCTCCGTGCGAGCCCCTGGACCCTCAGCTTTCCTCACGCAAGCCTCCCCAAGAGAGCGGCTGCAACGGGCGGTTTCCTGAGGAGAACCCGCTCCCGCCCAGCTGTCACCCCTCAGGGCCGGTTTATTTCCCATTGTTTGTCCCCTTTATGCGCCATACTCTGAAAAAGTTTCACTTCACAGGGTGGGGGGGAGAAAAACTTGGCGTGGGTGACACAGCAGAGGTCGTGCTGATGGTGCAGCCACGAAGAAGGGCAGCCCCACTGCTGGATGCAAAGATGGTCACAGTTTTGTTGTTAGTGTATGGCAATCTTGGGCATTTCCACCCGCCTTGTCCTTGTAGGCTTAAATTATGGCATGTTTGGGGTGATAAAAAGGCCAATTGTTCAATAATTGGGTTCCCCAGTGCTTGGCTCGATGTCCTCATTGCAGTGTCCAGCCCAGAGGGCTCCTCCAACACAAACCCTCCCAACACAGCCTCCTCCAACAGTCCCGACACGCAGCAGCCATTCCTTTCTCCTCCCAGACAGGAGAGCAGCCAACCTCTACCATATTTTGACAAAACTGGATTAAAAACCCGCAGGTGATACATTGTTGTATCACTGAAATGGTGTCTTGGGTTGGTGGGATCACAGGGCTGCCATCCCCTAGCTCTGAATTCTCTGTCCGTTTCATGGTGGTATTTTGTTGTTGTTGTTTGCTTGTTTTCACTCTTTCTTCTCAACTTCTGAGAAGTTCGGTGCATGGAACAAGCAACTGGGGGGGGGAAATCATAGAATCATGCAATCGTTTGCATTGGAAGGGACCATTAAAGGCCATCTAGTCCAACTCCCCTGCAGCGCACAGGGACACCTACAGCTCCGTCAGATGCGCCAGCCTACCTTTCAATGCCTCCAAGGACGAGGCTTCTACAAGCTCTCTGGGCAATGTACACCGTAAGCTAAGCCTCCTCCAGCTCTGAGAGTCTACTTGAAATGCAGCGAAGCTACAGGAGACCGGGAGGCTAACGTGCTTTTTTTCTGCCTTTCTCTTGGAGATCCAAAGGACCTAGCGAGAAAGAGCAAAATCAGTGTCTGCTGTGATCTTTGCCTGGCCCAAGGTACTATGCAGGATGAAAATAAGGGAGAATTCAGCTATTCGGAGGCATTGACTCAAAAAACAAATTGTGGTTTCCTTAAATTTTAAGCTGAAGCTCCCCATTCCTTCCTTTGCATTCAATGCGTGTGATAAAACATTTTCCCCCAGTCAGGATTTGCAGGCTCCTACGCAATGACCAAGTAACTCCGTGGACAGCATGGGGTTGGCAGCACTGATTTCATGCGTGGGAAGAAGAACCAGCACTTCTTCCCCTAGTTGAGCCCCACCTGACTGCGTATCAGTGAATCCTGTTGACCTCTGTGTTTCTGGAGTGCCCTAAGAGAAGAGGAATCCCATCCAGAGGGTCAGAGCTCTGCATGGGAGCCCCAGGCGGCGAGCACTGCATCTGAGCGTGATGTACAAATCAACCAGAAGCCTGCCTGAAACAAATAACTGATCGTTGGTGATGCAGCAGAAAAGAACAGAGCTGAAATAGCCTGAACAGCTACAGTCCTGGAAGGCAGCAAGGGAAGCATGCATGCCTTTAAGTGCATCTGCAGCTTCCCGTATGAGCAGATCCCCTGTTGGAAGGTAACGCACGCTCCTATCAGACTGAACAATGAGCTTCCCCGGCTCTTCAGGCAGCATTCAAATGGGAGGATTCATGCGAGGATTTATGAGACCACCATCACAGCATTAACTAATGAGAAGTTAGCAAACATTTTACGTACCGAGCAGAACATAATATGTGGAGAGACGGGGAGGTGTCCCCAGTTTCACTGAGGAGGCTGCCCTGGGAGGTATGGCCCATGTTTTACAATGCAGCCGCAGCCACTATTGAGTCACTCACTAAAATCTGCAGTAAAAGGTGCAGCCCCGTGCAGGACCACACTCTTTTTTTCTTACTATAAAATAAGTGGATTTCTGGCAAAAACCACCATCGACGCAGCACTGCAGAATCATTCTTGCTCTCCATCACTTGCTTTAGGGGTTAGCTACTGTCCTTAAACAGAGGGAGACACCAAAATGCTCATCTTTACCCCATTTTCCCTGCAGAGGTGTCCCCTTTGGATGGGACTTCTGCAGGCTCCATTTAACACAGCTGAGCATCACCCAGCACTAAGGATTGCCTCTCTCCTCAGAGCAGAGAGCTGCATCACGCTGCTCCCCCCTGATGCTCACGTTGCTGCCAAACTGCCCTGTAAAAATTACATTTTTAGTAGAGTCCTTCCCTCTGCTGCGAGCCCTGGCCAACAGGAGGGTAACTAAAGCACCGCTGAGCACTAGAGCGAGTTAAATTTTAATATAATAGAGAATGTGCTCACACCAGTCATTGGATGAGTCTGAGCAGCTTCAGAAATCAGCTTCCTCGGACTCTGTTAGCTAAACAGAACCCAGCTTTGGAGCAGGAAAATGAAGGCACTGGAAATTACACATCTCAGGAACTGTGTGTGTTGCTACTATGACATTCACAATATGGCTTCAGTCATTCGGCAGGGAAGCTCAGGAGGGTTTTGGCATGGAGACAAGGCCAGAGCCCCTTGGAGGACTGATGCACAAGGGCTGCCAAAAAACCTGCTCCTGCATTGGGTGACCCACGGTGAGGCTGCGAGAAAATACAAGCAGGATTCTAATAGGCTGCCTGGAGATAGAGCGTTCACCTGGGGTCTCCCAGATACAAATAACAAATCAAGGCACGTGAATGAACCTCACATTTTAATTAGTGGTTCCTCTTTACTCTCCAGCCCATACCTACCACCATGCTTAGTCTATGTTACATGTAGCTTCAGCTGAACTGTAATTCCTGCAAATAAAACTACATCTTCCCAGCATTCACGAGGCAAATATTTGGTTAGAACTGATGCTGGAATTTAAAGATAAATAGAGGGAATTCATATATTTAACAGCTTGTTTTCAGAGAAGGTGGAGACGAAGCCACTCTTCCAAGTGTCCAGAATAGGAGGACATCTTTAGGATGGGAAATCAAGGACAGAGGACTGTATCTTCCAGAGCCCTGTCAGAAGCATGACACAAAGCCACCTGCAAAGCTCCCTCCCTTTATAAAAACCCCATTTGTTCTGAAGTGGGGCCTTCCGTCATTCCTTTCTCAAAGGGATGGGGGAGGAAAAAATATAAAGCTAATTGCTGATTGCAGAAGAACACAGCCTTGGGTCTGCTGTTCTTCAACCCATCAGCACATGGAACAGATGAGACCCGGGTTGTTGTTCTTTTCCCTTTTTCTCATTAACTAGGAAAAAAAAACAACAAAAACAAATCACCGAAGCCCCAACAGGAGGTGTTCCTATCTCAACTTCTGGCTTGTTTTTTGGGGGAAGGAACAACACTCAGGATTGCAGGACAAGGATTTGTATTCCTCATGTCTGGTGGGCTATGGGGTTGACTAGAAGAAGATGTAAATCCCCCCAGCTCCAGCACGATCCAGCAGGAATTACGGGCCAGATTTTCTCTCATTGCACCCCTTGTCTCAACAGGTACCAGTATGGGAGAGGCGCAGAGAGCCAAACCAGAGCAATAAGGCAGCAGAAAGCTTCACACAAACCAGCACCAGTGCCTGCAAAACACACCGCCGTGGATGGAAAGCATCATGACATAGGCAGCTTGCAAACAGGCTGGGAGGCTTAGGCAACAAGGTGTGCAACGGGTAAGTTCACACACTGAAAGCAGCAGCTCGTGGCAGTCTGGAGGATCCTGCGCTGACTGGTTCCTCGGTCAGGCCTTAGGGAAGGAAGAGCAGAGAGCGGGAGGATCGCCAGCTCCCACCTTTCCAGGTAGCACAGGATCCCTGAGGTCATGTCTTCACATGGCACCTGGCGTGATGGGGCTGGGTTGCAAATTCATCTCTAGCAAGGGAGACCTGTTAATAAGAACTGGAAAAAAAAAAAATAGTACTACAGACTCGCCTAGGAGAAAGCTTTTAGTTTCATTTAACGAAAAAGAACAAGCTCTGCTCCTTCAGCAAAATGTAACATGACATGCAGGTTTTCCAACCTCAGGTACTTGCTTAATCAGCTCTGCCCTCCCTGAAAGGAAACAGCCTAGGCTTACTCACATGCAGCTGCCCTTTCTATTGCAAGCACTGCTCCCTGCCCTGGAAAAAACCACCCAGCTCCTCGGGCTGCTTTCTGTACCCAAGCAATTTAACCCTCGCTTCTCCTGCTCGGTGCTCTTTGCAGTTTTTTCCAGGAGCCTCCTCAAATGAGCAGGCACCAAGAAACCAACCCCAGGTCTGGATTAGTGGAATTATCTCAGCCCGCCCGATGCCTCGACATCAACAAAATGCTTGTGCTGCGCCGACTGTAGCGGCAAAAGAGAAGGAGCAGTCCCTCTCCTTCCCCCTCCAGTCCTGAATCTGGGGCTAACCCGGTAAATACTAAAGGCCAAATTAATCCCTGGTGGGGCTCTATTGACTGACTTGGAATTATATTACACCAAAAAGTAAATTGGCTGTCAGTATTTAGGTGCGCAACATACCAGCTGTGGTTACATAAGCAGTTTCCGCTGAGATTTCTGTTCAAACATCAGCTTTTGCTCATTCTGAGCTGGGTGAAATATTTCCCCTTTTCCCTTGAAAGCAGTCAGGAGGGATTTGGGCTGAATAAAAGGGATCTGACTGCACGAAGGTGCCCTAGACGATCTCGTTACCTGCAAAAATGGCAAATGCAAAGCATTGTGCTTGAGACTGGGGGGAGCATCTGCGGGTTTTTAGCTTTACTGCTATGAGGGTTTAATATACATATATATATATATTGAGTTTTAAAAGAGTTGTTGCAGTTGCATCAGATGCTGTCTTCTACCAATAAACGGTGCCAGGGAAGCTCAGCACATGTGCGCTGCAAAAGAAAGGGGGTTGTTATATTTCTTATTTTGCCTTTCATCTTAAGGCATCGCTGTGCTTTAGCGAGGAACATATAAGTGCTGTGAGCCAAATGTATTGATGGGGATTAAAAAAGAAAAGAAAAGCAGAGGGACGATGAAATTTGCTTTTGAGATGAACGTAGTAGGGACCAGGAAATGAGGTTGGGTTGAATTAAAGGACAGGAGTAAGAGTTAAAAATGTACCTCAGCATTATCATGGCCCGAAGTGAGGAGTAGGTGTGTGCTTAAGAATATTGCAAAATATGGATTAAAAGCAAGGGCTCAGCTTTATGAGCTGGATCATGGCAACACTAGTGAAAAATTCATATGCACGGGAAGAATAAAATGTTATGCCTCACGTTCCCCGGGTAGCCATTATTTTATGAAGTGTGATTCACAAAAACAGTGAGACTGGAGAAATGTGAACACAAAACACATGTCCCAAAAAGACATGATGGGAACGCAAACAGTAATTATAGGACCATCTGCAAATGGCGAGGCTTGAGGATGGGGTAAGTCGGCAGGAACAAATACATCGCTATGTTTACAGCTCAAAACACTGACTTTTTTCCTCACACACAACTAATACAGGAAACCCAAGAGAAATCCCGACGGCACAAGCCGAGGACAGCCTGCATTTCCTTAGGAAACAGCTGCATCACCACTAGAAATTCAGCCCACTTCTCTTTGTGTCCCCCAGGTGTAGTGCACTGACACCGATGCACATCTGTGAGCAGTGACATTTCTCAGTGCTGCTCTGGTGGCAGAGGGGACATTTCTGCTTCTCCGTGCTCCTGGGAACTTCCATTAAGCCAACCTGCCTTTGCTGGCCAGGCTGGCAGAGAGAGAGAGTTGAAGTCTTGTCTTGGGGGATGAAATGAGCGGTGGATGGTGTTGGCAGCTTTGTAAATCTGGGGATATAAGGATGGAGCGCAGCCCTGCCAAAAAGGTCTTGAGGGTCGTGGTGGATGGCAAGCCAGGTATGAGCCAGCAAGGTGCCCTCACACACTGCCAGTTGTATGCTGGGCTGTGTCAAAAGCAGCAGGGCCAGCAGGGCAAGGGAGGTGATCCTGCCTCTCTGCTCTGCACTGGTCAGGCCTCACCTGAAGTACTGCATCCAGATGTGGAGTCCACATTGCAGGAGAGATGTGGACCTGTTAAAGCATGTCCAAAGGAGGACCACAGAAATGATCCAAGGGATGGAGCACCTCTTCTCCAAGGACAGGCTGAGAGAGCTGGGGCTGTGCAGCTTGGAAAAGAGAAGGCTCCAGGGAGACCTGAGAGTGGCCTGTCAGTATCTAAAGGGGGGATGTGAGAAAGAAGGGGACAGATATTTTATCAGGGCCTGTTGTGATAGGACAAAGGGAAATGGTTTCAAACTAAAGGAGAGGGAATTTAGGTTGGATATAAGGAAGAAGTTTTTTTTACAATAAGGGCTCTGGAGTAGGTTGCCCAAGATATGTGGTTCCAGCCCTATGACTGGAGACACTCAAGGCCAGGCTGGACGGGGCTCTGAGCAACCTGGTTGTGCTGTAAGTGTCCCTGTCTATTGCAGGGGAATTGGACGAGATGACCTTTAAGAGTTTTTCCCAACTCCAACGATTCTATGGTTCTACGATCCCCACTCCGTCCTTCTGCCCTGACTTGCACCCATATCAGTCTGGGCCACATTCTCCAACCTGACACAAGTGTCATCGCCTTTAAGGCTCATACCTGCAAAAACCATCTCAAATATTGCAAGATTTCATTTGGGGACCTCTGCAGAAGAGAAGCCCTTCTGCTATCCTAATTTTCAGGTTCATTGAAAGATGCCGTTGTACAGAGCCTCATTAGCTTGTGGTGAATCTAGCTGCAGATGGCTGGAGCTGCGAACGAGTGCCTAAGCAGACAGAATGCACACAAGAAGGAAGATAATGCTTCTCAAAATGGACTTTGCTCATTTCTTTTACCGTTTGTATCTTCATCTGAATTATTTATGATAATGCTTTGCAGTAGCATCTGTAGTGCATGTAGTGAAAATAATGAAATCCAACTCACACGAGACGTGGCTCTATTAAATTTTTGCAGAAAGGTGAAACCTGCCCACTTTGCAGGTTTCAAGGAGGTTTAGCAGCGAGTGGATTTAGGTGATTCCCCAGCAGCAAGAAGCAGCTCCCAGGTTTCACCCCCCTCTGCATCTATTTGCATGCATTGTTCGAAGCCATCTAAATTAAAAGAAAGGGAAGGGAAGGGAAGGGAAGGGAAGGGAAGGGAAGGGAAGGGAAGGGAAGGGAAGGGAAGGGAAGGGAAGGGAAGGGAAGGGAAGGGAAGGGAAGGGAAGGGAAGGGAAGGGAAGGGAAGGGAAGGGAAGGGAAGGGAAGGAGGGGAGGGGAAGAGAAGGGAGGGGAGGGGAGGGAAGGGGAGGGGAGGGGAAGGGAGAGGAGGGGAGGGGAGGGGAGGGGAGGGGAGGGAAAGGGAGGGGAAGGGGAGGGGAGGGGAGGGGAGGGAAGGGGAGGGAAGGGGAGGGAAGGGAAAGGGAAAGGGAAAGGGAAAGGGAAAGAGAAAGGAAAGGAAGAATATTCGGACAAAAAGCTGATTTTCCCCAAAGTCCAAGCTGCTACATTCACATGGTGCAGAAGCAGCTATGTTAAGAATCTGAAGCTGGGAGTGTTTATTCCAGCTTGAAGAAAACAGCCAGGAGTTTTGCACAGTGTGACACTCACCTCACAAATACTGGTGCATCTGTTTAATCTGGGGATGATATTTTCCCAGCTTTCTCACTTTTGTGAGCTACAGAGAGCTGAGCATGTACGGAATGCATTTATCATCTCCAAGTCACTCTTTACTCATGGATTAATTCATCAGACTTTCAGAGTAAAGGTGGCTCAGGCTTTACGCATTGGATGCAGTACTCCAGGTGGGGTCTCATGAGGGCAGAGCAGAGGGGTAAAATCACCATCCTCAACCTGCTGGTCACACTTCTTCTCGTGATAATCTTTGAAGTCCTTTCCAACCTAAGCCATTCTGTGATGATTCTCTCCAGCACTCCTCAAAATGATGGTCTCCCATCACTCAGCCAACCTTCCCCTGCATCCTCTGTACCAGATCCCAAAGCAGCACTGCACAGACACCTTCCCTCTGGACGCTGCCTTGGTTGTCATAAAAAGGCATCATTATTTTTGCTTTTCACCTGTAGAACTCGACCATCTTCCACTCTCTGGCATATCCTGCTGCTCAGGCTTGTGGAGCTGTTCCTTGAGTTTGTCCCCATTTCTCACTTGTGGTTTCAGTGCTGCGGTGCCTGCATCCCTGCTTTCGGTAGGAAAAAGCCCAGAGTATCGCAGTGTACCTGGATAGCTCAAACACATTTCTGAGAACATTTCTGCTTCACTGAGAAACCTGAATTATCCCTGGTCCTGCTTGTCTGCTTTCATGCTATGAGGAAATGCGATATGTGATGTAGAAAATATAATATGCTACCGGCAAAAGCCAGGATTGGGCACATCTAGATAAGCACTCAGACAGCTGGGGCTCTGCCCGCTCTATAACGAATACCAGATTATTATTTTAGTATGAAACAGGTGTTGTTAGATGTTTGTTTCCCCAAAAAACAACAATTCTGCGCAGCTTGAACTTCACTGAAAGGGGAAGTGCGGGTGGTGGCCGGGCTCATTCGTTTCGAAACTCACTTGGTTGTGTGAATCAGCACATCCACACCTTGTTCATCTCACTGCTGCAAAACAGAGGCGTCCCTGCAGGTCATCTCCAATGATGGCATTCATGAGATGTCCTTAGGAAAGTCCAGGGTGAGCTAGGAGGTTTACTTGTCTCACTTTCAAACAGATACAGAAGTGGAAATAGATAGGCCAGCATCATTTTGCAATGATTTTACATGCAACACGTAGGGAACAGAAGTTTTGCAGGCCATCTCTGAGGCTTTTTAAGAAAAGAATCTCCGTATGTAATGAAAATACAACGTGACAAAATCTGCACGCTTTAAAAATAGAGGGAAATGGTTTAGTGAGGCTGGTGGAGATGGGTTAGACTCGATGGCCTTAGAGGCCTTTTCCAACCTTAATGATTCTGTGATTCTACTTAAGGACATGGTTCGGTGGACACGGTGGTGATGGGTACACAGTTGGACTTGATGATCTTAATGAAAGTTCTATGAAAATCAACTCATTTTTTCCCTTTACTCTGTATCTACAAGAATCGTAAAGAAAACACGGTCTGATCTCAGAGGCGACATAAAGGAGGCTAAAAGAAGCAAAGCTAAGCACATCATCTGCTAACCTCTGCTTCACCCCACAGGTTGCAGGGATGAATTAGGGTGCAGTGCTGGGTTTTGGAGCTCACGGGGATGCTGGGAATCACCATCCTGCCACAATGGGCACTGGGAAAGCGGCAAAAGAGTTAAGATAACAAGAGAGCAGAAAGTTTTATGGTGAGGCTTGGAGTTTAGCTGTACAAATCCTATTAGCATTAACATCAGCCGTGCAGCTAAATCCTTGCGTTCTGCACAGAAATTGAATCCCTGAGGGTCTGGCTTAAATCAACAAATACTACGAAAGGCAGAGCAGGGAGTGACATCCCTGTGCGTAGGGAGTTTTGTCTGAGGATGGTGGCAGGGAGTAAATGAAGCAGAGTTTGTTGCTGTAATTTTTGGCATGCCGATTGACCCCAGCAAGGATGAGCACCCAGCATTTCACAGAAGTCCTTCAGAAAGGCACTGGACTTCCCTTTGATTTACTTTCTCCCACTTTCCCTACTACTCTTTTATTTCAGAGAGAGAGACAGAGGGAGAGGAGGAAAAAAAAAAAAAAGAAAGAAAAAAAAAAGGGGGGGACAATCCTTTTCCTCCAAGGCTTTGAAACACTTTGGCCTCAATATTGGTTTTTGCATGTTGGCTTCCAATGGAAAAGAAAAAACATTGCAGCTCTTTTGCCTGGGCATTGGATATCTGGAATGGGAAGAGGAGAGCCTTAAAGCCAGGTCCCACCTCCCATTAGCCATGAGCAGCTTTGTGTCTTGCCCTGGGACACCTCTCACCTCAACCATTACGTGTTGGCGTGAACTTTAATTCACTAAGGCACGTTTTTGTTGAACTCGAGGCTGGAAAGTGGAGTTGAATGTGTCTTGGATAGAGAACCGTGAGCACTTGGCCATCAGTGGGATTTGTTATCACCAAAATTAAGCTGCCGCCAAGATAACAGTGTTTCTCAAAATGGAGACACAGATTCAAGGGGCTGTGGGAAAAAGATAGATACCTGAGATACAGGCTGGGTGATAATGTTTGCTCTTGGCCTCAAATTTAATGACCTGTGGACAGTTGGGAAGGGATGGAGCAGGCAATTGGGGTTCTTGGAGGACGTGGCTCCTCCAAGGCTCTGCACTGCACGTCCGTGGAACAGTCCCATCAGAGAGGACCCACGTTGCAGCTCTAGCAGGAATCCTGTGGTTTGAGCAGGGTAGTCCTTACATCAAAGCCCACGATGAGCAACATATTTGGGGCTGGATCATCTCAATGCAAGTTAGCGCAAATTTTCTTGACCAGCAGGGTCAGGAATTGCTTTCAGGAAGCAGTGCCATGTACTTTGGATAGACGTGTAGTTTGGCAAGCTCAAAAAAAAAAAACAAACACCCAACCCAAATGAATTAATATTCACCATGGAAATGTCAGCATCTACTAAGTTTAAGCAAGGTGAGTTACTGGTTCTGTTTGGATACAGCCTTATATCCAAAGCCATTCATTCTGCTGTTACCATTCATTATTCCCTCCAGTGTTCCCCTGGATGTTTGAACTGGGATCTGCCTAATCCTGCAAAGCCCAGCTTCACCTCGTGCCAGAACATGGAACAGCCATAATTCCCACTTGCAGCCCCGCTGGCTGTTGCTATGGGAATGCTTGCAGTGTAACGGACGGAGCGATGCTGTGCCCCTGTGCATGCAAGTAGAAGGTTTGGAGCTCAGAGCTATCCCGGGTGTGAACACCGTGCTCTGATAATTAGCCGGGGAAGTTACAAATCATCTTGCACAGTGCCAGGGTTCTTCCTGAGCTCGTTGGTGGAAAACTTGCTAAAAGCTGTCACTGATGGCATAACATTTAGATTCGCACGGGGAAATTCAGAGGCAGGTGAATTTACAAAGCTCGGACATGCAATGAAGACTGCTGCTGACCACAGTCCTCCTTCAAACCAGGGGGGAATAAAACAGCTTGAAAGCAATGAAGTTGCAAGCCAAGAAAGTCAGTTCTGGAAACAATCCTTCTTTTCTGTCACTCACTGAAAATATGAAAAAAGGTACTCCAACCCAATGGCCACCCTATAGCTGAAGGAGAAGAAACTTGGCTTTTCTGGATGCACCTTTTCAGCACTCCTGGACCTGTAGGTGGGAGAGCCTCACAGAAGCATCTGGTCCTATTCCTTGCCCTAAATTTGGGTCAGAACTCAGCATCATCTCATCTCAATCAAGCTTCTTGCTTTTCTTGAGCAACAAAGGCCCTGCACAGCCCACAGTGGCTGGTTGCTCGGGTAGGATCACAGAAGCGCAGAGCACTTAATCGTGCCCTCAGGTTCTTTACATTTGGGAAGAGCTGTAGGGCTCCACCCGCCCTTCTCCTCTCCTCACTACCGGCGGGTCAGAAATTGCCAGATCCTTTAGCATCGACACCACCAGACCCAAGGGCATTGCACACCCACTGCCAAATCCCCTTTAATCGGCTGCCTCCCTCCTTGGCCAGCCCCAGCTATGTGCTGGATCACGGCTTGAATAGCTCCAAAGAGGAATTCCTAAAGCAAATATTTTCTTTCCGAAGCTCTGCTCATTAGCTATAAACACAGAGAAATGTATCACAGGCAGGTTCTGAAGAGGGCTGTAGCTCTGAGGAGAGATAAGAAAATGCACACAGAGAGTTGAAATTTGTAGTTCATTTTTTGAAGTGCTTACAGGAGAAATGAGTGCTGGAGTTGCATTGCAGTGAATTGCAGTGCTGGAGGGGATGGGGCCGTTGCAGTGCGGGGCTTCCAGTCTATGTGGCCACCAGCAGCACTGGCTCTGCTTCTGGGGCTAAGACACAGACAAGAGACATGCCCAGCGTGGGCTCCTTCTTCCCGCTAGTATAGCTGGGATGGGGATTTTGATTAGAAGCTGATTTTCCCATTTTGGTGCCAAACTCACAAAAGGCATCTCCTTCACCAGTATGGGATTGGCCGGCACATCAATCACTGAAAATCATCTCTTTATGGAAAACCTTTAATTACAAAACAACCTAACCTGAGGACAAGAGAGCACAGAACGCTCCTTTCAGCATCCCCCTGCGTGAGGCAAGGATGTGAAGATTTCTCTCAAACCACGCTCCAGCTCTTCTCAGAAATGGGGAAAATAAGGAATTTGAACACCTGAAAGTCATTAAATCATAGAATCATAGATTGGTTTGGGTTGGAAGGCACCTTTAAGATCACCCAGTTCCAACCCCCTGCTACAGGCAGGGACACCTCCCTCTAGCCCAGGTTGCTCACAGCCCCATCCAGCCTGGCCTTGAATGCATCCAGGGAGGGGACATCTACAACCTCACTGGACAACCCATTCCAGTATGTCAGCACCCTCACAGTAAAGAATGTCTTCCTAATATCTAGCCTAAATGTACCCAATTCCAGTTTAAAGCCATTTTCCCCTTGTCCTGTCACTACATGCCCTCATAAAAAGTCCCTCCCCATCTTTCCTGTAGCATTCAGGTACTGGAAGGCTGCTGTAAGGTCCCTCCGGAGCCTTCACTTTTCCAAGCTGAATAGCCCCAGCTTCCTCAGCCTGTCCCCACGGGGGAGGTGCTCCAGCCCTCTGATCATCTTCATGGCCCTCCTCTGGACCCGCTCCAACATCATGAGGTCCTTCTTGCGTTGGGAGCCCCACAACTGGACGCAGTACTCCAGGTGGGGTCTCACAAGAGCAGACCAGAGGTGCAGAATCACCTCCCCCTACCCTTGCTGGTCACACACACACCTTGATGCGACCCAGGATACGGTTGGCCTTCTGGGTTGCAAGAGCACATTGCTGGCTCTTTATCTAACTGGAGCCAATAAAAAGCACGGCCCATTGACCACGCAGAAGATCTGCCCACCAGCCCTTTCTCGCTCTGATCGCTATCTTTAATTGCTAATTTTGCCACCTGCCTGACATTTCATAAAATTTTAAAGCTAATGCTCTGCCCCCCTCAAATGGCACTGGAGCAGACATTTAAGTGCAGCCCAGGATGAATAAATCATGGGGTGCATGGAAGGAGCGGGGAAGGAAGGATGGGATTCGATGGCAAAAGAATTGATTTAAATGACATCGTCCAGGGGAATCATCTGGGATTTGCTCTTCAGGCACAGTCAGAAGGAGAGAGGCAGCAATTAAAGGCACTGGCCTAATGATGGCGTGCAGTTCCTCCTCAGCCCTTTGGGGCAGCTCCAAAAGGAGAAGCTGTTGTCTGCATCCACATGCAGACTCTTTTGTTGGAGTGGAGAATTTCTTCTTTCCCATGGTACCATCCCAAAATAAAGTGCATTCCACCCTTGTGGGGTGGTCATATATCAAGAAGCTGGAAAGGAAAGCAGAGGGGCTCAGCCCGTCTTTGTGGGGCTGACCATGTTGTGCTTGGGGACCCTGATGCTTGGAACGAATGTCAGGGTAGGGCTGAGCTGCAGAGAGGAAGCAAAGAGATGATTTGGGGAAGAAGCTTTGTTGGGAGATGCTTACAACTTGGCCAGGTCATCCTCCAGATTGCTGACTGCAATGCATAACCACTGGATGTTAAAGAGCTTTTTAACTTCTCGGACAACGGCATAAGGAGAATCACCAAATCCACATCCAGCAGCACCAAGCTGGCAAGAAGGAATAAGGTAAAGAACAGGAAGTGAATGAGGAATCATCCCGTTTTGGATGGATGGGGTTGTCTCTCTGGATGTTCAAACGCTAGTGCTGTCCCTCGAGAATGTTCATCTCCATCCTGTGGGTACCAAGGCAACAGTGTCTCGATGCTGTGACTAAGAAAACAGATGTATGAAGATGAGACAGAGGTGCCCAAAACCTCCATGCCCCTGGAGGTGCCCAAGGCCAGGCTGGATGAGGCTCTGGGCAGCCCGATCGGGTCGGGGGAACCAGCTCGCAGAAGGGGTTGGGGCTGGGGGCGCTTTTGGGTCCCTTCCAACCCAACCATTCTATGACTTTGTGATTCTAAGAGAAGCAGCCGGGCGCAAAGCTGCAGGGAGACTTTGCTGTGACTGGTGAGAGATGGCTGTCCAAATTGTGCTGAGTCAGTGGAAAGGAAGACGTGTGCCCACGTGCTGTGGCAGCAGCTGCCTCCTTGGGAGAAACAAAAACCCCTTTGCACGGGGACAATTCTGTTTGCCAGCTCAGCTGCATCGCTGCCAACCCTCGCTGGTCCCAGCGGGCCGTCTGAGCAGGAGCAGCACTGGAACCACGGCTCTGTGGGAACGCTTGGCCCAGAGGTGCAGGCACAGCTGGCAGCACTGAGCTCCTGCAGCGTCATCACCCACGCAGCCCTGAAGGACAGAAACACGGATGGACACGCATGTGGATGGGCTGCCCGCCATTTGTTCTGGAGAGAGCACTGAGCAGAAGCTTTTTATTTTCTTATATATTTTTTACCCTCAACATTCCCCCCCCCCCCCCCCCCCCCCCATGCTGACAACTGGGCCTGGGCATCAGCTGCTCGGTGCTCTGCCTTTCAGCCAACAGCAGGTGCAAGCGGTGCGACCCGGGCTTCCCTGCGGTAATCCCTGCTCCCCCCACTTGGCTCCCCGCTTTGGGCTCAAGAATGTTTTTGTCTCTCCTTCACAGTTGTGAATTCTTTTATATGGGGTGGGAGGAAATCTCTTTCTAATCTTCCTGCTCAGAAGTGGGCAAGGGGAGCTCAGCACAGCTGTGCAGCATCCTATGGGGCGACTGCTTTGCGTGGCACCCCCCAGCTGAGCCCCTTCCCCATTTCCAGCATGGGCAGAGAGTGTGGGACTGTGTCAGCTCCCCGCCTGCCTACGGGGCAGCGAGAGCGTGCAAAGGGCACAGCTCAGCACACAGAACGAGGAGGTGACTCAGCAGCTCCATCACCAGCTCTAAACCACAAGCAAAGCGAAAGCCCAGAACATGGAGAGATTTTTAATGGGGCTTCATGCCCGAGGGAGGCCCTATACACAGAGATGGAGAAGCATCACAGAGCTTGGCCTCAGCACATCCCCTCCGGAGTGTGGAAGCGAGAACCTCTGCTACTTTCACAATGTGTTATCTTGTAGTGAAATTGCACAGCAACACCCAGCCCGGGAGGGAAACATCATTCCCCCCCCCCCTCCCCTTGTTGCCACGAGCACCGAGGAGCAGCCCAACAGGCTCAAACCGCATCCCCTGCTTCATGCATGCAGGAGAACGAGCCCCAGACACAGCTTGGGGGGGGAGAGGGGGGGGGTGTACCTTCGGGTCATGGTGCTTGGGCTGCGCTTTTATTGGGTTTGCAATCTCAGGGACTGAGCTGCAGAGCAGCCCTGAACACACGCAGCAAAAAAATTAATCACCTGAGCTGGTTCCCCAGAGCCAGCAGCTTCAGCACACGAACCCAAGGTGGTTTTAATTCTTTCCAGAAATCAATAAACTCTGAATCTGCAAAACTTACCCAGCTGCTGCAGAGGGAAACGCTTTCCTGATTCAGGACAACTACGGCAGCACCCCAAACTTCATTCTGTCCTCAACTGTGCCCTTCCCAGGAAGCGCCTGCAGATTCCTGATAAGCTAGGAGAAGCTTCACTATGGTTCTGCCTCTTTCCAACCCCCCCCTCCCGTCCCCCCCACGCTCATTTTACACAGACTGCTATTGCTACACGCTATCAGGTTGTGGATTAGGAAACATTTCTGCTCAGAAAGAGCTCACACACTGGCGCAGCTGCCAGGGTGGGGGGTGGAGTCACCGTCCCTGGAGGTGCACCGGAACCGTGGAGATGCGGCACTGAAGGACGTGGGGATGGTGGGGATATGTTGGGGTTGGACTTGGTGTGCTCAGAGGTCTTTCCCATCCTTAATGGTTCTAGGAAAAAAAAAAACAACTCTACTTTTCCCTTTGGGAGTAATTTCCACTCCCTCCGTTCTTGTTGCTGAGCAGCCAAACAGCTGCCAACAGTGCAAGCATCTTCAGAACCAGGCAAGGTGCAGCAGGGCACGGACCCTGCCGTCAGCCCCCTGGGTGTCAGGCCGGGACTACTTCCATCGCAGATTTACAGCAGACATCCTCTGGAGCTCATCTAGAGGCATTGAGCCCTCACGCAGTTTTCCCTGTTAACTCTGCTGCTCTCCAGAGGAGGCCTGAGGCATGGCCCAGATGCATCACTACGTACATAAACGCATGCACACACACATAAATATACGCACACGTCTACATATATAAACATACCAGGTAGCAGTTGAACTCTACACCTCTCTGGGAACCACCCGAAGAGCACAGGGCTGCCCAGTGCAAGCCGATCTAATTACACCGCACACAGATTAACACCCTTAACCTTGAATGCTGGTGCACTCCCCAGCACCAGGAGCTCTGTTTTGGTACCACAGTGATAACCGCTCGGTGGGAAGCAGCCCATGCCTTAGGAAAGGGGGCAGCATAGGAAATTCAGTTAACAGAACCCTGCTCGGGATTTACGAGTCCCTCCCTCCACCCCATCCCACCATGCATTTGACATTGATTCATGATGCTTTTAACTCCAAGGTGCTGATCAGCCTAGAAAGTGAAGGCATTATTTATTGTTTGTATATAAAAAGAAAAAGAGAGACCTCTACTATGATAGAGGACAGGTTTAAAAGCCTGTGTGTCCCCTCCAGCTTAGCGTATGTATTTTGTTTTAAACACCCTGACGTCGCTCTGACCTTTGTTTTGGGGGAAGCTCCTCTGGCTGGAGGCAGATCACAACACAGTGATTCAGCTCCGATGCCCTTCTGAAAACCTTCAAGGAAACGTGCAGTGATTCACCCCCACACTAAAGAGCCAAGGAACATGCAGGTACGATACAACTTTCCCACCACCTTTGGAATGAGATGAGCCGCTTTACTGAGGCTGGGAAGCTGCACCAACCGGCGAGCTCTGCAGTGTTCCTACATGCTTGGTGACCAATTCAGGCTTTTCAAGCTGCAGTACTTAAAAAAGTCACTATGAAGCTACTGCCACTCAGTACAGACAGACTACAAGCAAAAAAATAACAACACAAAAAGCTTTAAGTTCTTTATGTTAAAACTTTGGAGTTTGCCTGTATGGCGGCTGTTTAATTCATCCCTTTGTCGTATTTACAGCATCCAAGCTTTCAACGTGGTTCACCCTTGAAGGCTGGCAGTAGAGAGCGCAATTCTCTCCAGTAAGGCAAAACTTCCATGTGCTCTATGCAACGTACACTGAGGACACCCACAAACACTGCCGCTCTCACTCCGACTTCTTCAGCCAACCATCAGCAGAGCATGAATGCGTGCTTTTGCCAAAGGAACAGCCTTCAGGAAAAGGGGAAAAAAAACAAAACAAAGCAAGAAAAAACCAAACCCTGAAAGTCAGCCTCCTCCTGCCTGCCTCATTCATGGATGTCACAATACAGGTCTGACGTTTTAACTGTTCCTGGAATGATGGATGGCAGCTCTGGTGGATGAATAACACAGCGGGAGGTGGCCCATCAGGGAGGCAAAGGCTTTGGGCTGCACCGAAATACCTCGAGAAGCAGCGGGACTAGGAAAGGAAGTATGCACAGAAACAGATGTGGTACTTCAATGAAATGTTAAGAATCATCACCTTAAACACTGCTTGGGTGCCTGTGATGCTCAAGCATTCCAAACGGCTGCCCCCACAATGCGGTTGGTGTCACGTTCCCCAGAACAGAAGTCATCCATCCCATTGGAAGGTCGCAATGGGAAATCTCTCTTTCCAGTGGCAGCACGCTAGCTGCTGGCTATTAATGGCACGCTGTTTTAAAAAGAGAACTAAAATCATTCCCATGGTCATTTTTTAGATCAAGTTTCGGAGTTGAACCCAAGCAATGGCTTTTCCCTGGTTCCAGCCACGCTGACAGCTGCTTTGGTTGCCTGTGGATGAACCTCAGCTTGGCAGTGCTGAGATTTAGGATGGCTTACGGACAGGATGAATCAGGCTGATCACAAGAAGAAAACAAATACATTTTCCTTCTATGCTGCAGTCTGATTCATCTGTTCACAGAGCAGACGGGCTCTACAAGCACCAAGACAGGAATCGCGGGAAGAACAAAGTTGTGCGCTCCAAGCTCCTCGTGAAAGGCCTCGTGGTGCTCAGCGGGCTGCCCCTCCACTGCTGGAGGTTACTTGAAGGCTGCATTGAAGGCCCTGCCAATGACCAGCCTGCGCACCTCGCTGGTGCCAGCTCCGATCTCGTAGAGCTTGGCGTCACGCAGGAAGCGCCCCATGGGGTAGTCGTTGATGTAGCCGTTCCCACCTACGACCAGAACCAAGTTATTGCTTTTCTCTCATTCGAGGGGCTGAAAGCCCCGCTCCTGTGGCCTCCCAAAATGACACACTGGCAGTGACTGTGCCTTACCGAGACATTGGATCCCATCCAGAGCCACCTGGGTAGCGCACTCTGCCGAGAAGAGGATCACTCCAGCACAGTCCTGCGAGGAGAGATGCAAATTGTGACAGAGGCATGGAAGGTGTCACCTGCCATTTTCCCATCTGTGCTGCTCTGACCTTTTCATTCCTCTGCAGACATCTGCTAACAAACCTGAACCACTTCGTCACAAAGGCACAGGATTCATCCCCTGCAAGCAAGAAGCTGACGCCGTCTTTCTGTTACTTTTGTCAGACTACACGAAGGTAGAAAATAGAGTGCAGCAGGGGTGCTGCTCTGCCTCACAAATGGACATCACACCCCCTAGAGACCAGCGTGATTCGATTTGGCATGTAGGGCTCTGCTCTGCTAAATGCCTGGTTCTCTCCCCTGACAGACACACGGTGACCTGTCAGTTGTGTCGATGACAACAGCTCAGGATGACTGCCATAGCCCCTTACAGCAGGCAGGATATTGCGTTTGGCCTTCCTATAAAACCTACCCATCCTGCTACATCTGTTCCCTTGTACAACTGCGGTTTCTTTTTCTTGGGGGGATGAGAAGGGGAAAACAAACACTTGGAGAACTCTGAGTCATTTTAACCCCCAGTACGCCCACCCTGCTCGTAACGGGGAACCAGGCTGTCCAGCAAAGCAGTGGAGTCACCATCCCTGGAGGTTTTCATACATGTGGAGATGTGGCACTGAGGGACATGGTTTAGTGGTTGGACTTGGTGATCCTGTGTGATCCTTGTGATCCTTGGTGATCTTTTTCAACCTTAATGATTCCACGATTCTATTCAGGAACGTGGTCCATTGGGCACGGTGGGGATGATTGACAGCTGGATTTGATGATCTTGGAGGATTTTTTCCAAACTTAATGATTCAACTAAAGGAAGAGCATTCAGACACAACCTGCATGGAATTGCAAGCTCACCTTTGCATTAAAGTGGCCTCGGTCACAGGCTTTGGCCACATTGTAGACGTACTGCCGACAGGCCATCAACCGGGTGTACATATCAGCCATTTTGCCCTGCATGAGCTGCACGTTGCAGAAAAAAAGAGACACATGTTGCAGCTATTGAAACTTAACGTGAGCCCACAGGGATTGAGGGAAAATTGTTTTCTGCTTGGGAATCAGCTGGGTTCATACAATGCATTCCCCCTGGTCCCTCAGAAATCAGTCATAACTCCAAGCTACCTTCCCCATGAAAAGCCCTCCCAACACAGAGCACGCCATCTTCTCTTTAAGAAGAAGAAGAAAAAAAAAGACAAACAGAAATCTCCGTTGTTTTTCTATCTCACCTGGAAGTGGCCAATTCTCTGTCCAAATGCTTCTCTTACATGTAGGTATGGAATTGCATGGTCAAGAACAGCTTGCATGAGCCTGAGAAAAGCACAGATAGGCAGGGAAAGGAAAACAGAATAACTAGAATACTGATTAAATCTTGGTTTTCCTACCTAATAAGATACGGTGCTGTCTTCCTATCGCTCCACTCAAACAATGCTAAGAATGAATTCCAAAAGCCCATGTTTTCTCCATAGTGTTCTACATGTTGCTCATTTGGGACATCTTGTGGTAGGGTTCTACTTTCTTAATTCAGGGGACTGAGATGGAGAGGGTTGAAGAGCCTTCTTACACCTGCAGCCAGGACAGTTTGTGCTGCCTTGTGTCTCCAGAAGACCAACAGAAGGGGCCTGAGCCAATTTTGTAAAGAAGTGTAGACAAGATTAAAAATGGTGAGAAATTCTCCTTCTGCTTCGCAGATGATAGTCTGTCCTTACGAGGGTTTTAGTGCAGAAGAGAGCACAAGGAAGGAGACAAAAGGACTGTAAGGCAAAAAAATGTTTATGCCAAGACCACCATATTCAAAATCATGCTCTGGATGGCAAGTCCATGGAACCACCTGGCTCACGCTACACTGGAAGGCAGGGATTCCCAAACTTTCCTTCTTGCATTGCTTCGGTGAGGAATGGAGAGGCGATATCAACCTGGCTAGGTGACTGTGGCTGATCTTTCTGGCCTTACAACCTATGAAAGGTGGCAATCCCTTACCCCAGCGGCCCACCAGACAGCACGAGCCTCTCCAGGTCCAACCCGCTCATCAGAACGTAGACTCCTTTGCTCAGCTTCCCCAAGATATTTTCAGCTGCAATCAAAGAAAAATGATTCACCCGTGCACAAGACTGAGATAAGCCACTGTCTGAGGGTCTGTGTTCTCTGGGCAAAAGACTCAAACCCTCACTCACGTTCACCTTACCTTCTGGCTCGAGACACATTCAGGATGAGCCAGACAGGCTGAGTTTGGTTCATACACTCCCTACCGCTGAAACATCTTAATCCAAACAAAGCCAAAAAGGAAAAGGCAGTAAAGAATTACAAAGAGCATCTACAATTGCTGTTATTCTCTATGCATGTTCTAGAGAGTAAGGAGCACTCCAGAGACCTCCCAGCTTAGTGTTTGTGTGAGTGGGAGATTTCACAGCCTTGGAGGGCAAAATGGGAGTCCATCCCATCCGTTTGTACCTAACCCAACCTGACAGTGACCAAAAGCTGCTACCATCCGATGTCTGCTGAGAGGGGGGTTTAGATGAATGTGAATCCTAGTCTGATATGCCTAGATCACCTCACTGAGCATTCCTAATAAAGGAATCAAAGCTTCCACAGGCAACCAGCCAAAGCTGACCACTTAGCATGCGTTGGGGTGATCTACATTGGCCTTCTGGGACTAGAAAATGTGAAGTCTTGTTATCACCCCTTCCACGTGAGGGACTGAACAGAGCATCGCATGTTACAAACACACATTTCAAAGACAAGTGTTATTTCTGGGAAAACGGAACAGAAAACAATACATTAGATAAAGGGCTGACAGAAAGGCTCAAAGCCACGTCTTTGTGGGACCATCTAAAGAACGCACTGATGTTAGCAAATATCAATAGAGATGCAGGAACAAAAGGTTCATCTCAGTAAGGTTGTACTCCTACAGGCAGGGGAGAACTTAAAGCCTATCAGCCTTCCTCCCAATCCTCCAAAAACAACAGAGAGGAACACTAATAGCAAACATTACTTTGAAGAACAGAGCACAGACACCAGCATCAGCAATAGTGAAAGCAGAAAACTGTTTAGGAGTAATGACGTTCTATAGCTTAAAAAGAAAAATAACAACACAAACACAAAGCAGACCAAACAGCCTGAATGTTCTCCTGTACATCCAGGGATAAGGGATGGACGGACATGCAGGGAGCTGAGAGACACGTGCTGATTGCACAAGGAAGGGCAAGCTTGCTGGCTGCTCATCACAAAGAAACGCTGAGGTTCTAAACCAACTTTTACCAAATCAATATGACCAAACAAACCCAGGGACAACACAGTATGAGTGAAAAAACCACTCAGTGGAGCACGGCTGACAATGAAACCCATATGTTTTAAAGCAGATGGAACCGCAGTGCTAGAGGAAGACATCTGAGACAAAGATTCTGCAGACATATGAAACAACATCAAACTGGTTCGGCTTCCAAGGTAGAAGATCAGAAGTAGCATTAATGGCCAGAGAGCAGAGTGTGTTAACTTTCAGTGGTGCAGTGATGTGTTTCTCCAAGTTATCAGAAAATTGAAATCTTGTTACCATGAGAACACACTGTTCTGCACAGGTGATTACCCAGATGATCATCTGAAGTCTCAGGTACTGCCCTTTCTGATTTCAAACTGCAGGACAAGTTAGAAATGTCAGATTTCAGCTGAAACTCTTCCACATTCTGAAAGCAGCTGTTGCTGCTGTATCCCCACTGTTTGCAGAGTTGCTTTCTCTGCAAATATGCAATTAGGAGTTGCAGGAGTGCAGATAAGGGATCTCCTCTACTTGACGTGTAGTGGGTGTGAACTTCCTATCAAAAAAAAACACCAAACCAACAAAACAGCCTGTGGAGTAACGAAAACAGCCACTACAATTGCCCCTGTTGCATTAATGATGGAAAGGATGTTTTTTCTTTAAGGCCTAGACACCATGAGAATTGTTACAAGTAAAGCAGAAGTCTCCCTCAGGCAGTCTTCAGTGATTTTGGAGAAAGGAAACTTCAAGACAAGAAAGTTCTCCTACTTATCAGATGGGGAGCTCTAGCAGCAGCCATCAGAAGTTTCTCTGGAAGCCTCATACAGGTTTTGTGCACAAGTCAGGTCCCTGAGGGAGAAGTGGGAGCGATCCAGCACAGGATGTGTTCACTCATGGAATCCATCAGACTGCACCTTCCCAACTTGCCCAGCTCTCTTGTGAGGCTGCGTAAGAGCAGGGAGCCATCCACAAAGCCCCCTGCGTCACAGTCTGAGCAGGCATGCAATTAGTGAACCCATTTACCTAAGCAAGAAGAGAGTGCAGCTCCCCGCATGCATACTGCCACGATTTGGAACCAACTCACCGGGGATCTTACAGTCCTCAAAGATCAACTCACAGGTGTTAGACCCTCTCATTCCCAGCTTATCAAGCTTCTGTGCTGTGCTAAAGCCTGGCATCCCCTGCAAAGCCAAGACATCAAAACTTAGGATTACAAGCACTGACAGTGACAGAACTATGCTAATCTCTCCGTCAGGTAAGTCCATCAGAAAGTTTACTGATCTCTGAGAGTATCCCTTATTTTATTACAGCTTCCTCATTGGAAGGAAGATGTGCAGAGCGTGGTCTCAGTTAACTAAAAGGGAAGAAAAACCTCCAACAGATTCCTGTTTCCCAAGGGCTCTCCATCCAAAGGATTCTGATCATTTCTGCCTGAGTGTTTTCGTTGCTACAGGATTCCAAAAGGGCAGTGAAAGAAAAAGGGAGAAAAATGAATAATGTTATTTCAACATCTTGGTATTAAAAAAAAAAAGGCAAGGATAGAAAACAGGATAGTAGGATATTTATAGAGCCTCCAACACCTCCGACAACTTTGGGCAACAAGCAAGTCCTTCTTTTACAAGGATTCTCTCCACATCTCTAGCCCAAAAGGCTGACTCCGTGCCTGCATGCCCAAACCCAGGAGCTCCCAGCTGCCAGTGCAACACGCCACATCACTGGGGCAGAGGACAAATCCCATGGGTTTATGAGGTTCAGGCAGGGAATAGTTTGTCTTTGAGGGACTGACTGATACTGAGTTGGTTTCTAAACAAACCACTTGGAGTGAAGGAGGTAGCACACCAAGATAAAACTGTGATAATTATTAAACAGTAACTGAAACCCACCTTCTCCACAATGAAAGCAGTTATCCCTTGGGAGGCTGGAACAGCATTAAGGTCAGTTTTAGCATAAACGATGAGAACATCTGCATCTGGCCCATTGGTGATCCAAAATTTGTTCCCATTCAAAACATAGTAGTCCCCTGGAAGCACAGAGTTAGTTTGTAATAGATAAACCAACACTTAACGTCCTCACCCCATTTATTTCAAGGGTGATCTTTAAGATCCCCATGAACAACGTGCACGCATCCCTCCCCACAATCAAGAAAACTCGTCACCATCATTTCCAGAGTCCAAAGACAGTTTAATGAATGCCTGACAAACTACGGCTCCTAGCACTGGTTCCATCGCATCATAATCCTCCACCATCACACTCAGAAGTCTACTTGGGACCTTCAACCACCCACCCCGTGTCTTCACTACCTTGTGTTTTTCACTACCTTGTGTTTTTCACTGCCTTGTGTTTTCATGCACTGATCACTCTGGGAGGAAGCACAAGGCTCCCAGCACCAGGGAGGTCAGCTTCAGTTTACAGGAGACATTTGTGCTGAAAGCTCATGGCAGGCTTTACCTTTCTTGTCTGCCTTCAGCTTCATGGACACAACATCAGACCCAGCGTTGGGCTCGCTCATTGCTAAGGCTCCAATGTGCTCCCCACTAATGAGCTGGAAAAGAGAAAGAGAAGAACCTCCTCTGGCATGACTTAAGGACATTACGTCTCATCCTTATTCAAACCAATTCAATCCATCAGTGCATTTCAACAGAAGCCTCAGCGATTTACTCAGTTTTAGTTAACTGAAGTACTACTAAGAACTTGGTTCTTACTCATCTTGTTTCATAGCAAGTAATTAAAGAAAAAAGCCTCCATCCTGCCACTTCCCAGCATCATACCTTGGGCAAGTACTTCTCCTTCTGGGCTTCATTGCCATTCCGTACCAGCTGGTTGATACAAAGGTTCGAGTGGGCTCCATAACTAAGCCCAACAGCTGCTGATGCACGGGAAACTTCCTCCATCACCAGCACGTGGTCCAGATAGCCCAGAGCAGAGCCACCATATTCCACTGAGAAAAAAAAAACCTCACATGAACCACCACAGAGTACATCATGTATGCACAAGATCCCAGGGTTGGGCTCAGTCTTGAGTAAGATTTGAGACAGTTACAGGAGATCTCCTGGGTTTGACTGGCACTGGCTCTGGGCTGGGCACCTCTGGCTTTCCCCACCCTCTCTGAAATTCAGTTTTCTCATGTTAGAGGAAGTGACATGCATTTGTATACACACAAACGCAGTCACAACCAAAAGTAAAAGCTTTGTTTTACAGGCAAGGAGCAAATGATTGTACTCACAAGAGAAGAATTGTAACAAGAGGCCATAACACGCACCAGCCAGGCAGGTAGCGTGCACTTATTGGCCCTCAGCATGAATGCTAGAAGCAAGCAGCAAGACCAGTAAGAGCCACCTTGAGCTCACACAACAGCCACTGGCACCAGAGGCAGCCTTTCTCCCATGTCACTCATTCTGACTCCTGTCTTTATCTGCAGGGCCACTTCACCCTTTGAAATCACCCCAATCACGGTTCGGGTTTTTACCCTCAATATTCTGAAAGATGGGTTTATCCATTTCTGACGTATGCTAAAACAAAAGATTTTCTACTTGTTCCTCGAGTGCTGCTGCGTTGGGTGTTAGTGCCCCCAAAAAGAAGTGTGTTATTGCCACATCCCATCTCCACCTCCTACAGCAAAACCAATGCCAATAGAGAAAGCACACACAACAACCAAGAAATGGAACGTCTGGGCACAGGAAGGTTTCAGAGGTGAATCTCAGAGGGAATCAAAACAGACAGTGCTCACGAGGGGATGGCTTATTTATAGCGTGGGTAACTGCTGCAAGCCTCAGGCACAACATCAAAGAATAAAGAAGGTAAGAGTGAGAAAAAACAGGAGCAGCAGTAAATTGGGAAGAGTAAAGAGAGAGAGCAGGAAGAAAGACTTTCAGATCCAGTGCCACTGAAAGAAGCACAGAGGCATTATTTCAAGGCGCTGCCGTTCAGCTTGCTTCTGCAGAAGCCTTTGCACACACACGTGTAGAAACAGACTTCACGATGGGGAAATAAAGGCCCCGTTGGCTGCTTTTCTCCACTAAGGCTTCTGCTCGTTACACTGCGTGCCTCAGTAATCTGTAACATCAATCAGAACACTTTTCAGCTAACCTGGATGAAGCTGAGGAAGTTTACCCTGACTTTTTCTTTTTTCCTCTGATGAGTTGTGTGTTGTCAGTTCCCCATTAGCTATCACAGCTTTCCACAGTGTCTTCTATATCCTGCAACTTCTCTGATTAGAGATGGATGTTTGCTCTGGGATGCTTTTACCCATAGCTCAAAATTAACAGCAAACGGAAGCAATGTACTCAAGTCACACATGTTATAGCTGGAAAAAACATTTCTGAGTAGTCATTTTTAATTGTAAACCCCATTTTGTAGCTGTTCAGAAGCCTTCTGAACCAATTTCTTGTTGAAGGATAAGGAAAGCACCCAGTTTTATAAAACATGAAAACAGGAGCTTCTGGGCAAAAACAGCCATCGCACCACAAACGAGGATGCACGAATTGGAAAGGCCACATTTAAGCACTTTCTTCACTGGAACAGGTTGCCCAAGGAGGCTGTGGATGCCCCATCCCTACAGGCATTCAAGGCCAGGCTGGATGTGGCTCTGGGCAGCCTGGTCTGCTGGTTGGAGACCCTGCACATAGCAGGGGGGCTGGAACTAGATGGTCATTGTGTTCCTTTTCAACCCAGGCCATTCTATGGTTCTGCTGTGTGAAGCATCACCCGGCAGATGATGGGAATGGACTTACCAGGAGCTGTGATCCCCAGAACTCCCAGTTCCCCAAGTTTCTTCCAGAACTCCTACAAACACAGAAGTAGCAGTCAGGCCAGTGGGACAAAGAAGTAGCTCCCTGGATGCGTGGATTTACCTTGTTGGTGTGAGACCTCAGAGATAAGCACATCAATACCAGTTCCTCCTGCAGCAGCAGCTTCACCCTTCAGTCTAAGAACCCACACAGTCTTAAGGACATTAGTGATGCTACAGTCTGTTGACTGAAGGAAGGTAACTCATAAACCTAAATTTAATTTGAAGCAGACAGGTTCTAAGATTTAACACATGCCCAATTTACGAATTCAGAGGAATTTAAGCCTCCTATTAACTTCAAAAACTGCACTTTTAGATCTTCTTATGCTGTATCTAGCTAAAGATAATTTAAGACGTCAGGATTTAAATTTATACTCGCCTTTTACCTCACACAACCTTGTCACACTGTGTGGGTCTATTAGCCTGTGACTGCTGCAAATAGCAGATAGCATAAGTTATCCATGAACGAGACCCTGGAAAACTCTGAGAAGAGTTGCAATCACTGAGCAATTTAAGACTCAGTCAGTAAAACAGAAACTGGTACGGAAAGCCAAGGAAACGTCCTTCTTTAAAATCTCTTTGAAGAAAGTGTTAGAGCTGAGGCAGGACAAACAACTGCTGAGGTAGGCAAAGGTTCTGGAAGAGCTATAAGAGCTGGCCATCTGGTGAGCACTTTGGAATTGGAGACTCAGATCCTTTATCTCCACGAGGGCCACTCAGGTACATGAACTTCAGTGTTTTGGGGTTGGCCAGGACACTTGATGCACATGGGAACATGTTGCTTAGTTGTGTATTGCTGGATGCACACCCCACAGAGCTCATCTGCTAGAGGATGGGCTGTATTCCTTGACCTTCCTTTGCCCATTTCCCAGATTTCTCATTCCGATAAGACCACAACTGCTGCTCTGTAGCCACGTGATCTGAACTGTTCTAAACACAGATTTGTTAGCACTGGAAGGGACCTTTAAAGGCCATCTACTCCAACTCTGCTGCAACGAACAGGGTCACCTACAGCTCCATCAGGTGCTCAGAGCCCCATCCAGCCTGACCTTGCACGTCTCCAAGGATGGGGCTTCCACCTCCTCTCTGGACAACCTGTGCCAGCGCCTCACTATCCTTACCATAAAAAACATTTCTCTTATATCCAGTCTAAATCTCCCCTCCAGTTTGAAACTGTTTCCCCTTGTCCTATCAAAACAGACCCCTCTAAAGATTCTGTCCCCTTCTTTCTTTTAGCCCCTTCTTTAAGACGAAGGCAGCTTCCCATCTTTCTCACAAGCATCCCTGTTAGCAGTTGTTAGTTAGTGACACTGCTATCAGTACAGCAAGAACAGCCATCGTTTTTTTTAATGCAGGACAGAAATGACATACTTTCAGATACGCTTTCAAATGAGAACAACTGAAGATAAATGAGTTCCTCTAATCATAGAATCCCACTAGAATCATGGAATGATTTAGGTCCCTTCCAACCCAAACCATTCTTTGACTCTCTGAATTCATCAGTTTCAGTATTTTTAATGCTAACGAAACTAGAAGTTGCTTCCACTGATCAATAATCTCAAGTTGCACCACAGGAGGTTTAGACTGGATGTTAGAAAAAATTTATTCAAGGAGAGAGTGGTAAAGCAATGGAGGGCTGCTCAGGGAACTGGTGGGATCCCCATCCCTAGAAGAACATAAGAAACATGTGGATGTGGCACTAAGGGACATGACCCAGGCTTTGGTGGGGCATGTTGATAGTTGGACATTGTGATCTTGAAGATCTTTTCCAGCCTAAATGATTCTGCAAGACACAGAATCGGCAGCTGACTCGCAACACACATCAGCTGTGCCCAGCACAGAGCGTCACAGAGAAAAGGGGAGCCGTGAAAAAATGCAGTAGGGACAAAACCACCAAGGGCCACTTCTGCTGTCACTTCAGACTATGGGCTCTCCTCCATTATACGATGGACGTGCAGGTAAATGCTTGTTATCTATGAATAGGCACAAGACACTTCAAAAGGTATTACTCAATAGCACTGGATGACATCTGGTGTGCCAGACTGAACCTATATAGTTAACTTCAAAGCTACACACATATCCCTGAAAATATCAACATCAGAGCTCTAAGAGATCCTAGCAGATGTTACGAGTGTCTTAAGTCTTGTGGAGCTTATGAAAACCAATAGTGAGAGCTCTCACTTTCATCAATCAAACCTCCCTACTGCACACGGTTTGTTGCTTCTGTTAGGAAGAAAATTTTCAACTCAGCAGTCAAACAGCTCCACGTTTCCTGCATTTGCACGCAATATTTCCAAAGCAAAACGGAGAGGAGACTCAGATACCCAAGAAGGAGTTGTGCACAAAATGAGCCCTAGCAAGGAGAGTGAAAAACGCACATCAGAGGAGGGGTCTTTGAAGAGAGCCAGGCACAAATACCACAATGAAAATCTAAACAAGACCGTGATCAATCCACCTCTTTTTTTTCTTTTTTTTTAATCAGATGCTGGCTCAGTTCTTCCCCAGGTTGTTCAAAGTTATCAAAAGAAGAAACAGGAAATCAAAAAACTTCTTTTTCTGTGCTGCTTTCAAGTCTGAAAAGTTGATGCATATCTTCCTGTGGTGCGGACCGGGTCTTTGTCTGAACTTAGGTACAGATCAAAGTACAGACTACCATCTATTTCATAGGCACACATCAAATACTTACCCGCATGCCTTTGAATTCATTCTCCTGGTCAATTTGTTGGGCCTTTGGAGCCAAATGTTCTTGACAGAACTTTGTCATGGTCTGTCTAAGCTGGGAAAAGAAGTGAGGAGAAACGCACGTGTTACACTCCATCAATATATCATCGTCTCCTTCCCTGGGATGCTCCCAGCATCCACCACTGGGCAATTAATTCTATGATCTGAAACCCAGACACACCAAATCATAAAGAAATCTCTATTTCAGGTCATTTGCTGAAATAGAAATAGAATAGAAAGCCCTGAGCTTTCTGAGGAGTGGATTCGACGGAAGTCCTTCTTTTAAGTTCTCAAGAGGGAACTGAAGTTCCCCATGACATCCAAGCTGAAATGACACATGAGGGAGTGCTACTGAACTATTGCCTGCACCGGGGCTCCAGGGGATGTTTTAGGAAACTTTCCAAGTTGACAAACAGAGCTTGTGATTCATTATCCTCCTTGAGTACTTGCTTAGTGTTTCATTTAGTTTTACGAGCACGCCTGCAGTAAGAACATGTGTTAATTAACAAGCGTGGCTTATCAGGCTGGGACTATATGATCTATCCCGTATCTTCTACAGAAGGAAAATGTCATCGAGTCAGGTATGCTTCTTGTTCTAAGTGTTGAAATAAAACCAATTCAGAGCATTCTCCCAAAATTTCAGATCCATATATATACTCGCATGCATTTTGCAGAAGTCTGTATGTACTCCAAATCAACTTAGGCAACATTTTAAATGTTTATAATAAGAAGGCTTTAAAAAAAGTATAGATGTTGTGGTAGAGCTTAAAAACCCAGTTTTAACTCTTGGTTCTTTATTCCCTTACATTAATGTCAGTGAAGGAACCTTCTGCTGTTTAACCAAAACATTTAGAAGGGACAGATGCAGCCAAGCAAAACGTGCCTCGTCTGCTCTGCCCTTCTCCCTTGTTTCGCATTAAAAAGATAAGTTAGTTGCCATGGCTACCCGGATCCTGGATTCCAGTACCACCAAACAAGTTTATCCCTCTCCAGTGGACTTATTTATTTTTTTTTTCTTCCCATTTTTCCTTTTTTTTTAAACCTTAACGTTTCCATCACAACGGAGCTGACAGCAGTAAACTTGAGCTTAAAAGCTGGACAAAGAAGAAGGTTTAAACACAACCAAAACATACTTTAATCATCAGAGACTGAAGGATGTACCCTGACAGATTATATAACAGCGTCAAGTGCTTTTAACACACAGATTAACCAACATTACCAAAGATCTGTTTATGGTCTTGTATGGGAAACCTCTCCTAGATCCCATTGAAGGGCTGACCACCACTGAGGAAGGATCTTTTTCTCTGGAGGTCACTCCTGTGTGGAGTTTACTGTGAGCCTTCAACATCGGTGAGCATTTCCACTCATTATAGATTATCTTTCTATCACGATAATCTTTCTTAACGAAATATCTGTTTAACCTTTGTTTACTTATTGGTTGTACAGGTCTTCACCTAGCTTTTCTGTAAGAGACACACAAGTTACAAGACTACTTTTGCCTTTTCGTTCCTGCTGAACACACTGAAACATCAAGCTGATAAAGATATAAATCACAAAAACCAATCAGGTAAAAAAAAGCAGTAGTAAGTACTGCAGTACCACACTTCTCTACAGTTCTCTCCCCAGAGAAGCTGTGGGTGCTCCATGCCTGGAGGTGCCAGCAGGCTGCATGGGGCCATGGGCAAACTGATCTGGTGTGTGGCAACCCACCCACAGCAGGGCTTGGGGCTGAGGAGGTTCTGAGCTCCCTTCCAACCCAGCTCCAGACCTGAGAAGCACAGAGGAAAGTTTCAATGGTCTGCACTAACCCTTTTAATATACTGTTCATACCTTGGGGCATGTGAGAATAGCAGAATACGGAATGGTTTGGGTTGGAAGGAAACTTAAAGATCATCAAGTTCCAACCCTGCTGCCACAGGCAGCGCTGCCGACCACTAAGTCAGGTACTAGAGCAGGTTGCCCAGGACCCCATCCAACCCCGCCTTGAACACCACCAGGGATGGGACATTCACAGCTTCTTTGGGCAGCCTGTTCTAGCACCTCATCGCTCTGAGTGAAAAACCTCCCGCTGACATCTAATCTAAATCCTTCTTAGTTTAAAGCCATTCCCTCTTGCCCCGTCGTGATCTACTTGAATAGAAGAATTATTTCCCTCTTGTTTATAAGCATTCTTTAAGTACTGGAAGACACTGGATGGCATCCCTTCCTTCTGCTGTATCAACTGCACCCCTCAGCTTGGTGTCATTCACAAACTTGCTGAAGGTGTGCTCGATCCCATCATGTATGTTGTTGATAAAGATGTTAAAGAGCACCAGCCCCAGATCACTGGGGGTCACCACTCATCACCATCCTCCACTGGGACATAGAGTCATCGACCGCAACCCTCTGGCTGTGACATTTCAACCTATTCTTCACCCACCAAATAATCCACTCTTTGGATTCATATTGCTCCAATTTAGAGATAAGGATGCAGTGTGGGACTACATCAAAGGCCTTACACGCATTCAGCATACTATGACGATGCGAACACAAGGCTGTAAAACTAAGAACAACCTAAAGGTTTTGGTCTCCCATTGGCCAAGAGAACCATCTGGGAGCGCTGGAGGCTCCAGTTTCTTTGATGATTGCACCTCTGATCGAATCAGCTCAACCTGATTGCAGCAGACTTGTCTATCTAACAGCACAGCCGGCGGGCTGTGCCACCCATCCCACGCAGCTCCCGGACAACCCCCACGGCGGGGCACGGCGGACACGTGTCAGCAGCGCAGCCTCGCGGATTGGCCAGCTCCTCGCAGCTTCAGCCAATCAGCGCCCTCAGCCCTGACACACCCCCCTCCCCCCCGGGAAGTCGCGCCGCCGGGCCGGGCCGACGAGCAACGCGAGGGCGCGCAGCCGGGACGGCGCCTACCTGGCGCTGCTCGTCGCTCAGCCCGTTCACCGTGTCGTCCACCGCCAGCCCCGCGCAGCCCCGCCGCAGCAAGGCTTGGCGCTGCCTGGATCCGCGCAGCGCAGAACCGAGCGCGGCTCTACAGAGCACCGCCGCCGCCATGGCTGCCCCGGGTCGGTCCCGGCGCGCAGGCGCGGCCCTGTCCCGGCGAGAACCCCGGCCCGCCCAGCGCGCCGTGAGAGGCAAGAGCGGGCGGCAGAGGGCAGCGGCAGGAGCGCGGAGCTCCCGCACTGCGCTGCCTGAGGGTGTAACAGCGAACCGTGTGTGTCTTTCTAAGGCGTTTAATCAAAAATACTTAATACAAGGAAATAAAACGCTGGCGGATTGAAACAGATGAGCCGTTGGCAAGGTACGCAGAAAGGAAATCCAGGCTAAGCCCCAACAGGCAATTAAAGAGCCGTGAGCGCTTGGCTCCTGTGCAGCCAGCAATCGCTGCTCGCCTTGCCCCGCTGCCATCCTGCGGGTGTTACTGCACCCAGCGCCGGTCTGCCCGGCTTCTTGCTTTAGACATAAGAAGGAGATTTGCAAAACAGACACCGTGCAGTCCGTCCTCGTGCCTCACTGAGCCAGGAGCTGCTCCAGCTGATCGAGGATTGCTGAGCATTCCTTCATCTCTTCCCGAAAGGAGGAATGCTTCTCCAGGGAACGCTGTCTCTCCTCTTCTGCCGATTCCCACTTGGCCATCGCTGTCTGCGGCACAGCGTACACAACACATCACCAACGTGAACGTACAGATGAGCAAAGCTGACTTCCAAAAGGCAGCTCCAACCAGAACAGGCAACAAAAGTGTTCACACATCGCACGTGTGTGAATGCATCACACTCCTCAGCGCTCTCATAGCTGCTAAGCTAAGGCTAGTCTAGCTTGGCTGGGTGCAATCTGTCCATGACCAAAAGCTGAGGAAGCCACATGTAACAGCCACTCTGTTAATTGGCTCCAACTTCATACCAAGAATTGCACAAGTGTAATTTCGTGACTCCTTTGGCCAGTCTATAGACAAGATAATAACACAGAAGCTGCTTGTGCTTGCAGACTTGTTAGTTCCCAGCGAGCTCTCAGCTCAGGTCAAGCCTTACACTTAAGGACACAGGCATTCGCTGCAGGGTTTGTTTGGAGGCCACAGTAATGCGGGGAGGTAGAAAATGAGCCCCAAACCAAACGTCACTGCCTGGCTGAATCTGAAACAGGGTCAGTCTTACCTGAAGTGCCTCCTTTTCTTTTTCAGCTGTTTGAGTAAATAGCCTCAATTCTGCTACGAGCTTCTCAGTTAAAAGCTGAAGAGACAAAGGCAATAATAAAACGCTGCAAGTAAACACATCTCAGCAGCAGTCACGCCAGCAGTGGCACGGAAGGGCAGCAGCACACGCCACACCAAAGCCCATTTAAGCACTCTCTTACCGTTGTCTGCTTCCGGCATTCCTGTGTTTTTTCTTCCTCCTCCAAAATGTTGCTGCCTGTAACTGATTGATGAGATACAACATACAGAGAAGCGCTCCTAACACCTTCCCTAAGGTGTTACACCTTCCCTAAGGTGTTAGGAAGGAGAACGTCGCAATCCTTGCTAGGAAAACCCATTCCTACACATAGATTCCTTTGACAAAGAAGCAGAAGCCAACGTCATACAGACAGATGCAGCAGGAAGGGGGAGAGAAAAAAGAAAGCCATGCTGTGAACAACAAACACAAAATGCATCATCCTTACCAGGATCGATGTTTCTGCTTTCTAAAATCACCATGCAAGTCTCCTGAAATTTCTTGAGCTTTTCAACTTCCTGCACCAGGCCTTCATTCTCCTCCTTTAACTCCTTTATCGTGCCCTGTCATCAACACAGCCAAGTTTTAAGCGAACCAAGTTTCTCAGGAGAGTTTCTTCCCATTAGTCAGTAATACCGAGTGCTTAGCAGGTGCTCCTCCAGCATCGAGAATCACACCTTGCCTGCCTATCCTCAACTCTCCAGAGAAAGAGACCCTTACTGCTGCTTTTTGACAGGATTCCCCACATGTGAATGTCGCGGTCCTTGCTAGGAAAACCCATTCCTACACATAGATTCCTTTAGGCAATTCTAGCACGCATTTTCCTGTCTTCTCTCCACTTTAAAAGTTACGCACAGAAGAGCATCTCACGCTCACGTCAGGAATAAAGGGGCGTCTGAGGATCTTGAGGCCACAGCAGTTATTCCCTGCCCGATTCGCATTTTAGCAGGCAGTTGGATAAGCTGATCAACCTCCCAAGTTGAATGCAATTTCCTGAGAGAATCAATAAGCGCTGGATTAGGGTGATCCAGCTGATAACGGCCATAAGCTTTCTGAACATCCCAAAGGGCGTCTCAAAGGCTTTCAAAGAAATTAAGCTACGAGATAAAAGGAAAGATCATCTCACAGATTAGCAGCCAGTAGAGAACTAGGAAATAAAGTGAGCTTTTACAACTGAAGGCTACGCATAGGGCCTCTTGCACACGACAGAGATTACACTGTGCTCTGATCAGTGAGATGACGAGTAAAGTAGCACAGATTCTGAATCTAAACTTGGTTTAAGAAAGGAGAATCTTAGTTTGATGGATGTCACAGAATCAGTGAGTTGGTAAAGGACCTCTGGAAACAATCTGGTCCAACCCCTTCTCAGGCAAGTTGTTCAGATTGAAGCTCCTGTGTTTCAGTTTGTCTCCACTGCCCCACTGAAAAGAGCCTGGCTCTGTCTTCTTTACACCCTCCCTTCACATATCAGTACACAGTGATAAAATTCCCCTGACTTCTTTTCTCTAGGCTGAGCTGTCCCAGCTCTCAGTGTTTCCTCACAGGGGAGAGGCCCTGCTTCCTCAAATATTTTAGAGGCCCCTCTTTGGACTCTTCCCAACATGCCCTTCTCTCTCTCTTGTATCTAGATCCACACTCCCAGGTACAACACTCCAGGTGTGGCCTCTTCACCGGTGATAAGAAGACAGAAAAACTTGCAAAAAACCATCAAGGTATTAAAAAAACAATAGCACATGAGGGAGCATAAAATTATACATACAGAGCTCTCAGTTAAAAATACTCTGAAGAAAACAAGGCCACTATCCCTCAAATTTCATAGCAGTGACCAGAACTAGAATCCTTAGTTACTAAAATGTGAGCATACATTCAGTGCTGCTTGCAGTTCCACACCGCATTATGTGATGGGTTAGCAGAATCATCAATAAATCAAATAGAAACATAATGGGCTCTAAGTTTGAAATAGATTTAATAGACTTCAAATCACTGTTGAATGTGATTATCACCTGTTTCTGTTAACGTAGTAAACATCTGGCAATACTGAGGTTCTTAAAGTTTCACATTCACACACAGTTGTGGAGCGAAAACATTCCACTGCAATGAGTTTAAGATGGAACGAAAGCTTTGATGGCTATCAACAGTGATCTGGATGCATTATCTAGACAAATATGTTTGTAGCACTGCTGATTGCCAGGTTCTAGCCTTCAGTGTTGCAAGAGAAAACCCAGCCCACTCAGCCTACTGCCTTCCAAGGCAGACTGGAAAACGAGCAAGTCAGCCCTTTGATCTGACCCTGCAGGGAGCAGAATGTAAGAATTACTCAATGATTTCCACCTCTTACCCCTACCTGAGCTCCTGTTAATCTGGAGTGCAATTGCTGTTTGGCTGATTCCAATAGCTGATTCTTGGCCTTCAGCTCTGCCTCTAGTTTGTACCTGCTCGGAGGTCTGTAGAAGCAAACATCAAAGATTTAAGTGAAAGAACACCGGTATCGCACACCTTTTACTTTCATAAAGACATCCTTCTTTGAAAGATTTGCTCTTGTTCCTGGACAAAAAAAGCCATTAGCAAAGCAAACCTTAATAAGGTTAGAGCTTATCAGAACTCTCCGAGAAGGAGCATAACTGCAGAGGGACAGCTACGAACAATGTGAAGAAACGTACCCTCTTGTGGCTGCCTTCTTCAGAGGCGGCTCCGCCTTCTTGGCAGATTTAGGAATCCTTAAACGACAAGCAGAACACAGTTATCCAAAGATCGTTTCATACTTACAGACCATGTACATCTGACAAAACCTCTGTCTTTCTGCACTCTGAACTGGTGAGACTGCGTGTTGAATGCTGTGTTCAGTGTTGGGCCCCTCATTACAAGAAAGATAGAGCTACCAGAACGCGCTCAGAGAATAGCAGGTAACAGCAGGACAAGGGGAAATGGTTTTAAGTTGAAGGAGGGAAGATTTAGGTTGGATATCAGGGGGAAATTCTTTACTAAGGGAGTGGTGAGGTGCAGGGACAGGCTGTCCAGAGAGGTTGTGGATGCCCCTGAAGGGGTTCAAGGCCAGGTTGGATGGGCCCTGGGCAGCCTGGTATGGTATTAAATGTGGAGGTTGGTGGCCCTGCTTGTGGCAGCAGGGTTAGAGCTTGATGATCCTTGAGGTCCCTTCCAACCCAAGCCATTCTATGATTAGAGCAACAAGGCCAATTAAATGACTAGCAGGCAAGACATTTGAGCAGCAGGTAAAGAAACAGGGGTTGTTTAGTCTGGAGGGTGGATCTTGTCACTCTCCACAACTATTTGATGAGGTTGTTGGTCTCTCTTCTCAGGTAACAATTGGCAGGATGTGATGAAATGGCCTCAGGTTGCATCAAGGGAAGTTTAGAATGGGTATCAGGAAGAATTTCTTCATGGAAAGGGTGGTCAGGCTTGGGAACAAGCTAACCAGGGAGACAGTGGAATCACTGTCCCTGCAGGAGTTTTTTGGGGCACGTTTATCAAACGACACACCCAGCAGTTCTTTAATTTACCCTTGGCTTGTAGCTCTGAACACACCGTCTGCTGGAACGTTGGAACCAAAGTTAAAATCGGGATCTTTGTTGAGCTCCAGCCCTGCTGCTTTACCGGCATATTGCTTCTTTGAAGAAAAGGGTACCTGCGTTTCTGCAAGAGAAAGACAGCCATGAAAACACCGCAGCCCACAGGAGCTCAGCATCAGAAGCACACGCAAAGCAAAGCGAAACCTCACCAGGAAGTCCCCAGCCGCCCCAACCCCGCAGCAGAGACCTCCGTACCACAGGAAAGCACGCAGTAAGGCGACAGGACATACCTACAGGGCCGCGGTGGAACGCTCCGTAAACGGGAATGCGTGAAAACTCCACATCCATGACACCGCCCGCCCTTTCCTCACAGCGCCGGTTTGAAATGCGGCTGGCGCCCAACGGTTGGGCGGGTTCCCGCATGCGCCGAGGCGCACCGCCCGCGAGCAGCGCCCATGCGCAGTGCATACCGCGCTTTACCTCGGGGGGGGTGGGTGTTATCGGGGGGGTTATCGTCGGTGTTTAACCCTTGCAGCTCCCCTTCGGGGAACAGGAGTGCCTCGCTCCGAGGTTTGGGTGCTCGGGGAGCGGAGCCCTCCTCGCTGTCCCTTCAGTGTGCCCTTGAGGCGGCTAAATCCCCGGGGGAAAGAGGCACCTCAAGCAAAGCGCCTTCTGCTTCCCTTCAGTGTTTTCGCTGCTTCGTGTGGGGACGGTTCAGTGAGCCCTGGCTGCCAAAACACCCACCTCAGCTCCCAGCATGCGGGAGCTGCTGAAACACGCTGAAACACGCGACCCGTCTCAAGAAGGGTTATTAGCTTTGTATGGGTATTCCTTGATTACGTGGGGCAGCCCCTCTCCCACAGAGCTGGGAAGTCTGCTGGGGGTCCAGAGGAGAGAATCTGTCAGGTCTGTTTTCCCTCTGCTGACGAGGCTGCGAGATGGCATTAGGTGCCTTATGACCGCCTTTTAACCACAGTATATTGGGCAAAAATGAAGCATCACGCAGATATAGTAAAAGTTTGTCGTAAGCGTTTATTTTACATCAGCTTCTAGGGGGAATTTGTTTTTGTTTTTTTTTTTTTTGACAAAGGGGAAGAAATGCTTGCTTGTCTGCCTGTTCCTGGCAGAGAACAAAAAATATATGTAAAATCATATGCAAATTTTAAAAAGTTATGTGTTTGTAGCCTTGTGTGGGAAGGGGCTGCGGGGACCGAACGCATCCAAAGGGATGAGGGCACTTGTTGAAGAGGAGATCTCTCACCGAAGATCTTTGGCAGTACCTGTAATTATGCTGAGAAAACAAGCTGAAACTGTCACCAAAAACAGCTTGGGGATTTGGTTCTACAGCCTCCATGGTCAGTAAGAGACCGTATCACCTGAAACGCCCTGGTGAGAGTTTTAAAGTAATATCTGACGTGTTTTGTAGAGATCTACGAACCTGAATTCACATATTCTGTAGAAAATAAAAGACTTTTTTTTTTTTTCCCACTTGAAATCTCGATTTTCCATAGCTGTGGATTTGGTTTTTGGCTCTTTTTTTTTTTTTTTTTTTTTTTTAAACATGGACTCTCTGTCTCTAAGTATCTGGGGAGATTCTTCTCGTTATTTCCCTCCTATGTGAGCTTGACAAGAAAAAAATCTAATCACCATTTAGGAAACGACAAAACAGGTTTACTCGGTACGTTCTGTAGTACAGCTGTGAATATGGCACAGGACACTGGAAGGTCGAAGGGCTTACGCTCCACCATGACTGATCTCACCTCCTCTTGCAATATCAGATTTGCTGGTTCTGTGAAAGCACAGGTATTTGCACAGCTGAAATACTACGAAATAGTTTCAGCCCAAGGAGAGGTGGGAGGAAAAAAATGATATTTACAGTTCCAAGGAGATTTCGACTTCCCCTTTCCCTAGCAGTACAGTTTTGTTTTTCTGCAAGATTTCAACTGTTGTAACCAGAACTTTGTGCACTAGATCGCTTGATCCAAACATCAGGCATGTCTGGTTGGCTGTTCGGTAACACAACGGGCCCTTCACTCCCTAATCCAAATCGATTTTTCCACGAAGAGCTGTTTTGCTGCGATGCTGCTGGAGAGATATCAAAGACAGTCTCCCTCAGGTCCAGACGCAGAGTATCTCTCTTCCCGTTCAAGTAGCCTCTCTCTGTTTGACTGTACGAATCAGAGAGCTCTAAGACATCAGGACAAGAACTGGCTGATTCAGCGAGCTTTAGGCCTTGCTCAAAATCACTGATCGATGTCTCACTGGAGATGTTGAGCATGTCAAAAGAGCTGCCAAGAGAACAAAGGCATCTGTGAATTTTGTAGATGTCAGCAGCAGGAAGATGGCTGTTGTCTGAGGTATAATCCGACTGCTGCTGGGCAGTGTCTGTGGAGCACTGTGATTTATCGAGCTGCCCCTCTTCATTCACACCAGCCGGCTGAATATAGTCCAGCCCAGAACTATCCCAAGCTTTTGGGCTGTATTTTCGACACTGACAATCTCTGCATAATCTCTCCCTGTGAATTTCTGCTCCTGAACTGCTGTGCTTGTAAGGAGAGGAAGTTTGCAAGGCAGGACACTGGCACAGGACAGCCTGGTCATCTCCAAGGTTCTCTTGCAGATTCTGTCTCTCTCTTTCAAGGGGAGGGTGGGTTCCTATTCTCGGGCACCTGTTATCTTCAGCTTGCATGTCTTCAGAGAGCACTGATGGCCTGTTGGACAGCTTGCTTGTGGATGTGCTGTTGTCAAAACTGTCGCTGAGTTTTCTGGACAAAGGCTGGAGCTCGTATTGCTCATTTGCAGTGTTGGACTCCTGGACCTTCCGCAGTCGGTTTTGCTTCTCATTTCCCCCACAGGCATAGGTTCCATTTGGCTCGGAGTCATCGGAATAATCTTTCATGGTGTGGGCACAAGGCCAAAGGATCTGCCCGCAGTTCTTCTCAGGGCCAAAGAAGCAGCACAGTGACTGAAAGAAGAAGCTGGCAAACCCACAGCTGATGCACTTGATCATCATTATAAATATCCCCAACTTTCTGTAGGCCAGGACTGTAGCGGGTAACATAATGACTCCTGCAGAGAACAAGGCAGATGCTGCCATTGCGGTGGCACAGCTCATCTGCTTCAGGGAAAAGGCCACTCGGCTCAGGCGGTCCGAATGGGGGCACAGGTGGTAGGAGATACAGTAGTTGACGGTAAAGTCAACAGAGAGACCTACTGCAGCTGAAATGAAGAGAGACTCCACCGCATTGAGCTGCCACTCCAAAAGGACCAAAAGGCCGACAGTTACCAGGACAGTGCCTGCGATGGCAGTCACAGAGAAAACGCTAAGGAGAACATTCCAGGTAGTGAGCAGCAGCACCACAAAAGAAATGGCAATAGAGAGCCCCATGACCACCATTGTTTCTGTGCTGAGACTGTGCTGGAGGTTGTACAGCTCTAGTTTACTGGTAAACCACCCATTCTGAAGTCCCACAGGGGCAGTTTTCATTTCTTCTGTTACCCAGAGGTTGATTTCTTCATAGAAGTGTTTGGCTTTGCTGTAATTGAAGCTATAGTGATAAACAGTTTGAAACTGCAGTACTAAGGCAGCGAGATTTCCCTCTCCATCAAATCTGAGGCCCAGATCGTATGTTTCTGCCCCTTCCCTGCCTTGTTCCAGGAGCATCATTTTGATGCAGTGTAGGAAGACTTCGCTTCCATAAGGGAAAGAGAACTGGTTACAGCACAGGCTGAAGCTGTTGTCTCTCTGGGAGCACTGGCGACTATCCATCCACCTGACAAACTCCTCCATGAAACACACAGTAGATTTCTGTTCTGTATCAAGGTAATAGAAAGTTTGGTTCTTTACCTTTTGACAGAATTCAAAGAGCCACTTCTGGGCATCAGGACTTTGGATTGTGAAAGTGGCATCTGCCACCAGGGTGCCATTGCTTTTTGGATTGAAATGGTCCCCATTATCCACAGGCAGGATCCCCCAGATGATAGTGACAGGCATGCGCTGCCCTTCTCCGTGCTCTATCCTCTCAAACATGAACTGGTGGCAGTACTCAGAGTCGTACCTCTCAAAGGGGTGGCTCAGTCTGAACACCTGAACAGACGACGACTCGAGAGTCGGGAGTTTGAGTTTTGGGTTGGAACAGGAAATGTAGGCGCCTCCGATTGCTAGGGCGGCAAACCAGCAGATCCAGATGTACCGAAACTTGATGACCCCACAAGGCAAAAGCTTTTCAAATAACAACTTGGAGGTTTCACACAACGTCTTCTGGAGACCCCTGAGAACATAGTGGAGGGAGAGAGCGACTCTCTTGTGGCCGGTGTTCTTCCAGTAGTCTTCCGGCTTGTAAATGCAGGTTGTCGCAATGTAGCGCTCGTACAACACAGCCGAAGAAGGAAGCCAAGTCATCATGAATATGAGATTCACCAGGACGGAGGTGCCCATGTAAACAGCAAAGCAGCGGATGGCTATTATATTGCTAATGTAGCTGGCATAGAAGGCAGCACCCGTTGTGAAGCAGGATGCCAGCATGAGATACGCAAAGTGGTGCATGGTTTGACTCACCCGCTGTGAAAGCCCAGCGGAAGGGTTCTGGCTCTTGCTCAGGTTCCAGAGGTCAAAGAAGACAAAGGCGTGGTTGGCACAGATGCTGCTGAGAATGATAACAGCTGTCAGGTTTACAAAAGGGAAGTAGGTGAATCTGAAGGCCACCTTGTACAAGAAGTAGGAGATCATCAAAGAGCTGACGACAGTGAGCAGGACCATCAGCGTAATAAAGACCGAGCGTAAATAAAAAGAAATGCTTAGAAAAATCGCTAATATTGCCAGAACTGGATACTTAGTATCCAGTAAAAGGTAGTGCTGGAATAGTTTCTGTTTAAGGCCCAAGTCCATTCCAGTGATGGATGTATAGTTATCAAATAGATCCCAGGATTCAAGATTGTCCAAGTAGATCCCCATCATAGATGCACCTTTCCTTGTAGGCAAAAAGAGCAGGCTGTACTTGAGGGATGGCACTTGGTACTCGATTGTCTGGGGACTAAGAAAGTCTCTGTCGACCAAGAAGTGAAGAAGCTGGTAAATAGCATTGAAGCGGGTACATTTTTCTGGGACTTTGGCACACTGAGAGTGTTTCTGTCTCGTGGTTTCGGGACCAATGCAAGATGGAGTGAGGATACCTTTGTGGTAGTCTGGAGCGCAGGCACGAAGGAGGGCCAGGGTGTGGGAAATGTCTCCTTGAGTTATCTCCAGACAAGAAGACCTGTTGTACAGGACAGCAATGTAGTTCCCCAGAGACCAGCTTGGGCAGCATTCATTGGCTTCAGTACGTTGGCAGAGGTCTCTAAAATGTACATGTGACCGTATCTGAAAAACAGCCGAGGAAACATCACGGGAGGTCCACTCTGCACACTCCATCTTGCTCCTCACAGTAACCCTCCCTTCCAGCCGTACAAGCCATGGCTCTCAGTGACAAACTGCACATGCTAAAGCAATTGAAGCACACTAGCCTTCTGCCAAAAAAAATGAAACCCTGTCCATTATGTATAGGTTATAACCTCTGATTTGAAAATTTGGATCTTTCTCCACTATCCTAGTGACAGCATTGCCCTTCATTTTGCAGGTGTTCTCAAGGCTAGTACAGAAGGGGGAGACACTTTCTACTGATTTTATTTTATATTTACTTTTATTTTTATTTTACTCCTTATATGATTACTAGATTTGCCAGTAGAATCACTGGCAGCCAAGGAGATTATGTGCAGTCCTCCAGGGCACACAGTCTTGTTGTCTTACCTGTTATGCCTTGGGACTTCTTGCTCTGTGTGTTTCTCCATTGCAGGCATTACTGTGCTGGCAGCCGCAGGCACACCACCACAGCTCAGGTGTGGCTGACAACATGACTAGCGCTGCTGAGTGTGCAGCATGCAGTGACGTGGATGGGTCTGGGGGCCTGCGCCCTGTGTGTGCTGTGGGATGGTTTAAAACCTAGCTTGGCTACAGCTCCCATCGCTGTGTATCTGGCACGATGTAGTGTGAACACAGAGCCTCCTGCCAGCAGGATGTCAGGCTCTTGCAGTGGAGGTTTCCTGGAGTCTTATCATCTAGAGTTGTTCAAGATCCTATGGCAAACACAACTAATCCTATTAAACGTCCCTCTTAAAAAACTCACTGTGGCAGTCTCCAGGACAACAGCTCCATTTTGGTAATTAGGTTCTGCCGCAACAGCTTCTGATGGACATCTTTGGCCTCTGGAGGAGGTTTTTGCCCAGTGACTGTGTATTCTTGTTAAATAGCAGCTGAACTTCAGGGATAGGTGAATTCATTCTTATGTTGCTAGGCAGGTAAAATGCTCTGGAGTTCTCTAGGCTGAAACCTGCTCTGTGGCTTATGTTGTTTTTTCTGCCTTCCTTTCAGCTAGATATTCAAGATGATGACAGTCAGAAAAGAGACTACATGTATGAATATATGTTCTCTGTGACATTACCAACCTTGTCTTGTTCAATTTGACACATGGACTGAATAGCTTGCAAGTTCCATAAGCTCCCAGCAGTTGTGGACATAAATACCAGCTGGGAATAGCCTTTCTCTGAAAGAAAAGAAAATTAAAAGGAACAGAAAAGAACCCAACAACAGAGTATTAGGTAATGAAGGTGAGTTAACCAAGCTGCTTGGAGTAGACCCTCTGGGCATTGAAATAAATAAATAAATTCATCTTGCTGTCTCTAAGACTGCTGTGAAGGACTCCCTGAAGGGAACCAGGTCATGAAGCAGCTTGTAGTGAGTGCTAGCATCCCCACGTGTGATCTGACCTCTGCTCCTCGCCCAGCTGTCAGCAGCAGGAGAGCAAGGATGGAGCATTTTCCAAATACACTCTCTGTGCCGTCAGTGTGCTTTCAGTGAGCGTTGCCATCTGGTTCTGCACCCCCTCTTGGGGAGTGAAGAGCTGAAGTCCAGCCAAGAGCTCCCAAGGACCTGAGGGTTTGGTGTTTGACTGATTTCAGAAGTGGAGTTGAAGCAGGGGAGGGAATCAGAATACCTGCATGCTGTTCCTCTTCCTCTTATTTATTAACAAATTTGGGGTATCTCGGAGTGGTGGTTGTTGGTTTTTTTTCCCTTCCTGTTTTTCACTATCATATGTATTTCAAGAAGAAAAGAAGGAAGGGGACTGGTATTTTGTGCACTGCTTCCTCGGAGCGCTTCCAGAACGTTTCCAGGTGTCCTAAAACACTTTAGCAATTGTGTACACTGTTGAATTCTGGGTGCACAATGCACACTGCTCCACTATGACTCCACTCACCTGGGGGACCGCAGAAGAAGCCATCTACTCCGTAGATTTGTTCCACCATTCTCCGTGTCCTCGCTTCCTGTCCTCCCTGAACAGCCTTCTGTCCTCTGCTAATGCCGATGTCATCATAGCTAGCAAGAGATGATATAATTTGTGTAAGTAGAGAGATCAGCTGGCAATGAGTGACGTTGACTAGCGTGTCTCTGGTAAACAGTGAAGTGAACACATGGAGAGTTTACAGCCTAATTCCTGGTTTCCAGAGGGGGGATTCCAGGCCCATTGCAAAGCAACAGACTTTAAACCCTCCAGCGCTCGGTTGCATTTTAGCACAGGACATACACTGTGATTTGCATAGGTATCTTGGAACAATGAATTGGTACCTTCATACCAAACATTTTCCCCAAAGCCCCCACACCAAATGCAAATACCTTTTCTTCTCAGCATATGGAGAAAGGGAAAAGGTCTTCTTGTAGCCCGTATGGCTCTCTACATTCCTCCACACCGTGAGCTTTCTGCCAATGTCGGTATCTCGTGGCTCAAAACCCTGCAGCCAAGCAGAAGGTTTTTATCATTAGCTTGCATTTTAGCTTAGCTTAGCATTCCTTAATGCTTCTTCTAGACACAGAAACTATATGAGACTATTTGAGATGATTACTGCATCTTGGAGAGATACACGCATTGATTTTTCCCTGGAAATACTGCATCCAAGAGATGAGAGGGAAAAAAAATATATATTTCTCCTTTCCTTTTTGGGCAAGGATGGCTATAGTGTGAGTCCTCAGCACTGCAGAGATGGGCTGGTGGTTGTTGTTGGCATAGGGTGTGCTCCTTAACCCAGCTCAAGCGTGAAGCTCAGCCCTTCCACAGCTGCTAAGTGCAACCCAAAGTTTGCTGTGCCCCAGTCCTAAGAGATGCACTCTCTCTGAGGAGGGAGGTCTGGAGATGCATCTCTGTAGGCTGGAGCAAACGGTCCTCAGGAGGGAGCTGGAGTGTTTAGAAGCTGCTGAGGACATGAGGACATACTACCAGAGCAGCATGCCGGGCCTCAGGAAGGGGACTTAACAGTGAATACTAACAGAATTGCTTTACCAGTGAGAGCTATTAAGCAGTGCAGCAGTGAAATAGCAAGGAATGAAAGCCTTTCGCTAATGAGTGATGTCACTATTTCTGTTTTTGTGACTGTGGTATCAAAGAAACAGCAAGTACTGAGCATTACTCTGAAACATTATGTCCATCCAGAAGGAATCTTGCTTTGGTTGCACGCTGTGAAGATGAGAGGGGAAAAGATCACAGCAGATCACTGATAAACACTGCCATTTATTTCTAGTGGCTTTAGTGTCCTCCTGTCCTGCCTTGCTGCCTCTGTCTGCAGAGAAGGAAGGAAGCATAAACTTGTTTTGTATGGCAAGAAAGAACACGTTACTAGTCGCCCTGTGGCTTTTCCTTCTGTTCACACTGACATATTGCCAGTAGGGACTTACCATCAGGGGTTCTGAGAAATCCGGCAAATTTCCAACAAGCAGGCCAGCTAAAGTGCAAACCACAACTGTCACTGAACACAGCACCAGGACAGCAATGGGCCACTCTGCGATCATCTGAGAGTAACTAGAATCAACAGGAGGAGAAAAAATGCAGCTGTTAGAGCCCTTCTTTCTCCCTTGCTTTTTTTTTCCCCCCCATTGTACAATTGAAGCCAGTCTTGCTATTTGGCCTGCAGATTTTCTGCCCGTGGACCCTGAGAAGTTTAGCTATTCCGAAAGGTCTCCTGAAGATAACTATAGCAAGCAAGTCATTATTATTGCTCTAAATTCACTCACTGTATGGGGGCCTGCCTTACTGCTGGGAAATATGTAGACATCTGCAAAGTTAAAAAAGGATGGAAACCACTGATCTGATGTTCAGCCACCGTGAGGACCGTCAGCGGCAGTCATGGAGTGGGCAGGTGGTTTCTGGGTCTGAAGGATGAGTGAGTCTCACCCTGATGGCAGCCCCAAAGCCAAACGCTGACCCTACAACAAAAGCACCTGCAAGTGCTGCAGACCGGGGTTTGGAGAACACACAAAATCCCATAGGCTGGTGTGGCGTGGTGGCCCTTCAAACAGCTTTTCATGTGAGTTTAGGTCAGGCTTTTTTTGTTGTGGTTTTTTTTTTTCAATTTAAGCCTCGTGAATCCTTGTGCATAGTCTTGCGACAAAGATCTCTTCTACTGTAGCTTGTGAGAAAATGCAGGACTCTACTGCTATTGCTCCTGATGCCCTTCTGATTCCCCATCTGGTGGGCCAAGCTGGATTAATCCAATCAATGTAACCATAAATATAAAGCTGTCGTATGGACTAGAGCCAGGCACCTGCTCTGAGGACGGCTATCAAGGCAGCGTTGCTATTCATTAGTGCAGGCTGCACAAGCAAATAGAGATTTTTCCAGGCGGATGAGAAGCACGGAGCAGGGAGCGCCGACCTTGCCTCTGAAACTGGGCCTGCTGGGGAGGTCACCAGCACTGATGCCCTGCATTTCCTAATAGCAGAGTAGGAGAGCCATGATAATAGGGTAGAAGAACAGCAAGGATTTGATATTAAGCATACCTTTTGGGCATCCTGAAAGCTTTGTCGTGTCTGCAGACAGAAAAAGAAAAGACGTACATTTATTATTTTCCTGCTAAGCACCATCCTGGGCTCCTAATGAGCAAGTTAACCCCTTCAGAAGCTGAGCCATTGCTGTGGGAGTTGTTTGGCACTACCTGGATTTGTCTAATGAATAACAGGGTCTTTCCGTCTCTCATTGGCATTTTAAACAAACCTGATGGGAAAACTCTTAGTAACTCCTCTGTGTTGCCCCTCCAGAAAACACAATAGAATGTAAAGGACATAAACAACGTAATCCCATAGGAATCACACTGTAACACTTAACCATGAAGATCTATCTGTTTCAAGAGCTTTCCTGCTGAATTTTTAAATTCCTTCTTGGCAACGGCATAACTCTATGAAATCCCATGATCGGGGCTAACAATGCCTGTGGTTTTTATTTCCTGTTCAACTCAGCAAGGATTTTCCAGAAAGTCGATTTCATTTGTTTCCTGAGCCATTTCAAAAATGACATTTGTCCAATCTAGAGGAAAAGGAGGCCAGCGGAGCTGCTGACTGTATTTTTCTGGTGTTTCCATCACAGAGAAGCTCTTGTCATTCTTTGTAGAGCTCTGAGGGATAAAAGGAAGAAACCTTCCCGAGGGGATCCGAGGTTACCTTTATTAATGAATCCCCAAGGGCAGTCTTAACAGAAAAGCTTGTATTTCAGTGGTCACCATATCTGAAGGGCCTTTCCTTCTGCTCTCCATTTCTGCCTGAGATGTCTCCCTGAAATGCATGGTCTCCTCATCACTCTAATGCTCCACAGATTTGAGAGAGAGGGGAGCAGAGAAAAACCCTCATTGATTATTAAAGAGAAGTCTCTATTTAGCTGCACACTGCCTGTCCTGTGTTAATTCTTCCGCAGTAGCTTCTCAAGCAGAATTGCTCAGGTTAAAAACCTTATCCTATCATTGTTGTAACATCACTTCTCTGTCTGCTAGTGCTGCACATTCTGCCGGTGATTTGCAGTCCAGCTGCATTTCCTGCTTGAATAACATGTTACAGAGAAACCAGCTGATAATTTTGTTGATGCAATATTGATACAAATGCAAACACAAACAAATTAAATCCTCTGTTAATGGTTAGAAAATGAGACCATAAAGGACTTTTGTGCCTAACCCTGCACTGCTGTAAAAAAGCAAGGAATCCTACACCATTGGACTTTGCTTGCTGCCTACTGCTTGTTGCAAAGCAGCCTGGAAGACCAAGTCATATTCCCCAACTTTGTATTTTTCACTGTATTTCCCTTCCCTCCCCTCCATCAGCAGCTTCACTGGGAGTAGAAAAAGAAATTAACCGTGCTCTTATCTCTCAGAAACTCTGCCAAGATAAAGGATTAGCCAGCTGGCTATCTTGCAGTGCAAATGGAGAAAGGGGAGGATCACAGAAGATGGGCATGATCACAGCTGGATGATTCAGGAGCAACAGAGTGACCTTGGCTCTATTCAACAGGTCACCTTGAGAAGGAAATCCTGACTCTCCCAGGTACGGGAATGGCAGCTCTGTATGTTCCTAATGGGTGAAGAGAGAAAATTCTATCCCTCTATATTTTGGGGGGCATCTGCTGTTTCAAACCGGTGAGCAAAATCAATCCGAGCCTTCTGTTCTGATCCTGTCTCAAAGTTCAGGAGATGCCTCCTGAAAACTGCTGAGCCGCTGTCCCCGTGCCTCTTACCTGACTGTTACAATGTGGTGCTGCACTGGCCGAGAGAGTTGCTGCCCAGGGGACCACCGTTTCCAGGGGGTTTCCGAAGCCTCATGATGAGAAGTTGGCGCGGGTTCGCTGCTGGAAAGGTGGGAACACAACGTGGACCTCTCACCATGCCCAGGGAGCAGGGGCAGGCCGTAGGTGCCTCGGGGCTCCTGCTGGTTGCAGGAGTAATACGGGTGATGCTGTTGCGAATCATGGGAGCTCGACGGTACCTGACCGTTGGACTGGGTGGAGATTGGCCCCAGTGTGTGTCTAGAGGAGGGCAGGTGGTCTCCCCCCAGCCTGGGTGATGCAGGAATGGGGCAGTGATGGACAGGGCAGATCCTTTCCCAAGAAGTGCCGCTGTAGCTGGGCTCAGTGTTGGCAATCTCTGGCGTGGCGAGACAGGTCTGGCAAGGTCCTGCATTTCTTTTATCTCTGTGAGGACAAAAAGGGATGGTAAAACTGTTCTCTGTAAGAACACCAGAAAGGCTGTGCTGGGGAATTGCATCTTGTCTCCCACTTAATGCAAGACATAAAACCTCACCCTCTGTTTACTGTATCAAAAGCCAGGGCTCAGCTGAACCATGCTCTTTACAGAAACATCCACGCCTCGTTCATGGAGTGCGGCTGATGGTGAATCCATCGTATCTTTGTGCATGTTATTCCAAAATCATGAAAAATAGCATAACACGCCCTTGAACAGTTTTCAGCTCCTGTAATGGCTATGGTTTTAGAAACCAGGTACGTCTGCAATGTATAGGCAGAGTTAAGTTAATTAAATGCTTGTGGCATTTAATTGGATGGGCCTCCTTACTCCTTGTTATTTCATCCAAGGCACTTCAGTGCAAAAGGGGCAAAACACGCTGGCTGGTGATAAAGGCAGGGTCCTAATGCGGAAGCACAGAGTAATTACAGAGATCTGAGTCAGTCTGAAGAAAACCCTTCACACACCGTAGGATGAGGTCACGCTGACCCAAAAACGCCTTTGAAATTACCATCTCAGTGTCAGGGAGCTTCAGAAGCACTGCGCGATTTGGAGTTCAGAAAGCAAGAATGATATGGAAACACCTACGGTCTGTGGTGGTTGATCAGGGAACGTGCCGTGGTGTCTACAGCTGAGTTATATGCCTGCTGTAGTGTCTGGCATTGAGCATTAAGTATGATGGATGATTTGGGCCAGCTAGAATCACAAAGTGTCTTGAGTTGTCAGAGAATTATGAGTACTGGATTGAGACAAGAATGAGATGAACTTTAGCCTGAGGCACCTGATGAGATGTAGAGAAAAACTGAAGACAAAATATGACTGAGAAGGGAATGTTTTCAAAACTTCGCAGAGTTCATCTCATTTCTCTTTCAGACAGACATGGAAAAAGACAGAATTTTAGCAATTACAAGGCTCTGGAATTGCACCCGAAGTTAAATAGTAGTATCAACGACAAAAGAGATTTGAAGATTTCTGTTAACTCAGTACTGCTTGAAAATAGCTATTTTTTTTCCAGAAAGGAGAACATATTGGCCTTGGCAGCTCATGCTGTGTACTTTCCAACATCAATTGAGCTTATCAACACTGGGAAACCATATTTCATGATTATACAGAATGGGCTCGTTTCACTAAAATCATTATGACAGAGCAATGTTTGCAGTAGCAGTTGTACCAGTGCTGGTGTGGAGACTCACAGCACAGGCATCCCACTCACTGCTACTTGCACACAGAACCTGTCCAGGGACTAGTAGCAAAGACATCTTGCCTAGTTAGACACCATCCAATGCTGATTTTAGTTGTTAGTTATATAGTTACAGACAGAGATGACGTAGTTGAGATTGCTTATCACAATGTCATTGACTTTGGAAGCAATAACTGATGTTCATGATGTTCACGTGCAGGTTTTGGGTCATGAAATTGGCAAAATGATATCGAAACAGTTAGCAAATGCCACTATCTGTGTAAGTGAGCTCTGCATCCCTGGGAAAAGAAGTTACACCCAAAGGGAGGAAAGTCAGACAGGATCTGTGAGACCGCTGATGTTTCTTATGGCAGCAGATGTACAAATTGGTGGCAACAAGCCAAAGTTTGCACTGAAGCAAGTGCCAGAAAACCCGCAGACAGATGTGTGCACACCTCACTGATAAGCTTGACAGGTTTTTCTCAACAGTTCCAGCACTCAGCTGCCTCTGCTCTTCAATACAAAGGACTAATAAGACTTCAGCTAGCTTGGCATAGTGAGAGGGAGTGCAGTTTGCAAAGCGCGAGCTCCCAAACAGATTGTGACAATGATATCCCATTCTCCCACAGAGTTTGTCAAAAGAAATAATATAAAACCCTGTGCATGAAGTCCTTGCTGTCCTGTCACAGATGGATTAGTGGCAGGATTACCCAGACTTTCAAACAAGTGATTTGGGTTACAGCTCTACGAAGGCAGCTTACAAAGAAGGCTACAGATTTGTTGGTGGTGCATACAAACGTGCTACACGAGGCAATAAATCAGATGTCAGCAATGCGTTCATGAGATGGAATCTGGGGCTTGATGCAGCCTCATCAAAGTCACCTGCACTGAGGGGATTTGCATTTGGCTGCACGCCTGCAGCGCAGAGCGGGTGCAACAAAGGCAGAGAAGGGAAAGCTTGTGGTCTGTGGTAGGCAACGAATGAAATGGCATATTTAATTAATTATTGCCCATTTATAGTAATTGCAGAACCAACCAGCCAGCGACAGAGTAACCACCACATCCTCCCTATCTGTGGGAAGTGGCAGGGACCAGGTTTATTTGTGACAGTATCACACTTCCATTCTTGAGATAAAAGTGTAACTCCTCTCCCTTCTCCCAAGTTTCCAGCGGTTGGAGCGCAAGTTAATTTTATTTGGAGGCTTGCAGTTTTGTATTAGCAGAGCTGAGGCACTGAATTACCATCATAAAGCTGGGACTGTGGTAGCGTTATACTTTTGCAAGGTCTGAACCTCTTCTCACTCATTCCCTTTTGATGTCTCTAATTTATTATTTTCCCTCTACCTTCAGCGTATCATTTTCCCTAATCTAGGTACACCTTAATAAGATGTTTTCCCAAAATGCATAAGAATTCACAGACACTACCACACTGATCATTTATGCTTCTGGTATTTCTACACCTGTAAAATAGATGTGTGTTTTTTTTTTTAAGTGAAAACAAAATTCTCTTTCATGCAGATATGCTGGATTTGCATTGGCAGCGAGCACCAGAGGCTTTTCATAACCGAGTTAGTCCGAGGACTGCACTGCCGTGTCTGCCTGCCTCATCTGTAACACTGGACAGGAGGAAAAGGCTTTCACCAGAAAACAAAACAGAACAAAACAAAACAAAAAACCCCAACACTTTGAAGATAAACAGGGAAATCCAAGAAACGTGTGCTGAAAAATTCCACGTCCAAAGACCCTCAGCTACACAATCTCCTGGTGGCAAAGGTGGGTGGCAAACCCTTGAATATCACAGATTGCTGCCAGTTTTTTTTTGCACATACGTTAATGCATTCAATGCTAATAGTTAACAGGCAAGCCCACTCCCCTTGGTTATCATCTTTGCTGTGAAATACTGTCATGTTCTGTTCTTTCCCCTCATGTGGCCTCAGCTCCATCCCCTGGCTGCTCAGTGACTTCATGTTTTAGAATAACTTTAGCTAATTCAAATCATTCACTCGTGACTCTTCTTCGTTATCTCCTTTTCAGGCTGAACAATTACAGTTCTGTCAATCACACTCCAGATCCAAGTTGCCTTATGCTCATCTCCAACTCTGTGACAATGTGACCTTGGTTATCCAAAATCTCCAGGGAAACCTGGAGCTCACAAATAATGATGGCTTTGGATAATTACTGGTGGCAGGTCTGCAGGTTTTGAGTCTTCAGTCGCTACGCTCTCAATTAGCCAGGGTGCTGGCGGGCTTCACGTTTGATCTGCTGAGATCTGCCCCAGAGATGTAGGCTGGTCCTTGTTTGCTTGCCTTCCAGCATGTCACTATGACTTTTCTGGGCCTCTAGGACCCTGAACTGTGTTTGAAAAATGGTTGTGGGGGTGTTCCTGATTGTTGTTTACTGTCAGACAGAAGACGAGGGGTGGGCAAGAACGTTATGCTGGACTAACACCAGGGGAGGAGGAACCTTCTTTTGAATGTTCATTCCCTGTATCAAACGTTTGACATCTTTGGGATAGTGTGGGCAGAAATGGTCTCTCAGCCACAGAAAAGCCTACAGATGCAGCCTGACAACCTCCTTTTTTCTTCTTCAAGCTCAAATGGATCCAACCAAAGAGATGCAGAGAAAAGGGAGAGGAGCTGTACGGCAGGTGACAGGCTGGAACAAACTGTTCCTGGGACCCACAGGAATGAGTTGCATTTGTCATGCTGCTTCCCCATCTCTTCCCTTGAGACGTCTTGACAGGATAATCATCCAATTCGTGAAACTGCCCAAGTCCCTCTAAGTGCAGCAGTGCTTTTCTGAGGCAAGCAGCAGGGCGCAGGCAGCCCACCAGATGTGCAGGAACCAGCAAAAGGGCTGAAGCCTCTTCCCACAGGAAAACAGTCCAGATAACACCATTGTTACTGTTTATGTTTGCTTGTGCTTTTAAGGTGACGAGTGCATGTATCTGGAGATTACGGGAGGGCTTTTTGCATTTCAGTCTCACCTATTATGCAGGTTCACTGCCCAGCTGGCAGGGAGGGATGGGCACCTGTCAGGCAATTCATCTCCTCCTTTGGCAGGGTCAAATTCTTGTACACTGGAAAATTTCTGTGTAGTTACTCCTTGTTTTGCCTTTTCAATCAGGTAGCAAGAGAACACGTATCCTTAAGAAGCCTTACAGTCTTTTTTTTTTTTAATAAGACTCCTGAGTATGCTAAATCTTCATGAAAAATTAATGAGACTGAAAAGCTCTGCTTCCCACATAGTCTGCCAAGAAAAGTTTAGTTTTATTACCCTTTCCATTGACTCAGCTGAGCAGCCTTACCCTCACCCCGGGCAGCTAGCAGTGCTGTGGGTACAGGTGTTTGCGATGGGGTGCAAGCAGACACAAAGGGCTCAGCCATCCCCACCCAGTCTCCAGCTCCAGAAAGCTCTGGATGCAGTTTGCTGTATGTACAGTAGCAGTGTAAAATGCACAGACTAAAATCAGTTTGCTCGCCCCTATTTTGAAGAAAACAACATCTTACTATTGCAGCCTTATGAAGGTCAGAAAGAAGGTGTTGTTTATCGATGATCGTTTCTATCAAGCATTGGCTTGGGCCAGAGGGCAGGTGCTATGGAGCTAACCCTTTTGTGGCTACATGAACAGCCTTGCATAAAGAAGCATTTATGTACATGCTTGCTCAGGAGTCAGAGAACTATCTGCCTGCACTTTATTGCCATAAATTTTCATTCTTGAGTGTACAGTGCGAGATAAAGTCAAAGCACCCATTTCAGCTGGTGTAGCTTGTATCCATAACTGAGCTCCGACAGCATTCATTTAAAGGATCTGTTCAAACGAGCAAGGATTAGACAGGCAAGCAAAGCTAGTGGGGCTTCGCTGGTAGCTCAGACCCCACCCAATGCCTGAGATTTAAGGCTGAGATATGCAGAGCTAAGGGGATGCGACTGCCCCACTGGATCCCCCAGGCAGGTGCGGATGGCCTAGTGTGAAGATCCCGTGTCAGGCAGAAGTGGAACTCTTTGGGCTTTCAGAATGAATTTGTGTGTTCACAATGCTCAAGGATGTGCCTTGCTCGGGAGAATCTGAAGAGCTCAGATCTGTTGCCTTCAGTCTAACAAATGGCAGTGTGGTCAAAAATGTGGGGGTGGCTCTGTGCCCAGGATCATGGGCTTGTTGGCATTTCTAGAAAATTGCAATGATTATGGCTTCCAGCCTGGTTTGAGGCACCAGTTAAGGGAGCATATGGCACAGGGGGCAGAAGGAGAGGGCTGTGGGGCTTTATAGAAAAAAAAAACCCTTTGAACTGAAACCAGTTCTTGTCCAAAGCCTGGTGAAAAGAGGACTCCATCCAAAACATGCTGAGCACCACTAACAATACCTCACCACTTGCAGGTGCAGTTTCTCACCTTATTGCACCATAAAAAGCCCCCAGGGAGGCCAAGTTCGACCACCAGCACAGGGGACACGAACCACGAGAACGCCAGCCGGGCAGCACGGCTCTTTTAAACGCCAAAACGAGGGGCTTAGAACGAAAGGCACATGCCCCTCGATGAGGCTGGAAGGCAGTGCCAAGCCTCGGGAAAACCGAGCCTCGCCCTGTCACCCTCCACCCCCCCCCCCACCCCCAGCAGTAGACACCGCCGAGCGCTCACCACCGTCCCCCGCAGCTCCTCGCCGGTCTCCGCGCTCCTACCTGGGCGAGGCGGAGGCGCGGCCACGGCGCGTCCCCTCGGGCCGCGGCTCCCGGCGCGGCGAGGCCGGCCCGGCCTCCATGACCGGCGGCGGAGGCAGCGGGGCGCTGTCCGCAGCTCGCGGTGCTGAACGCTCCCGGCGAGGCGGCGGCGGCGGCTCCGCGCAGCGCTTGCGCGACCGCGGAGGCGGGCCCGGAGAGGCCGGCCAATGACCACGGGGCGCTGCCGGAGGAGGCAGAGGGTGGGTGGAGGGTGGGGGGAGGCTGGAGTAGAGGCTAGGTGGTTTCGGTGAGCCCCCAGGTGCTGTACGCTTGTTCGGGAGGAGACTGAGGCAGAAAGGTACAGGTAAGAACTCTGGGCAACGCAAGAATGTGGGGTTCTCTTTAAGATGGAGCAAAGCACCTCACCAAGCCCCAAACTCACTGTGTGCCTTCACTGAAAGACGTGCGGTAGAGCAGGCTATATGTTCAAATAGTGCATTCGTAGGGTGGCAGGTCCCTTGTCCCATGAAGAGTTGCACTGCTTTGGCCCAAGGTAGGAAAACTCCCAAGTAGCACTCTTAGACCTCATATCATAGGTGCAGGGCAGCAAGTTGAAGTGCAGAAGTTCGCTATCTGGATTTTAGCAGAATTAGGTTTGTTTAAATAGTTTGTAGCTTTGAAACAACTGAGTTGAAGGCTAGAAGAGCACGAGGAGGTCAGATCTGCTAACGCTGGTCATCAGTACTGTAGCCCCATGTGAATGCCCTTGACATTACTTGTGCTGGGAATGGCCTGAGCCTTTCTCATGGCTGTGCATATGGCCAGGGGAGAGGCAGCAACCTTCTCCCTTCTCATGACCCTACACATGGCCATGGGCTTGGCTGTGACCTTCTCCTTTCTCATGGCTGTGTCTATGACCTTCACAGGGGCAGTGACCTTTCTTATGAGGGTGGCATCCTTCTTGCTTCACATGATACAAAAAAAGCCGAAGCAAAAAGGGAGAGTATTAGACCAGAGAGTATCCTGTAATTCCCACTAATCCTCTAGCTGTTTGGAATAAGCCCTTCCTGCCTTAATGATTTAAATGCCCAAGTCAGTTTAAAGAACAAAAAGCTTTCTCTAATGCCACTATACTCTCTCCAACTGTAGGCTATCACCTCTTCAAACCCAGCAGGAGGGACTTCCAACAGCCAGGCTTCAAGTGTCCCAGTGAGATGAAACTCACTGGGGTGCTGCCCGCAGTGAGGGGAGCAGCCTGCCTCGCTGAGCCTCAGCCACAGAAATGCCTAGTAGGATCAGATACGTCGAGCAGCTAGAGAGTAGCTTGTATTATGTTGCTCAGCAGGAAAGACTGAAACCTGGTATCTGCTGAAAGGATTGGCTGGGATTAATGGGATGGCATGGATATGGTTGCTGTTTCCTTTTCTTTCTTCCTGATGCTAAATAATAATACTTACGGCAGCAATGATAATAATAAAGCCACGGGAGCTGAAAGGACGATGGGAATAGGCTGAATTGCAAACATCCCACTGCTTCTGACAGACAGTCACACCGTACAGCTTCTAGTTTGGCTCAGTGCAATGTGTGAACTTCCTGTCTGTGAAGTGGGGGTGATAACGCTTCCTCACTCCCACAGCTTGGCAGTATCCCTCCGTGGCCTGTGAAATATTCAGTGCCTGGATTTTTTTTTTTAAATTGCCCTTAAATGAGGACTACAGTAGGGCTCGTGCTCCCATGTAGAGGCTAAGCACTGTGCAAGGTGTCAGTGGGGCTGCTCACCTCTTTCTCAGGGCTGTTTTTACCCAGACAGAGCCAGAGCATTGCAATGATACAGTCACTTGTTGGAGCTGGATCTTTGCCATGGCGACTCACATCCAAGACCTGCCAGCATCACCTGGGTCCAGCTGGTCCCCAGTGGTGAGTGAGAGGGACACACAGAGAGAAGTTGCTGAAAACCCTATAGAAACTAAGAGAAAAATAGAAAAGAAAAAAAAAAAGCAGACAGGCAGTAGTGGGAATGCGTGGAAAAGGGGAAACGTGGTGAGCAGAGATCAAGGGAAAAGGAAAATATACAACAAGTGAATGGGATAAGGATGCACTGAGGGGCGATGCAAGAGGTGGCTGAGGCAGGTTTACAGAGCTGCTATGCTGCAAAACCACTTTGTCATCCGTGACAGCAATTTTCTGCTGCTGACCCTGAGAAACTTAGGGGATCCATCAACTACTCTGCATTTCACGAAGAGCATCCAAGAGCAGAAAGCCTCCTGTGTGTGGGCTTGAGCTCCCCAGGCAAAATCAGTATTTGTGACAAATGAAGACAGATTTCTTACCTCTCCTGACTAACCTGTGAAAGAGATGAGAGGAACTTTCTGCTAAAGCTTTGGTACGTTTTTTAATTGAAGCATCTTTTTCCTTCATTTGATAAGGCTTATTGCTTCTCCTGACTCCCTTGCTGACCATTCAGTTGCATTTCTTTAACAAATAAAAAGAAAAATATTGTCCTTCCGACTCTCCTCTGTAGGAGAGAAGTCTGAGTTGGAAGTGCACGCTACATGGCACTTGATGTGTGTGGAAAGGCCCCACAGCTTGGAAATTCCTCCCTCTCCCACCAGTGTCTGTAAAAAGGCTCCTTTAATCCTTAGGAGTGCAAGCTGGGCATAGCATTGGAGAAGCCTAGGAAGGCAGAAGTCAGTGGGCTGGAGATGTGGCTGAGAGCATTTCCAAATGGATTTGCTTTATAGTCACAATTCAGCACGCATCATTTCCCAGCACCCTGTGTGAGCACAGTTCATTTTCCTTCGCTGTAAATCAACATTTCCATGGGAGAATTTAGCTTGGTTTGTGCTACCCTGACTCCTCTTTGCAGAGCATTGTACACACCGGTGGCAGTTGGCTTGGCAAGACCCACACAGCACCCAGGCTACAGCGTACTGGAGCATGGTGATCCAAGGCTCAGACTTGTGCCCTTTCTTGACTGATCACTAGCATCTGGCTTAGCATATTTTTGCTCAGATCACTTTGGTTCATCTCCACTGGTGCGGCCACGAGCCATTCCAACTGTTCTCTCCTTTCTGCTTTTGCTCCCTTTTACAGGGATGAAGTTGCAGCATGTTGCTGAGGCTTGGCCATTGCCTTTGGCGTATTTCTCCTGCTTGCTGCCCCAATAGATGCTTTTAGGTCTGGCTCCTTTAGAGCTACAGGTCATTTTGTAGTTCTGAATTCTGTTTGTTAAAGAGCTATGGAGTCTTTCTGACATCCTTGGGTTGGCACAGTGAAACAAAATGATACATGCCAACATCTCTGGAAGTACCTGTGCTCTTCTTCCCATGGCTGACAGTCATTTCTAGTCCCTGTCAGCCATTTAGCTTCCTCAAACAGAGGAGCAGAAAGAAAATCACAGAATCATAGAATCCTTAGGGTTGGAAGGGACCTCTGAAAGACATCTAGTTCAGCTCCCCTGCAATGCACAGGGACTCCACAGCTAGATTAGGTTGCCCAGGGTAAAGATCAGGTTGCAAAAGAGTCCTGACTGGTATGGGAAATAAAGCTCTTGCTCAAAAACAAACAGACAAACAAAAAACAACTGAAGAGTCCCTTACCTGAATCCATAATATGGGAGGTTGCTGGCAAAGGAAAACAGATAGCAAAGAAGGTGAAAAATGAAGCTGCTTTTCTTGCAGTCAAAGACATCACTTTCTCAGCCCCCAGTGTTACGAGTGTATGTGACTAACATTAAACGCTCTCTACCAGGGCAGCTGCTGCACTTGAAGGCTCCTGTTCTCAAAAATGTCACTGAGCATGAGCACGTGGGTGGACTTTAAGACCAGAGGGAGCTGTGATGCTCACGGATCTCCCTACAACACAGACCACTCTATTTCCATCAGCTGCTGTGGCAGAAAACTTGGGAGCTGCTGCAGTGCCCATTGGTCACAACAATTCTGCTGCACAGCAAGAAGTGCTCTTTGTGTATCCAATCCTCTTTGAGCCCTGGGTCTTCAAAAATTGCCATTTCTTTGGCTTGGTGCACCCTTTGAGCACCAGGGGCAGGAAAAAAAAGGTGAGCTGGAAATATTATCTGCACCTTCAGTTAGGGCAAACCCTGAGGGCCTTTATTCCCTGACTGCAGTGATCCACAACAAGCAGCACGAGTTTGTACACAGCTGAGGCATTTCACCAGCCGGCGCAGCCATGTTATGCAGCAATGCTTCAGAACAAGCCTGTGCCTTTCTGGCCAGACACCCACGTTCTGCTGCTTCCCTGCTCTGCTGTATGTGTGTTGCTTTGCTCTGTGCCAGCGCAGAGGAAGAAACAGCAAGTCCTGCGGTCCTACTGGCGGCTGATGCAAACAGCCTGCTGCAAATGCAGCTCTGTTCACACCATGCCATTTACATCCAAGGAGGAGGCTGGCTTCTCTTAGACCTTTACCTGGACCTGCTGCTGGGAGCAGGCAGCTGTAGTGGTCAAAATCCTGGATGCTAGGAGTCCCGTTCCTCAAAATCTGCTTGGCTCTTGTCCTGGCACTGCAGCAACCAAGGAGCTGCTTGTGCCCATCAGCCAGAAGCTGTTGTTGGCCCCGCTGCCCGTTACCTCTAGATACTGCCAGAATGATAGAAAGATCTTGTGCCCCGGTAGGGGTAACTTGTGCTGATCCCAAGAAGATTTCCTCCCTTTAAGGAAAAAATACAGTACTGAACAGGAAGAATTACCAAACAGGTATCCTAAACTGTTTTATAGACATAAATGATGCCCATAAACCCATTCCTTCCGTCTGAAAACTTCTAACCACTGAACATCCGTACATAGGAATATTTTATTCCACAGTGCCTGGTCAGCACGATGGATACACAGTGGTCCAGATCCATACCTTTGGATGGTGAAGCATCCCTGCCTCTCAGTGCAGGCGGTGATACCCCGGGTCTCAGAAAAACCACATTCCGACCCGACTGCTTGCAGTGGTGACCCCACTACAGTGCCAAGGACTGTGCTTTTTTCCAGCAAAATCACTCACATTGTGAGTTTTATGGACAGCTGGGCTCTTGGAGTCACCATGGTCACGTCAAGGCTGGAGATCACAGCGCAGCCTACAGCTGCTCTACAGCTGCACTCGCTGCTTCACTTTGCAGCAGGCTGCCAATTTGTAAGCAGTGTGCACTGTCTTGCAGATCTGCAGCCAGCTACATTGGAACTCAGGTCTGCCTGTGCTCACTGTAGCAATAAAATAGCAAGGGTATTTTTGCTCCTCCAAGCCAACAGCTGCGTGCCAGTCCCTTCCTATGCTGGAAGGTTTCCATGAGTACAGCAGCAGTGGTCCTGAGCTTTTCTGCTTCATAAACCTCTTGTTGCCTCAGCCCGTGAAATTGCTTCCTTCGCCAGAGCACAAGTCTTTGTGGGGGCTGGTGCTGTGTTAGCAAATTGAGCCCCATTCACCTTCACTGTACGGAGCTTATTTTACAGGTGAATTTATCTACCCCCTTACTGCAACTTCGAGAAGGTTTAATTTAGTATAGAAATGTGCTTTAGTCACAGGTTGAATGCCAAGACCTGAGTCAGACCTGTCTATCCAAAGAGATGCTTACTTGTAGACTGACACACCAAAAACATCATCTCTGAGGCTGAAAGAGAAAGGTCTGGATGCACGTTTTGTCTCCTGTACAGAACTGGTCTGATTTCCTGCGCCAGTAGCATGGCACAAGCAATGCCACTCAAAAGGACACGTATCTCTGCACACATTCACACTCAGTGGAGCCTGTCACGTTCCTCTATGTGACTCCATTTACACGTGTCAGGTAAAATAGTCCATGACTGCCTTTTTGTTGTTTGGAGGTGCAGTTCTAAGAAGTATAACTGCCAGGGGAGAGCTAAAGCAAGCTAGAGGCAGAAACCAGCAGGTTCTATGGAGTTTTGCTTTTCATTTTAAAAGGGATTTGTATTCAAAGCCATCTGTTGATTACTCTGTCCTGAGATGGGCTTGGAGGAGCTGTCACCTTCCAAAGTTTGTTCAAAGTTGTCTGCTTTGATAGGAAGCATCCTCTGCAACCAGTGCTTGCATCAGCACGAGGCACGGGATTTCAAGGGGACTAAGGAATCAGGCTCACAGGACCTGCTATTATTTCTGCCCATCATCACAGGCATACAGCAGTTAAGGGGCAGAATGCCCATGGAGACCTATTTCACCATTGTCTTGGCACGGAAAATCTCACTGTAGAAATATTGTACCATTTTCTGCAGTGCCATGTGCTGGGCCCACAGCCATGTTTGCTCTGAAGCAGCCCATATGTTCTCACCGTTTCCCAGTGTGACTGACAGCGAGCCAGTTCTCTCAGAACATCCTGAGATATGCAAGACTTCATTTTTTTGCAGGTAAATACGGTCCTTATGAAAGTCTGGGACAAGTTCTCAGCTTGGGGAAGGTCAGAGAAGATGCTAGGGTATACCAGCTCCTATCTTGTCTAACTGTGTCTGCTGTAACGTGTCCTTTAGCTTCAGAAAGGTTTGAAAGTCACAACTGGCTTTTAGCAGAACGGAGGATCTTGCAAACAACCTTCACAGCGTGGCCTTAACAGGACGAGGCTGAATTCGTGTACAAAATCCAACACTTCAAAAGCAGCCAGCCCCTTCCCAGGCTCCTGAGATTCACATGTGAGACCCACATTTCAAGCCTGGTTCTGCAAAAGAGGCTGAGCCCAAATGTTTCACAGCGCGTTAGAGCCTAGCACCAAGATACCCATATCTCTAGAGTATCGGTGATTGCTTTCAGGTTTCTTTGTGCTTACAAAAGCAGGAAGAGAAGGGAAAAAGAAGATCTGGCATTAAGGATGCAGCGAATGGAGGAAGCTCCTTCTTTTCAAAGCCCTGAGAATAAATCAAGATGTGTTGCCACTTATCTGAAAAGGGTTGAGTCCTGGGGGAAAGCCCTGGCATGGTGTTCATCACCCCTCTCTACATCCTGTGCACATCCTAGAAACGGGAATTTTGCCTGGGTTCTGTCCTTCAGGATTCATAGCACATACACAGCCTGCTGAGCGTGAGAGGATGCTGTACACGGATATGTGACCCACATTGTTAACACAGTCTTTGATTCTTTCAGCTCCAAGAGAAAAGCAGCAGGCTAGATGCAGACCTGATAGAGACCATGAAGGAGAACATGAGGAGCCTACCATTTCTGAAGTAACCCCAGCACAGCCAGGATACATAAACTCTCAAGGGAGAGGTGCTCCTCTGTTGTTAAGAAGATGTGGGAGGAAGGAGGACATGGTTGACGCTCACCCTGTACCATCCATCCTGACAGAGAAAGGAACAAGTCACACGTTTTCTGCTACATCTGTTGAATCTCTGCACAACTTCCTTTTCTCATACCGTCTTTGCTCATGGCCCATTGCAGGTAAATTGTTCCTTAAAATGGATTGATCGCAGTTCAGCGAGCCTCAGACATTACATCTTCATTCCAGAAGTACAGGTTGAAGAGGCACACTGAGAGGCACCGTTTTTCTGCCAGTGCCTCGGATCTGTACAGTGAGGCAGCTTGGAACAAAAGAAGGATTTTGATTGCTGCTGAGGAGCATGCAGGTAGGAGGCAAGCACGGTTCTGTTATCTGTAGGTCTGGACAATTTGTGTTGAAAAATAAGAAGGGACAGGTCCAAGATTTTAGAATAATGGCTTTCTAAAAGATCTTATCAAATACTGTCCTGTGGTAACGGTGTGATGTGCCCTTGGAGACTTATGTCTTCTGCTTTACATTCAAAATATTTCCACAGAGCTGCCTCTAAATCCCATGGAATGCTGCTCCCCAGCACGCACATCTCTGGCATCTCCCTCCTGGCCTGGAGGCCCCTTCTGCCCGGAGCTCCCCTGCTTTGTTAGCGCAGGATGTAAAGAGTGCCTCTGGTTCCTGTGGTTTTGTGGCTGATATGACACGTGTTATCTCTGCTCAGCAAACACAGCCAAGGTATCAGTTACCAGGAGACTCTCAGCCTTTCTAATCTAATTGTTCAATAAGGAAAGTTTGGCTGAGAGCTCCAGAGAGACAGCTTTAACTGTCTGCCCTCCTGCTCCAGCCATGTAAAGAGAAGACCGTGTTGCTCTTTCTATTGTGGCAAGGCTTATTTAAGGGCTTCCTGCTCTCCTCTTCTTCATCTAAGTTGGTTAAAACAGTGCTAACAGGTTTATGGGCAAAGGAAAGTCTCAGCTTGTAAGACTCTGTCCATACCATAGAAGAGAAAATCAGATGAATCAGCGAATCAAACCAGTGGTTATCAGCTAGAAAGTTTTAATATGGGAATAGCTTTTAAATTTACAACCCTATTTTATGTCACTCTTTCTCTTGATTCATCTAAGCTTTGTTGCAATGCCTGCAAAATATGAATATTCTAGTCTTGCCAAGGATGCGTTTAAATTCCACTGATGGGTGACTTTATGCTGTGAGTCTGTAGGAAAAGCCTTTTTCTCCCAGAGCTGATGTTTGTAGACCACAACATGCTCAACCCAGCAGTGGTGGCACCTCCTTGGCTCTCCCGGCACGCTCCTATTATCCTACAGCCAGTGACCCACCAGTTGCCCCAGCACAGAGGCATCAAGCAATAAATCTAGCTTTTTCCTCATGCTTTTTAAGCTCTTATGCTGCGCTCATGTGTAATCCTAACTTCGTGCATCATCCCAACCATCCAACCCCCCTACTTGATGATAGCGTGGGATGTTCATCTCTGCCAACTCTACCTCCCTTCCTCTCATTGCTGGATTTGAGGATTGGAGGGCTAATGTTAAACCTTCAGCCCCTGCCTCAACTCATGCCTAGATCACAGTGGGCTCACAATGAGTTACTGGCCCTTTGCCTCTACTGGGTCTGCTTTTCGGTGGCTTTCTGTATGATTCTGATCCTCAAGCCAAATCCTAGCTGTAATCCCAGCCTTCACATTCCCCTTCTGATCTGCTGGCACACCCTCCCTCTTCTTGCTCTGGGAACCCCGTGGACCTTGCTGTAACTCCTGACAAACTGCCCTCTTCAGTCCCTGTGGCCAGTGCACAGCCTTAACATTACCTTCGTGTATTGGTTAGTGCTGGCAGCCTTGGATCTCCCCAGAGAGGACTTTAATTTAGGATGACTCTTACTTTTTATGTAGGATTAAAATTTGCAATTTTTCAGGTAGTTAGGGGCAAACTTCTGCCTGGCTCTGGGTCAATGAGGGCTGTGCTGGCTGGGGCAAAGGAAATCTAGTGCAGCAGGGATGGTTTCCCTAAAACCAGTTTGATGGCTCTGGCAGGTTTCTGGACTGTTGTGAAGGTGATGATCAAAGCTGCAGATGGGAATAGGACCAGATATAATGACAGACAGAAGAGCTACTCTCTAACACATCCTTCATCTTGTCAGTGTAAATCATTCTGTATTCAGTTATGAACTTGCCCATTTGACTTCACAATAACAACTGTAATGCTGTTCAAACCACAAATACTAGCTTTATTGCTGGTTCTCACAGGATTCCAGCTATTCTGGCTTCTGCACAGTCCCCGATGTTGGGAGGAAGACTCAAGCTAGCAGGACTGTCTGCAAACTGCTGATCCCTGCCCATGCCAGTCTCATACCCACAGGATCTATAGGACCCAGCAGGAACTATTCTGTCCCTATGACACCAAGTGCCAGTGATTTGGTCTTATTCAGGGAACCACCCGTTGACATTTTGGAGAGGAAATCGATGGAGTTTAATAGACTTCTTCTCAAGGGACTGCAGTTTTTTCTTTTTACAAACCCAACTCTAAGCCTCTTTGTTTTAACCCCTCCTAATAATACTATGTGCTTAGACTGTGATGACATCCCTGCTGTCATGCTCTGGGGACTGCATCAGAGGGATCACCAGCTGGCCAGACTCCCGGATGAGTTTCACCTTGCTCAAGAGCTCACACAGGGACCAGAAATAGATGTTCAGAGAAAAGTAAGAGCAGGGTGAGCGCATATGATGGTTCCCCAAGTAATACGCATGGGATTCTGCGAACGTGGCTTGTTGTGTCCAGTTGGGAAACCTCTAAAGAGCTGTTGTCCAAATATTTGTGTCGTCTCCTTTTGGACTTGGGTAAACCTTTTGCCTCCACGTGTCCCTTAGCAGTGTGTTCTGCGGATGTGAAAGAAAGCTTTTGTTACTTTGGATTTGGCTCCTGTTACTTTCATCTGATGGTCCAGGGGTCTTAGTGTACCTCCACCCTTTCTTTTCACCCAAGGAGAGTACTGTTGAACTGGTTCTTTAATATTTGTCACCTTGTCTCCTCTTTTCATCTCCTCCCTTCTGAAGTCATCTCTGCTCTGCACCTTCTCCTTCTGCAAGTCCATCTCCCCACTTAGCCCAAACTGAACCCACAGAGCATCAGCACGGTGTGATGCCACTGGAGTCCATGAACAATCTTCTGTCCAGTTTAAATCCTGAAGCCAAAGCTGGTCTCTAGAGTTTGCTTTTCAGTTCTGCTGGCAAAGCGAAGTGAGTTGGATTGTTAGGTTTTAATTGAGTTTGGTTGGGATGAGAGGCCTGGAAAACAGCCACAGAGTTTGCTAATTCTTTCCTCCTGCGTTAGTCTGGAAGTGAGTTATGTTGCTTCTGGTGTAGCCCCAAAGCAGCCCTGTGTCAAATAAGTTGGACCCTGTAAAGTTCACAAAGCACACGTGACCCTATTATGAGCCCGTTGGCTCTTGGATTTCTCGTTTGCACCTTGCACACTACAAGTTATAGGCCACTGAATTGCCCATGTCCTCCTAGCTCTGGGCTGAAACCATGTGCTGAAAAGGAGAAACACCCTTGACCCCTGCTGATGACAGCCTGCACCCAGGGAGACCTGGTTGCTGTCTGCGGTTCTCTGGTTCTGCTTTCCACAAGGACTGCATTTTCATAAAAGATGAAAAGAACCTGTTTGACAGGCTGTTCCAGCCACTTGTCACATCTTGGCATCCTTCCCAAGCCTGGCCTGTGTGTCCTACATCTGAAAGCTGGGGATGCAAATGGGGTCAGCAGACCTGCATTTGGTCCTGCTCTGCATGTCTGGAAGTGGGAAGAGGGAAGAGTCCAGATCCTTTGCTTGTTTTGCTTACGTTTACTTCAGGGACTTTACAGCAAAATTACAAGTTTTCCAAGAGTGGGAGATGTCAAGTCAGTTAAGAGAGCACGAATCATTCATGGTGGCATTGAACACTGGTAGGCTCAGAACTTACCCACAGGATGTGAGGCAGCAGCCTGCAGGCTGGGATGACGTGCAGGGAGGGGAAAAAGAGGGGAAAAAATTGTCTTTCAGTCGGAACAGAGCTGCTGTGCACATTCTGAGAGGTTTCTCTGTTATGACTGGTAGCACTATATGTGAAAGCAATTGCTTTTCTATCCTTTAACTATCTTTGGTAGTTTTCAATTTCTCTGTATATTGATACGTTTCAAGATTAATGTCTCAGCAGTCCTTTGATCCCCATGAGTCTCTCCAACTAAAGCCCATTTAAAATTTCTGGCTTATACCTCCTCCCAGTCTAGGGAATATGCTGACCTTTCATCTGGCTGGCTTGAGGAACAGCCTAACTCCTTTTTATCCTGCAGTTGCAGCTGGCCAGAGCAAGTAGTGAGCAAGGGAGGCAAAGGGGGAGTTTGCTTATTGCAAGGAAGTTTGCTCTGTGGTTGGTACGAAAGGTGCCTCCAGGCTGTCAGCAACCTCTCCTTTGATAATCTGCATGTTCCTATTCCTCCCTGCATCCAACAGGACTGGAAAAGTGTTGCTGATTCCACTCAGGAGCCTCGGGCAGCATGATCTGAGGGTTCTCTGGTGCATGTGGCAGCACACTGGAGTGCTTCTGAAACTGAGAGATGAGGCTTATCTGCTGTCCCAATACATGGTATACAAGCAGCCTCCCAGAGAAGGCAGATGAAACTCCTTCTTACAGTGAGTGGGCTTTTTGCAGCTGGCTCCCAGCTTCTCCCAGCGGTTACCGAGTGCCATCTGTTGACTAAATAGTGGTCATGCAAAAAATGGAAGGGAGCCAAGGTGAAGATGGGCACGGTGCACTTGGGAACAGCGTCAGCATGGGTCTGAGTGACTTTGGAGGATTTTCACAGAGCGCAAAAGAAACAGAAGAGTGGGGGTTTCAAGGCAAGGTGGTTTCAATTGCTGGAAGGGCTGATGCTTCTTGTGATAGTCATCCTTGGGTTAAGAGAGGGATCAGATTCTTTCTTTCAAACTCTGTGTAAGGCGGAGAGATGGAGAAGAGACGAACAGCCTTACTGTCAAACGTGGAGCAAAGCAGTCTGCAATCTGCTAAATGCTGTCCTGGAGCTGAGAGATTGTAGGCTGCTGTCAGAGATTTATTTATTTAATTTATTTATTTAGTGCTGAAGCAGGTTCGGGAGAGGCTTTGCAGCACTCAGCTAAGAGCAATGGATTATTATTTCATAGCTGCCGGCACAAAATGGACTGCTCATTCCCCTGATCTCCTTATTTTGCCCCAGAAAATCTCTGGCAAATCTTTGGCCTGAGTAGAGACCACGGCTTCTGTGAGGGCAGCTGGTGGCTAAACTTAAGGTCAGACAATCCAGCCCCTCGCTTTCTCTTGATTCCTTCAGCTTCCAGGGTTTTCTGAAAGCAAACCTCTGTCCATCGCAGGGCCTTCTCTCTCAGAGGGTTCTGACAGTTAGCAAAAGCTGATACATCTCCTTTCCATAAAGTGGAAACCACAGAGGCAATCTGGAGCGTCCATGCTGGGTGCTCCCTGTGGCTTCTGTCTGAGTAGGCTTTAGAGATGGAACAAGCCAGTCCACAGCAGCCAGACTACAATAAGAACAACTCAGAAAGAGGTCATCCTGCTTATTAAAGGCCTTCTGGTGATTTTAGAAGAATGAAGGGATTACCTTGGGGGTGGTGGACAAATTTCTGCATGAGTAATTAGCCTGTTTCCTCCAAACATCCTTACTGTCACACATGGGTTTAATACACATTCACTCTCTGAAGTACACCATCAAGTGCAGGGAAATAGCTGCCACTGACTGCCTGAGAGAGTATCTATGTACTTCAGCCACCAAGGCGGGTGTGCTCATGTGAACAGGTTTCAGAGTGTCCCGAGGTCCTGTAAGGCCACCGAAATGTCCTGGACCCATCACACCCCTCTCACTGTAACTGAAGACTGGGGGCTATCTGTGGTTCCTCTCCTTCCCGGTGTATTTTGATTTTCCCCAGGGTCAGGGTGGTGGTTCTGGAGGATCACCCTTACCCTGTTGTAGGCATGGATCCCATAGGAAGGCATCGCTGGTTCCAGGAATGACACACATGTAAGAACAAAGCAGGGTTTTTGGCAGTATGGAGCAAGACCTGAAGCTGAGTATGGCTCTGGTGTAATTGCAGCTCCTTCTGGCCTTAACACCATGTATAAACAAACGTATGTGCATGCATAAAACCCCATAAATCTCAGCATATTTATAGGATTTGTCTTTGTACATCCTGTGAGAGTCCCAAGAGCACCAACAGGTCCCCAAACCAGCCTGTTCTGCCCCACTGCTGAAGCTGCAGATTCTGCTCCTTTGACTGGTCCCTTTTGCCCCTAGGTTTCCGTGTCCACAGCTTTAACAGAATCCTCATCCTCTTATCTGTCTCAGATGATGATGCAGAAGTAGATGCCTGTCAGTTTTGTCACTCAGACTGGGTGAGGGACAGCTGAGAAATGTCAGCTGTTTCTGCTGAGGACAGCAGAGTAGCTGACGCTGCCCTGGGGGAAACTGCAGCTCTGCACACATTAGCAAAGGGAATTGTATTTTGGGGCCTGCTCAAACCACCACTGCTTGCGACTGGAAGAGCTTGGCCACACCATCAATAACAGCAAGCATCTGGTGTGATGTGGCCATGAGATCTGTAGAAACTGCTTGTGATGTGAGCACTTACTTAGCTCAAACTTCGACAGCTTGGCCATGATGAGCACCCCCAGCTACTGTGATCCGCCCCAGTGCTTAAGGCATTTACCCTGTGCTCTGCAAACAACCTACCCTCAGTATTTGGGATAACTGTGTGAATCTCTGTGTTCACATGGACCCGCATTGTGGTGGTGCTTGTGGATTCCTTGAGCTTGGAAACGCTGCTACCCTACAAATAAGGCTATGGCACCAACACTGGATAAAATGTTTCCATGAGCCATTTTCATGAGTAGAAACATTTTCCTTAAGATGTTTCTGCTCCCTGACAGCCCAGCAGCGTCTGCCAGAGATGACCCCCTTCCCTCTGGCCCCCAGCCCATCAAGAAAACCACCCATCAAGGCCACCGCTCTGCTGTCACAAGGACCCACACCCACTTGGAAACCCAAGGCAGCATCAGCCTCCCAGCTCCCTCTGTCTCATGTGGGTTCCAAGGGCAAGGAAAGGCTCTGCATGGCCCCATACCTGCACATAACCATTACAAACCTTTTGCTGATCGCCTGGGCTGTAGCAATGCTCTTGTGCCTTTCTCTGAAGTTTCTACCCACAGGAATGTCTTCATTTCTTTCCTCAAGCCCGATTCCAGGGGCACTGCCTGGGAAATGCTTTAAATTTCCTTTCATCATTGTAGTAGCTACTAATTAATATGGGTCAGTCTTTCCCTCTGAGCTCTTTTGCTAAGCCATGCTTCCTCGTCCTTTACTCCTTTAGTAGTCCTGATATCCAGTGTTTAAAGCTAAGTGCAGAAGAGGGGCCAGATTCAAAGTCATTCAGAGTCTTTTGAGGGCTTCCCTTGGACCTTGCTGGATTTGGGGTTGAGCTTTCTGGATTTTGTGAGTGGCTGACCTATTTAGTTGTGTTAGAGGGGTTATGTACCAGCGGTGGGCCCGTTGCTTCTTCACGCTACAATATGAAAACAGAACCGTTATTGAGTTTGGGGTGGGTGGCAGTCCTCGAGCAACAGAATATTCCCCTATGTTCTTCCAACTCCCATTCACCTCTTTTCTGGATCTCGTAGGTTAAAGAAGAAGTCTCAGTTCAGCATAGAGGAAGGACGCAGCACATGGCCAGGAGGTGCTCTGAGATAAGGATTAGAGTGCAGCACCCCAAGGCGCAGCAGCTGAATGCTTTTTTTTTTCAGCTCTTTTTTCAGCTTTTCCAGAAAGCCTCTCTGTGACTCTTCTGGGGTCCTTTTGGCTGCTTTCAGTTGAGGGCTTTCCGAGGGTCCCTCTTCCCTTGACCATGTGCTTTATGCCAACCACGGTGCTGGCTGACAATGTCCACCCCACGGCGTCGCTTCTTCTCTGTCCCCGAATGAAAGTCTCATTTTATAAGTAGAGAAATAATTCCCAGAGAAGACTGGAAATAAAAAGGCAAATCTGGCACTTGTTTTCCCATAAAGATTCGTGCATGTACTCGCAGTGACAAGGTATTCAGGAGCGCAGATATTTCCCCAGTTCCCTGCCAGGCGTGCAACTGGCCATGCATAGCAAATAACACGACCCCATGAATGGCCACAATGCGAAGTCAAGCTGTTTGCCTGATCCATTTTTCATTGTTTGCCAAGCATTCCCCACTTTGAACGAGGGCTTGTGGCATCAGGAAGTTAAAAGGAGTCAGGAGGGGGGGGGGGGGGGGGGAAGGGGGAGTGTTTCTTTTAAAAAGAGAGTGAGATTGGAGAGGAGGACACAGGCACTCAAAACCCTGTCTGTGCTTGGTATATTAGGCAGCCAGCGCTCTTGGCTGGGAGCCCAGACGAGGCTTTTGTAATCAAAACATGATCTTGTATGCTGTGCAACCAGTGCTGAGAAAGGCCGTCTGATGGCTCTCCTCTTTTAGCTCTGCGCTGGAATCCGCCGGGCTTTGCTGCCGATGTCTGACATGCACCGAGCGGTGAGTGCCGCCTTTGTGGGTCCCAGGAGGGCACGGGGCGGTGGGGTCCGTACCCAAAGAGGCCCTGAAACGACTTGCACTTGGGGTGGCCTTTCGCTGGTTGGGGCTTTGTTATTTTTATTCCTCGCCCGCCTGCCAGCAGGCACCGGGAGCAAACAAACACTGCTGCGTCATGGGGGGGGTTGCCAGGGGGTGGATGTGGGGTGCCGGGGTTTGTGCGGCGATCTCCAGGGCAGGTTGCGGTGGCTGCTTTGGGACAGTGTACCTCCTGGGTGGGTGGGAGGTGGGTATAAATAACAGAGACCCACGGAGCTCTGGATGTTGCCTATCCTGGCGAGGGTTGCAGCTGTCAAGCCAGAGGATATATCTTGAAAAGAGCAGATGCGTTTGCTTATGCAGAAGAGTGTTAGTTAAGGTCCCTGCTCTTCTTTTCTCCTCCCTCCCCCCCCCCCCCCCCCCCCCCACCTTCTGTCTCTCTCTTTCCCACTCTTGCTGCCTCCGAGGTCTCTCGCTGCAGAAGCAGACAGCTGTAGGAGCTCGCAGGAAAATCCTGCACGCAGCGCCAGCCTTGGGTGAGGCATCCCTCCAGCCCCTGGGGAGCTGTGCAGCATGTCTGTGTGCCACCGGGGGCGTGGGGGCATGGCAGAGCGAGGTGTCAGCATTTAGTGGAAGCACCAAGGCGCTCGCTTCCCATTTCTCATCTCGTGCCATCTTATTTGTGATAGAGGGAGGCCTCTCCTTCCCTTCGCCTGGCTCTCTTGGGGGCACTGGGCTTTCTGATTCAAAGCCATGGCACGTCCGTTCTGCCAAAGCCATTTATAACTCTCCCATCTCTAACATACGGGCACCTCACTTCCCCGGAAGAGCTTCATTCTGGGGAGGGCGTGCTGCAGCCACTTGTCACCCCAAGCACCAGCTTCAGCAGGGGCTGGGGTGACAGCTTGGTTCCAGAAGCAAAGAAGAGGGCATGTCCTGACTATCGGCTGGCTCACAGCAGCTGCTGAGCTAACGCTGACTTGGCTGAACAGTACAATGGATGAGCCCCGGCCATCTTTTGCTTGTTAAAAGAGAAGAGAACAAATACAATCTCTACTGGAATTTTTAAATTCTTCCTGAGCAGGCAGCAGTGTCAGTCCTTGTTCAAAGCAATGTGAGGATGAAAGGGGTGTGTTTGAGGGCATGCACTACTTTGATCCCACCCTCAAGCAGCCAACACCCCAGCATTCAGCAAACACCGAACCTGCCAATTTAGAGCTCACAGAATGGCTTCTGTTCTGGTAAACACAGGAATTCAGCTTTAATCAGGCTTGCAAAATGGCCATGAAAGTGTATCCACCCACATGTACAATCTACTTGTCTGTCACGTACCTGAATGATAGATGGCAATAGGAAAGCGCATTTCGTTCTCCCTCAGACCTCGACAAAATCCCGTTGTCCAGCAGAAGAATGTGTGGGTGAATGTGTGGTTTAAATGCCCCTATTGTTCCACCTGAACACGAATGTGTTCCCGTGTCCTGGCAGGACAGTCTTCACGAGGGCTGTGAAATCAGCACTGATTAAATACCATCGTGGTGATACGATTGAAGGTGTACTTGTGCAGACTGGTTTTCCTGCCTTTCCCCTCTCTGGTTTGTGACAACACCCGCATCCATCCCACCCCCTTCTCTTGTGATGGTATCACACTTTCAACTTTTAGTCCCTCTCTCCAAAGAATGCTATGCAGGGAGATTTCTGCCCCTATCTGTGGCCCTATTCTTTGCAGTGATGGTCAAGTTCAAGCACAAGCCTTGCTCCATCAGAGCTGAAATGGCATTAGCTCTGTTCTTTCTCATGTAAAGCCCTTGAAAGGAATACCTGGCATTGCTGGGATGCGTGGTGATTCAGCAGCTGGATCCCTTCCTTTGAAAACGAGTGTTGGCCATGAACAACAGCAGATGATTTGCAGTCCTGGTTCCCAGGAGCCCCACAACATTTTTGGAAGAGCAGTGATGCTCTGGCTAAATTCCCACGTGCTACCTACCATTATTTTCTGCATTAGCATGGGCCACCAGGAGCCCAGTTTGCTGCTTCTGCACCAGCACAGGACAAAACCACAACGTATCCATTACCAAAGGGCCAGCAGATCAAATGTGCCCTCATTCTCACCTGGCGTCCCGTCTCCCAAGCAGCCAAAAGCTTTATAACATAATAACGTTAACATTCCTGCAGCTCAGCTAAAATCCTGCTTTCTCAAATGGTCGTAGGATATTCCCATGCATTTCTCATTTTGGTGAAATGCTAATAACTCCACTACATGAGAAAGATGAAATTGAGCTTCTGGTTCACGGTGCCTAACTTCTGTCTTGTTTCATGTGCAGGCACGCTGCAAACACACACATCTTCAGGAGGTTGGAGCCTGTGTAAAGCATCGGATAAAGGGCATGAACAGCTGGCAACATAGAGCAGAGTCAGAGGCTTTCCTTCCCCTGGGCTATTGCTTTGTGGTTTTACTCTTAGTCTTCAAGCCTTGGGCTTCTCACTTTGTTTTCTCTCGGTTGAGGAAGAGCTTTGTTTGACAGCACCTTCTTCGGACCTCCAGTGCTCCAGTTTTTCCTCTGGTGACCTAATTAGGATCAGGCAAAAGGTAGCAATGCAGGAGAGGCCCTCTCTTCCCAGGGAATTAGCCTTGCAAATCCACTGGTGGGCTTGAAGTGAGACCCAGGGCAGACTGGCTGACATCACAGACAGGAAGGCACCAGGGCACGGCAAGGGTCAGACCCAGATCCTGTGACCCAGCAGCCGTGACTGGACCCTGACGTATCCTTCCCTGAAGGAGGCTGCACCTGCCATGTTGTGATTAATGAAGGAAAAACCTCTCCTGTCTGTACAGAAAGTTCTTCCCAGCCTTTGCTCTTCTGGATTTCAGCACTGGGGCTGATAAGATTACTGGGGAAGATGGTTTTGATTCAAGAAACGTCAATCAATTCTATTTGTGATTAAGCATCTATTAAATGTCTGATTCTGGTTTCTGAGTCTGGGGCCCAGCTTTCTCCCAGCAGGTCCCTCTCAGTGCCCCTGGGGACTAACTGGGAGCCAAGGTGCTCCAGGGCAGGCTCTGATGCCAGTCCTGGGTGATCCAGACTAGGGATGGGACCAGGACTGTGGTTTGGGCAGCGCTGGAGCTGCAAAGAGGCAGTGCTGGTGCAGATGGGTTGTGCCTGGTCTCCAGCCAATTCATCAGTGAGTGAGTGGGCAGACTGATGCCATGTACCCAGAGGATACAGGCATGCACAAACCTCTTCATCATGAGATCCACCTCTAGTTGTAGTGTGATGGATGATGGTTTTGTTACATTTGCTTCTCGAGTCCTCCGAACGTTCCCTGTGCTTTGGGCAATATGCATCACACTCAGCAGCTCCATTGCTAAGCCGTGCTCCCACAGCAGATTTTCTTCATGGGGCAGGCTGCGGGTAGCCTGCTGGCTAGAACTGTAACAGCAGCAAAATAGATGCATGCAGTGCCTTGCCCATAAACCAAGAGTTTTCTTTGCTCCCCTCCCCAGACCAACTTTGTCTTACTCAGCTCTCTGTGAGCAGAGGAAAGGGAATGCGAGATCTCTGCAGCGTGCAGATGCCGTGCTGATAAGGAGAGTACAAAAACACTGTTTAAAAATAAGCCTGTAGTGCCTCGGAGGTCTCAGCCTTTCCACCTTGCTCTTCATGTAAACGGCACGCAGTCTAGATGAGATGGATCAGCTTGCTGCAGTGTGCTGATACCCAACAGCATTACTTTTCACTAGATGCTGCTGTCACTAGGATTCTAAGACCTGGTTTCTTATCCCCTGTGGTAACCAAGGTGCTGTCTGAATGTGAATGGAGTGCACTGGGTGTGCCTGAGAGCACTTGAGCTGAGAGCAGGCAGAGGTGTCATTTACTTCATGCATTAAGTGGTGTGGTGACACTGGAGTTACTGGCAGCCATCAATGTGGGGCATTGCTTTTTCACTCCAGTTACCTCATTGCAGGACAAAAAAAAAAAATAGTGTTAAAGTAGGAAAGGTCAATTCTGTCAGGAAGAATTCAGTTTACAAGGTGTGATGTGCTTTTAAATGGAGGTCTGAAGGGGGAAATGGTGGGAAAAGACCATCCGACCTCCCCCCACTATCTAAGCAGAAGGATCAGGTTTGCGTCCTGTCAGCGTGATGACCAAGAAGAGCTTTGCTCTTTATGTTTTCAGGATGCCACTGTGGATGATGCTGTGCTAAGGAAGAAAGAACAGAAGGATGTTGAACTTGATAAGAAAATCCTGGCTCTGCGGAAGAAGAATGAAGCGCTTATACGAAGGTACCAGGTAAGACTGCTTGATTCTTATTTTCCTCAGCTCTGTTTTGGAGTCCTCACGACTCACAGCGTGAAGAAGATAGTCAGCAGTGGATGACTTTGTTAGATAACATTATTACGTTGGAAAGTGTTTGGGGAAGGTCAGCCAAACTCTGCTCTTTGCTACAGCTCCTCAGATTAGAAACCAGGCTCACTGTGCTTCCCTTCCTGCTGCAGCGTTTCTTCTCACCCTACTCCCTTCCTCCATCTGCATCACAGCTTTCCCATCTCTTCGTCTCATACACACTGTCTTCTTCCCCTTCTGTCCTTCCTAGTGCCTCATGCTTATTCTCCTGGATGAACAGAAGGTTGCATCCCTGAGACATTTGAGAGCCTTTGTCTTCCCTCTTACTGTCCTCACCCAGCTCGGGGCAGTGGTATGGCCTGAAGCTTGTCCCAGGCCCGTCCTAATGTTTCTGTAGAGCTCACAGGGGAGAAAAACACCTCATTTTTCTGATCCTGGATTGATTGGCCTTGGCCAAGAGAGTCTACCCAGTGACCTGCACAAGATATCCAGCCTGTAGGAACTGTTCAGTGTGACGTTATGGTAACTTGGAGCTCTCTTTAGGTTTGTCTGAGTGTCTGCCTACAGCAGTGCAGACTAGCACAGCCTTAGGGTACTACTGGAAGAAGGATCCCCCCTGGCTTGCCTGGAATATTCTCCTGGCTTTTCCAATCACCGTTTGGCTTTGGGGGCTGCTTAATATTTGCTGGCTGGATGGGCAAACTTGAGAATGACAAAGAGCATGTTTTGTGTCTTGGACCAAGAGCCAGAAGGTTCAGTGGTGCTCTAGGCTGGGTCTTGCTTAAAAGGCTTACTTCCTTTGATACCAGAAGAGCCGTTCTGAACATTTTTTGATCACAGCAAAAAAAAACGATACCCAGTGGAAATCTATGGGATGAGTTGAATGTGACAAGCATAAAGGAACTCTCGTTCATATTAAATGTTACCTTCCTACCTACCACTACTTGGCTTCAAGAAGAAGCTGTCTAATGGATAAGCAGATTGCAGCCAGAGATGCCAGAGCAGATCATTGGCCAGAGATGATGACCCCAGTCTGGCACAGATACCCTGACTTCTGTGCAGAGCCTTCCCTTTCTGCAGGCCAGGTGTGTCCCAGGCTCTTCACATGTCCTGGCTGCCTGTTATCCATTCCAAGGTCACACTGATGGGGTCACAAGTTGGTCCACTTTCTTTCAGAGCTGGAGTTGTGTCCATTTAGGAAAAGTTCTAAACAGGAACTTTACAAAATCTGTGGACAGCCGGGTACAGGCCAATAATAAGGATATATTTGTTTCAGGAAATAGAAGAGGACAAAAAACGAGCTGAGCAGGAGGGAATGGCTGTTACCTCCAGGAAGCCCAAGCAAGATGGACTCACTATTACCATCACCAAAGCTCACAATGTAAGTGAGTGAATGCCTCTTCACCACAAGCCACCACAAGCTTCAGTCCTGCCTCCATGAGCTTCACAAGTGGCGTTGCTGAAGGAGACAGCTTCCAGAGCAAAACTCTTTCAGGCATGGAACGTAGCTCCTAAACATTCCTATAAGGGTGTAAAAGCTCAAAGTGCCCAAAGTGTTGTTTGCTGATCCACTCATTTCCAGCCATGCCCAGGCACCTGTACCCAAGCATTCAGAATGAACACCCATGCAAATAAGTGAGTAAGTGAACAGTTACATGTGGCCCTGGATGGGTCCCAGGTGTGAACGCTGTTGCAAATATATAGGCAGAACCTGTATGATGTGTATGTGCCACTGGAGACATCAGGAACACGTTTGAAGGTACCTGCAGGCTGGGTGAAATCACAATCTCCTTAGGCTTTGTACTTGCAATCAAATAGCCTGTAGTTACTTGGGGGCTTTGAGGCAAATGCTACGAGTCCCAGGCATCCTTTCTTAAGGATGATTAAACCCGTATCTGACAAACCTTATCCTCCCCTCCTGGCAATGTGTGGCCTGCTAAATCACCAGGCCAGTCCTGTGTTAGCCCCTGGGGGAAGCCCAAAGCCAGACTGAGCTGGCCCACCCTCCTTCTGCACCACCAGCACTCTTGGGTTGTTAGATCCAGGCTAGTGCCTTGCTTACTTTACCGTGCCCCGGCCCTTGCTTTTCTCTGGAGGTGCTCTGTTGCACACATTTTTCTCTCATACAGGACCTGAAAGATGCAATTACCCAGACTGAACACTATGGACAAGATAGCCAAGCCCTCTCGATGGTGAGCACTGACCCTCAGGAGCCATCCTCTTGGCTTCCCAGGCCATCTCCATCAGGACTTAGACTTTTCTGATCTAACTCAAGAGTGCTGCAGAAAGAGACCAAACTCTGGCACTTTAGTCTGAAATGTCAGATTTGTAAGTGCAAAGGGTTTTCCATACCCACTGTAATTGTGGGTTTTGCTGCTGAGCAGACAATGAGCCCCTTGTTCTGCAGGAATGTCACAGCACGGTGCCATGCACAGAAAACTTTCCCAGGGCAAGGCCTACCATTCCATAACTGGTCTGCCCTGCTTGTGTGCAGGTGTGTTTGGGGAAGGGGAGTGCACTGGTGAGCTGAGGGGCTTGGATTTGCTAACAGGAATGCTTCATTTTCCAGGACAAAAGGGTTGTGAGTGAGAAAAAGAGCCCCTGCCCTGTGAGCACTGGATTTGGCATCGGCAGTGAGGAAGAGGAGGAGGAGGAGGAAGCAGATCATATGTTCACATTCAGAATGGGGAAGAGGATGCAGCTGGCTGTTACCATGGACAACAAAGCTAAGGTGAGCAAGGAAGAGGATTCCTCTTACACTGCAGCCTCCATCTTACAAAGGGGCTTCTGTTCTTCCTCATCTGAGCTTTCTGCTCAGCGTGCAGAGCCAGCACCCCAGTGTCTTATCTCTGAAGGGAATAGCTCCCCTCTCACTCCTTTCCTCTCATTTCTTGATCCCTCAGCCTTCACCTCGAGTTGCCATGCCTCGTGTTTTTCTCTCCATGTCTGATTCACTGGAATCAGCCCCCAGGCCTTGCTAAACCTCCCAGTGGTTCCACCCAGCCACGCGCAGCCCTTTCTGAGAGACCAGTCATCTCACTGCTCACTGGGGTCACCGGCATCACACTGGTTTAACTCTGTCACTGTGCCTGGAAAGGGGACAAAAAATAAATGAGAATTCAAACAGATTTAGCTGCATTACTCCCCAGCTGTTCCCAAGGAAGCAGTGATGTTTAGTGGTAAAAACAACGTAATTTCTCCCCGTTGCTCCATCCCAGAAAATCTTAAATGCAGAATAAAAACTAGAATAAAAACCCATTTTTTCAATGCCACAGCATTCTTGCTGGGGTCCTGTCGACCGAGTAGTCTGCTCATTCAGGTGTGGTGATCAAAGGATCCTAACGGCCTATCAGTTTTGCCAGGCAGGATTTTATAGAAGTTTGGCAGTTAATATTGACAGCATGGCCAAGGAAGTATGTGCCTGTGTGAGCTTTGCACTTTTATTTGCTTTACCTCTGGAGTATCCCAGAGGAGTGACGGTGTTCTTGCTGGAGTTCTTGGGTTTGGCCACTGAGATAAATAGGAACAAGGATCAGGAATGCCACATTCACTGGAAATTTGTGTTATCTGCATGCACAGATGCACCCGTGTGGGAGCGCAGGGAAGCTCTCTACTTAGTGAGTCTCTGGAGGGAGATTGTTGCTACGGGTGAAACTTCTCACCGTTTAATACGTTCCAAAAGAGTACAAGAAGCAGTGTTATCCTTTTATCGATTAGCACTAAGAAGATACCGGTGAGATACCTGGAGACACAACGCCAAGATGTGCACAGCCCCTTTTGTGAGGGCTGCGTCACTGTGAAGGGGACACAGAGTGGATGAGATCAGCCCATTCCTTTTCACAGCAGCAAAGTGAAAAGGAAACAGTGGCAGCAAATGTTGCTCCCCTGGAGCCTCTCTTAGGCTCAGCAACATGCTTGGCCCACAAAATCAGAGAGGGCTTTTTTGAAGGGAGGTCCAAGCCAAAAGACATTTCCCAGGGTAATAAAGTGAAACCTCACCCTTCCTGCTGCCTGGGAGGTTTAAGGGTAGGAGTGCTGAAAACCTTGGCTGTAAACAAAAAGGCAGAGAGCCATTTACTCCATCTGAAGCAGCTCGAAAATATTGTTTCCAATTTTGTGCCTTGAATTCCTTTTAATTCTTGTTTCTCCCTGACCCAGCTACCATTTCTTTCCATGAAGGAGTAGGCCACAATCACTGCGCCATTACAAAGTCATTATACGTTACCTTGAAAGAACTGAATCATGTTGGAAATAATGTACCTTTCAGAATGAGTTTTCAAGAGAAAGAGGCTGAGGTCTCTCATTTCCTTCATTCCAGGCAGATAACCAGTAGTGCGAGCATCCCTTTCAAACAAAACCACATTCCATAAGAACCAAACCACCTTCTGATATAAAGAAATGCTTTTTTTTTTCTTTCCTTAGGATAGAGGGTACGTAGACGTCTAACCACCTTCATTACCAAGTGAATTTATCAGTGAAATATTTAAGAGTTTCCCCCAAGGTTTCTCATGGCCACATAGCTGAGGGGGGAGGGAGGGGATGACTTAGATTTGAAGCAATTACATTTGCAGAGTGACAGGCTCTAGCAGGCAGCCTAAGTCCCCTGGAGCCCTTTCCTAATCTACAGCTCAGAACTCACGTCCTAGGTGGGGATTTGTATAAGTGCAGAACACTGGCAGCTGTATCATTTTGCTGCCTTAAACTCCGCACCGGTGTTTTTCAGCACGGCCAGTGAGATTTTACTTCTGGAAATACAGACCTCTTTATTTCCTATCTGTTCTTTTTTCCTGGCAGCCCCTCAGGTGGGCATTTTTAACACTACCTTTGCCATCTAGGGCATGCCTCTGACCTAAGAGGGGCACTTGTTGATTTACGGTTTCTTGCTGAACTGCTACAAGGGAAGCAATGTGGCTTTGTGTGTCTGCAACTAAATAGCCAGTGCCAGAGTCTCAAATCTCACACAGGGAGAGAGGGACCAGGGACTGGTTTTCCACCTTCCAGTGGCTTTTCCAGCCGCTGCTTTCCATTTGGGCCCCTCTCTTTGTTCCCTCTGGCTCTGCATGGGCTCTTTCCTCATCTGACATCCCTTGCTCTGGGAGCTAACCTACTAACAGCCAGGATTTCCCAGTGTGGTACGAGTAATCTAGGAAATCATTGATGTTCTTAAAATAGTAAACAAGCAAAAGATGCGTTGGCATGTTCAGCAGAATGTGCCTTCAGGCAACCCATCTTAGCTAAAAGTAACATGCGGAGGGAGGAGGAAAAGATATTTCCTAAAAAAGCCAGTGGTCTCCCACTCCTGTTTATGCCCAGCTAACACAGCTCTGCTAAATAGGTATTTCCTGTATCAGCCTCTCGGGCTTCTCTGCCATCTGCTCAATAAACTGCAGGGTTTAATGGCTTTGCCAACATGCCAACTTTCCTACCGTGATTTTAGTATCTAGTGACCTGCAAATCCAGTAACACACTTTGGAGCGTCAGTCTCATCCACAGTATTTGGATACAAGCTCCTCTGCCCTGTCTTTTTGTTATGTTTTTGGGTAGAGGCTTTGCTGTTGTCTGTACTCCTGGCCTGTATCCATCCTCAGGAAGGGCTTTCCCAGATAGCAAGTGACGAAGCCAGCTTTCAACCATACCCATCCAGTGCTCAGTGTCCCTGGGAAGAGTTATTTGTGACCATGTTATTTTGTTCAAAGGACAGGTCATTGCCACCTAAACACCTAAAAGAGCTCTTGGGTGTGGCTAGAATTAATGTTTGAGCTTGCTATTAGCCTGCTTGGCCACCGCTGGATTTACTTTCTTAATGTAAAAAACACTAACTAGTATGCTAAACATCTCATTTTGGTTCTTCGGTTAGGACAGGGCAGCACAGATCTCCAGTTCATTAATTAACCTCATCAGTACAATCTGAGATTACTGTGTATTCCTGCTCAGGGTTTGAAGGAGGGAAGATATATTGCTTTGAATGTCCCAGGAGACACGGGATTATACGTGCAGCAAAGATATTCCCTGGGAATAACAATATAATGTACAGCTTCAGCACCAAAGTAACTACCAGGTTTGAGCAACTCAGAGGTTACAAAGCAAAGCCAGACTGTATTTTCAGCCTCTGAATCATGCTAGAACTAGGACAGGGAGGCAGGACAGCAAGCAGTTCAGTGCCTGTTCTGCAAGGCGTCGTGTATCCTGCTGCCTTCTGAGGTTCCCAGCAGCTCTCAGCTCTTCCCCAGATACATTAGTCATGCAGGATTCAGCCTTATTCTGAAGGTCTAAACTGAGTAATTCCTGTGATTCCCAAGAGCTTTGCTGTTATAGTGGGAGAATGCCATCTCTGTTTGCCTACTGAGGAAGCAGCAGTGCATTGCTTGGTCTGCAGAGTTCCTCAGTGGCAGTGGGCAGCCTCTGTGGCTTGAGGGTTGATGCCAGGGAGGCAGAAGCTGAGGAAAAGAAAGAGATTCTTTCACAGAACATTTTTTTACAGATTGCCTTGGTCAATTGCCCAGATTTCTTCATGGACTCCTTCTCTCAACAGACATGAGGGAGGAACAGGTTTTGAGAAGAAGACAAGTTGTTGTGGGGAGAGAAAACAGAGTAAACAGTCTTGCACACACCTATTCCCATAGCAGGGATGGGTGGTTTTGTCCCTTTTGTGACTCCGCTGGCATTGCTGTGGTTAAGTTGGAGACCAGTAATATGTAGGGGGCCTCGAAAAACTTCTCAGTACTTTTCTTCCATGTCTCAAGGCGTAAGAAACTGTTCAGTTTCCCTTATAAAGGGGAATTGTGAAGCACACACAATGATGTTTTCTACTTCATCCCCACTAGCTGTGGGATCATGTTTCAGCAGGAATGCTTAGGTTTTCAGAGCAGCTAGCAAGATTTTAATTTTCACTTCCTTTTCATTGCAATGGGAGAAATTTGTTCATGTATCTGGAAGGCACATGATTTGGTTAGCATAACTTGGCAAGCTATTGTGTAAGAGATATCTGTTTACATAGTCTGTAAGGGAAGAGTTAAATAAAACTCCTTTTTCCTGTGTTTATCACAAGGTAAGAACAGTTATTGCCCATTAGTATTGAACAGTATATTCCTGAAATGACCATGTTAATTCTGTGTTCCTGAAGTCATCTCAGCACAACTGCCAACATGAGCGAGACCAGAGAATACTACTGTGGCTGCAGATGTTGCTCCATGAACCCAAAGGGGATGGCAAGAGAGATTTACAGCTTCAAATTATCCAGTCCAGCTCTGTGGTCTGAAATACAAGACCAAAATAGTCAGTTCAGAAGGTTAATTTTTTTACCCACTTCTATTAGTACTGGTTTGCAGTAGCATAAAGAAAAGCCACATTGGCTTCTTGGACTGCAAACAGGAATCCTGTGCTGACCGTTCTAATTCTGGTCTCCGGTTTCACTGATAGTTAGGACTAAAATACACGAATCACAGAATGCAAAAAGGATTTGAAGTATTATTTTAGTTTTAAAGCATCCTCTGTTTGAATTAGCCGATAGTTCTGGCAACAGAAATACGTCACCTCTGGACATGATGTGACTCAGTCATTCAGGTGCCACTGAAAGACCAAGACGTAACCACTATGAGCTTTGTGGCTGGCTGATCCTGAATTCTGGTCTGTACTATCTAGTTGTTGTGTAAAAGCTGCAGGCTGAAGAAAACAGACAAAATACTTTGCATTTGTACACGTGAAGTTGTGGATACATGCATGTACACACCTAAACAGGTTTTACTTCAAAGTTGAGGCAGTCTCAAAGCTGGAACACAGCATTAGAACCCAAACTGTTGTGGGATGGAACATCTGGAGTTCTTCTAGTCCTATCCGCTGCTAAAAGCATGCCTCTATTTCACAGTTACCTGCAGTTGCTCAAGGCTGAGTTTAGTCAAGTTCTGAAACTCTCCAGCACTGGGAGGTTTCACAGCTGCTTTGGGCAACAGTTTTCAAGGGTTTGACTACTGCCATTGTGGCTGCTTGTGTCACGGAATCACAGAGCTGTGGGGGTTGGAAGAGAACTCTAGACATCGTCTAGTCCAACCCCCCAGCCAAAGCAGGCTCCCTACACCAGGTCCATTGCCCCTTGCCCTTTGAGTACATCTGAGAGAAGCCTGGCAAATCTTGCCAACGGACTAAGGCAAAGAAGGCCTAGGGTACTTTATTCACTTCTGCAGCACTAAGTTTCTCACCACATTTCACATCCCACGCCAACATCTTTCTTTGCTGCTGATGTACATACAGAAGTCCTTGCTGACTCATCTTTCACTGGCTTCAATCCCAGCTGAACTTTGGCTTTCCTAACCCCATCCCTGCATGCCCAAGTGCTGCTAAAACATTCTTCTTTGGGAGCCTGTCCCTTCCCACCTCCCACATACGCCCTCTGCACATCTAAGTTCAAGCAGGAGCTCCCTGCTTGCCTGTTACCACACCTGCATTTTCTTGCACAACAGGAAGTTCTTAATTATATTCTCGAGCTTTGTCTATGAAAACCAGTCAGGTCTCCTGGGCTCCTTTCCCCTTCAAGACTGTTTCCTCAGGATCCTGTGTACGAGCTACCCAAACAAGCCAAGATCTGCTCTCCTGAAGCCCATGGTCTGTGGTCTGCTGCTTGCCTTCATCACCGCTCTCAGGCTCATAAAATCCAACATCCTCTGATCACTGATGACTGCCTAACCATGGTAGATGCTAGGACAGTTGTACTCCGTATTTAAATGGTTGCCTGTTCTCTTGATTATCAAATTTTACTCTCCCAAGAAAAGGATTTTGGCATCCCTGGGAATAGCTCATGGACTCAGTCAATGGCAGCAGTCAAAAGAGGAGGCTGCATTGACACAAACGTGGAGAACAACACATCAGATACTAGAATGGCATTGAGCAGATTGGCAGCAGATCCTCTGAACACGTGTCATGACTTCAGTTATTTCAAGAAAGGCAGGAATAGCTAGAGTGCTACAAAGCGCAGCAAAACTTGTTAGAAGCCAGAACCTGAAACCAGAGCTCAAGGGAACAATGCCAGCACATCCATAGGACTCTGGCAGTCAGAAGCTAGAGCAGCACAGAGATCCACTCCTTCACTTGGATGCACTGAATTAACTCAAGAACAGTCTCTGCTGAGGCAGCAGAATTACACAGTGTGAAAGCAGAGCCAACACGAGGCTGCAGGTCTGATGCTGAAAATATTCCACTGCCTTCAAAACTTGTATCACGTTTTAGGAAGCTCGATGACTGGACGAGCAATAAAAAAGGTCTTGCTTATGGAGGCTGTCTACACTAAGGCTGCCTCCATGCTAACATCTGCACTTTCTAGCAAAGCCAAGTGAAGATGAGGCTAATGCAAGACATCTTGAAATCATATTTCATGGCAAATTCATAGATGCTTCCAAGACTTCCATACGAATCTGAGGTCAGTGTGTTCTGTTTGTTTTTGAAAACAAGTTCATAGCAACAAAGAGTTCCCAAGTTTCACAGCAGTTTACTAGGAGAATTTGAGATCCTTTGAGATTTTGAGATCTGTTGAAATCAAGCCTCTGGTATTTGTAGAAGTCCAGGGAGAAAATCAGAAGAAAATATACCATCCTTCAGAGAGGGATGCTTCTGAGGGGCGAACCCAGATAAGATCAAACAGAGAAATCATTCAGATGAAGAGAAAAGAAAGAGCTCAGAGATAAAGATGGAGATGGCTTACTGAGTCTTTCATTTCCCTGCCAGGCAGAAACAAAAAGACACGTTATGGAACCAAAAGATGGTACTTTCAAATGAGAAAAAAATACGTATTTTTGTACAAAAGATGTACTCGTTTTGTGGAAGTGATGGCTGAGGGCACTGGCAACGACTCAGCTGGCTACAAGGATAGATGACAAAATAAGAACCAGATGTAAATCCATGCATGAAAGACATGAACTGATAGAAACAGCTGGAAATAATATCTGAAAGGGGTAAATGGCCCTTATTCAAGGATTTATAGATCTGTTTTCTAAACTTTTCTTCTGCTGAATGAATTATTCCAGAAATACAGATGCACAATGATTGTGAAGGTGACAAATTATCAAGGGTTGGTGCACTCCAGAGTGGTAGCTGCTTTGCAGACAAGAGTGGAGGGAACACCGCTATTTCCCTTCCATCTCGTCCTATAGGTTCTGCTCCAGTGCAGCCTCACACTTTGTTGGGATGTGTTGTTTGGTGAGAGGACAATGTCATATTTGTGTCAAAGACAAAAGTGAGAGGTGGCTCGCCTGTCTGAAATTAAAGTATCAACCTTGTTCATGCTGCAAAGGGTGAACTGGGTAATCCCACCTTACCTACCGGTATGTGCTCAGTCAAACAAGGCTATGTAATGTTACATATCCCTTAAAGGATCTGGGGTGGCAGCTTTAAAAACCAAGAAACCTGGCTCGTGTTTCTGTTCTGTCAGACCAAGATCCTGTGCAATCTGGAATTCAGGAAGGGAAATGCATAGGGCTAATGGTGGTGTTGTTAAGCTCATCCTGTCTTTTCCAGGGCAAGCGAATTGTCAGCGAGAAACGCACTGAGTGCTTCCCTGGTCCAGGCAGGATACCAGACCTGAGTGAAGAAGAAACAGACCATTTGGTGGCTTTCCGTCGGGGGAGAAGAATGCAGATTGCCATCACCATGGATAACAAGGAAAAGGTAAGTACTTTGTGAATGACTAGGTTGCAAACTATCAGTGGCATCCAGCGGGTCTGCTGGATGAGAAGTGACATGTAGACAACTCAGGAGCTGGAGCAACAAAAAGACATTGGGAGAGACTGTATGTTAATAGTACGGAGCTCACCATATAAAACTCTCTGGTTTCCATCACTGTGGAAGGGGAAAGGCTACAATCCTTTTTCCATTCTCTGTATTCATAGCTACAGCTAGCAGGCTCTTAACTACACAGGGTCCCCTAAGAAACACCAGATGCTGTTTCAGGAGGATCGACGAAAGCGTTGCCAGATATGTGACATGAATCTCACAAATGACTCCTGCCTCTCCCACCACCTTCTTTTTAGGGCCACACAGCAGACTGTCAGTCAAAGGCCTTGCCCCTTGACACACAGCACAGCTTAAAAGTTAACAGAGCTGGGCAATATCTGCTTCTAAACCCAAGTCCTGCTGTGCCTCGCCATAACCTACTGGGTGAACAGACTGAACTTTGTTGATCTTTGAAACATATTTCAAATACTTCCTTGCAAATACCTTCCTCTTGACACACACACAGGCATGTGGCATTTTCCTATTCAAGAGTTTGCTCAGATAAGTAAGAATGCCTGCAGCAAACAGGGTCAGTAAGAACTATGAAGGAAAATAACACTTAATGTAGCTGCTAAACACACCCAGGAACACTGGGAGACCTGTGCAGTGCCATCTCTGGGGCAGCAGCCACCCATCTGCTAGCTGCCCGCGTTAATCTTCAGCTTCTCCTCCTCCCCAGAGTTTCCTTAGACTCTGAAAGCACGTGAGCTCCTTTCTCATGACTACCAAGCAGCTCTTTGAGTACCATCAATCTCATATTGGCCGCTAGTGCCTAGTGACTCACCACAGGTTCACATTGCCCCTGTCACTTGGTTCAGTCGGGGCATCAGGGAGGCATCTAGATATGATGATGGGCTGACACTGACCTGACTGTTCCTGTGCTGTAGCTGTCCTTCAGGCTGTCAAATGTAATTCTGTGTTGCTCATGGCAAATCTCTCCACTTTGGCTCTTGCTGGGCTTGTTTAAATTTTTATCTCTGAGGTCATCAAGGCTGGGATCATGCTAGAAGAAAACAGCAGTGCTTAAGTTTTTATTTCAGACCCCGAGCTCTGTTTTAAAAGTGATTTTAAAGGACAGCCCTGGGAAAGGTAGTATCTCATTTACTGTGGAACACGAAATTTGAGGCTGAAAGTCTGCACGTTCTGTAATCCGTGGTTTTGGTGATGCCTTGCTTGTGTTCATCACAAAGTGGTTAGATTCAGAGCGTGTGAGAGCAGGCCTACAATTGTGCTAGCTTAAAGCCATGTTTGCCAACACCTTTTTTACATGAAGCTGAGGCTTTGAGACTTAGATGGGCAAGGAGGGTGTGATGTCCTTCATGCCTGGCAGATCTGATTTTGATGATTGAGCAGAGCTTGTTGTTTTGCTCTTGACACCTCCAGGTCCCACTGTGCTGCCATTCATCTAGCTCATTCCTTTCAGTTCATTCTCGATGAATGCAATTACCTCCGTATAGCAGTACAAAGAGCTCATGTAACTGTCGTCCTGCCTTTCCTCAATTGTATGTAGCCACAGTGGTCTCCTTCACACAGCTTGGGCTAGAACGTAATCCTAATAATCCCCAGGAATGCAAACAACTGCATGCTGCTGCTCCTCAGATACCAAAGTCCATTTGAAGTGTTTCCTTTTTTTCTTCCTTAATCCAAAGCTGGTCGCTCAGTTGACAGAAGGTAGGACCAAAGCCCCAACATGCTTCTAGCAGCAGTGGGCTGCAAGGGAGGCTACCAGCTGCTGACATCTGCAGGGAAAGGCATTGGGAAGAGACATTCAGTGCCTTTGTGCTTTGGATGGTCAAGAAAAGGATCTCTGTCAGGAGCACAGGGAAGCCACGGGGGCTTGATATAAATCTAACTATCAAACAACAGTAGCGAGGAGCAGTGCATGCCCTCACTATTATTAAGAGTAAGAGGAAAGATCAGTTTTCCTTGATCACCTGGTCTTTTGGCAGGACAGATATTCTGGCTCAACAGCAGTCTTGGACCAACGTCATTGGCAAGATTCATTTAGCAATAGCATCACGCTTCCTTCTGGCACAAAAATACAATCGTGCCCTGTTCTCTGTTCCTGAGCTTGGCATCATACCTTCCCCAGCCTCTCAGAAGCTCACAGAGAACAGAAGGAGAGCTTGCAGCTCCCTGGAAGAAAGAAGAGTGCTTTCAGGAATCATGCATTGAGACAGCAGGCAGGGGGCAAGCATGAGGGTCCGCACAGCACAGCTCCCAGAGCTAGGAAATGGAGGGGTTCATGGAGCCCGTTTTAAAAATGGGCTTTTCTGGAAGCGTTTGTTGTTGTTGTTTGGATTCCTCTTGTACTTTAGAACAATACATAAAACATTGTGTTTGAAATTCTAGTTTGCAATACCTGTTAGCAGATAGATGGACATGTTTCAGAGTCCAGCTGAACTGGGGAGATCTTGTTTCCAATGGTTTCCCTAGATTGATCGGGTCCTGCTCTTCTGTAGCTAATGAAGATCCCTTCTATTGGTATCTTAAACGTGTAACTTCAGGGCATAAAAGAGCCCTCGGTGCACAGGTACCTTTCAACTCAAAGGGCCTGGCTGAAAGAGAGCTAAGTGTTTGGGTTTCCCAGTCACCTCTACAGGCTACTTTTGTCCATTTGCACTTCTGTCAATATTTTCCTGGGGTCGGTGACAGAAGCAGACGGGCCCCAAAGTGACAGGTCACATTGGCATCTCACACATCATGCCAGCTTGGGCTTGTTGTGGCAAGCTCAATTCAGTCTGACCTGCCCTGTCACTTCAGCTGTTCCTAAACTGCACTAAGGATTAGCATTTTAAACAAGTGCTTCTGTTTTCTGATTGGGATGGCGCTTGAAAAAAATGATCCCAGGCAAGTCTGATTTTGTGTACTGTGCCTCAGAGCAATGAGTTTCTCTACAAGGCACCGGAAGACTGCAATGCAGAGAGCAGATCAGAATTAGTAATACCCAAATGGATTAAACCTTTATTAAATAATGTTAGCCTGCAGAGCTCACTGTGAGTCACATGGACGTTGAATACAGCAACCCACTTTGGAAATGGAGGGCAAATCCCATCAGTGCTGATCAAGGCATCCACAAACCTCCAGTTTCCCCCTGCATAAAGGGGGCTTTAGTATTCCTTTGCCTCCCTAGCTTTGGTGGCAATAGGCATGTGAGCAACACAGAGCTGCTGAGCACAGCATCATTACAGGAAAGCTGATAAAGAGAGCTGGTTCCTCTACAACCCAAAGCCACCCCAGCACTGCAGAGGAGCTGGCGAAGCACTATATGCACTGACACTAAGTGTTTGCAGCAGCAGCACAGGGGCTCAGAAAGAGCAAACCAGGGATGCCTGCAGTTGTTCCTCACCTCCTACACTCACCAGCCCCCAGCTTCTCTGCCAGGAGCAGCATCTTTCTCTTCGACAGGTCTTTCTTCCCCTACTCTTCTTCAGAGTACATACGATTTCACTGACCTGTTTCACATCTCCCTTCTGCCACGTCTTCTGCAGACTTGGGGAGTCCAGCCCTAATTAGACATGTCTGCTGAGGGAGTAGTCCAATGTTTTGGATCACCCCCACTGTGCCTTGTTTGCACCTTTCTAGCTTTTACTGTATTCTTTTAACGTAAGAGGACCAGAACTGTATGCGGTATTCAAGCTGTGGGCCCATTGTGAATGTACTCAGTAATACAGTGATGTTTCTGGCTCGTTCTCTATTCTTGTCCTAACAATTTTGCATTTTCTTTGCCTTTTCCCCCCCCCCGAATAATTGAGCTAACATTTTCAGAGAGCGAGTCACAATAACACCAAGATTTCATTCCCGAGTGGTAATCATAGCTCACACTTCACCGCTGTGTGCATATATATACAAGAAGGAGCATTTTTCTCCGTGTGAGTTCCTTTGCATTAGTGATATTTAATTTCATCTATAATTTTATGATGCGGGCATTCAATATCAAGAGATCTTTTTCAGCTCTTTCCTGGCAAATTACATTCCTTGCCCCGGATGATTTAGTACCACCAGCAAACTGTCATCTCTCTATTCAGTTACTTTTCCAGACCATTTATGAGCATGTGGAGCAGCACATGTTCCAGTGGCACACCCCTGCTAATAATCTTCAACCGCAGAAAATGACATTTTCTTGCCACTTTCTGTTTTCTACCCTTTTATTAGTTGTTAATCCACAAAAATAAACTTCACTTTCACCCCCAAATTGTTCGGCTACCGTGAGATGGGGCATCGGTGTCATCATCTGAGGGGCTGTTCGTTGGGACCCCAACGTCAGGCTTAGCCTTCAGCCACATTACCCCAGCACTGTCCCTCCTTTGGCCTTTTTCCCTTTGTGCCCAGCTGTGTCCCTGCTCATTCTGAGTCATTTGTGCTCTCCTTCCCGCAGAGGCTGGGGATGCCTAGGAGAGGGGATCACATCCATCACTTCCCCTTCACACCCTGTAGCCTGGCCCCTGTCGCACCCAGCCCCTGCACTTACCAAGTGCATCCCATTGTAAGATTTGAAGGCTGTCCGCATTTCCTCGCTATTTTTACACATCATGAAATTCATTAAAAAGGAAAACAAGCAAACAAAAGCCTCCCATTCTTGCTATCCTTGGTGCTTCTAGCTAGAACCACATTGCCAGTCCTATACCGCATCGCAGCTGTGGCAGAGGAAATGTGAGAGAGAGAAAAAAAAAAAAAGAGTTGTTTTCATGATTTTCTTTTCCAAAACAGCCTCAGTTCTGAGCGTATCGTCCTGCCATCTTAAGCCCTATTGTTTTCTTACCCTACTATATACAGCTAGGATAGTTCTGTTATCACATGTCTGAGGGGACCAAGTCATCTTGTCTCTTTGTAGAGCAAATCAGCCCGAGCACATCACTCCGCTGATGCAGCTTCACGGCCTCCAGTCCTGCTGCTGGCTTAGAGATCACACAGCTGAGGCTTTTCTTCCCACCTCTGCCTGGCTAACCCTAAATCTGCCAACGTCGGGGCTCTTCCTGCACACAGGACCAGGGATAATGCCTGACGTTTAGCCCCGATTTTCCCAAAAGCTGCTCCATGCTCTGACAGTGTTTCAGGATCATTAGTACATGAGAGCTGTAAGCCAGCAGCCCAGAACCGGTGGAACACAATGGTTCATTAGCAGGTTGAAAATCATCTTGTCAATAGACAGTCGTTATAGCTTCAGGTCTTTTAAATTGTCCTTTTGGTAACAGTTTTCCATGATGACACATCAAAAACGACCGTAATCAAGAAACACAAAAGCTGTTTTCAGGACTCAAGCAGGTGAGCCTCAGCCTGTGCTTGCTCACCAATCCTGCTGCAAAGGAGGAAACGCTTTTACACTGCAAATGAGAGGCAGGGACAGGCAGGAAGGGTGGCTGGGAAGTCTTCAGCTCCCTACAGACCTCACGGTTAGAAGGCAGATATTTCTAAAGAGCTGGAAAAAAAAAAAACACCCATCCTCTCACGTGCTGATGGAGGTTTGCAAATCCTGCCCAGTGAGGGACCTGAGCTCCAGGCCTCCTCCATCAAACCGGGCCTGAGCAATTTAGAAATCCTTAGGAGAAAAAAAAAAAAACTGCAATCTTCTCTGCTTTGGGCTTTTGTTTTCTCCTCACATCTCCTCCCCTGCTGGGCAGGAACAGTGAAACGAGGAGTCGATAATGTCATTGTCATATTTCATCATTTTGGGGGTGGAGAAGAGGAAGGAGGAGAAAAACATGTTTTGTTTCCCTGTAGCCTGGGTGTGTCAGAACAGGCTAACAGTGGCTTTGGGGCAGCGTGGAGAACATGCAAAAATCTGCTCCTGAGCCAGTGCAAAAGCCAAGCTAAGTGTGTTTTCTGACCCGCACAGTTCAGACCTGCTTTTCTGGTAGAAGAGAACCAGATTTTTTTTTTGGTTCTGTTTTCCACAGCATCCTTTGAGAAGCGAAAATAGAAACCAGCTAAGGAACGAGGCAGCCCAGCTTTGAGCAGAGGGAAGTATAAAAGGATGGAGAGTTGCACACTGTCCCTGGAACAGAACAATTTGTGGTGCCCAAAACTGGACAGCCTCCAGCTTGGCCAGCCATGCAGCAGCTGCGTCTTCCTGCTTCTCACGAGCTGCAATGCTGTCCCTCTGCCCATTTTCCAGCACGTTTCCTGGGCGCAGGCTCGCTCTTCATTTCTCCTTGGCAGAGCCAGAGCTGAAGTCAAACTGTGCTGGGCTGCAGACAGGCAGAAGCACGCTGCTCCCCCCACAGCCTGCACAAACCCTGGCTCAGCGCTCCGGCGGTGCGGATGCTCCAGCTTTCCGCTTCCCGTCTTTGGGGACACAATCAGGCATTGTAAAAGCTCCAAACCAAATCACATTCTGTGTGAGCTTGCATGGGAAATATGCAGACACGGATGAGACAATAATCACACCCGTGCAGATCCCTGCCTCAGTTTCTCAATGAGCTGTCTTTGGCATTTCCAAGGCAATCAGTGCTCCTTCTCTGCCATCTCTTCTCCCAGTCCTCCTGTTTCCCCCAGGGACAGAGGGGCTCCAGCTTTCTAAAATGGCTCATGTCTTTTACAGCTGCTTCACAGGCTAAACATCCATCTACACCTTGCTCAGCAGCCAGCCTTCTCAAATAAGCTGAGTTTCCAGGTTTTTTTCTGTTTTAATCTCTCCATAAATGCAAGGACTCAGTTAGTAGCACTGGCTATAAGGTCACACTTCCCACCTGCACAACCCCCAAAAAAGACTGCCTGCTGCTGCTGACAGTTCATCTGTACTGCAGCTCCTTCCCTGTGTGATCCCACAGTGTACATGTGAACAGCAGAATGAGTTGTTTTAGGGGGCTGTGTAGAGATGTGGAGATCCAAGTTTCCAGCATTCAGCCCTGTGGTGCCAGGCTAAAGCTAGGGGTGCTAAATAATTGGATTAAAAGTCTGTTTCCAGCCTGGGTTGGCCCTCACAGCACCGACGCTTTCTCGAATGGCTGAGCTGGCAGTTTGTGCTGTGACTTCCCTCTTTGTTTTTCGGTTTTGCCTGGCTGTGCAAAACAGCAGCACGAGAATCTCAGCCTCACACATAGCCCAGCCCCACAGAATTCAGCTGGGAAGGGAATCTGAGGATGCCTCAGCTCTGCTGGGCCAAAGGCTGCTGTGTACAGTTACAAAATAGGAGGGAGGCTGCTGTGACAAATGGTGTGGCACTTGGCAGGTGATCGCCTTGCTGCAATATCTGTGCTGCCGCAGCGTCTGAATGGAAGCAGAAACCTTTCTCAGTGAGGTGTAGGGCAAGCAGCCCTCCCGGTGGCACCCCAGCTATTGTTTGAGCAGGGCAGAAGGCCATTCATAGAAAATCTTCCTTATGCTCTGCAGAGTGTGTTTTCCTAAGATCCGCTATGACCCCACTCTACTCCTGACCATAGCTGCCTCTGCGCCAGCACTACCAGATCCAAATCTTTAAGGGTACCTAAAACTTTGTCTGCTTTAGAAGAGCTTGGACCATATAGATTGCTTCCCTCCCACTGGCTTGGGAGAATGAGTGGCCTGCAGGAATTCATCCCTTCTTCTTTCTCCTTACATTCCTTACTTTCCAACCTTTTTTTTTTTTCCCCTCTTTTTCCCTTCTTCATTTTAGCTCAAGTCAGGAACCCAGGAACCAACCTCTTCTCTTTTTCCTAATCTTTCTAGGGCAGCTCTTACATGTCACAATAAGCAGAGGGATTGCAAACACACCCCCAGCCAGGAGTCCTTGCTTTATCCTGGAGTAATTCCTGTGTCTGTGCCCTTGCAGATAGAGGAGAGGAGAGCAGTGGAGAAGAGGAGATCAGACAGTGACAGAGGCCCTGAAAGTGAGCATGGCCGTAAGGTGAGTGCTACCCAATGTCCTTTGAGGGACACTTACCTTGGAGAAGGGAACCAGCAGAACGTGCCTCCCTGTCAGTAAATTACTTCAGTGCTAAACCAAATAGCAATATGATCTGATGTGGTCCACACTGCTTATTCCGCTCCTCCTCCAAAGCTTTGCTGAACAGCTAACACACCTGAAGCTAGAGAGCCAGCCTCAGAGCATCAGGGACTTGCTCATCGCATCTTGGCTTGGCTACTTATATCCCTAGCACAGAAGTGGGAATATAGGAAAGCACACTTACCCATGTGCAAAAGCACAGTCCTAATCATTTCCTCTCCCTGAGGCTTGAAAGTCTCAGACCTCATTAGCTACAGAACCTCACTCGAACAGAAGCTGAGTAGGATGGAGGTAAATTAAAGCATAGGCCTTCCTACTGACTGTTTAATGCAAACCTGGAGGACATGCTGACTCCCCTGAGCCTGCAGATGTTCTTAATTAATGGAGCACAAATTGAATAGACCCACCTCAACAGGATTCATTAAGAGAACACAGATGGGCTCTTAACCGTTAATCCCAGCTGAGCCCCCTGTAGCAGAGCAGGGCAGCACAATAGCTTTACAGTCCAGCTAAGCACAGCTGTGCTCCAGACAAGGCAAGCCCCTGCTCAGAGACCATCTCCCACTTCTTGATAGGACCCACAGATCCCACTGCATCCACCCGTGGGAGAGAATGGGCATCCGCCTCGGTTTTTGGCTTCCTCTTTGCTAACGGTCAAGGTGATGATTCAGGGCACATCCCTTATCCCCTGACTTTGGAGTCTGAACCCTGCTCTCACCAGCTGTGTGCTGTTCAGCTCTTGCATGCCTCTCATCTATGGGTGCATTTGCTGTGGCAGGACCAGCGGTGCTTTTCTGGCTCTGGAGCTCCAGAGCATCCCTGGTCCTTGCATCCAAACCAAGGGACTGGTGGTTGCCCTTGCTTTGCTCTGCCTTTCTGCAGACCCCATCTTTCCATTTTCAGAGAGGCAGTCTCAGGTCCCCCAGCTCCCACCAGCTAAGGAACAGAGGAACAATTACTGCCACCTCAACTCCGACCCACGCAGGTAGATCTCCTTGGCAACAGGGCTTTCAGCCACTCTTCCCCTCTGCTCTGCTTTTATCAGCAGTGCAACACTGAGGAGTTAATTCCCATGTGGAGAAGGGCACATGTATGAAGTAATGAATTATCCACTGGTAATTAACACCCCAGGACTCAGCACTAAGCTATTTGCTACACAGCGTTGCTTAACAACATGCTGTGGCCAGTTGGCTCAGTATTTCTACCCCATCCATTAACTTGATGGCTGGATTACCCATTTCTCCCTCTCCACACATTTTGCTGAAGCTTCACAGAGCTCCATCAGCTCTGAACTATCTTTTTGTTAGGCTTTAAATCTTGAATGGTGGCAGCCCTCATCTGGTTTAGGGCATAACCCTGGTCTACTAAAACCTTCAGGTGAGAAGATTCATCAGCTTAAACCTCCCAGAAACTGGGAAATGTTGCAGGCACACTGGGAACTAATTGTATGCCATAAGTAGACTTTGTCAGAAAGTATTTTTTAGGGAAAATGGAGAAGATTTTGTTTTAAAACCTTCAAAAGAGTGGGAACACAGTAAAGTGAAAGCCACTGGCCAATTGATGCCGGCAGTTGAAGCGACTGCAATTACAAATGGGATGAGGTAACCCTGTGGCCATTTGCACACGGAATTACAGGAGTGTGCTTTGAAAGTATGTAGTTAGGTTCTGAATATCTAAAATTAAAACTGAGGTCTGGTGTGGCTGCTCCCCAGATCAGGGCACTTATTGCAGGAATCCAAGAAACATTGCAGTTCTGCGTAGTGAAATGGCAGTGAAGTCACGTCTCGTTAAGGCAACAGGAATGTATCCAGATGACAAAATACAGGGGTTTAGTGGGTGAGATTTTATTCCTTAGGATTATAATGCTGTCCGTGTTAGTCTGGACAAAGTGGAACAACTGTTCAGTAATGCATTGACACAAACAATCATCTTGCTGTTGAATATCTCTGGGATGGAATGGTTGCTAGCTCTGATTTGACCATGGATTTACAATGTGGATCTGAACAAGCTGTGTAACTTCTTTTTTCTGCCTCAGTTCTTTTCTCTGTGAAGTCAACGAAATGTTACCAACCGTGGGACCAGCATATTTGGGCTACAAGTAGAGTCCTTCTGTATGCTTTACAGAGGTGGCACCTTGCTCCAAATGGTTTTCAAGTATTAGTGAGCATTAGGGCAAGAGGTAATGGCTTGAAGTTGTGCCGTGGGAGGTTCAGGTTGGATATTAGGAAGAATTTTTTTCCCAGAAAGAGTGGTGATGCACTGGCACAGGCCACCAATGGTGGTTGAGTCACTGTCTCTGGAGGTGTTCAAGAAAAGGGTAGATGTGGCACTTAGGGACGTGGTTTGGTGGCCATGGTGGTTGGACTCCATGATCTTAGAGGTCTTTTCCAACCTTAACGATTCTCTGGTGGTAACAATCGAATGCAGACGTTTCAGACAATTTCTTAACAAGAAGCTCTTTTGCCTCCCTAGGAGGGTGGGAAGTCAGCCCAGAAGTGCCTCGGAGACCTGAATTTCCCCTTGAGTGGACGGGAACGCTCGGAGTACATCCGCTGGAAGAGGGAGCGAGATCAGATTGACCTCGAGCGACTGGCACGGCACAAGAATGCAAAGGGCGAGTGGAGGCGGGCTTGGGATGTGGAGAAGTCAGAGCACATGTAGGTCCTCCGGTGTCCTGGGGTGGTTTGTCTGCAGCAGGCTGAGTGAAGCCAGTGATGCGATCTCGTACAGATGTTCGTTGCTTACGGAATCCCATGCTGCCATCTGCCTCTCCCTGACTAAACTTTCATCTCTCTGTGGTTCTTCTGCTTGTGTCTGTCAGTGGGACCAGATACCAGAGCAATTCTCATCTTTTCTTTCTGTCTTCTACCCTGATAGGAGGTATTTTGGGCTGACTAAGATTACCTGCCATTGGTCCTGCCAGGATGAGGACTGAGGGAGGGAGGGAAGCATGAATCCCTGCGCAAGTCTATACCTGGAGAGTCCTCTCCATCCCCACTAGGACACTTCCAGTGATGGGGGGCTCTGACATTTCCCCACTTTAAACACTGTTCATTTAACTGTGCTTTTCCAGCTGAGCTACACTGGCTGGAAAGCTTTGGAGGATGCCTTAGCACCTGCAGCAGGATAGGGTTTTGATAGGGTTTGGAGTTAGGGCACATGACATGGGCTTGCTCCTAAAAGACACAGGGCAGAAGGATGGGACAATCTTTTGGCTGGAGAACAGGACTGAATATGTAGATTTTCAGTGAGATGCCGATAATCAGAGGTCGACTTCGGTGGGTGCTGAGTATTGCTGGCAAGACAGCTCTGAGTCCTACTATTCTCCCAAATATCCATTTTTAAGAGAAAAGCCATAATACTCGACAAGCAGGATTAGAAACCAACCAAACGAATCTAGTCCACGGGTCTGACCTGAGATGACAGGTCCTGAAGCTACTTCAGATTGTGACTAGAAGCTTGGGAATCATAGGATCATAGAATTGTGTTTGGGCTTCGTACAGTTTACACCACAGGCATCTCACAGATTACATGGATGTTCATAGAATTAAAACCATGCATACACAGGTACAGATGTAAAGGTTTTAGAGGTTCTCCTTCGGGGTAGAATTGCCTCACAGCCTCATCTCTCCTGGTTAGTGCATGCAGTTTCAGCTTCTGCTGACAAACCTGCACATATTTGCCAGTGGGCAGGTGAAGAAGGGCTGGAGCCTGTGTCTTCTCGAGGTCTCCTGCCCACACTTTTGCACACGGGAAGAGAATGGTCAGGTCTGACAATGCCTGTTTTTAACCTGCAGGTTTGAAGAGGACTTTGTTAAGGATGGGGAGCCAGCCTTGGATAATCCCAGCAATAAGAAAGGTTGGCAAGGGACACCTAGATTCTGTCCTGATGCTAATGAATGCTGATCGTGCGAATCCCAGTGCCACAGCTGTCACTCTGCTTTCCTGGGCAAATGCCTCTGAGTGCAGTGTGAGTCTCAGCCCTCTCTGCTTTGCAGAGTGCTCAGGGGATGGGATTTGAGCATCTGGTTGCTAGTGCTTCTTACCTTCCCAGGGAGAGCAGTGGCATGGTTTCTGTAACCTTTTACAACACAGTGCGGAGGCCCACCACTGCCTCCTTTCCCAAACAGTGGTTTGAGAGGCAATCCTATTCCAGAGCACTTCATCTCTGATCCCTGTGGCACATGCTGGCTTCTTTACTAGCATAAGTCCATCGTGACTCCTGTTTCTCAGGAGATGGACTGGCAGAACAAAGCTTTCCCTTGCAATACCCTATTTGAACGCCAAGCTCTCTGCTACCTGTCCGTTACAGGCTGTCACTCACTTTGTGCATGCTTTTCTTTGCCCTTTTAGGGGGAAGAAACGCAAGGAAATTCCAGCACAGGTCCTTTCCTCCCAATGGGAGAGGTGAGTAAACCTCATGACTCAGTTGTGTCACCCTACTAAATGTCAGCACCTCTGATGTGCCCCGTGGAGAGAGTCCTGTCACATACACTGTCACATACGTGTGATGTGTGTGTGCTGGGGACACACCATGTGGCTGCTTTCCTAGCCTTGTGGTGAGATCCGTGTACTGTGGCAAGGAAGAACAAGAACAGTCTCCCCAGAGCAGCGCAAGGCAGACTGTATCCAAGGGATAAGATCAACGTTTATTATTGGAATTTGGAACAGAAAATGCAGAAGAAACACCCCTAAATTCTCGTTTTGTATTCATAGCCTGTGAAAATGTATGTATAGTATGCATGCAGCTTCAGAGGCTTCCCCATCCAAGGGTATTTTCCAGTGATACAAGGATGTTGGCCCTGCCAGTGGTCCATCAGCCAGTTCTGCCTATTTTTGCATGGCCTTTACAACCTGTCTCCTAGGCGCAGGACAGCACAGCGTGAACGTGAGCGATCCTGGTCCCAAAGCAACGAGCAGCCGAGCCAAAGGAAAGGACAGACTGACAGGCAGAGCCAGAAGGTAAAGAGACTGGCAGCAGTGCCACAATCCAGTGCTCGTGATGTCCATTTCCAGGTCTGATTTCTTGCCTGATTCTGAGGATGGACAGAGACGCTGTGCAGTGGCAGCTGCTCAGATGGATCTGCATTAGCGTGGACCATGTCTGGCAGGACTTCACTTTGTGGGGGTTTGTGGCATCTGTGGGGTATATCTGCACGGTCCTGACCCGTTGCATCAACCCTCTGCAGGGCTGCCAGCAGAGGCTGGGGTTACTCTGGGACCAGGTTTGGGCACTGGCACATGCCCCAGGAGGCTTTTGAACACATTATCTGACTTCCAGGCTCCTCTGATGTGGGGGAGCTGCCTCCAAAGGTTGTTTCCAGCCGAACCAATAGTAATTAGGGTTGATAATGTGCTAGAGAAGTGACCTGTTCCTGCCAGTTGTGGGCAGCATATGGCAATGTAGCGATTTTCACTGAAGCAATTTCAGGTTATCTGCAAAAGTAAGTGCATTTTTCAGGTTCGCCCACATACTCCCATGTGTCCCTTCCCCTGCTGCTCTCTGTAATTAAATCCAGTACAGTCTTCAGGTTCCCTGAGCCACACTATCTAATGGTTTAATAATAGGGATCGTCTTCGCAGCACTACCATGCCCTTTAGCAGGCAACAAAAGGATGATGATTACATACCCCAAGCTTTATCTGGAACACAAAACCATTCCAGTAGCTTTTCCTGTTAGTTCTTCAACCAGTCAGGTCAGTTATGGCCACACAGTTAAACAGGTGCATAAACAGGTATGTGTTTTACAGGCATAAAGCACAGCACTAGACGATAAATTAGCTGGCTGGAGGTCATCTGCTATTTGCTGGAATTAGGAGTGCTAGGCAGGTTCTGTGCATGCAGGATTCTGCTGTCAGGGTACTACGTAGGTAGCTCCAAAAGTAATGCCTCCTATTTATTTCCATGGAAACTAAAACAGTCGCAAAGAGCACAATAACACTGTTGGGTAAAGCAAATTCTCAGCTACGAAACACTATTTTTCAACACAGTCACCACTATTAGCTGTGCATTTTCACCAGTGATGAACAAGAGCCTGCATGCTGCACTTGTGAAAATCTGCACCGGTGGAGGTGATCCACTATTTCACAGCTGCTATGACAGCATAGTTGCTAGGAAGATGTTGCCCATGCAGTCCACCTTTCATTGGCCTGGACAGATGGATATCAGAAGGTGCCAAATCTGGACTGTTTGGTAGATGTGCTGTTTTGATTCTGGCTCATACCGGTGACACCATGCCTCATCACTGGTAATGTTGTGATCCAGGAAACTGTCACTTTCCAACTTTCAGCCTCAAATTGGTTCAAGAGGTCCCAAGAAACTTGCATGTGGTGTTCTTTCTGTTCCTGTATGAGCACTCGTGGGACCCACCTGGTGCAAACTTTGCTGTATTACTACACCACCATCTTCATTTCCAATGCATTGAAAACAATATTCAGCTCCTACACAGTTCCCTGGTTGTAATTTGGTTCAACTTTGGCTGCCGTAGCACCAGTATCTGCCTCTGACATTGTGGGCAAACATAATCAAACAGGAGGCATTACTTTCAGATCTGCCCTCGTACTTTTACAGTACAGGGATGGGTCCTCTTCTGCCTTCCTAAGGCCTTTTAGACTTTTCAGAAATTAATTCTGATCAAATGAAAAGGAGTAGTATCAGCACCATGCAAATAATGAGGTTAGTTTTGTTCGCATGTTACATTCAGCTTCTCTCTGTTCTTCAGCTCCATTCTCAATGGCATTTGGTTTGGAAAGGAAGGCTGGTGAGCTCTTCTCAAGCTCCCTTTACCCAAGCCACAGACTGCAGCCCTAGGGAATTACAGCAGTTCCCAAAGGATGTGCAAGATGGGCATGCTTGGTAGATTCACTCCGTCGTTACTTTCTGTGAATACCCTGCAGTGCTTCCAACTGCAGGCTGAGTGTTGCTTTCAAGAAGCATGAAAGATGCCCTGACTTCACACAGTTCTGCCCTGGTTGAGCATGCCACAACCCACTAGGGCCAAAACAAACTCCCAGCCCCCAGCAACTACTCTCAGGATCAAGTGTGATTCTGAGGTTTGCTGCTGAAATTTGCTTGTTTGTGAGAAATGCTTAATAATTACTTCAGCTGCTGTGAACTTAACTGGTTCAGTTGTGATCTGTTGTCTCATTGTACTCCAGCCTATTCAGAGCACGCTATTTCCTGAGACACTTTTTTTTTGGACTTGGAGCCGCCTGTTCCTTCAAAAATAAATGCACCTCTGGTGCTCTGCCTTCTGCACTGACAAAGGTTCATAGGACAACTCATCTCTGCAGAGTAGATCATGTCTCATTGCGGGAGACACGCTCAGTGTTCCCAAGGGCTGGAAGAAATCGCACAGTATTTGCTGGGAATGTGAGTTACACTCATTGCAAAGATGGCGTTGTTGCTCATAAGAAGCAGAATACAAGGAAAGGCCTCAGAAAATAGGATGGTGTTGGAAGAATGGGGTGATAAGATAAGCCTCATGCGTTTCCAGTGTTTGATCTTAGAGTTTAATACTAATATGAGTCACTGTGTTCTGCTCTGTGGATGTTTAGTTGTACAGATTGATGCATATCGCTGGTTAAATGTGTGCTGGGAGTACGTTAAATGAAAGAGCAGTGTGGATTTTTCAGTGGCACTTTGGAATGGATGAAGAGTTTCTTGCTTCCCTTTTGTAGGCAGATCAGATAGATGGATCACATAATGATCTGCATAATAATCTGCACATAATGGACGGAGAGCTACGCTCAGCTCCTGCCTCTGGTTCCATCTCAACCTCAGTCAGACTCTGGGGAAGGTCAGACCGCTATCTTCATCTCCTCCTCTTCAGCAAAGGTTGACTTACACCCCAAAGTATGCCTGGGTCAGAAGATGCTGACTGGTTTCCAGGAATCATAACCGGCTCTTGAGATGTTTCTTTCTCCTTCTGTGTTGCATTCTGAACACTGTGCTCAGAAGGAATGCCTTGGCTAGCTGTCTTATGGCAGGAATTCAAAGAAATAACTTTGGGCTGGGATTTAACCTTTTATACAGACTGCTGCTGAGCCCCTGAGTGGCCAGCTTGGAGTGTTGTTTGATGACATCTCATTGAGCTGCCCCTCATTGGCAGCTGTGGGAGTTTCATCTCACAGTGGTCACTGCATGCTTCTTCTGCTCCTGCGCTTGCGTAGGTCATCGAAGGCAGCCTGCCCTCTGCCAACAGTCAGGACAGGTAACATCATTTCAAACTGTACTGTTCCACGTGGGCATCAGCACTTTTAATTACTTAATAGGAGTTTTAATTATGTAATAGGACAGTATTATCCCCTTGCTTTCCTAAAACCACTGCCTTTAGCAGGTTTATGCAGTGCACCCAGCTGACTGGTCTCCTGAGCCATGGTCTTGCACAGCCTGTTAATATTTTCCACAACAAATTGGGCAAGTGTGGGCTCTCAGTGTATCTGTGCCCCCAGTGCAGAGGCTTGGAGGCATTTTAGTGCATCTAGCCACTGTAGGGTTGCTGGGTTTAGTCAAGATGTTATTCATACCCATTAAAAACTTTAAGTCCCCAGAATGGCTGGTGCTAGAACCCTGTTCAGATGCCTGAATTGTCTTGCTGATGAAATTATAGAATCTTATGTACTGTTGTCTTCAAAGAGACATTACTTTTTCTTTTTTCTCACTTTATTTACCAGTGGAATAATCCATCGTACTCCTCCATGAACATCATCCATTACAAACTGGGCTAGAAGGTCTCTTGATTGACTTTTTTCATTCTTGTTTGCTGTTTCAGTACTCCATACATATCAGCTACCAGGATGGAAAACCATGGTTCATATATAACTACAGAGAAGTATCTTAAGCACTGCTGAGATGAGTAGGAACATGGAGTCATGCCCTAAAGTCCTTGTGTTCATCTGTGGACCTTGGAAAAATGAGGAAGCCAAACATTTGTCTACTGCAGCATGGCCGCCTCCTTCAGCACTAATTGTTCCATCCTGCCTGAATAACTTCAGAATAGCTTTCTTCTGCCCACCCATCTCACCTCCTGGACTTTATTTTTCTTACCTCCTCTCCACTGCTGCTTCTGCGTCTCTGTTGATCTAGAAGAGGTCCTGTCTGTCCATGTAATCGTTATCTTTGAAGCTGGAAGAGCATCCTTTGCTCTCCTACTTCTTTTTGGGAAAAGCCATTCCTCAAGCCTTTCCTCTCATTCCAGAAAGGCTCAAGGTGCCTTTGGGGTGCTGAATATTCCTTACCTTCGTTTGGATCTGCCCTTTATCGCTCACAGACTTTCCTCCCATTCAAGTCCAAGCAACCCGACAGCAGTGGTAAGATCCATTTGGAGCATTTTGTGGATGCCCTGTCCCTGGACACATTCAAGGTCAGCTGGACAGGGCTCTGAACAGCCCGATCGAGCTGTAGGTGTCCCTGTTCAATGCAGGGGAGTCGGACTAGATGACCTTTAAAGGTCCCTTCCAACTCAAATGATTCTGTGATTCATGACTTCCAGCCAAAAACTCTAGTTGAGTTCCTGTGTGATCACCTGTCATGAATAACACCAGCATGCTAGGGAACGCACTGAGTATTTTTGTTGGGTGTCAGTGATCAGCAACACATTCTGGTGTGTTAGTGGTGATGATGGGGAGGAGGAAAACATCAGGCAGAGGTGATTATTTCAGAATTGGTGTCTGGTTTGCTTTGGCTATATTTAGACCTGTGGTGGTGACCTGCTCTGGACTGCTCTTGCAGGAGACACAGCGGCTGAGTAGTCAGAGCAGTGTGAGGCAGAAACCCACTGTCAGCACATTGTTCCTCTGTTTAGACATAGGGAAAGTGGTCAGTAGGCCCACCAATGTTGATGCTGAGCGCAGAGGGAACTGGTGATGAGCGTAGCACGTGACAGAATGTAACGCTGTTGACTATGTGTGACGGGCTGCCTGCACAGCCTCACTTTCAGGGCAACACTGAAAATACATCAGAAGCTTCCAAGAGCAGAATAACTTTGGCAGTTTGAGTCAGCACACTCAGTGGCAAAGACCTACCTTGAGTTCTGGGCAAGACCTCACAGGCTGTACTCTCTGTGTGCTGGGTCACAGCTGCCTCCAAGCCTCATCAGACTGATCCAAGCTTATTAAAGACACCATACCCAGCTTTACACCTTGTAAGAGCCTTGAGGTGCTTGCAAATGCAACTCACTGCTGCCCAAAGGGCTTTGCTAGCTGCACAGACAGGGTGGAGTAGTTCAATGTGGTTGCACAGCAGAACCTGTGATGGCAATTCCCATACAAGTTTCACAAGGGCACGTTTGATCACTGTCACTGTGCACATTTGCCTCTGGAAATGCCCGAATGCAGTCACCCCAATGTACATTGTCATTTTTTCGGCCCAAGTTTGCCTGCTGAAGAGGCCAGTGAGTTGAGCATAATCTGTCTAGAGAATTAAATCTCACACACCTCTGCACATGTGCTTTTAAGAGTATGTGGCAGGGAGAAATGTATACAAATATACATTTATGTTGTGCGCTTGTGACTCAACTCACGCATACGAATGGTGAAGGATTACAAGACCTGCCCTACCCAGTAGTTCTGCATGGGCAAATTCACATCTACGTTTACCCAAGCTAACTCCAAAAAGCAAAAGAAAACACTTCTCCTTGCAGCCTTTGGCTGAGCTGTTGCCCTCTTTGGCACAGGATGTTGTAGCTGCTGCAAATTTAGTATGGGGCCGAAATGCACTTACACGAGCCTTTGGAAGAGACTGTACAGAGCATGACTCAACACACAGACAGCGTCTCAGGCTCAGGAAATCGCAGAGCTGCATGTTTCTGGAAGCTGGGCAGGGTTCTGGGGAGGGTTTGAGTACATCAAACTCTACCCCAAGCGTCTGCCAGTGATGCTGGGATGGCAAAAGGGCCCGGGTTAGCTGGGTTCAGTCTGACTCTTACAGCCATTCTTGCAGTCTTGCACATGTCCTTACCTCCAATTCCTCCAGTGAGATTTTACCCTGCACTGTCTGCTTCTGTGTCTGCCATTGCAGAAATCTGGAACGTGTGGGCACTGCTGGGGGAGCAGGACCAGGCTGTGGTCAGCACAAACAGACCGTATATCTTGTTAGTCTAATGACAACTGTCTGTCCTGGCAATTGGATTTTATGTTTTCATTACATTTAGAATTATAACAGGCAGTTCATCAAGATTTAGTGGTCTCAGATGAGTGTCTCTGAACAGGCTGAATGCTTTGCAGGTGCCAGGAAAGGAACTGGACCAGTTATGTTGACCACTTTTCTCTCTTATTACTTGGAGATGGGGCTCAGACAAGGAATGGATGGCACTGGTAGAAATTCCTGCCCAGGCATCCGGCGGGGAAAGCAGCTTTTTCATATGAGAACCCGAAAGCCTAAATCTTGTCTTTATTTATTTATTTTTCCCTTGACAGATGGGATGCAAAAGAAGGTGAGGACACGTCTTTTCTGAAGGATGATCCTGACAGCCAGGTGAGTTCATCAGTTCAAGGGGAGCTGTCGAGTCTACTTCAAACATGCACCATCGGGAAGGTTATCAGCCAGTACAGAGAGGGGAGATCAGTGTGCTGGAGTAAATGTACCCCTTGACAGCACTCTCCAGGTGGCAGGATGTGAGGGCATTGACCCTCTGTCAGTATAACAACCCCCACTTAGTCTGCTTCACCTTTTGTTTCTTTTAACGGCCTCAGCAAATTTATTTTCATGTGTCGGGAACCGTCATAGACAAGGAATACCATATAGTGATATTTTAATAAGCTGAAATAAATATATCCTTCATTGTGGGGTTTTTTGTTTGTTTGTTTGTTTGTTTTGTTTGTTGTGGTGTTTTTTTAAGAGGAACCTTGGTACAGACAAGCAGAAAAGCAAAGGTGAAGAGGTAGTGGAAGAGAACTGCACGGCTGAGTTGGAGGAGAAGGTGAAACCACCAAGCCTTCAAGAGCATGGGAGGCGAAGTGGGAAGGCCTGGCCTGCCCACAACGGCCAGAAGGAGGAAAGGAGAAGAGTGAAGGGACTCAGCAAGGAGGTCTCTGAGGCCAGCACAGGTGACTTGGAGCCGAGGCCCAAGGCAAGTAAGGAACATGTCGAGGAAGATGCCAATGGGAAGCCTGGCACTGCTGATATCCCCCAGGAGAAGGAGAGCACAAATAGCAGTGCTTCACAAAGTGGCCTTCCAAGTGCTGTGCAAGCCACTGAGCACAGCAGTGAGGAGACCTTGTTATTGCCTGTGGGAGCTGATTTAGATGGAGGTGGCTTAGAGAAAAAGACAGCTTCTGAACAGGAATCGACTGAGGACTCTTCAAACAGCCATGGAGGAAAGCTGGACACAGATGCAGGAGACAGACTAGATGCAGATCAAGGACAGCTTGTGGGAAAAAGAGGGGAGGAAGTGGCCCAAAACGCTGCCCTTGAGGGACAAACACTTGCTCTGAAAGGAGTTGAAGATGCTGAAGACACTAAACACACAGGAGAGCCTTTGCCCATGAAGAAAGACAACTCCAACGAGACTGTTGTTCCTGAGCAGGATATAGCAAAACTACAGTCCAGGGAAGTGGACCAGCCTGAGGATGGCAAGGACAAGGACAGTGGGGACACCCTCAACTAGCAAATAATGCAACAGTCTGCCTGAGATGGAAGGTGAGTTCTTGACCCCACTCATCATGGTGTTTGTTACCCTGTAACACTCACAGCCATAGTACAGGTTCACAGGTCCGTTTTCCATGGCCACAGAGGCAACATATCAGGATAGCTATTCAGAAGTATTCATTAACTGTGATATGGATCCCTCAGATAGTCTAAATCTGTGCATCAACAAAGACCTGCCTTGGTATGGATGCAAAAACAATGGAAATTCAGACAGAAAAATGTGTACAGAAAACCGGGCTGCTGAGCCTGGCTGGTGACAAGCAGGAGTTAGGGCACAAACTGAAACTATTCCTGGAAAGGGATAAAGTCAGAAATGTGAGAATAAAAGCATAATAAGCAGAGGTTAACGTGAACACATACAGACAGAGGCCCATCTTGTGAGCAGTAGTTTGAAAAAGCTTGACTTCACATGGGATTCTGTCATTGCTAAGCTCGGTGAATGTTAAACCTTGAATTATATGTATCTGGCAACAATGATGTGCAAGGCAGGATGAGATGGTTCCTGTCACAAAGGCTTATGAACCAAACAGAAGGGGGAAAAAGCAGACCTGGTTACATAGCAAAGTTTTATTCAAGTAAAGTTGGTTTTTTTTCCAGGAAGGCAGAACGGGAAAAGCCAAAGCAAAGGTAGAAATCAGGGAGAAGGGACGAAGAAGGAGAGCAGGGACTCTTTGGCAATTATCTTTGCCAAACACATTCTTCCCAGGCAATGTCACAGACCAAGGTGTCATACCCACGTGTGCTACATCAGCCCAGTAAGTCAGGATGTGATCCTGCCACCAGGGGGGAGGCCGTATCTCACTATGGTGTAAGAAGAGAGGCAGCAAAACTATTCCTAAGTGGGCACTCCAGGCAATCGGCGACCCAGACGGAGGCAGGCAGATTGCCCCACCAAACGCCTTTCCCTCATTCCAGCAGGCTGTTCTTCAGACACGTAACCAGCAGCTTGTCAGCTGGGTTGGTTTAATATCCATCCCAGAGGCACAAAGGGGCTTAGAGATGAAGTGGTTAAGCTGCTAACAAAAAGACTTTCGCTGCGATCCAGTTCTATACAAAAGGCGCGGAGAAGCACAGGCACTGCAGCTACGTAAAAAAGACAAAACACCAGCAGGAGCTGGGTCTGTACTGGGAACTAAAACTCTTTTAAGTGAGGAAAATTAATTCCAGCAGTATTTAAGAGAAAGCTGAGACCTGGATGCACATAGTACGTGGACTTTAGTGCCCAGGCTATGCCTCTCCAATCTACCAGGAATACCCCTAGAAGTAGAGGAAGAAGGAATTAAAATTATCCTGAGTGATAAAAGTAGTCATTAATTAGACACCAGCTAAGAGGGAACAATAAATTAGAGAAGTCCATTTTCATCTCAGCAATGCAGTGGAGATTCCTATGGCTTCGTAATGGGGCCCTGAGTCACTTCAGCACGGTTCTTTACTCCATCACTCTTCGATTAAGTTATTAAGGCAGGCTTAATTATAAACACAGCCTTATGCCTTGGAGAAGACTTGCAGGTGACTTAAGCTGGTGTCTGCACTTAAGCACTGGTGCATCCATTTGGTTAAGCTGGAACCCGAGACCAAGATTGCTCTCTGAAATTATTTATTGCTTGGAAAACACCAAGCACAGTGACGCCAGGGGATCAGGCCTAGTGCATAGCTCCTGAGAATCCTGAAGGCAAACGTGGTGTGGGGGACCGCAAGGTGGCCAGCGGGCAGCGGATGGTGTGCGTGGTACTGATAGGAGCAAAGATCACAGCCCTCATGGAGGCTGCTGGAGGGGTCACTCACCTTTGGAAGGACTTTCTCACAGAGAGGGCACCTATGGAGGTGCCAGGATGAGCCGCTGCAGCGATTTCTGTGACTCCATCTCAGAAACAGGTTTCTCTTTTTCATATTTTTCTTTTACCCATCTCATCAACAGCATTCAGGCAATGAGTGAGTGAGCACAGCTTGGCTGTTTGTTTTTAGTGACGTTCCAGGGCATCACTGTCACCTCCTCAATACCGAAATCACCACAAAGCAATCTGACCTCTCCTTTTGCACCAGTGACAGCCCACTATCAGGGCTGGTTTCCCATAAAAGATCATTTGCAGACAGGGTGAATTATGCCAGGAAGACAGAAGGGCCTGTCTTTAATTCTCTGCTCCCTGTGTCCAATTTGTCAGGAACACCTCTCAGCAGGGGGGGAAAAAAAAATAAAGGCAAAAAAAACAAAAAAAGCAAGACCTGGATTTCCCCAGCACCAGCTCAGCACAACCAGGACAATTCGTCTCTTTGGATTGACAGCAGGGCTCCTAGGAGCAACAAAACAGCAACGATGACAACAGCAACCAAAAAAGCAAAAGCTCATTTGGCACAAGTCTGTTACGTTGTCAGTGCGTTTGGAGCAAAAAGGTCTCGTGTCTATTCCTGCTGCTGCTTTGAAGTTCCCAAATCGACATGAAGGGCTGCATAACGACACAGATGGCAGTCATAAATAACTGCGGGCTGGTAACAGTCTCTAACCTTCTCCCCTGGCTTCTTTTGCCACGTACAGCAGATTAGTTTCAGACCACGTTATGTATAAAATGCTGCAAAACTCTACCTTGTTTTCATGCAGTTCTCTCAAAAGTGTAATTTCACAGCAGTTTTTTTTTTGGAACCAGATTCTTTAGGCTTGCAAAGCAGAGAATGTTAATGTCATGTTTTGAAGTACTGGCCATTCGGTTTCGATACAGTGCAATATTTGCAAAAATCAGCCTAGATGGTTGATTTTGCAAAACAAACAGACAAAAAAAAAAACCCTATCAACTCCCAAAGGGATGTAAGAATATCCATTCCGTTGTGAAAGTCCCATCGTGCATAACGGTTCTGTAGCAGGCCATTGCAACTGATGTCAGGGTGATGACCCCGGTTCCAGGATCCCGCCTATCCCAAAGCACAGCAGCTCTCTGTAGCATTAGATAACTCAGCAGCTACTGCTAACTCAAGCATTTCTGCAGAGCGGCAGCTCCTTGCAGCAGCCACCGCGTGGATTTCACAGCTTCCACCACTAATGTCTATTTATGGCACTGAAAATCTCCTGCACCTTCAAACCGGTTGGAGACGCTGTGCAGCGAGCGTGGTGGGGCTTTCATCATTTGCTTCAAATAACAAGGAATAAATATTTACCCAAAGTGCAGGACTGGAATCCCTGGAGAATGTCCAACAAGTCCCAGAGAAGTAAACGATACACAAAAAACCACAGAAGCTTTTTCCCTGAATTCTCTTGAGAAAATTAATCTTAACATCTTTAGAGAAAATGCAGCTGGGGGTACGTTTCCAGAGCAGCTCCAGGGATCTGACCTTGCAGCTCCGGCTGACGTCAGCAGGAGTGGGGCAGGCAGGGCCTGCATGCTGCAGGATGGGGAGGGCGGATGGGGTCAGCTGTCTGATGCAAACCAGTGCTAAAGGTTGATGCAGGAAGCAGGACAAGCAGAAGCTAACACTTCTCGCTGCAGTTCCGGGGCTACAAAGAACATATCTCTTCCCTCAAGGTCCAAGAGTTGAGAAGATACTGCTGCTGTGTCTCAGATGTTGGTCCAGGGTAGGACAGGCAGAGGGTTTAGCTTGGAGAGCACTGGTCCCTCTGGTCCTTCCGTGCAACCCCAACATCATATTATGACTTGTGGAGAGAAGAAACTACTTGAAGCTGTTAATGCATTGAGAGGCACGGACCTAAGCTAGTCACTGGTACACCTTTGCTTCCTTACGGCTACTTACTGAGCACAATGAGGCTGAACCTAACCAGGGGCTCCGACAGGCAAGCTGTTGCCATTCTAAGCACTGAACACAGAGCTGCTTGCCCTGCTTTGCTGCCTGCAGCTGCTGCTGCTATGGCAGAGCTGACAGAAGGGAGCACGTGCCCGTACCTCAGACACCTGTGTTAACCCTCCTACCGCAAACCCCAGATGAAAAGGAGGCAGAGATCAGTACACCACAGTGTGGTCTGCGTTTTACTTTCCACCAGCTCTGTGCTGAGAGGGAACACACAGAATGCAGAAAGTGATGGTAGCTTAAACCACTCCAGCAGGATCCTCCATCAAAGCCTGCCTTCTCACATTTCAGCTCACCAAGGGTAGCAGTGATAATTGTTCTACCGGTGGCAAATCCAGACGGCGACCCACAGATTTGGCACTGCATCCTCTTGATGGCACAACTAAAGGCAGCACGCAGCCACACTGCTCTCCTGAGTCCCAGACAGAAACACAACCAAGGGCCAAGCCTCCAGCAGCCCCTGAGTCACGGAAAAGAGGACACGGCAAACAGGAGAAAAATGCTAATCGCTATTTCTAATTCCTAAAAGCAATGACTCTAAAGCCCACCAGTGTCTTGGCTGCAAAGACTTGCTTGTGCACAGAAAGGTGCCTGCACTGCAAGGACAACACTGCACAGCAGGAAAGAGAACCGTCTACCTGCAGTAGAGAGCGCAGGGATGACAATGAGATTTTTGGAGCCATTAACAATCGTTAATATAGATTAACAATAAACAGAGCTAGCTCTGGGGTCAGTTCAGGCTTGTAAAACAGATTATAAAATTTCTACAGCCTAGCCTTAGACTCTTCCTTCAGCATCAATTATTTCAGAACCTTGGGTGTGACTTCCGTGCAGTTCCATATTGGATATCTGTCATTAGAGAATTCTTTTGAATCTTCCCCTTTCTTATGGGAGCCAAGCTGTCTGTTGCCTCCACTGCCTTCACAATATTTCATCTGTTTTTCCTTTTATGTTCCTTCTCTATCCTTTTTTATGAGCTTTGGGTGTTGAAAGGAGAAAGGAAAGCAGTCTTACCTAGCCCAGAGGCGGACTTTGAGTGCACTTCATGCAGATTCACACATCTGGTTCCTCCCCTGTGCTGCAGAGCTCCCCGGTTGCTCCCATCAGATCTGGCAGGTGGGGATCCGGGTTACGGCCACGCTGGTGCTCACAGCAGCCATAGCCACGCAGGAAGGTCAGGCTGAAAATCAGCAGACACTTTAAATTTAATGCTCAGCAGTTCCCTGAAGGCTGATAATCCTGTTACTGTCTCTGCTCTTGTTTTGCCAGGATAACGTGCTGAAGGTGGTGGATGAGAAGAGGAGCACAGCGTTAGCCTCACTCTTTGATCTTCTATGAAATCAACTTTCAGCACCTTCCCTGTGCCCTTCATCACCCCCAGCTCAGTTGCAGCATCAGCCCTTCCTCTCCATACGCCAAAGGGCAGGGAAGGCTACCCACACTCCCCACAAGAAAAACACCATCACTTCTCTTTTGTATTTGTTTTGCCTATATTGCAGCTGTGTGGCAAGCCAATGAAACATCTACTGGATGCACTTTATTTTGTTTAATAACTAATTCTGTTTAAAGTTAAGATTATTCCTTCTAGGCAGCCTACCCACTTCCTCCCCCAGAGGCTGGCAGGGAAGCACATGTGTTAGGAGGATAGCAGGGGCTGCTGGGCTCTCCAGAACAGACAACTGACAAAGCAGAGCATTAGGAGACAGCACGAGATGCTGTGTCATAGCTTAGTAGGTGGGTGAAGTAGTGGTCAGGGCAGCTCTTGTAAGAGAGATCTGTATGTAGTTGAAGTGGTGGTGGGACGTACAGTAGTTGCACGGGTCACGGGCACAAAGAGGACAGAGCATTCTTGGGTTACACTGTGGAGCACGGATGATCCTGTGTACGGAGCCAGAAGTTCGATCCCTGTGGGTCCCTTCCAACTTGGGTTGTTTGATGGTTCTATGTCGGGAGAGCACAGGTTTTTTTCCTATGGAAGGTAGCTGCTACATTGATGAGGTACCCATGAAGCTTGGCAAAGTACTGCTAAGACCAAGAAGTGCAAAAGCTGCAGTGACTGGGGATGCAGCTCTGTGTCACGTGGGACAAGGTGCAGAGCAGCACAGGTTTAAAGCCCTCTTTAACAGGAGGAAGGAGCTGGCAGCAAGGAACACAGCCAAACTGGAGTTGAAAGTCAGAGCTTCCCATCAAGTGCCAGCCTTCCTGGTTGTGCCTTTCAAAGCCTTGGGCTTGAACAAGAGGGCAACTGCTCCCCTTGGAAGCTGCCAAGCATAACTTTTGAGCAAACCTTAAAAGATACCTTTTGGATTAAGGAACTGGGTGAGCATTACAAGCACAAATGAGCAAAAACCCCAGCTTGGATTCCCAAGCAGCTGTAAGGCTCACAGCAAACAGCAACTACTGAAATATGGCTACCTATTAAGGAGCAGGCAGAAAACAGGCACAAGTGCTTAGATTTCTAAATGACAGAGCAGCAAGGATATCACCCTCCCTTCGAAGCACTGCCCTAAAACCTGAAGCAGTTTCAGGAGTCAATTGCGGACACGTATGCGTGGAGATTTATTGGATTTCATTGCACGATGCATTTGCTAGCCAGAATGGCAGGCTGCCTTGGTGATAAGGTTGGCATATGCGGTGGACTGAAATACTGTATGCTGTTTTAATAAACTAGTATTTGCACATGTAAACATTTTGCTTTTCCACATCTGTAGCACCTAAGTCATGAAAGACAAGCCTGGGAACTTCTATGTGCCAAATAAAGGAGAATTTATTGGCTTCAGACCAGGCATTAGCAAGAAACAGAGCGTGCAGCTTTCACACTTCATTTTAGAAACATATTTGCCTCACCAAAGCCTGGGCTGAGTTTATTTGGGAGCAGATAGACAAAAGCCAGATTATAAAACTGCTCCAGGTCCTGGAAATTTTCCATCACTTAAAGAATCATTCTCCACAACCAACCTAAAGTCCTTTTTCATGGGAAAAAGAAACCCAAAAAGCCAGCCCTGCCCTCCATCCCCCCCTTTTCCCCCTCCCCAACTCCATGCAAATCCAACAGATTTTGCACTTAATGATGCCTAGGAAGGATCAAGCTCTGTACGCTGTACTGTCCCCAGTGAAATTTCTTCCTGCTTATGAACAACCTGCTTGAATGCATTTTGGTTGGTGCCCGTTATTGCAGCTCTTCAGAAAAAAAAAAACCTGGAAAAATCATGGCTAGCTATTTCTTCTTTGCAGCGAGAGAAAAGACTGAACGGATGAAAAGAAGCTGATGTAGAGGGGTTATTTATATTAAATAAAAGTTATGAGAAGCCTCAGTTTCGTAGCGTTTCTCAGCCTCGCGTGCAGAGCTTTCTCTACACAGAATTGCTACCACCTACTTCTCTGAGCGAGAGCTTCAACGTGGATCACTCAGCCCTTAGGCAAGGATCCCCCTCCTGGGCTGGCTGCATTAACTCACCTAGAGGCTCACTGCAGCCATGCAGTGAAACACAAGGCTCGCTCATCCATAGAAGCATCGAAGCTACCTCATCGCAATGTCACCTTTCTTGCAAGCAAAGGCGATGGCAGCTTGGAGAGTGCAAATTAAACTGCCTGTAGAGGCACCTGTTCTCTCCCAGCAGTAGCTGGTAGCTCAGGGATATTCTCAGCTCAAGATATTCTGTGCCACAGGAAAGCAGAAGCAGCCATCAGGCAGAAGACACCTTTTTCTTCAAGCCAAAGGAACAGCTTGCCACTACTTTAAGTTGGCAAAGTTCTACTATCAGTTTCAACACAACTCTGCAGTCAAACTGAATATCAAAACGGATTACAGACCGGTGAATCGATTCTCAGTTTCAAAGAGATCAAGAAATTTCACCCTAGGGCAAAAATACACTTGGGTAAGGTTGGAAACATTCAGCCTCCAGAGCTTTACAATCCTAGTGCCGAAGGAAGCAAAACTAGAAAATCTTGACAGTCGTTCCAGCTCTCTGTTCCCCACCTCAACCTAACGCTATAGCAGAAGGGCACCACCCACGTTTCTAAAAACAAGCAAAGCCCTGTACAGAGAGACTAAAAGTATAGAAATAACAGAAACATTCACCCGTTTTCCACACCAATTCCCCCCTGCATCAATTGGTTGCAAAAGGCGTAGGCGCCTGAAGCTAAACTGGCACTTAGTGGGAAATTCTTGTAATTTCAAGTGTGTAATAGTGCTTTTTTTAGTTATGCAGAAAGCTTGAAGTCAGTCAGAGGCACAGAGCAGGGTACAGCACTGCTGTGATGTTAAAACACTGCCTGCTGCCTTCCCTTTGAAAGGCTGTACAACGGCTCAGCCCGCTCACAGGTTTGCACCCACAGTCACTAGGCAGGCAAAGTCTGCAGCCATCCCTGAGCACAGCAACCCAGCAGCTGACCAGAAAGGAGGTGCTCCCAAAGCTCACTTGCCTCTCTGAGGACAGAGACCATCCAGAAGTCAAACTTCACCTCCTTTGCTTTAATCCAGCTCTGACGTGGCTGTTTCTTCTATCATTCTCCATAATACACGCACGTATATAACACATTCCAGCGTGGCCCAGCGAGGTTAATTTTTGGCTTCCCTGAAGGAGATCCACAATGCTCAAAAGCAGCCACCGATTGCGTTATCAACACCGAGCCACAGGATTGCTTTACAGCCTCACCAATCAATTAAGCTGAAATCTGGAATAAAAGTACAACACCTTCCTTCTCAGAATCGCAGCTTAGTCCTAGAAGTCAGGGAATAAGAAAATACTCATTACACCGGATGAGGCCAAGAGAGAAGATGCGGGGGGGGAGGGCGGAAATCAGGTATCTTTTATTATATGAAAATGTGAGCCAGCTGCTGGAGCACATTACACGCCCCAATAACTTTTTTTTCCAGCTATTTCCCTTCCTCCCGGTCATATCAGTGCACTCTCCTAGAACAAATTGAGCTCAACAGGACAAGACCAGTGCGTACAGACAGAGGGCAAGTGCATTAAGTCAGTCAGGTTTCCTTCCTCACTTGGGAGACCCTCCTCAGTCAAAAAGGAAAAGCAGAACGTGGCCTGGTCTTCAACTCCATTCTCTTAAGCAATTACCGTGACTAGGAATTGGAGAATTTAAGCTACCATCTTATTTACTTTCTCTTGACACTTGACAATGATGCGTTCTGACACTCCAGTACAGAACTATGCTGCACTTGAAGCACAGATACGCAGGGATTTCTGCACCACAAACTCTCCTGAAGGCTCCTAGAGATGAAGTCTGGAATCTGGGCCCAAAATAAGGAAGCTTGAATTGCTGCAGGGAAGCTGGCACTCCAGAATCAGTAGCACATTTATTCAAGAAAAAGCTCAAGTGGGGGAAAAAAAAAAAAAGCACAGACATCACTATTCCAGATATATTCTTAGGGCCATCATGCCTTCACGTCAGTGTCCCATAGCCAGAAGATGCGATGCTGTTAACATCCTCAGATCATTCCAGCAAACAGCTGCAGATTCAACACTTCACTCGCGTTTTTACCTCCATCCAAACTTTCAGACAGCTCTCTGCACGCACTGGAAGCAGACGGTTCTGCAGGGCTGCATTTGTGTCAAGGGACCGATCTCAGCAGCAGTTCCAAGGATATACAGCGTGACAAATCACGGCGATAGCGATTCATATCTAGGAAACAACACAAAAGCCTGCGCCTTCTCTCACCCGATACAATTACGCTGGCTAGAGTAACAGTTCCATACCTCCTTATGTGATCCTCCTCTAACGGGAGCAAGAAGGGAAAGACTGATACAATGCAACTGCTAACGACCTGGGACTGATACAATGCAACTGCTAACGACCTGATGACTGCACGGCTTTGTGGCGCTAGAAATCCACGTTCAAGACACAGACAATTGCTTCAGTGCAAAGACAGCAACACAACACAAAAATTCACAATCCCGAATGGCAGTCCAAGCTATTACCTCTTGCAGCCAAACTGCCTTCCCCAAACACCCCTAGTAGCCTTTGTTATTAAAAGTTAACACACGCATACACCGTTGTCCTGAAGATCCTTGGCGGCCACCACCACCACGCACAGGTGAGGAGCTTTAAGGTGTTACAGCTCCTGAACACAAGGCATCTCTCCCCTGTTACACGGCTGGTTGGAAGAGGGCCACGCAGCCCATTTAATGCAATTCCTTTCTTCTTCCATCTGCCCTAGACGGCCATGCCCTATTAGCCTTCTGAGAGCAATCGTATTTAAAGTGGAAAAAAAAAATGCCAGGAGTCCATGTACATCCGGCGTGCTTGGGATGTACTGTTCCAAGCCAGCACAGACCTGCCAGCTCTGAGCTGCAGGCCAGTACCAGAGCAATCCCAACCTCTGTATCATTCTGCCCAGCTTTTATTTATCTTTGAAGATGGTATTAAAAATTAAACACGAGCTCCGTTCCAGAAACACTCCCCAACTGCTTCTGCATTAAGTACCAGGGCCAAAAAAACAAATGCAATTGGCACCAAGGAAAAAAAAAAAGCGTGCTTTGGTTTTTTTTTTGCTTTTCCCATTCCTCCCTTTGGGAGCCCTTCCCTCTACAACCAGATATACGTACCAACAACAGCACAGAGCAGCAGCAGCATCACCAGCACCCAGAGCTCCTGCACGCACACAGCAGCCCCACAAACAGGTATCGATGTGCTGCAGGCACAATGGAACAAAGTCACCCACCGCACACAGGGCTAAACCCAGCCTGGACAAAGCTGCAGAGCACTGCATCAGTCACTACAGCAAATGAAGGGGAAGAGCTCAGGTGCAGCCCTGAAGGTAACAGTGCAGCCACCCCCACCAAGCAGCAGCTTCAGGCTTTCCACTCCTTCACCTCTTCTTGCTTTCTCCTACCTGCCCTGCAGAAAGATGGCAATTTTACAGGCACATTTTTGTTTGAGATGACTAAGCATGATCTTTTCCCTTCCCAGCAGCTTGCCTTCTTCTCTTGCACAGTAGCAACATAAAGCCTTCTCTGCTGGGGAAGAAAACTGGAAAAGGGTTAAAAGATCACATGCAAACCACTCCATCCTTTTGTCCATTTCTTTCTGGAAACCCTCTGTGCACGGTTCTCTGCCTTTAGCACGTGCTCAAGTGGAAGTGTCCAGCCAAAGCAGGCCTTTGCTCAAAAGCACACCAATTTCAATATGAAACAGCTATTTCCCCACCGCCTGAACTTCAGAATAGGAAAAAAAATAAAAAAGAAGCGCCGTGGATTTGACAGTACCAATGTGATTCGGACACAAGAGCACCTTTTCCCATCCCCATCCATGTCAACTCCAGGCATCACTTTACAGAGGCACCATACAGCCTCACTTTTACACTGTACAACTGAAACCACAGGCATGACACAGGCACACAGCTTCCCAGTGAGCAGCCCGAAGGTCCCGGGTGACAGCCAGCACCATGCCATGCCACCTGCCCAAACCAGAGCTCAGCAATGACAGCAGGAGATGGGCACGCACAGCCTCACCTACAGGCACCAACAATAAATGAATGAAGATCATGATACATCATAGAATGACCAGGGCTGAAAGGGACCTCAAAGTTCATCTCGTTTCAACCCCCCTGCTATGTGCAGGGTCGCCAACCACCAGACCAGGCTGCCCAGAGCCACATCCAGCCTGGCTTTGAATGCCTCCAGGGATGGGGCATCCACAGCCTCCTTGGGCAACCTGTTCCAGTGCATCACCTCCCTCCGTGTGGAAAACTCCCTCCTAATACCTAACCTAAACCTCCCCCGTCTCAGTTTAAAGACCATTCCTCCTTGTCCTATCGCTACCCACACTCGTAAACAGCCGTTCACAGAGCAAAGAAAGCAGTTCCGTACCCGCAGCTCTTCCAGCCCCCCTCCCCATCGCAAAGAGAACGTACCGTATTACAGAGGCTTTCATACTGGGAAAATATTTTAATATAGCAAACAAGTCAATTTACCTCTCACATGGTTTAAATAAGTTCACGCTCATGGCTAAACAAAACTCGGGACTTAAACAACGGGTTACAGCCTACGGATCGGCATCGCTCCCAAGCGGTCCCGCACACCGAGCTCCTCGGATGGGCACAGTCCGGCGCGGCTCGGCGGCGAAGCCGGAGAAGAACGAAGCCACGGAAGCCCACAGCGCCGAGAGTCAGTCACACAGCGCCGAGAGTCACACAGCGCCGTCCCTCCACTCAGTGTCCGGCGCTGCCCCCCCGGGCCTCCATCCTCACGGCGCACTGCGGCCCTCCCGGGCCCCGCGCGGCGCTGGAAGCTCCGTGCCGCCCGTCCCGGCCGGGCTCCCCCTGGGAGGCGGCGTGGGGCCGGGGGGCGGCGGGGCGGCGGAGCGCGGCGGCGGAGCGCTGCGGGGCTGCGAGGAGGAGTTGGCGGCGGGGCCGGGAAGCGACGGAGGAGAAGCCGAGGAGCCGCCGCCGCCGCCTCCGCGCACCGGTTGCCAGATGAGGCTGTAGTAGACGGCGAGGACGATGGCGGCCAGCGAGACGGAGAGCACGTAGGCCAGCACGGTGGCCAGGCGCACCCACTTCTTGTTGGTCTTGGCCGCCATGCGAGCCTTCTTGTCCCCGGTGTAAGTGGCGGGCTTGCCCCGCTCCGCCCCGGCCTCCTTCTCCTTCATGGGGGCCCGGCCCTTGGCCCGCTGCTCCACCGACCCCTCCGTGGTGGCGGGGGCTGCGCGCCGCCGCTCCCCTCAGGACATGCCGCCGCCTCCAGCCACTGCCCGCGCTGCTCCGCCGCGGGGCGGCCTCTGAGCGCCGGCACCGCCCGGGCGCGGTGAGGGGAGGAGGGGGCTGCGCCTGCGCGGTCGGCCGCGTGTCTGTGAGGAAGGGGCGCGCACCCCTGCCTAAAATGGCGGCCGCGCGCCGCCGTGAGCGCACTAAGGCTTGTGGGGGCTCTGAGGGGGTTATTGAGGCAAAGAAGAGGCTCAGGGCAGAGCTCGTTGTTCTCTACTGCTGCCTAATAGGAGGATGTGGCGAGATGGGATCGGCCTCTTCTCCTGGGTACAGCGATAGGGTGAGAGGCAATAGCCTCAAGTTGCACCGGAGGAGGTTCAGGTTGGATGTTAGGAATAATCTCTTCTGAGAAAGAGCAGCGAGGATCGTTCTGCCCGGGGGGGGGGGTGGTGGAGTCACCATCTCTGGAGATGTTCAAAAACTCTCTAAAAATTAAACAATAAAATCTTAAATTCTGCCTTTCTGTCTTTACCTCCTATGAATCTTAAGGCAGTCAAATGCATTGCGCGTGAGAACCCTGTGTTAACAAAGAGCTGCAGTTCCAAAAGAGGCCAATGGCAGCTGGAGAAATAGCTGTTAACCAGAAGGACCTCAGAGGAAGCGAGTGATTGAGTTTTCAATCTATTGCAGCGTTTCGTTTTTCCCTTTAATAGCAGGATGAAAGCTGGAGGGTTGGGAGTGAAGGGGGAGACCTCCATACTTGATAACGTGGTACTTGCAGCTCAGGGGAAGGCTGCTGGAGCAGGGAAGAAGGTGGAATAACTTGAAAGCAATCACAATTTTTTTGTCGCTGGTAAGGGTAGCAGTGATTTCTCTGCCTGTTCAGGGCAGGCAGATCTTAGTTGAGAACATGGTAGCATGAAAGAATTGCATCTGGCAATGTATGTAGGAATTCACACTTCAACATGCGTTTCTCCTCTTTCCATTCCAGATACATTTTCATTGTTTTACCATAAAATACGTGTATTTATTGCAGTATTTAATGTTTGACATTAAGCCTTTATTAAGCTGCAGCTAACGGCATGCTCCACCTTCCTGAAGAGTTTTAATTGTCATGAAATGCCACTGTAACCCGGTGTATCTAGGAATCATTCCTTACGTGGGTATTGTAACTCTTCTACAGGCCCCTTATGTCCCTTGTCCTAATTACACCTGGATGTATTCCTCTGGTTGAAAACAGATTTCATACACCTGAATAACATGAGCTGATGGCATCCTGCTGACACCACTTTCCTGAGCCATGAAAATGCATCTTGAGCTGTTCTGTAGATTCTATAATATATATATATCTGGCTATATATGATTGAACGTGTCTTATGCTGCTTTTCAGATCTTCAGTTTGTTCCTGATCTATCCCCTAAACTGCTGGTCTATGCTCTCATTCCGGCTGGCTGTTTTCTTCTTGCTATGGAGTGCTGTAAAGACAGTTCCTTTATAGAACAGGGCTGTTCTGTGTTCGTTCACATCTCTTCCTCAATTGATCTGCATAGAAATCAGTTCATTCCAAACCCTTATGCTGGCTTTGATCTCCTCTGGTGTTGCCACTGCTGCAATTTATCGTTGCCTCTGATGAAAGGCTGATGAATTAACTCCCACAAATCTTTCTCCATTATTCTTTCTTAATTTCAGTCCTGGAGTATTTGGAGAGAGGATTGATGGATGCAGGCTCTGACAGTTTTTGCTTGATACTTGTTTGGTCCATGTTGTCATTTTGCATTTTAAGTCCCTCCTCGGAGGCACTATGTGGTTGCTTTGTTGTTTAACTTTAAATCTCTTGTAGTGGTTAGAAGCTGGAAGACAAAAATTAGAGTCGGTGTTGCTAGGTAAAAGTAAAGTATGTTGATTTTGATAAAGGATATTTAAGAGACAGCAAACTGATACAGAAAACAAAGGCACAGAAGGAAACAGTGAGATGGTAAGCATCAATAACGAGCAGTTACAGCTGCATGCTTTAATCCAGTGTCCCCAAGCTCAGATCCTTACTTTACTTTCCCCCCCCCCCCCCCGCTCACCACAACTCAGCTTTTCAATCTAATAGCTCTCCTTTTCCATCAGTGGAGATCTTGGCAGGCAGGATTTGCCATGGATGCGCAGTGCAGCTGTAGAAGCAGCTTCAGCAAAGGCATTGTGTGCTGTGGTTGGGACCCTGATACACCTGGTATCACTTTAATGCGTTCAGTTCCTCAGCAGCTAAAGCTGCTTCATCTAGAAGATGTGGCAATAGGTGATTCAGCCTGAGTTTCTCTTCCTTGCTTTCCAAACGCTTTTGCTCCTTCCACTCCATGATTACAGGTATGCAGTTGTCCTAAAGTTGAACTGTGTAGTTCTTCAGATTCTACCTTGAAACTAGTGTCTTCACCTCTCCATTACATTTATTCTTTGCTTATTTAGGCCACGGTGTGCCTCTTGGCTCCAGTAAAGGCTTTGCCTTCGTAAAAGGCAGCAATTCCCCTGTAGCACTAAAGAAATTCACTGTTCTTAAGGTCACTTCACTGTTCTTCACTTCACTGTTCTTAAGGCCTTTGCTCAGATTAAGATGAGAGACAGCACGTGTTGCTGAGGTACCAAGTCTTGCTGGTTTTGCCATAGTTAAGCTTCTCTTTTGACTGTGAACAGATGAGTGTGAACTTCTCTCCAGGTCCTCTTGTTCAAGTGCAGGCAACTGCTAGAAGGTGTGTGCCTTCTGTTCCTGAACTTAGCTCCTTGTTAATAAATGCTTTAAAGGCAAATGAGAGCCAGGAAGCCAGGGCTGAAATAGTGATATAGACTCCTGAGGTGCCAAAATAGAGCTCTGGGGGCAGAGCACAGAGATTCATATGAAGTCAGTGAATGTACCGGACTTGACAGTGCTTGTAAATCAATTCCCTCTGAGGTTTTTGCCTCTGGAACACAAAAGGGATTGGAGTTAAGGGCACGTGGTGCACCCAGGCACAACAGCAGAGATCTGTGTAGCCCTTGGGCATCTGGCCTTTCCCCCTTGATGGCACAGGCACTATCCACTGCAGGGTCTGATTGACTATGGGCTTCTCTGATTTCTCACTTTGCTGAGTGTCCACCGGGAAACTCAGTTGCTTCTGAGCCTGCTATGTTTAGTTGAAAACCCAGGTGCCGGGACAGATTGTTGAAGATTTGATGTTCCACTCACCTGATTGCACAGCATTACTTGGATTCTGCTGCTACCTGTTGCAGTGGGAGGCTTGTTTGCTCTACGAGGGCCCCTGAAGGTTGTAGCTAAATAGACTTGTAGTATTGATTTGTCCATGTTCAGAGTCAGTGAATAGTATCTACTGCTTCAGGACAGAGAAGACTTAATTAAGGGAAGATTATTGGCCTAAGATAGCACCTCTGTACAGACCTTGCTTCTGTGAGTAGTGGAACACTAGGATGGATGCCTGGGAGGTGGGTGAGCCTCCATTGTTAATGGAGACCTCCTGAAGCTCTCTCAGCTAATATCTGTCAGTGCTGATAAATCACAGCTGATCCTGCCTTGGGATGAAGGACAGGCAGGAAGGCTTCCCACAGTCCCATTGTTCCTCTGCAGTTGGTTTAACAGCTCTTCTGCCTTTCCTTCTTGTGCTCAGTCATTAGGAGGCACTTGGATGTGACACCCTACAAACAATCCACCCTATAAGCAATCAGCTTGCTCTGTGAGGTGTGCATCTGAGTTGCTGCATTGACGCCGGGTTGTGCAGTGCTAAAATCATAATTGCTACCACAACACTATACAGTCCCCTTTTTGAACTCTGACTCTGTTTTTTGGGGGGGGGGGGGGGGTGTTTTTCAGTCTATGCCTCCAGCATGTGATGTTTGCAGGTAGGTTATAGACTCTTTATCGGTTGTGAGGATGTAGTTTATTTATGGAATCCTTGATGACACTTGTGAGCTGAGGAGGGGAGAGATGGACGAGGTCTCCTCAAGTTTAAGGGGCAGAACAGATGTGTTTAAATCCATCTCTTTCTTGGCAGAAGTTCTTGGGCAAATACTTTGCTAGGCGCGAGCCTTTTGTCACACTTGACAATGCCCTTGACACAACAATCTTGGAGGCTCTGCTGTCTGCTTTCCTAAAGAAAATAAGCCTTCTTTTACTCTGTTGTTTCCGTCTCCTGTTTGAAACCTACAGGGAATCCAAGTTTGTTCCTCTCTGGCATTTTTCTATCACACTTCAGAGTCTCTTCTGTCTTATGTGGGAAGGTGCTGTCTCTCTCGTTAGTCCACTAATGGATTTGGTGGAGAAGGTTGGGGATGTTCTTTTAATTCCTTCACCTTCTGATGTAGCTGTAGTAAGTGAAGTTTGCACGACCCACTGTCTTGCACCGACTTGGAAAGCGATTTGCAGAGGCTATAGGATGTGAGCAGGTAAGAATTTGGAGATGGGACAGTGAGATCTGGTTTTGCTCAGGATAGAGACCCTGGGCAGGAAGCTCCTGGTAGCTCAGGACAGTGATGCATCCATGGCTCCATCCTCGTGTCATCAAGAAATAATAAAATAAAATAAAATAAATCATAAATAATCTCTTCAGGTGTGAAGCTGTGCTGTCTGTGTAGGCTGTGGCTATAAACAATCTCTGTGAAGGAATCTACAGCCACAGATGAGTGCTTCCTTTTGCAAGGAGGGAAGGCGTGTGTGTATGGACACGCACACAGATGGAACATCTGAACACGATTCTCGGGGCTGTATTTTGAACATGATTCAAGCAATTGGACAGTGCTCATCAGCCACGCAAACTCTCAGTGCTTCTTTCCCTCTGATTTTCATGGTTTGTCTGAAGAAGTTGAACTTTTCCACTTTTGCGTGGAGAACCATCATCGTGTCATAGAGTAGTTTGGGTTGGAAGGAACCTTGAAGATCATCTAGTTCAAATACCCTGGTGTGGGCAGGATAGCCAACCACTGTATCAAGCACACAACCAACTTCTGGGGATGGGGCATTCACAACTTCTCTGGGCAACTAGTTTCAGTGCCTCACTATCCTCTGATTGAAAAATGCCACTGTAACATCTATTCCAGGCTAAACAAGCTCAGCTTCCTCAGCTTTTCTTCACAGGACAGGTGCTTGAGGCTTCTGAGCTTCTTCATGGCCTCCTCTGAACCCTCTCCAAAAGTCTTTCCTGTGTTGGGGGCCCCAGACTTGGATGCAGTACTCCAGATGGGACCCCACAAGGGCAGAGTAGTTGGGACAAACACCTCCCTCACCCTACTGATCGCTGCTGTGTTGATGCAGTTCGGGGTGCAGTTGGCACTGTGGGCTGCAAGTGCACTGCTGGCTCATGTCCAGCTTTTTGTCTCCCAGGACCCCCAGGTCCTTCTCCTCAAGGCTGCTCTCAAGTTCTTCTCCTGGTCTGTACACATACCTGTGTATCTTACTGAACCACACCAGGTTCACGCGGGCCCACCTCTCAGTCTTGTCCAGGTCCTTTTGGATGGCTACTCTTCCTTCTGTTATATCAGCAGCACCACTCAACTTGGTGTCATCAGCAGACTTGCTGAGGGTATACTCAGTCCCACTGTCTGTGTTATTGATTGGCTGCGGTCCTAAGGGTGTCCTTAATACTTTCAGGATTCTTGGGGCTCAAGATACAAAGTGGAAAAGGGGGTAAAAAGAGGAATTCGGTTTTGCTTAGCTGTGAGTTCATCACTGGTGTTTGAAGACAACGCTGAAGGCACTGTGTGCAATATCATAGCTTCTTCACTAGAGGACAGCATTACACATTGCAAAGTGTAATTATAATGGAGCAGTGCTGGAGAAGATTTCTTACAGGTTTCAGGAGAAGTGAGCGAGCTGGAAATAGGTTGGGGTTGAGGTGACAGAGTAATGTGCTAGAACTCAGGAGCCATGCAGTCAAAGTGGTTCCTACGCAGCATGACTTAAAATCACCATCTACAAACCTTACCAGCAGAGGATGGTGCAGACTATCTCGCCCCTGTATGTACTTTGTGGGATTTAGAGGCAGCTGAATAGGTAGGACAAAGGAGAAAAGGGGGGCTCAGGGCGAGGAATAAAGGGGGAATATGTTCAGTATCAAAACTCTTGATGGATGAAGGTAAAGGGTGAAAGTCAAGGACGTGCAGTGGATGTGGGATGGCTGCAGAGCGGGTGATGGGTCCTGCAGGAGAAAAACAGTGAAGGGCCGTCGAAATAAATGCTGCTCGCAGTGCCGTTGCTTCTGCCTGCTTTGATATCAGAGGTTTCAGCAGAGGGCAGGACTGTTTTATTCTATCACTGTTCCATCAGCTGTCTCTTTGTGCGAGACACAGAAGCTCTGACACAGAGCAAGGAGTGTGAAAAGAGAGATAAGGAGGTTATGTGAGGCTATGCAAAAGGAAGCGAGCCGCAGCCAGTGACCATCGTTATGCAGCCAGAGGTGTTGGAAGTTATCACTGCAGTGCCAAGCAGCCTCTGAGGACAGCTGCTGGCTTGGTTGCTTCTTCATATTTTTTTGTATCCATTATTTTATTCTTCAGAGCAAGCTGACAGTGTTGGGAAGATACAGCCGTTGATTACACAGGTGTGGGAGAAGTCAGGAGACAAGCAGAGATACCTGTTCTGGCAAGGGGCAGACGTTGCTTGTGAAGCAATAATGGTATTTGTGGTAAATACAGGATGGCTACTGGAACCAGGAGCTCTGACAGAGGGGATCTACTGAGAATAGCTACAGTTTCCACTCCTCACTGCAGCTTACTGTGGCCTTCCTCTATACATACTTAAGCCTCAGGGTCTGTTCCTAAGCTGCTTGCGAGAACAGGGAACAAAACCACTCGGCAGTGTGTGGGTTGTTTCACTGACATTTCTGCCAAGTCACACACACTTGGTGGTGTGCCTGAACTCCTCCATCTCAGCCTTTGGGACCTGGGCAGCCGTTGTTGTCTCTTGGGAGTAACAGAGTCTGAGCAGGCAGCTCCTGATCATGCTGGTGTGGGACTGAAGCACCCCACTGTTTTCCCAGCACGTGCATAGAAGCTTAGGTTGTGAGACGAGGTGATACATGCCCATGTCCCAGTCTCAGCCGTGACACTGAGCAACCACAGTCTTGCAAGGTATGCAGAAAACTCAGTAGTAGCTAGCAGTGTAAAAGCTCTCTTATGTGTTTTTTCTCAGGCAGATAAACCCTTGAAAGAAAAGAGGTTTGCTCAGTATTCTGTTCCAGCAGCATGATTCTGCCCGACAACTGCTGCCATCTTTGATTTATTTTATTTTATTTTATTTTATTTTTAACAGCAAAAGCACTTCTTACAGGTCCATCCAATCTCCCTCCAATTAACCTCTCCTCCCTCTTGCCACTGACAATTGAGAATGCTCAGGATTCCCTCACGCAGCCTGGGAAAGGACAACTGATCTGCCTTCTGCTGGCCTTACTGATGTGGGTAAGGTAGAGGTGGGAGGGAAACCTCACCACTCAGCTGGCTCCCTTTTTGCACAAGATCTTCATCTGCCCTTCTCCGAGAATATTTTGTACAGCCTCTTGGCCTTTACTACCAATAGCAAGTGCCACACCTGGACTTTCACAGAAGGATTAAATCTTACCACGAGGATGGAAATTCTATCATAGCAAGTGCAGCACGATTATCTCCACTTCTAATTACTTGTGGGGCTGTACCTTTTTGACTTAAGTTTGCCCGTCTCGCTGTCTCCCTGGTTACCTCTGCCAGCAGAAGATCCTTTTGCTGTCCACGCGTTATTCCTTTGCTCCACGTGGAGGAGCAGGCTCTTGGTTTTGCCCTGTTTGTTATTAACCATCTGTTCTACTGTCTGTCACTTCCCTGCAGCTTCACTGGTATAATCCGCACCTGCATCTCCCCCGTTCCGTGTCCCTAGGGTACCTGCAGTAGACCCACCATGATTTTGCAGGTCCTGGGTGCTCTCGTGGATGTTTCATTTCATCTGGCTGAAATTTCCACCTGCCCTGCCGCTCTGTCTCACTTTAGAGGTTGGCATTCAGAAGAAACCTGTAAGATAAAGGACAGAAAGTGCATCTGGACCCCACACACCGACTCGTCTGCGTGATATTTAGCCCAGTTGCACGAAGGGGGCAGTCTGCTTGTAGCCAAACCCCGCGCTGCTCCGTAACCAAATCTGTTGAAATAGCTTTGAGTGTCAGCTGGCCTGTGTTTTGTCAATGCCTGTGTTTTGTCAAAGAAAACATTTAAGGAAGTTCCCTTGCGGAAGTGCTCTGAACAGCGCGCTTTGCAAGCAGAGCTCTGAGGAGCAGATCCCTCCCGGAGGGACGGTGTGCGTGCATGTGTGCCTACACGGCTCGTCGCAGGCTTTCCCTCCAGGTGACCTCGTGCCCGTTTGGAGAGCTGTCGATTTACAATGCAGATTCATCTGTCGTTGCCTGCCTGTTGTTGCCTCTCCTGAATTTGACTGGGATGTAAGAGGCTGTTTGCTCTCTGATGCCAACAGTGGCGATGGCAGAGAGCCCTGCCATGTGAGAGGCAGAGATAGAGGAGAGGGGGGCGAAGGAGGAGTAAACTGTGTGACTCCTATTGCTTCTGGTTGTCTGGGAAGCACACCTACGGGACGATGTCAATGCTTACCCCTGTCCTGCAGCCCCCAGAGGTGAAGGAGTATCTGTCCAAGGGCGAGTCCTTCACCAAATGGGACGATGTGAGTACTGAGACTTCACTTGGCTGGGTTGTATGCGTGGTGACGATGTTTTGGTCATGTTTGCGGGGAGGATGGGGGTGCATATGTGTGGAATGGGGCACAGACCGCTGCTTCTCTGTGCAAAACCAGTCCTTGGGAAGGCAGTTGATGCTGGAAGCCTCCCTGGGCTGAGAGGCATGCACTCACTGCATTCGGATGTATCTTGGGGAACGTGGGGTAGGATTTACTAGCTGCATGGACTCTCCATGCTTTGCAAATAGGAGGAAATCTGGCTCCAACTTGCTTCCTCTTACAGCCCTGCTTCTGGAGTTGATGGGGGTAAGCCTTGTCCTGGCTTGCGGGTCTGTGAGCTACAAAAGGCGCAGCAGCCAAGCAGCGAGCGTGCTGTGCAAAGCTGCCTTCCCCTCCAGCTCCGTGTCCTCTTGTGTCTTCAAAATACCTGGTTTGTGGGCTGAGTTTGCTCTTGAGGGAAAGAGAATGTGGACCAGCAGAAAAGTAGGGGTTAATTTGAGTATAATAGTTCCTCTCCTCCCTTTCTGAGAAGGCAAGACATTATTTCCCCTAATACCCGGGCACAGCAATGGCAGCTGCCCATCCATCTTGTTTGGAGTTTGGTCTGTGAACTGTTGAGCCTGCACATAGGAAGGGCTGGTCCAGCCACACAGAGATAGGAGAAGACAGTACAGTGCGCTGCTGACAGAATGTCTGAGTGCTAAGGAATACAGGTTGGAACAGCACCGTGCAGTTATTCCGCTAGTTCTGCAGGAAGATGACACCAAGCTTTGGTAGGAAGAGCAACCTTCCCTTTCCTTTCTTCCCAGAAGGGCAACTGACTGCAGAATGCCCCTGTGGCTTCCTTAAGGTTGAACAGGGAGTCGGTTTCTGAGAATAACGGAGACCAAAGTTGCCTGAACGAAAGCTGAGCATCTCCAAAAATTAAATCATAGAATGGCCTGGGTTGAAAAGGACCACAGTGATCACGTAGTCTGACCAAATTGCCACTGACTTCCTGTGCTCAGCCCAGGGAGGGGTCACTTTCCAAGAGCTTGAAGCTGTTAAGTACTTCCCTGAGAATTTCTGGGATATTCCGATTTCCATGAAGCCCAAAGTGAGTCGAGTTGGACTCCCAACACCCACTTAGGATTTATGGTTGGAGTGAGAGCACTCAAGTCTTGTGTGCATTTTTGCCCAGGATATACAAGTCTGAATTTCCTGGAAAGGCTTTTTCTAACTATTTACTAAGTTTACAAACTTGATCTCCGACAATAACGAAAGCCTTCATAAGTGCTGGTCGCTCTGCACCATCTTATCTTGCTTTCCTGCAGTTACAGCAGGCTGCAAAAGAAGGTGGAAAAAGCTTCAGCCTGTCGGTTTGCTGGTTGGAGGGTAAGGATGAAAGCAGCTCTTCAGAGGTTGTGGAGCCTGCAGTTTTATTGTCTGACTCTTTGAAGCGACCTGGCCGTGCTGTTGTTAACAGGCTTGGCCTCTTTCTGCGGTAGCTGAGGAAAAGGAATGAACGTAGATCAGTTTGGTTTCCTCCAGCACTGTACATTGGGTCTGCACTGGAGCTTTCACTGTACCCAGCAATTTCTTGAGTAGAACAAAAACGCCTTGCATTTGTAGTTTCTTCTCCAGAAGAGAGCGCGGTAGGGTCCAGGCTAGGCTGGATTGTTCTGACCTGGCTTGCTGGGCCGGCTCCCAACATCTTGGGCTATGAAGCTGTGGTGCTTTGCTTAGCATCTGGCAAGCTGAGGCTGCCAAATCAACTAGGGAGGTTAAATCTTACTATATGATGCCTTCAAGTACCAGCTTGGGAACCTTTTCAAAACCTCAGGTAGTCCAAGATGGAATAGTTGACCTCTTAGATGGAGCAGATGTGAATGGATTTGGCTGTGTGCTGATGCTTAACCCTCTAAGTACAGGCAAGGATGTTTTCTGTGGGATTATGGAATCTCGTGCCAGGCCACATTACAGAACAGCACTCGCTTTCTGTCCTAGAATTGAATTCCACTCCACAGCGTGAGCAGCAAACACTTCAGCTGCCAGACCATCTCCTGTGGAACTCACCATCTCCTCTGTTGCCAAGGAGCCAACCCACAGCAGTATATAGCTGTGCCCCAAAGCCACCCGTGTCCCCGATCAGGAGGGCAGCTGTCCTTATTGTGGCCTCACCTCGCCTTCAAGAGAGCTGCTTCACAGGAGATAAGGCTTATCTAGAAACAAGGCAGAATCTTCAGTAGTAGTATTACAGTGTCTGTTCTACTCTTTGTGGTATGGAGGAACCCAAAGCCAAACGACAAATACACTTTCCGGATTCCATTACTGGTTTCATCTCAGTAGCTGAGTATCTCAACTTCCTGAAGTCAATTTGAAGCCGTCTTAGAAATGGCTGATAGGCCTTGTGATTCTGTCATCTGTGGCTCCAGGGTCAAGTGCAGTCAGGAGCCTGCTAGGCTGAATGAGCAGCTGGACTAGGGCCCAAGCAGGGTCACCAAGTGTTCTCTATCGTTGTTTCCAAAGAGCTCGTGATGATTCATTTCTTAGCTTGCGTGCAAGATGGGAATGGATGTTGTGCTGGGAATGTCTGTGAAGTTGTCTTTTTTAAAAAAAAAAAAAAAAAAAATAGTCCATTTAGAGCTAATGCATGGAATTTAAGAATTCCATCCTAAAGTAGATTCATCAGTTATATTGAACTCTTTTTGACTAGATCCGTGCAGGCTGCAAAGAGAGCCACGACGGCTAGCACGAGTAGACATCTAGGTGGTGTCTCTTCTTGGCCTTGCTCCTTCTGGAGCTCAGAAGGAAGCAGGTGCCTTGAAGGGAAGGCAGTTCAAGTGGAACAATTACATCAACAAGGACTTTCTTCTCTATTGACTGTATAGAAATGTCCGGAAGAGTTGCTTAGCTAAATGCATAGTGTTAGGTGAGACCTAGGCTTTAGCAGGGATTCACTTTTGTAGCTTCACACTGTTTCTCTGCAGATATACTGAAATTACTGGTTTATTTCCGTAAATCAGATGGTGATTCACCTTGCTGGGTCTGTGTTCTAATGAAGAACCTTGTATGACTGAAGGAGTCTATCGTGGGATGTGAGGTGCTAACCTTTTCTCTTTGCTTGTGTTTGTGGGGTTTTTTGACGTGTGTTAGGAAACAGCAAGTTCTTCTCCTGTGACTCTTGGAGTGGATCCAAAGGGCTTTTATTTATACTGGACGTATCAGAACAAGGTAAGTGTTAAGACTGCACAGGTTGGTCACCAAACAGTCAATTCAGGTTTGTGCAAAATTAAAATGCAGGATGACACAGAAAGGAATTGTACTGATATGCCTGTTACGCAGCTTGCTAAAGGATTCTCCAAACCACTGCAGTGGTGCAGGAAGAATAAAAATAGCTAGAAATGTGCAGTTAAATGTATGCATTACCAGCTAACCTGTGCCTTCCGTGTCGTCTGTAGTGTGATTAACCGACCTGCTATGGTTAGAGAGATTTTTCCTTTTGGAGAATGAAGGTAGTGATGTAGAGGCTACATCAGGTCTGGAGAGTGATTTGTGCTCCTCCGGGAATAAGATGGTTTGCACCATGGTGATGGAGGTAAAGCCCAAGGGTGAGAGTTGCCAGAGGGGAGTAAGATGCCACAGATTTAGGAAAGAGAACTGAGTTCCTTGCTGCTGCGTAGCAACAAGGGGTGGAGGGATCTGGCTTGCCAGGAGGTGGAAGGCTGGGTTTACTTCTGCTTTCCAGAGCAGAGCTGTGGTTCAGCTCTACTTCCTCCTTGTGACCTATATGCTGAAGAAGCATGGTAAATAAAGAGACAGAGCCAGTACTCCTCCACAGCAGCCTGGCTAGGCAACCTGACATGTTTTGGTGAGCTCTGAATTCTCAGAAGGTTGTGCCCTAATGGCAGCTTGAGCAGAGCACTGGCACAGCACAGCATCTGAGAGTAGTGTTGCAATGCTGGAGGCTGTGACATCCCTGTCCAAGGTGTGCTGGTCTTTTCCAGCCCTCTCTGTCACTCATTCTCTGTTTCAAGGACTGCTTACTCCTGGTGGTAGAAGTTAAGCTGTAAGGGCTCAGCCAGACAGCAGGAGGAAGTGATAACACTGAGTGATGCAGCAAAAAAATGGGGCAGGGGGCTGTTGTTGCTCATCAAAAATGTGTATTTTACGGGGCTGCTGGTGGGAAAAGGGGTTACTTGGGAAAGGGACTGCAGTAAGGAAGTCAGGACATGGCATAGCTTGAGGAAAACCAGACAGAGGGGTCTAATTTTCCTGGAAAATGCCATTGGTGATCACCTAAAATAAACAGATTTGAGAGCTGCGGTGGAGCAACAGCCTGCTTTACATCCTTGGGCAAGCATTTGTCTGGCCCTTTCCCCCTCTTGTGCATAAGCTAGGTGGAGATTCAGAAAGGAGTGAGATTAGGAATAACATTTTCATCCTGCTTGACAGTAAAGTGGGGATACAGCCAGAAGGTATGGTATCCACATTGTTCTTTATTGTGATCTTGGAAAATATCTGCTGCAACGAGTATAATTTGTTCTCCAGATCCGTGGTGAGCAGGCAAATTAGTAACAGAGGAAGGAAATTCAGGTTGGATATTAAAAGAACAAACAAAACAGACACAACAACTAGCCAGCAGTAGGGACAGTGAGGATCTGGAGCAGACTGCCTAGGGAACCTCGTGGAGTGTCCTCCATGGGAATTGCTTCAGAAGGTCTTCTGGTACAGGAGTGGGAGAATGTAATAGTAGTGTAGGACAAGCAACATGCGTGTCAGATCTTTGCACGTGCTTTTTTTGCACTACCCTTCCCCATAAATTGAACTAAATGGGACACAGTAGGATGGACACGCAGCTGACACCAGCTCTGTGCTCCTCCTCTGCAATGCTTGCTGAGAACTTCATGTTCTACCACCGCTCTGTGTAGATTCTTCATTTTCAAGATCATGCTCTCTGCTTCACTGGGTTTTATTTACCCAGCTCTAGTTCAGCATCCTCATCCTGCCAGTTTGTAGCCTGAGGCGAAGGTGCAGGTGCAGTGGTGTTCCTGTTCCCTGCTTGCCAAAGTTGGCAAAAATACTGTCTAGGCTCTCCCACTCCTGTTGTTTCTGCCTGGATGTCTGGGCCAGCTCAAGCCTGCTGTGGCTATTTAGAGCCAAATCTGAAGCTCAGAGTGTGATCAAGATGGAGGAGGGCTGGGCAGAGAGGAGCCATGTTCATCTCAGTAAACTACAGCAGGTTGCTGGCCTCAACCTGAAAATGATGGTGCTGCAGAAAGCAGCATCACCTCTGCCCTAAGCAGCCTGCCAGCTGGGAGTAGTCCCCTGCCTGCCTTGTTCCTGGGAGGTGAGCTTTTTCCCAGTGATGGGCACTGGTTCAGACCTACTTTGCATCTTCTAAGGGCTCCGGAAAGGTTTTAACCTCTTCCTTTCCTTCGTTCATCATCCTTGTCCTTATTCTCTCGTAGGAGATGGAAATTCTGGATATAACCAGCATCCGAGATACCCGAGTAGGGCGATTTGCCAAAATCCCCAAGGTGAGTGTGTGCTTCGTTCTGCCACGTTGTAGGGGGATGGAAGAGCTGCCCATGCCTTTGACACAAGCTGAGGCAGTTTAGCCTGGCTTTATGTTACAAGAAGGTGAGACAGCCTTGTCTGTTCACATCAGAACGACGTAAATACAGAAAAGCTCCTCTCTTGTCCCCGGACTCCCCAGCAGTTCTCTATGTGCCTAACAGACTCTTACAGACTGTTCTAGATGAGCTTGTTGGAAAGAAAGCTTGGAGAAAACAGCAATTCAACTTCCAGGTGCGTGCCAAAAGAGTGATTTTTCTGCTGTGCACAACAACTAAGGTCTCTCCTGCGCCATGCATCTGGCTAGTTTTAATCTGGACCTGGCTAGTTTTAATCTGGACCTGGCCTTTCAGCTTACTGAGCTGCACTCTGGGGTCCTGCAGGGGACTTGTGATGATCCTGTGTTGAGTCACTAGAGCTGCTCTTGTACAAAGATGCACAAGTTGGGTCAAGGCAGCCACAAACATGGAGTTATAGAGCAAGTCCAATGCAGCATGTAGTGTTCTTTTCCTTTAAAGGGAAGAAAATGTAGTAATGGCAGAAGTTACTGTTTTTTCAGATAGTTTTCAGTCACCCGTTTGCAGAGAGCACACGATTATGCCTTTGTTTTTGGTTTCAGTTACAATTGAAGCTTCCTGCAGCACTGTTGCCCTTGTTAGGACTTTTTCTGGGCCTGATTTTTGTTTGTTTTGAACTTTTCTGTGTATGAAAAAGACGAGCAGAAAATGGAAGCTGGCATGTGAAAGGGAAACAAGAAAGTAAAGATAATGGCTCTGCGTGGCAACGGAGATGATTCTCAGTCTAACGTGAAAGAGGAAGGTTTTGCAATCTGAGAGACTTGAGCAGCCTCTTTGCGTAAGAAGTATGGATGTTTTCCTAATACCTCTCTGAAAATGGCTGATCAGAGCTCCCTGGGGCTGGTGCTTCTCGAAAGAATGTGGAGAGATGGCTGATGAGAGTACAGCAGGGCTGAAGAGAAGCAGCAGCCATCTCTCACAATTCTGAAAAAATCTGAATTCCTTCTGATAAACACATTTGAGTGCTAAACACGCCTACCATTTTGCCTGCAACTCGTTTGGTGGGAATAACGCCTGGAAAAAAACAAGCTATCGGGGCTTTTTGTTGTTGTTGTTCGAGAGAGAGAGAGAATTGACTGTTTGGAGCTGACAGAGGAGAGAGTGCTGCACTCAGAGCAGAGCTTGCTATGGAAAAGACCTACCTAAAAGGAGAGACCTGAGGTCCTGTTTTCTAGGGCCATAAACTCTAGGAATAAACTGTTTACAAAACAAATTGAACTTTGTAGATTAGAAGTGAGCAGCGGAACCGCTGAGGCTGTAGGTGGGTGTCTGGCAGCGGCAGCCAAGCAGGAGAGCGACTTAAGAGCTCAGTGAGTATTTAAGGATGACTTTTGTTGCGGACTACCAGGAAAAACATGGCAGTCCAAGTATCAGGGTTGCCTCTAGACAGAGGAATAAGAGCCAGGAAATGTAGAAAAGAGCATGGCCAATAAGGGCATGAAATGGCCACTGTAGGAAGAGAGTTGGTGGGTGAGCAAACTGCCTGCAGACTGGCAAAAAAAAACAAAGGGAATTGTGGAGCATTGTGGAATGCTGCAAAATCAGGATCTGAATGGAGAAGGTGAGCGTGAAGTTCTTGCTCAGTGTTTCTTCCCATGAGAGCTCTGCATCAAGTGGAATTTTCCAAAGGTTGAGCACAAGCAAAAGGAGGTGCTGCTGTTTGACTCATGTCATTGCACGGTGGGATGCCTTCCTGCACGAGTCATGGAAATGTGTGTGATTTTTAAAGTTGGGTCAAGAAGGGAATGCCCTTTGAGGATTTAAATACAAGATAAGACCGTGGCTTGGAAAGTTGCTGAGCCATAAATTGCTGGAAGCTGCAGAAATGTGTCAGGGATGTATCACTGCAGTTGCCCTTTCTTTTCCAGGCATCTGGGCGGCTCTTTGGTCTGACCTGGTGTGGCTGTTGTGTTCTAGCTGTTTTAATAGGCCAGAGGTGGTGTTATACAGTGCTGGGAATTGGCTATAGTTCATTTAGGGAAAAAAAAAGAGAAACAAAGTTCAAGCATTAAGTGATTTATTAAGTATTCTCAACGGGCACAAGTGGTGCACATGGTGATAACCTCTGCTGTGAAAATCCCAAGTGCATTTCAATCTCTGCATCTCAGACACATTTAATAGATCAGTCTCTATTTTATTTCAGGGGATTTTTCTGGCCTTTCTGTGATGACATCTACAGTAAAGTGCATTAGGCTGGCTCCTTATCCACCTTGGTGGAAGGACTTGTGTGGGCACTGAAATGGGCACTGAACAAAAACAATGGGAGGGATGTACCATCTGGGCCTGGCAGTTTCCAGTTTCCACATGGCTGTGCTGTCCTGAATGCTTCTGCAGGGGCTCACTGGAAGTTCTCAGCGGCGTGTTCAGGTGGCTTTGCTGAGGACAGGATTTGAGAGCACACAGAAATGCAGAAAGTGACAGTTTCTTGGCACGAGTCGCCCTCCACACGATGCATCCGGGTCTGATGCACCATTACTAACAGGTATCAACATGAAAATCCAATGGGACAAAGAGGTGGAGGGTGGAAGAATGGAGATATGTGTCATTCTCCCGTGTTGCCCAAAGGTGAAACACAGCTGTGCCCTTGGAGCAAAGACTCTCCACCTGCTTTATTTGAGAGCTCCACAAAGTGTTCTGCAGCTCTTTTTTTCTTTTTGATGGGAGTTTCTTTTTTTGAGAGCCAGGGCAGGCTGAACTTTGGCGCATGTTCAAGAGTAATAAAGATAAGAATTAGCAGGGACTTCTAACATAAGTGAGACAAGATGAAAAGCTATTGAATGTAGTTCAGCAGCATGCCAAAGCAGATCAAGATGTTATTTACAATGCAATTTTCATGTTTTTATTTGAGTAACAAGGAACAATAACAGCTGCTCCATTTTGTTTTCTTCTGATGCACCAAGAACCCAGAACCCAGCACGAGCCAATAATTAGTACTACCGTATATGATGCTGCAGGGCAGGCTGCTGAGCTGTTGGCTTCAGCTTGGGTTTTGTTTGGGCATGTCAGCAGGCATGGGCTTTGAAATGAGTCTCATTTTTCACAAAACAAACATGTGTTTTCTCACTGGTGTTCATTATTGTAATACAGTTTCATCCTTCGTACATATTTTGTTGCTCTCGAACCCAGACATGCGGACTCTGAGGACACAAAGTCTGGATCTCTCCCTCAAAGTCTGTTCCCGTTTGGTTCCAGCAGGCTGAGGGTTATTTGGTGCCATGTGAATCTGTGTGCTGCTGCATTCTCCATCTCCTTTAGATAAGGCAGCAGTGAGAGCTGAGGGTGCTTAGCTTCATCTCCTTCTCTCCCTTGTCCCTCCAGGATGCTTGGCACAGAGACATGTCCTGCTGCTGTCCTAAAGAATGCATGGGAAGGGAGTTTGCTTGTGTTGTCCTCCAGTGCTGCACTCCAGCACTGCATCATGATGATACAGAACTGTCATAAATAGTGATTGCAAGCAGCTGGAGCAAATCCTGGCTGTCATCTGTTTATGTCTGTTTCAAGTGGAGAAAAGGCTCTTTCCATCTCTCGCATTAAGCTTGGTTCTTTGTGTTTGCATGAGAATTTGCTTTTCTCAGGATTATGAATACGGTTTGTACAGATCAGGTTCTTAGGGAAATCAGGAGAGTGGGAAGTGAAACGAAAGCTGATTCTCTATTTCAGCCATTCTGCTGCTGGGTTGCTTTCTGTGTGTGTGGGTTGTTTTTTTTTTCCAAGTGGATTTGCTAAGCATATTTCCCTTCCTGATTTGCATGGCTGATATGGTTGCCTATTTTCATGGACTGATGCCTCCTTCTCTGTCCACCTGCAGCGTGGCACTAAGGAATGGCAGTGAAGCTGCAGCACAGGAGAGCAAGTTATTAAAAAGGCAAAACGTGGCATCAGGACAGCATCTGGTCTACCCTCACCATTGTTGTGCCAGCATCACTGCCTTTATCCCAGGAGGGAGATAATCCCTGAGTGCAGCAGGCAGCACAGAGTGAGTGAGTGACTTACTTCAGGCTAAGTGCGAAATATGCTGGGAAAATATGACCCAATTTAGATGCCTAAGAAGATCATCCTTTCCTCTCCTTGCTCCTCCCTGCTGTAGTTTGCTAACGGAAGTGTTAGGGGGGGTCCTAAGCTATGCTGACAATGCGCATCCCATTTGGATAGCTGTATAGGCTAAGGATGTCCACTTCTTGTTCTGAGATGGTGGTTGAGCCGTTCGGAGGGCTATGTGTGCCCAGCTTTGTCTGCAGAGCACAGGTGGAAGCTCAGAGCCTCAGCTGGGGACACATCGTGAGCAGAAGCTGGGGAGTCAAGTGACACCAGATTGCAGAGAAGGGACGGGCGGGAGGAGCCGCCCTGTAACAAATACAGGAAATGAGCTCAGAGAACTTGTGGTTTGAGCTATTGTCTTAGCTTCATAGAATTTACGACACCAGAGGTAAGGAAGCTGAACAAATGCCCCCGGGTTTGCAAGATGAAGTTAAATCCGAAACTATAATCCAACACATTGCCACTTGTAGTTTAAGTTCTATCAAGTTGGACTTGTTTATCCTCGTGGGTCCCTCCCAACTTGGTTCTCAGAGTGTGGTAGGCTATGTGGGTGCTGTTGGCTTCTGCAAAGAACTGCTTACCATGCAGCAACGAGCCGCTCTAGAAACTCTTCAGCTATTAGAAAGTAGTTCTGGATGGCTGACTGCCTTTCCCCTTCAATCCCCCCAGATCCTATTGGATTGTACATATCTCAGTTAGCACCGAGGAGAGGCTTTTATGAAGGGAGAACTGGCAACCGGGTGGTCTTCAATTACGATCCATCTCATTCTTTTACTTTTTCCTGTTTGCTACAGATGTGCCCATATTGCAGATGCTGCAGAAATTTGGAAAAATGCAGTGGAAAAAGCCTGAGTATTATTCTCATAAAATATACATGCAGTTTTCTGTGTGAGGCACAGCACATGAGGGTGCCTACAGTGAGCCCTTTCAGTTTCAGCTAGCGCAGTCCAAATGTAAATAGAAAATATAGAAAATATAGAAACAGAAAATTCTGTGGCTGAAACAACTGCTTGTGTTTGAATCGAGCAATTCAAAGGAAAGAAAATGGTCAGTTTTGTATTGGGGTTTTTTTGTTGGCTTTGTCGGTCTAAGACGTTTCATCAGTAAAAATGTAGACGTTGTCCAGTTATAGCAGCTCGATGAGTTGCCCAGCAGGAGCTGAGCTGCAGGGCTTGACTTAGTGAGTGCTCTACATTTATAGCAAGGCATGAAGTCGTTTAGCTTAAAGCTCTCTCACTGAGGTTGCTGTGGTATCTGTAACACGCTAGGATATTACTGATGCTTTGACTTGTTGAAATGGAGTAACTCAGCCACACGTCTAACATACAGCTTCCAGCTCCAGGTACATTTCTGAGCCTGCCCTGCCCTGCTAGCAATTGCTGGTGATGAATTTTGCCCTTAGTTTCTGAAGGAGCTTTGCTCTGCCGGTTTGCTTTGATGGATCCTAAGTTTCAAGTCACCAATTGCTGCGCTTTATGGTAGGACATGGGAATGTTATCCTTCTGTTATAAATAGCAACCATCGGTGTGACTCCAGGATACCTTGGCTCAGTTATGCCTTACGTAGGATAGGAATGCATAAAAAGCTAAATAAGTTAAAGGGATTCTATAAATACTTTAGTACGGTGATGAAACCCCAGTATGACTAATCGGATGAGCTTTTCACTTATCAAATCTCTGGTGAGCCATCGCTTGGGATGTTGCGATGGCTATGGAAAAAATAAAAGACAACACATTTAGCAACTGTGATAACAAGAAGAAAATGTCACTTGGAGAGAGAGAGAGTGAGCTTCTGTCCCCAGCAACAAGGCTGAAGGTTAGCCTTCTGGGACCCCAAATGGCACCCTTCTTGTGGTGGGGCAGGCTTCTGCAACAAGTTGATTGAAACTGCAGTAACTAATTGAAAAGCCTTTCTTAGCGTGTTCCCACAAATGGTTGTCTGTGCTAACTTGGTTACACACCCATGCTAAGTGAAGGCCAAACACTCTTCTGTCCACCTGCCTGCAAGTTGTGGCTGAAGTTTCACATGCAATTTCTTTAATAGTACTCTTCTACGTGCACTTTTTCAGACCAGAACAGGCCGTTTGCGCAGTGATGTTGGTCGCAATGGTTTCTTTCTTGGAGGATCGTGGTGATGCAGGCTGCAGAAAAGAAATGGAAAATAAGAGAAGTTGAGAAAGATCACGTACCGTAATTTTGCAACTGTTGAAAAGCTTGAGTCCGTGTTTGCATCGGGTCCTGTATTTCCTTTTTCTGGTGCAGTTTGCCTCATTCTCCTTTTCACCCCACTTGTTCCGTTTGTGTTGCAGTGCCAGAAGCTCCGTGAGTTTTTTAAATTGGATTACCCTCACAGCACCTTTCTGCTGAGGACTCTGACGATTGTATCTGGCCCTGACATGGTGGACCTCACTTTCCATAACTTTGTGTCCTATAAGGAGAATATTGTCAAGGTATGTGAGCCTGAAGGCAGAGAAGCACTACTGAAGGACAAAGAGTTGGCACGTTCCAGAGGGAACGGGAAAGGAGTTGTTGTGTTTGTAGCCCAGCAGTACCAGCCCAGGCCGGTGCCCTGTCCATGCAGTGTAATTGTGTTGTTCCATCAGCTGCCTCCCCCCTTGTGAGTGTGTGTGTGTGTTTTTTCTCCAGAGCTGGGCTGAGGATATTATGGCCATTGTTCAGAATCCCCTCACATACAACGCTTCTCGGTACACCTTCCTAGAGAAAACGTAAGTGGTTTCTGACAAACGTTGCTATCTGAAATGTTTGCTTGCTGCCCCTTCTGTCTGTAATGGACATAGCATCCAAGTCCTTTGGCAGTCTCCTAAGCAAGTCCTGTGCCAACTCAGGAGCCCTGAGGCGCAGGACAGTGGGTGGTCAATGGGCTCTGTGTTGTGTGACAACTGACAACAGCACTTGAGCCTTGGTATTAGATACACATATGGCACTAGGCAAACTGAAATTCTGAGCTTCAGATATATTCCCCCATCACAGTCACAGTGTACTGTACTCAACTTAGTACTGCCTCTTCTTCTTGGCTCTGTAATACTGTTTGGTTTGGCAGCAAGAGATCATCAAGGAGGACTTCATAACAGGGGATACCATCATCTCACATCTGTCATATGTTTCAGAGGACTCTTTCTGATATCAAAACGGTTTGCCTGTTTCTCTTTCCAAAGAGATGGGAGCAGGTTCTGTCTGAGGTTAAGCTTACAGCCTGTAGGACCCTGGTTTTCTGTTAATTTTGGTTTCCTTTCCCAGTTGTGTTTTCTTTTTTCCTCCTCATCTTGGCTTTTTTTTTCCGCAGCCTGGTGAAGCTGAAGATGCAGCTGAACGCAGAGGGAAAGATTCCTGTCAGGAAGTGAGTAAGGCTTTTGTTTGTCTTTTATTGTTTATCCAGTTAGATGAAAGGCATAGCAGCTGGTAAGAGGGTGGTAGCCCTGTGCCTTCAGATGCCTGCTTCTGCTGCACCTAAGGGTAAAAACCATTGCCAAAAACCATTACCTATGAGATAAAAACTATTCAAGTCATGAGAAGACCCCTGCTGCACTTAAGTTCCTCCCGCTGAAGGGCCTGGGACATAACTTGTGTCTGGAAAGGAGACTTTCTGTGACCATTTCCTTCATCTACAGCAAGAAACTGTCTTGAATGGCCATGAATTTCACTTCCTTGCTGTTCCCAAATATTCATTAACAAAATCAAGCTACTCTGATACAATTCCGACTGGGGATTTGTTTTGCAAACATGAGTTGAAGCTGCATAAGGTGTAGGATTTGTTTGAGCTTTTATAGAAGGAGTTCTGTATGCAGTCCATTTTTGCTTGACAGATCAGCTAGCCTTGAAGCAGAAATCCTTTGTTTTATCATAGAATCATAAAAGCATTTGAGCTGGAAGGGGCCTTTTCTCTTTGTATCTTTTTTCTCATGTGTGACCACTACAGCTATTCTCCACTGGTGTAATTCCACTGCCTTCAGTCTTCACCCTGCACGTGAATGAGGGAAACAGCCTTTGAGGACAGGCATCTGGGCCAGTGTTAATGCTGGCTTAAGTACAGAACAGGAGAGGTTTGCACTTCACTGTTCAAGGACTGGCTTTGGCATCAGGGTAGAAACGTCGTAAGAATAAGCTAAGGCTGCTTTGCTGAAGCAAAGACCCCCGTGTGCTTCAAGGCATAAATCCAGAATTGGTTTTGCGTCACTCATTGTCTTCCCTTGTAAAATCACTCCATGGCTGATCCCATCCCTTCTCCGTGTTGTTTTGTCACAGAGACAAAAGGCTGCAGCATTGAATTTCCCTTTTGAGTGCTTAGTTTATCTTTCCTTTTGAGAATAAGGACCTTCTGTGAGTGCGTTTGTGGGTATTCGCTGGGAAATTCTGAACCTCCCTGCTCAGAGATTTGTGTTGTTACAGCATCACGAGAGGCAAATGCTGACCACCTTAATAAATGTGGTACCTACCACGTGTTATATGGTGTAACAATTCTAGCTTAAATCAGTGCAGGCTAAATGTGTTCCCGGACAGCTGATTGTTATTCGACGATAAACATTACTTGTTTGTTTCCTAAACCACCAAGCAGCAGGATTTCTTTCGGTCAGAAACCAGTATACACATCGTGGGCTTTTAAAAACATATAACTCTTTAACGAATAATTCAAACTAGGGAAAGTGTACTTGGAACTGATCTTGAGAATGCAAGCAAGGTAGCATTACTGCAGAGAAAATGATTTGTTCTTCTGGAGTAAGCCAGAAGAAATGTCTGGTACAGGCTGTAGCTCACTTCAATGCCCTGGCCTTTCTCGTAGAATAGCAAAAGTGGTTTATGTGGTCTAAACCATTACGTAGTTAAATCGTCCAGATTAAGAGCTGGATTTATAAAACATATTCAGCATCTCCAAGTGCAGGTAGATGTGAAGATTTCTGACCCTCGATGTCAGGCTTTTTTTGGGTGTGTTCCACGTTTACTTGACTTTCACTTTGGACATTTAAATCCCTTTTGAAAGTATAACAAGGATGCTGCAATTTTTGCCTTGCAAAGGACTGCTTGGGAGCAGCATGCAGTGTTTGCATATGTCAGTTAGAGCTCCCGTTGAGCACTTTTCCATCTGTCAACGTATTTGGCACTTTTTGTTCACCTTCTTGACTGTGATCACCTGTTATTCCAGGAGTGTAATAGAGCTGACGTCCGAATTTATCCACAGGTGATAGATACCTCATTGTTGCTGATTGGGATGTTCTGAATCTAGGGAGAATTCAGTTATTGTTACTAATCCATAATACTGCAAAGAGACTGCTTTAAACTGAAGGCTTGACCAGATACATTCTGTCCTGCAGACCAGTACCCAGCTTTCTGCATCCTTTTACATGGTGGTAATGGTTTCTTTTTTCCCTGTCTGTGAAGTATTTTTCAGATGTTTCCTGCAGACAGGAAGAGGGTGGAAGCAGCATTAAGCGCTTGTCATCTTCCAAAAGGCAAGGTAAGGATGTAACCAGGTAGCCACTAATTTGGGAATAATCTTTTTTGCTTATCCTGACTCTGCTGCCCGTGACTTCAAAAACATCAGCTGCCCAGATTCTCTTAAACTGCTTTGAAATCCTATCCTTGTTGTTAGCTGCCTTGCCTAAGCTGCAAGCCTTTCTAAGATCAGTTCTTAGCGGTTCTTAGTTCTTATCAGTTCATAGCACTTGCAGCTCTGTGACTTGCCCTGTGTGGCATAGGAAGCAGCACGTTCCCTTCTGTCCATTTCCCCTGTTCTTTGAAGCAGCAGATCTGATGGCACTGCTGCCAACTGTCAGAGCATGATCCAGACCTCTAACAGCTCCTATCTGCTCATCATGTACTTTATATCATTGAACAGGAGCCACTAAGGGACAGTTTAAATAACAGTCCTTTCTGAAATAGGCCATTATAATGCCTCTCCACTCCATCTCCTCTTTCCTAAACACCTTGCTAGCTGTGCCAGTTGTTTATCTGCCTTGTCACAATGAGTGCTGGACTGCAGGCGTTGAGTGTTAACAGAGGTGAAAACCGTTGTTGGTTAATGATACTGACGTGTCTTTCTTTCATTCTCAGAATGATGCCATCAACCCAGAGGACTTCCCTGAGACTGTGTATAAAACTTTTCTCATGAATCTGTGTCCACGGCCTGAGATTAATGAGATATTTACTTCACAGTAAGTTTCCTTCAAGCCACAGAAGAGGACTTAATCTCTTATGGCAGAAGAAAGGCAAAAAAGCTTTCAGGTTAATCTAGGTGATGGTAATGTGGGACTACTTGTGGCTAGCCCCAAACCAGACCATGCACAGCATAAAACCCAGGGAAGTTTGCCATTAGCCAGTGACTTGTTTTCAATTAGCTAAACCTGTGACTTCTTAAATGGACTCGATTTCATAGGGCAAGTATTCATTGTGTTCTGAAATTCAGAGTTCGTGTCAGAGGCTCAAATTATGCTTTGTTCTTCCCTCGTACAACCTCTTAATGCACTCTTAGCAGTGCATTAGTTAGGAAGAAGTTTATAGAGGAGGAAAGAAGACCAGAGTGGGAAGCGTCATTTACAGGAAGAAATGTAGATAAAACAGAATTCTGTGGTCTCAGAGAGCTGTGCACTTATTGCTAACCTGAGGAAGGAGCAATGCCTCCATTAGGAAGTTTTCTGGCACGTGTGCTTTTGTGTAATTCTTTCCCCTTAGCCATTTCAAAGCAAAACCCTACATGACCAAAGAACACTTGGCAAAGTTTATCAACAAGAAGCAGCGAGACTCTCGCCTCAACGACATCCTTTTCCCACCAGCAAAACCTGAGCAGGTGCAGAGCCTGATAGAGAAATATGAGCCCAACCCCAGTAACGTCCAGAGAGGTGAGTCTCACTCAGCCCATAGGACTGGTTCTTCTGTCACGACCCACTATGAAGGTAGCATGAAAATAGCAGAGCATCTCATACCTTCTGGTACCCTGGCTTTTCCAGGGGTGAAACCGGCCTGATTCTCACAAATCTATGCATTACTGGGTAGGAGGTGCCAGAACCTTTGTGTTTCAGCAGCATTAAAGCTTTCTTTTCCATGCAGGGCAGTTGTCTCCAGAGGGAATGGTCTGGTTTCTCTGCGGTCCTGAGAACAACGTGATAGCACTGGACAAACTGGTGCTGTATCAGGACATGACGCAGCCACTCTCACACTACTTCATCAATTCATCCCACAACACTTATTTAACAGGTATGGGCATGTCCGGAACTGCCTGAGCTCCAGCACCTAGGTACCACCACCAGGGATGGATGAATGATCCTGATAATCAGGCAGATGCATCTGCCCTTTAGTTAGGAGGGCTGAGGGCTGTAGTGCACGACGCTTCAGAAGAAGGAATGTCACTCTATTGCCTAAAGCATAGAATCGTATTATGGTTGTAAAAGACTTCTAAGATCATCAAATCCAACCGTCAGTCCATCCCCACCGTGCCCACTAACCCATGTCCCTAAATGCCATGTCTACATGTTGGCCACCTCTTTGAACGCCTCCAAGGATAACGACTCCACCCTCTCCCTGGGCTGTTTGTGCCAATGCCTCACCACTCTTTTTGAGAACATTTTTTTCGTAACATCCAACGTCTTGTCATTCTGCTCAAAGACAGCAGAGTTTATGCTGGTGCCCCACGTGAACGGCTAAAGCTGAGCCTCCCTCCTTGTGCTCTCCTCCAGCTGGCCAGTTTTCCGGTACCTCATCTCCTGAAATGTACCGTCAGACGCTGCTGGCTGGGTGTCGCTGTGTGGAGCTGGATTGCTGGAAGGGCCGTCCCCCAGACGAGGAACCCATCATCACTCACGGGTTCACCATGACAACTGAAATCCTCTTCAAGGTGCGGGAGTCTTCTCCACACGTTTGCCCTTGCTTGGCTTTAGACGGATCTCCATTCAAGTTGACTGACTGACATCATGGGGGAACGGGCAAAGATGTTTGAAAGAGAAAGATTTGTGGCAAGATCACAAGGGGATGAATGTGTAGATAGAATGAAAGATGAGCAAATGTGCGAGAGGTTGGAGTTTGCGTGCATCATTGGAGCTGGAGGACGGCGAAAGGTGGATGAGGGTAAATGAATGATGGGAATGCAGGTAGTCAAGTAGAAGTGATGGAGGGACAATTGAGTAGGCGTGCCTGCATGCAGAGTTGTGTAGCACGATGGATGTATGGATAGAAAATTGCATGAGAATTTTACAGCTGGATGCAAAGTCAGACAAACAATCAAGGTGGCTTTTAGAAAACAAACATTTAAAGTGGGTTTGTCTTCTAGCAGTTCGTGTGCTTTACAGCCTCAGATGGCGGTGCTTTGGAGGAATAGATTTTAATTACTTCCCAATTACGTGTCTATTTGGTGGAGCAACTGTCCTCTAGCATGCTGAGCAGACAGCTTCCCTGAGGGTTTAGCTCCCAGGCTTCTGAAGCACAGTTCAAAGCCTTGAAAATGCATGGCGTTCATCCACAGAAGTTACAAACAGCTTGCAGGTTAAAAAATCAATGCACCACGCTTATTTTTCTGCCCTCGTGTACACAGCAGCTGCCAACAGGAGGGCACTTCTTCTTCATTTTAAAGCTCTTTATTCATATTCCATATCTTTCCCCAGTTCCAACGCTTCACGAGTACTAACATATTTCTTCTGGGGGAAAAAATACCAGATCCTTAGTAACGATTGGAGGTATTGTCATTTTCAGTGTCAGTAATTTCCCGTATCCTATAATAGCACTGCTGCTTTTTGCACAGCAGTTTGCTACAGATAGGAAAAGTAATGATAGCCATAGCTACTGTAATTGCAGAGTTCTGCTAAGGCATGCAACTGTACCTCAAGGAAATTATAACCTGCTATTCCTCTTCCAAACCTGGCAGGTTTCTTGGGCACAGTCCAAGCGGTCCATGGAGGAGCTGAATTTTGGGGGCAGCAGTGGGGTTGTTTTAATTTGCTTGAGGGATTTTTACTTTTTTAAGGGGGTTGCCCCACGTGGAGGTCCTGGTGCTGGACCTGGTCTCACCATTTAACCTGGAGCCCACGTGTGCTGCGTAAAGTTAGTGCACAAACACCCTAGAATAAGGGCTGGGAGGTAATTGCGAAGGAGCAAATGGCATTTCTTTACCATGTCGCTAAGCAGCAACGGGAAGAAAAGAGTGGAAAGTTTGTGGAGTTTAACAGGGATTTGGAGAGAATGTGATTACTATTTTTTTCTATGTTATTAATGCTGAGAATGTTTCCATGGTATTTGCATTGGAAATGTCAGCACTGCTGGTGAGTGAACGCTCCCGATTTCTGTGCTGCTGGATAGAAGCATGTTGTGAGCAGGCGAAATGATAGGAAGCTGGGCAGCTTCAGAGACAGGTGTAAAGTTTCTTACTGGAAAAGCCCCTGACTGATCACTGTGGAGATCTGAAATGTGGGGAGGGATCAGTTTCGTAGGGAGATCAGATCTGTTAACTAATGAGAGCTGGTCTCTGTGTGATGTGTTCTCCTTCAGGATGCCATTGAGGCCATTGCAGAAAGTGCTTTCAAAACATCTCTTTACCCTGTCATCCTCTCCTTTGAGAACCACGTGGACTCGTGAGTATCTGGTGACTGTGGGGACACAACGTGGGAGGATTGTGTTCTCTGTTGTCCAGAGCAGAACAGGCCAGGTCTGCTTGGTTTGAAATGAGTGCCTGTGTTGACATGAAACGCTGTTAGGGATTTTTGTGGCAAGTTGTAAGTGGGTGAAGATTTATGGATCTCAAGATAGTTGCTCATGCTAGACTCTGGATTTGGGCATCTGTTTTCCTGCTCACTCGTGCTTTATCTCTTTGTTTATTAGGCCCAAGCAACAGGCAAAGATGGCTGAGTACTGCCGAACCATATTTGGAGATATGCTGCTGACAGAGCCTCTGGAGAAATACCCAGTAAGTGGAGCTGGGGAAGGAGGCTGAAGAACCTGGTTAGGGGGGAGGTCTTTGTGAAAAAAAAAAGTGTTTCCTGATGCCAGGAGATGCCACAGGAGATATAAGGACAGTGACCAAAAAAAAAAAGGTGAATGAGCTCAGTGCATCGGGGTGAGTAACCTGACAAAGTGAAGACTTCTCAGTCGCAGGGTTTTTCCTGAGCACTTGTCTGACCCTGCTCTTAATGCCCCATCCCTTCAGTGACTTTGGAAACTGAGCTCTAGGTGACCAGGCTGTACCCATTGCACCAAGATGAGTCAGTGTATTTTCGGACGTGACACTGTTTCAAGGGTGTCTGCCAGAGCTTGCTTTGGAAAGAACCAGGAGCAAGGGCTTAGTAGCATTTCAAGCTCTTCCAACCAATGCTTCTAAATTCCTGTTTCCAGCCTGGAAGTAACCCCCTGGGGGCATAGATGGGCAGGTCAGTGACATGCATCACTGCGTGCTTAGAATAGCTGAGTAAAACTCCTGCTCTGCTTGACCGGAGTTGTGCAGTTATGTATTTTTGTGGGGATGGTGACATTTTTGGTGAACCCTGTGCACATCACTCATTCAGCTGCCTTGTGAATGGACACCGATTTACAAATCATGGGCAGCGCCAGTGTTCTGCAAGGAATGGAGCAATTTCCTTTGGTTAAATAGCGGAGGGGGAGCTAAAACACCTTGTCCAAGCATCTGGTTTTTAACACTGAGATGAAAAGAGCTGAAAACAAACAGGGAGTGCACTGGTAATTGCCCACTGTCCAGTCCCATATCTTTGCCCAGGCAGTGGGGGAGAAACAGCAGGCTGGATGTGGCTCTGTGGTCCGCTGGTTGGCGACCCTGCACATAGCAGGGGGTTGAAACCGGATGACCATTGTGGTCCTTTTCAACCCGGGCCATTCTATGATTCTAAATTACTAATAGGTCTGTTGCTATCTGTATGGGGAGTGTAGGTCTAGAAGCACAGTCTGAGTCACACATCCTCATGTGACACACACAAAGCCTTTGGGATTTTATATTTTTTTTCCAAATCAGCCTGAGGCAGAGAGTTTAAATACGGCCTGATTGCTGATCTGGTGCTCTGGGATAACAAGGGAGGTGGGTGGAATGTGAAAGCCTGAGTTGTGTGGATGGCTCCGGGACACGTGGCTGGTTTTTCAGCTGTAGTGCAGGATGGGTGGCTGGAAATGGCATGGCGTGCACAGGCAGTAGAGCTTGAAAAGGCTGATAGGTGTAAAATGCTGGTCTGAAAGTGACATCAGGAAGGTGAAGACTTAGGAAAAAATCTGCATAGATATAGTGGGACGTGCCTATAGGTGGAGAAATTATACAGTGGGTGAGAGGTGTTTCCATGCACCAGTAAGTGGCCAGAGGAGGGACAGGACAGCTGAGTGTCTAAATTGTATCGTTGCAAAGAAAGTTCATTTTGACCTTTCTCTGTTGCAGCTGAAACCAGGAGTTCCTCTGCCAAGTCCTAAGGATCTCTTAGGGAAAATCTTAATTAAGAACAAAAAGAAACAGTCTGTATCTGAGAAGAGGCAGAATTCTATGAAGAAGGGGAAGAATGTGGAACCAGAAATCATGGAGCAGCCAGCTTTTACAGATGCTGAAGATACTGGTATGTCTAAGGGGGAAAATGGGACTAGTATAGCTAGATGAGCAAGTCTGACCCGCTAGGGACTTTCCAAATTGCCTGATACTAGCTCTAGGCAAGACAATACTAGTCATCAATTCAGGCATCTCAAGAAGCAGCGTAAGCTTGTAAGATGAACTGAATCTTTGGAATATTTTCAGACACTGTTCCAACTAAACACTTAATTCCCTGCCCATCAGTGAACTCTGCAGCTTAATCTGAGGCGTATGTCTGCATGGGTTAGTAATTACTTGATGCACAATGACTGTTGGTTTGATGGAAGGGGATTTTTTTATTTTATTTTTTTTTTACCACCAGTATCTCTCTGATAACCACAAATTTACCATGGCACGGTTAATAAAAACATGTAATGGTTTAGGCTGAAGATATCTTAAAGATCATCTAGTTCCAACCCCTGCCCACAGCAGGGACCTTCCCACTACATCTGGCTGCGTAGGGCCCCATCCAGCCCTTGGGTCCATGCCCTTCTTTGTGCTAAACACAGCAGTGTAGGTGGGGCCTCACAACAGCAGAGTAGAGGGGCAGGATCACTTTCCTCACCCTGCTAGCCAAGCTTCTTTCGATGCAACCCAGGGTACAGTTGGCCTTCTGGGCTTCAAGCTTGGTGACATCAACAGAATTGCTGGGAGTGCACTCAGTCCTGTTGTCCGTGTCACCAAAAAAGATGTTAAGTGGTGCTGGTCCCAGTGCTGAGGGTCACCACCTGTCACTGGTCTTGACTTTGACATCGAGTCATTGACCACAACTCTTTAAATGGGACTGCCCAGGCAATTGCTTATCCACCCAAGTGGTCAAACCATCAAATCCCCGCCTTTCCAATTTAGAGACAAGGATGTCGTGCCAATTACTCTTCCCTTATCCACCAGCATTCTAGAAGGCCCTCAAATTTGTCAGTCATGATTTGCCCTTATTAGTGAAGTCATATTGGCTGTCACCAGTCACATCTCTGTTTTCCATGTGCTTTAGCATAGTTTCCAGGAGGATCTGCTCCATGACCTGGCTGGGCACAGAGGTGAGACTGACTGGCCTATAGTTCCCCAGGTCTTCCTTTTTGTTCCTTAGTAAAAAATTGAGGTTGTGTTTCCCCCTTTCCAGTCAGTGGGAACTTCATCAGACTGCCACAACTTCTCAAATACAATGGCTTAGTAACTTCATCTGCCACTTCCCTCAGGACCCTCAGATGCATATCATCAGCTCCCACTGACTTGTATATTTTCAGGTTCCTTAGGCAGTTTCAAACCATCTCCTACAGAGGCTGGTTCTTCTTTCTCCCAGTCTTTCCTCATTGGCCCTCACCTTGAGGTTCTTGAAGGTTTAAAGAACATTCAGTCCCTACTTTCCTCCCATCCTCCACCTCCTGCTGTTTCAAGGCTTAGGGAACCTGTGGTAGAACAGTGATGCAGTTCCTGGTAGGAGGACATGAGGTCCATATGATGAGTGCCACTACAGAGGAGCTGGGAATCAGACATTCAGTCCTACAAATGTGTGCCACCCTGGTGGGGAGAACAGAATTGTGACTCTCTCTCCTGTGGTGTGGTGGAGGCTTGTGGGAAGGGCTCTTGAGTCTGTTAGTCCAGAGTTTGGCCTTTTCCTACTTGGATTTGGCTAATAAAATGATACACTTCTTCCACTCTTGTTCCTTTGTGACATGCTTGGGAGGTTCTGCAGAGCTCTTCACTGTTAGCAGTCACAGCTGCAGGCTGTGTGAGCAGTCATGGAGTCTTGTCTTCATATTCTGCTGAGCACTACTGATGTGGGCTGTATGCTTAGTCTGGGCAGGTGATGTGGCTGAAGAGGAGCCAGAGGAAGAGGATGATCAGCTAGGAAACCTGGATGAAGAGGAAATCAAAAAGATGCAGTCAGATGAGGTACTGTTATTGTTGTTTCTGTTCCTTTTCTGTTTTGTTTTTCATTTTTTTTCTGGCCTCCAATTTTCTCTGGAGTCTCACTGTTCTGAATGGAGGTTAATATCAAAATGCAAAGGGGAGTGAACCATGCCATGACAGCTTTCCTTCCTCCATGCAATATGACATTCCTCTCTTTCGGTTTCTCCTGCAAAAGTTGTGACAAACATAGAGGCCGTAGCAGAAATGGTATGATTTCTGAATCTGACTTTGATATTCTGCATGATTTGGAGGTAACTCTCTGCCCTCAGGGTGTTTGGAGAGGCTTAGCCTGATAAAAGTTGTTATAGAAACATGAAGTGCTGCTGCTGAAGGGGAAGAAGCAGATCAGCACTGCCTTGAATAGAAAAGATCCATTTCCCTTTTCCTTCTCCCTGGCGTCACTCAGTGAAGAGGGCAAACAATGTCCCAGGTTTGGCCCAGAGGTCCATACTTTGAGAGGTTACAGAGGTCCCGGACTTCTTATGAACTGGTACCTTCCTGCATATCTCAGTTTTTGCCACTCTACCCAGAAACTCAGTGTGCCCCCAACAATGCTGCCCACAACGAAATTGTAGGATCAAGAAGCCAAAGAAACAGGTGTGCTTTGGCCAGGGCAGCCCGGATGTGTTTTGTTTCATCTCTGGAAAAGGTCTCTTCATCTTTCTTCTCTTGTATTTTTGTTGCATTTCTTTTTCCTGCCCAGGGCACTGCTGGTTTGGAAGTGACTGCATATGAGGAAATGTCCAGCCTTGTTAATTACGTACAGCCCATCAAATTTGACTCTTTCGAAGTCTCTGCCCGTAAGTCAGTCTCTCATCCGTCCCCACACACACAGGAGGGCTGGGTGCACCTTTCTTCTAAATACTTTCTTGTCTTCTCTTTCTAGAGAAGAACCGGAGTTATGTCATCTCTTCCTTCACCGAACTGAAGGCTTACGATCTGCTGACCAAGTTCCCTGCGCAGTTTGTAGAGTATCCTTTTGGGAACGTTTGCCCCCTGCAGTTGGTTGTATGAAGTGTGGGAGCTCATCTGAAGCTTGGGTTAAGGCTAAGGCGAAATCAACTGAATTCTGGTTTCAAGATATGCTAAATTCTTCCTCACAGGTGTAAAGTGTTGCAGGTGCTGGAGATGCTCAAGCTGCCAGGACGGCTTGGGCTGCTCACAGAGATTCTTGGCAGTAGGCATCCTGCATTAGCAAAAGGCAAAGCTGTCAGATGTTTACTCTTAAACAGGAAAGGGTGTAGGAAAGGAGCATGTTGTTGCCCTGGCTTCTCTTTCTTCTTCTTTAGAAGGCTCTGAGCCTTCATAGGAGAGCTTCAATGACTCTTAAATCTGAATTCATGAGCTAGTGCCAGCGTGCACAAGGAGTGCTCCAGTTTGGGTTCCAATAGAACAATTGTAGATACAACAAGCGCCAGATGAGCCGGATTTACCCCAAAGGCACCCGGATGGACTCCTCCAATTACATGCCCCAGATGTTCTGGAACGTTGGCTGTCAGATGGTGGCACTGAACTTCCAGACCATGGGTGAGTGTCACATTGTCTTCCAGCTTCTCAGTGGGTGAGGCAGCGCGCTCATGTTCATTGTCTCTTCCTTCACTGCTGTTTTCTACCACTGCTGTTCCCCTGTATGTGTTCTGCACTCCTTGTTCCCAAAGCGTTGCTCTTCTCTGAGTCTCTCACAGACCAACAGCACTTTTCTGGGTCCAGCACAGTCCAGGCATGCAGAGCCTGTAATGCCTGTCCTACACGTTTATGCTTACACATGTGCACAGGCTTGCTGTCATCCAATATCTGGCTACTGTCTCTGCCTGGTTTGTAACATGATGTCAGAATAAATAACTTGTATGAAGGCACGGGGAGCTCCTGCATCCCCTTTCCTACAAGGCAGCAGGCATAGCTCCATCTGGCCACAGGACTGTTCTGTCTGTGCTGTTATTTCCAGTGCACTGACCTGAGAAGGGAAGAAAGGCCATTTCTTGCTGCACAGCCAGCATAAGGGGAGGCAAAGAAAAGCCTTCAGATAACACTGTTCTTTGCTGTTTTCACTGTCTCATGTATGGAGAGTGTAGAAGACTGGCTTAGAGGATCAATAGGAGGGAAAAAAAAATAGAAGTGACTTAAGAAGGGAGAGTGAGAGATTGGTTATGAAGAAGATGTCGTACTGAAGACAGGTGCCAAAACCACAAGCCACTGTTAGTAAGACAAGAGGTGGCAGAGGAGAGGATGGGCTGAGGGGAGCCCCAAAATGACAGAAGGATGGAGTGGAGAGGTTCAGGCAACGATTTGCCTCATACCCACAACAGCGGGTACTTCTTAGAGTATTTAATTTAGTTCCACCCATGATTTATGGTGCAATCATAAGCAAACCGCTTCACCTTTCTCACAATAGCTGCTGTAATATTTTTCCCTGTAGGGTGCTGAGAGACTTAATTAGTTTTTGAAGGGGCTTTGTGAGTCTTTGGCTAGCGTGAGCTGTAAAAGTGCAGCACCTCTCAGCTCACTGAGAGCCACCTGATTAGATCCCACAGCAGTTTTGCTCATTGCTTTCCTCTCTTTCTATCTCAGATGTCCCCATGCAACAGAACATGGCTCTGTTTGAGTTCAATGGCCAATGTGGCTACCTGCTCAAGCACGAATTCATGCGGCGTCCGGACAAGCAGTTTGACCCTTTCTCAGTGGAGCGCATTGATGTGCTGGTGGCAAGCACCCTGTCTGTCACGGCAAGTACAGCCCATGGTGCCCTTCCTCCTCTGACAGCCATTTGCTGGCACAGTGTGTATAACCAGTGTGTACGACCCCTCCATTTATTACCCGGTGGGGTTCTTAGTGGCAAATGAACCCAGGGAATCCTGTGGGAGAAATGCGTTTCCATGGCAACTCCCCCACCTTTTTTTGCTCTTTCAAATTAGTCATAATCACACGAGAATGGAAAATTAGCATCTGCCATGCAGAAGGAAGCCAAGGCTGTGATGCTGGGGAGGGAGGAGGTTGGAGGAAGTGTTGGTGCAAGAAACAGGGGTGAAGGAAAGGTGAAAGAAAAGCCTACAGATTGGAAGCTGCAGCAGAAAAGGTGATTTGGAGCTGGAGAGGGACTTAAGGGTGAAGGTGTGGGTGGGTTCTTTTGTTTTATTCTTTTCAGCAGTTGCTAATTAACGTTTCTGTTTGCTCACAGATACTTTCTGGTCAATTCCTCTCAGACCGCAGTGTGAAGACGTATGTGGAAGTGGAGCTTTTTGGGATGCCAAGGGACACGAAGCGCAAGTACAGAACCAAACTGACCTCCACTGCCAATTCCATAAATCCTGTTTGGAAAGAAGAACCTTTTGTTTTTGAAAAGGTGAGGAGCGCTTTTGTAATGATTCGGAGTGATACCAGGAGGGAACTCCCTTCCGAAGAGCTCAATTGTGGCTTTAGGCAGACCAAGAGTATTGCACCCTGGGATAATATCCAAACAATACCCGAAACAACTCTCCACGAAGATTTCTTTGTACAGATATGGGGGCAGCTGGGAACATTCCTGGAAATAACAGGTATCAAAAATCTCCCCTTGGTGGTGCACTTCAGACTGAATTCACTGATCAGATGCGAAGAATTCAAGCATAAGGAAGCAGAAAGAAACTGTGGTTAAACTGTCAGTGAGGAGCAGGCGTGCTGGGCAAGTAATGGGACCAGCAGGAGGTTTTCATCTGTGCCTGATAGCAGAAGGCTTTCCTGTTTGTCTGCCAGAATTCAGTGGTCACTAATCCAGCTATGGGCTGTAGGGAGGTTAAGTCGAAGCGATAGTCAGGTCTGGGTTCTCTGCAGTTAGAAGAAAGATGCATTAAAAATTCAGCTCTGCCAAGCACACTGTGAGATAGCAGATATTTTCAGCCTACTTGGGATGTGGTAGATAAATATTATCCTCATTTCAGAAAATGCTTTTCAGGCTACGGTTTTGACAGACTGATTTTTAGTTCATTTCATGGCAGAAGAAAATGAGAGAGGATGATGAAACAGCCCTTATGGCAAAGTTACCGTGCTTGCTAAATTATCTTTCCAAATGCGTCTCCTTCTTTGGTGAATTGCTTTGTGGGAGTGCTGGTTTGGAGGGCTTATTGCACAGCTTTTTCTTTAGGTCGCCCGCCCTCCTGCAATCCCTTGTGGTCTCTCCTCTGAGAAGCCTGTGTTTGGTGGAGTTTTTGTAACTTCAGTTATGCTCGTGACAAACTGCAGCCTTAATTTACAAGATTTGGAAACAGGCAACGGCTTCTCTGGAGAGATGTCCCTGTTCATTGCAGGGGATTTGGACTAGATGATGTTTAAAGGTCCCTTCCAACTCAAACAATTCTATGATTCCATGAGATAGCGTTGTTTTGTTGGAAGGAGGAAGGAGTGAAGTTGTGCTCAGCGAAGCCAATATGCTCTTAGGGAAAAGAACATAGGTGTCACACTCCGTGTTGTTTTGTTTTGTTTTTCCCTAGATCATGATGCCTGAGCTGGCATCACTCAAAATTGTGGCTTTTGAGGAAGGAGGGAAGTTCATTGGTCATCGTGTCATTCCCATTATTGCAGTACACCCAGGTAGGTTTTGTGGAAATCCCTTCATCTTTCGTAATCTTGAGGCATATCTATTTGAACATCTGCATGTTTTCCTTCTACTCCTGTTGTGTAGAATATCACCTGTAGGCAGTGGAGCCTTCAGATTCACCTGATTATAGCCTTGGTTTAACACCATACGTATTCACCGTGCCCTCCTGCAGACAGAGGCTTCGTTTTATCGTTGGGGCACACGGACAAGAAGGGAGGAGATTGTCTCAGCTCATCTCTTCTGCTTTCTGCTTTCAGGCTATCACCATGTTTGTCTCCGCAGTGAAAGTAACATGCCACTCACCATGCCCTCTCTATTCGTGTACCTGGAAGTAAAGGATTACGTCCCCGATGCTTGGGCAGGTAAGGTAGTATGCTTCAGAACGTGCCTGGGGTTTTGTCGAAACTGCAATCTAGATGCATTTTTTCCAGCCTCTTCCTTTAAAAAGGGAATGGCCAAACAGAGAGAAATGAGGAAAACACCCCTCTGGAGATATTAACAGCAAAACTTTTTAACAGTCACGAACAAAGCCAAGTAGGATGTCATGGCAACTGCCACAGAACTTCTTGTGAATAGTATGGTTTTGACTGTAAGGCACCTTGTGTTTACTCTCTTTCTCTGTATTCATATAAACGAACCTTGTTCATGGGGGGAAATGCTGGGAAACTGATGGTTTTAACACAGATTCTTAAAAAAAAAAAGATTGGTTTAACACTGCATTGGATGAGGGTTGGTTGGAGCAGGAGTTGTGCAAGCTGGCAGTCTTAGCCTGGCTTGAAACAAGTAGAGAATATAAGATACCTCTTCTCCACAGTTATCTGCCTTTTGGCAGAAAGGAAACCAGAGGGTGCTCAGTGTTGTTTGGTAATCCAACCAAGATTTCCTTTTTGTTTCTAGATCTGACTATTGCTCTCTCTAACCCAATTAAGTTCTTCAGTCTGCAAGAAAAGAGATCAGTTAATTTAAAAGCTGGCTCAGAGGTGGAGGTAAGTTTTCCCAAGTTCTGCCATTGTCTCTAAAACGTGCTGCGTGGAATTGATCTGAAATATCAGAGGGGATTGTCAAGGGTCTGCCCGCTGCCCTGGAGCAAGGCTGTCCACGACAAGCCTATATGTTGCATCTAGCCAGAGACAGGCAGAGCACTGCCTTGGGTATAGAAGTGGAAAGTGTCAGAGACTAATAGTAGTTTCTCTTAGCTATGAGTAGTTAACGCCATTGCCAGCGAAGAGGGAAACTTAGCTTTGTGGCATACAGGCAGGTTTCCTAAGAGATCAGCAATGGAGAAAGCACACAAGAGCTCTCTGTGCGTCTTTGCTGCAACTTTCATTTCCTGATGTCAGTCTCCGGTTCCATTTGCTATCCTTTAATTTACCTCTGATCTTTGTTGTAGAGGCCTGACATGCAGAGGAACTTCTCATTCCCTGAAAATAATGGGATACCAGAGTCCACCAGGAAATTCAGCACCCCTTTTGCAAATGGGCCTGCAGGTAAAGCCAGAGCCTTGGGATGAACTTACAGAAGGGAAAGCCAGGCACTCAAATGGCTGGAAAAAAGATAGTGCTGGAAGATGAAGATCCTTGGTAACAGGATCAGAACTTCTTGAACCAAGTTACGGACTTCCATTCTGGCGCTTGTCATTAATGGCAAAAGTTGTGTGTATACTTTGGATATTGTGGTTGGAATGGATGTGACACGTACACTGCTTTTACTCTGCAATGGAAATGTAAGATCTGGAGTGGTCCTGTCCCTTAATGCCTCTCTGCTCTTCAGCTCTTCGTTGTTCAAGCGTCTCTTTTGTAGATCACTGTTCCTTCTGCCATTCTAAGTGTGTTCTCCCTGAAAATTCTGTGCCTTGTGAAACTGTGCTTACACAGAACTTTTGTGTAATGCTTGGGAGCTGTAAAGTCCGGTAGTTTTATTCACCAGCTCAGATGTTAGCACTAGGAGGCAAAGTCTCTTGCATTTATTACTACTGCAGAAAGCGTTTATTACTCTGTTCAAATAAGATGTAGCAGAGAAAGATCTCATAACATTGTTTGTTCCTCTCATATGGGCACCTCCTTGACCTTGCAAAACAAGATAACCAACAGACGTGACAGATGTCTGTGAAAGTGCCAGAAGGAACATTCCTTGAACCTGCACTTAATCCAAAGTGATTGATAGAGCCATTCAAGTTAGGTAAAAGCACATCCCCTACCACGCACTTAAGATTCACTCATTCTGTTCTAACTTATAGCACTGATGAGCTCTCCACTGTCCATTTTCATCTCAAAGCTTCAAGATGGAACATTGACAGGAACCTCTTTTTGTCATTTTAGGAGCAGCAGCTCTGGTCAAGGATGGAAACGTGAAGGAAGTGATACAGCTTGCAGGTAATTCCCTCTGTGCTGTTTGTGTGGGCTGAGGTCTTGTCAGGTCCCTCACTGCCCAACTTCTGTCTGGGACGGTGCTGAAACCTGTTTGCAAATTAAAGAACCTACCCAAGAGTAAAGTTGTTGCCCTCAGGCCACGGTGCCAAATAACTGCTGTGTGCAGCAAGTTTTGTTTGGTTGGGTTTTTTCAAGTCACTCCTAAACAAATGCAGTAAATATTCCCTCTGGCAAGAGGCATCACATAACATGGAAGCTCAATGGGTTCTAATTTGAAAGACCAGACTTGCTGATCAAGAGACTCGCAGTTGAGCTGTACACTTGAGTGTCCTCACTAGGAGCCTTTAGTAAGAACTTGACCCCCGTTTGCAGACACACCCTCAAAGTTCAGCTAGTTTTTACACATTTGAAGCCAAAAGTAAAAGTGACTTCCCCTGTGAAGATAACTCCCTGTGGCTTTCTTGCTAGATAACCACATCTGAAGCCAGTCAGTAGACTTGCTGCTGCCAGATAACAAGTTCTCCAGCAGTTCACAGGCATCCTCCTTCCCAGTATCTTTACTGACCTAGGGAGACCTTTCACTCATTCCTTACAACTGAAGCCAGCTCTTAGAACTGGAAGAGCTGACAGATCTTGTCATTGTCACCTGACTTTACCCCCTTCCCCCCCCCCCCCCCCCCAAAAAAAAAGAAAAAAATAGTAATGAAATAACAAAGCTTTTACCTTATAATTAGAGCTGCCAGCTAGCTTAGTGCTTGGGCTGCCTTTGGGCTGCTTAGGACTATGGAAAAGGAGGCAAGGCCTGAGAAAGACATAAGGATATGTTACCCCATCGTGTTCCTCTGGGCAAAATACCAGAAGGCAATTCTTCTGGCTGTCCCCAAGGCAGGCAGCCAGCAGGGTGGGGAGCTGAGCTGGATGACATGCTGAGGAGATAGAAGGAAAGCTGAATGAAGGCATCTCTCTTACCCCAAGAGGCATCACAGCGGGGTGAGAAAACAGCTTCTGTTTGTACTGCAGAGCCTGAGACAGCCAGCCTTGTAGAGCTGCAGCAGATGAAGCTGTTCCTGAAGCTGCTGAAGAAGCAGGAGAAAGAGCTGAAGGAGCTGGAGCGGAAAGGAAGTAAACGGAGAGAAGAGTTGCTGCAGAAATATTCTGATCTCTTTTTGGAGCCTGTCTGCCTTGGAGGCAAGAAAAGATCCACGCACTCCAGGAAAACCCAGAAGAAGAGGTAAATATGGCAAAGGGTCCTCTGGCCTGTGGAGCACTTCCTCAGACCAAAGCAGAGGGATTTCTGAGATGAACAAGGGCGAGCGACGCGGTGCAGGCCTCTGCATCTCACTGGGTCACTTGGCTGTTGGGTGGATGTTGGGTCAGCAGGGTATAAGCATCTCTAAAAGCAACACAGCTGCTGTATCTGTTCCGCAGGAGTTTGACGACAGGTGATGTTGGTACCTGTGTGCACCCTGTAGAAATGGCAGAAGGCCTTGATAGCAGAGTTTTGGAACTGAAAGAGAGGCTGGAGATAGAACTTATCCAGCTGGGGGAAGAATACCATGCAGGGATTCGAAGAAGGAAAGAGCAGCATGCCACAGAGGTAAGGACTGCATGTGCCAACCAAAAACTAGCCTGTGAAAGCCCCTGCAGGGACAGCTTGAAAAGCAAGTTCTTCACTGAACTGTGAGCTCAGAAATGTGGCCATGGGGCTGAGAAGCTCTCAGAGCAATTGTCAGGTCCATAGAAGGTACGTGAAAGAATGCAGACAGTGATGTTTGCTTGTCAGAAGCTACAAAACCGAGGCCCATCCTCATGAATTAGCCAGCCCTGGGACTTTAGTGCAGGAAGGGATAAAGCTGAAACTGGTGGTAATTAGCTACTGACAGTGCACTGTGTCTCATCTTGGTCTGTTTGGTTTTAATCTCGCTTTCATCCCTTCAACAGCAAACGGCCAAGATAACAGAGCTAGCCAAGGAGAAGCAGACAGCTGAGCTGAAGGCACTGAAGGAGTCATCAGAAAGGTAAACTCAGCATTTGAACAGCAGAGTAATAACAAGTAGCTCTTAGTTCGGGTAGCATTTCCTGTTAGATTGCAGAGCACTGTGCTACAGTGAGTGAGAGAACGCCAGAGAGGAGAAATATTTATGTGGTGATAAATTGAGGCACAGCAATGTGACGCAGTGTCTCATAGTCACACAGTGGCGGTGTTGGGAGCACCCCATGGCCTCCAGTGCAGTGCTCCTGCCATGAGGAACCACAAGTATTAGTGCTTGAGCTGCAGCAAGTAGCCTTGACTGAGTCATTCAGAAAGATAGGGAGCAAGACTGCTAGTCACTGTCTGCCACCTCTGTGTGCTGCAGCCAGTACATCAGATAATCCCTTTCCAGGGACTGATTGGCTCAGTCTAAGTGCAGTCTTGGCTCCAGCACTTAAATAAACTGGCAGAATCAATTTGCTAATTTCTAGTTGGGCATATGTCCATCTGTTCTTGCAGTCACACTGTTCTGAAGCTAAAATCCCTGCTCATTCCTCTTTACCTCTTTAGCCTTTAGTTGCCAAGTCAGGTGAAACTTCTTTTGGTGTCCTGCAATCAGGAATGATTCTCAGTTTCCCTTCAGCTGCTGATCGCATTCAGACAAGACTAAGAAAAACAGGTTGACCAGTTAGGTAATGGTTTTCTAACAACAGAATGTAATTTAGTTGAGTCACACCTACAGCTGGCTGTGAGGAGCTCTGGAAACATACAGAGATCTTGAGCAACCAGCAATAAGATGGCTGTGGGGGTCAAGACAGATATGTCAGCATCATCTCCAGATCTATCTCCATGGTAATTTATGGGGAAAAAAAAAGAAATAAGAAATAAATAGGACTGTGAGCTTGAAGAACAGATGACTGAGGAGGATGTGACAGAAATGTGTAACATCATGAATGCCGTGGGGAAGCGATTACTGTTTCTTTATGAGAGGAGAAATTCTTTGGGAGTACTTCTTGCACACAGCATATTAATGCTGTTCTTTGCCTCTCAGAGCAAGGAGCAATGCAGTCCAAAAGTAGAGCTAAACTCCAAGGTACAGGAGACACTTAGGAAGACGAATGCATAGAAGCTGGAGAATGGACTGGAAACCAGAATGATGTAAAACAGAAGAACTACCCTAGAGTTGTTCTCTTTCTTTCTTAAGCAGATCTTCGTTCCACTTACAGTCTCTCACATCCCATAGTTGATGCACCTTTCTGCCCGCCTCAGGTGTTCTGTACACGCAGGTAGTTCCTTCTCTCTCTGATAATTCAGCAGTCTAAAAGTACCTTCAGCAAGTCTCAGCTACTCCTGAGGAATCCAAATTCGGGTATACAATACAAACTAATGATATAGCATGCATTTTTCCCCCTGTTCCTTTGTTACGAGTCACTTAAAGAAAAAAGGTCCAGGATTTAAAACATACTTCAGGCTTTCTGCCTCACAAGCACTCCGCTTTTCTGCACTGTGGCACACCCCAGAGAACGTGTGGAGGGCTGACACCGCTGCTCTCTGTACGCATCCTTGTCTCTCACTGCACACTTTTCTCTTCACAGCAACATTAAAGACATTAAGAAGAAGCTGGAGGCGAAACGATTAGACCGAATCCAAGTCATGATGAGGAGTACTAGTGACAAGGCTGCTCAGGAGAGGTACTGGGGTGGATGTTGCTGGGTTTTATCTCTTTGGAACGCTAGCTGTGCTGCTCCAGGCAGGGAACAGCACTACTCCGTAGTCGCTGTCACCATCAGGGGTACTTTGGAAAGCAATCATAGAGGCAGTGGCAGAGCTCCAGTGGTCAGAGGAGAGAAACTGGCCTGTCTTCACTTCAGGCACAGCATTCTTTTTTCCAGTGCATTCCAGTACAAAGTGAAGCCAAACATCTGCTCCCTAACTGCAGTGATAGTGTCATTCCCGCAGGCTCTGCTGACGTTTGCTTCTGGAGCTTTCTTCCCTAGGCTTAATTTATATACAGCAGTCAGCAAGATCTGTGTCACTTACTGCACTCGTGAATAGCCTGAGAGCAGAGCATCGGAGATATCTGCAGGGATTAGGAGCTCATATGGAAATGCAGAGGAAGGTCATTACCATAGAGCAATGGTACCTTGAAGACAACCCTCCCCGTGGCCCCTGCATCTTTGGTTCCATTACCTCTCAGCTTCTTGCCGGAGTGACAGCGTTCCTTCCAGCCAATTCAGCTGAATTCTGGGAGCACTTCTAAATCCTTCCCGTCTGCCCTCATGCCTTACTGAGTATTTCACCCTGCAGAACCACAGTCTTCCCAAGCCTCACTAGAATCTGTCTGTGATGGTTTCAGCAGGTTGTGATTGGGCCTATAATGGCCGCATCCTTCCTCGACATTCATTTTGTTACAAAAATAATGTTCTGCTGCTGTGCTTTTGTACTCAAGTACTGCTTGATATGAAGCAGTTCTAAAAGCTACATGTGTTCAAGTGTATAGAAGAGGGTACGCTGCCTCTTCTGTTTCCTACTTACAGCAAGGTCCCTTTGCTGTCTGCTTAGCTGGAAAAAAAAAACCCCAAAATTCTGCATCCAATTGTTTGGCTTCCATCTCTGTTAAATTCGAATGGTGTTTATTTGCCCTTTCCTAAAATTACAGAAGCCTCTTCAATGTGAGAGGACACAACAGGAGTGTAACACACCCCCAGCACTCCTGTCCTGCTGTATGGCACTTTATCAGTGTTCATAAACGGGCTTTATATAAAGATGACAGATGCATTATCGGGTGGGGTTTTTAAAATATATATGGGTTTGTTTTTTTTTTTCCTTTACAGGTTGAAGAAAGAAATTAATAACTCTCACATCCAGGAAGTGGTCCAAACAATCAAACTGGTGAGTTCTGCTGTGGCAGTCTGTTCTGTGCAAAGTGGGGGTGGTCTCGTGTACAGCATCAGCGTGTGCCAGGGGGGAGTATGAGCTCTCTGAGCTATTTACATCCCATAATGCTGTCGCTATATTGAGGTCTGAGTGCTTACTTCAGGCAGCTGAAGTGCGGTTGCAGACAGTTATTACCCTTAGTAAGATCCTGCTGCTCCAACACGGTTTAGCCAGTCCACCCAGCTGGTTGCAGTGCCAACAGAACATGGTGTTTTGAATTTCTGATTCAAGTGGTGAGATTTCCTAAGCGCTACTGGTTAGCAGCATAACCCCACATCTATTTCACAGTGTGCAAAATGTTGCTCTCCGGCAACCCCTCTGTGACATGTGCTTTATACCCCTCGATTTGCTGTTATAAACATTTGTTGATGATAAGTTGTTTTGTTCTTTTTAAAGCTGACAGAAAAGACAGCCAGGTATCAGCAGAAGCTGGAAGAGAAGCAGGCAGAGAATCTGAGAGCAATCCAAGAGAAAGAAGGCCAGGTAAAGGCAGAAATAATGCTTGCATTCACTGCCGCTACTCAGTACTGTAGTTCCACAGCAGCACCATGGCTCAGTCTTCCTCCTGTATTCTTTAATTAGAGCTGCATTCATCCTCCACACACACACACACACACACACACACACTTAGCCACCCACTCCTCAGTACGCTGAGGAAATGAATGGCTGCGAAGGTGGCTCTACAGAGCCTGCAGCAAGCTGAGGCAGGGACGCTGCACTCCCACAGTCCCTGTACAGCCTTCATTTAATCACACAAAACCCCCAACATTTAAAATGGGATGGAACTGTGTCTTTTGCAGAGGTGAGTCTCCTTCCCGAGCTCCCCAGACTCTCAAACCATGTTCATGTACCTTCAAGGCTTTGCCAAACTGTGGTGCAAATCAGAACAGTGCAGCCTTCCTCTTCCCTTCATCTGCAGGGAAGGCAAAGATTGCCTGAGGGGTGGAGATACGTCATTCAATGAGACCAAAACTGCAAAGTGCTAACGCTGCATCACAGTGGTCTCTCTTAGAGCAGGTTTTTATTCTGTTTTGAGCCTGAACTCTGCTTAGCCTCAGTGTCTGGAAAATGACTGGAGGCCTCTGTTTGCAGCTCCAGCAGGAGGCAGCAGCAGAATACAAGGTGAAATTGAAAAGTCTGACTGTGGAAGTGCAGGAGATGGTGAAGAACTATGTGAAAGAAGTCTTTCCTGATGGGCCAGTGATTCAGAAGGAAGCAGTTCTGAGCATTCCCGTGGAAGAACAAGGCTCTACAAAGCAACTGGAAGAGAAGATCCCAGGGGCAGAGGTGTCAAGGCTGGCAGCAGCCACGGCTGAGCCTCCGGGAGCAGAAACAGACGTCAATATTGAGGAAAGCATACTGTGAGCAATGCTTCCCTTGCTGTTCCACTTCAGGAATGTTTATGGACATATGTAATGAAGTTAAAGAACCAGCTTGACAAACTACTCTCTCTTTCCATGCTGGGTAACTCCCAAAATCCTTCAGGAATTTTACTGCTTTGTTATTCTAGGTATTGGAAATAGTCTGAGGAGCTCACCTTCAGCGAGCACTTCACTCCCCTTAGCACTAAGGTGTGTTTCAGCAGCGGGGCTGAAGACAAGCTGGTTGTTGACACCGACAACAGCATCTACGTTAATATTTTGGCCTGGGTTCAGTTGTCAGTCTTCAGAGCAAGATCCCTCATTGTCCATTATACACCTGTTCACATCATAGCAATCTCAGAACTAGATCCCTCTGAACAAAATACAACTCTCCAACTATCCACTGACCATGGATGAATGGTCAGTTTGAATCTCCTATCTTTTTGTTTCTTAGCATACCACTTACTTCCTTCCACAACGAGTATGGGCTTTTTAGTTGCTGTTTTTTCCCCCCCACAGTAAGACGAGGACAATTTTCAGTGCACTGCTATAAAATACAAAACAGTATTTCTTTCTGTGGAAATGTGCACTGCCAGCACATTTTCCTCTTTCTTTCCAATCTCCTCTTACCCCAGGCGCTGGTTCTAGCTCCCAATTTTGACTTTACCACTTTGGTGTGCCTTCAGGCAAGTTCTTAGATCTGGATCCAGTATCTCCTAAGACCCTTCCAGCCTTCAGCAGGCTCGTTGGACAATTATAAGGCACACTATGAGGAGCCTAAGAGCCTTAGCACAGGTTCCTGCTATCACAAACACACTTGTGGATTCTCTACTACCATAATTAGATGCTTATAGAGCATCACTGCAACTTTTGCCCATGAAGCTAGATTATCTCCAAGCTACATAGCATAGCAACCTTTACCAAAATCTCTAATCTGCTTGAAAATAATTACGTTGCTCATATGAAGAGCCAGATAGTTATATATTGCCCGTAAGAGTATCTCACACAGAAAGCTCAGCACAGAAAACACATTGCATCTATTCAGTAGCAGAAAGAACAGCAGATCTCTGAAGCTTCCTTTACCTCCTGCCATCCCTGTTAAAGAATGATAACAGTGGGCTCAACAGTGGTGAGGAGAATCTGCTCCTGGGAAAGCCCAACTCCTCAAGTAATTCCCATGTTCTTTGGGAGCTGGAGTGTAAGACGACACACTCCTGTGTGAAGGCATAGTGCTCACACCTTTCTCCAAAGCCTCGGTCACTTCCCATTTCTCCATGAATTACAACCACCTCTGACTAATAACAATTTTCCCCCTTTGGTGACGTAACAAATAAGTCTTGTTCCACAGCCTCACTGAAGGAAAACTGCCCAGCTGCATGACTTGAAAGAAAGACAAATGGTTCCCAGCCTCTTTTAGCAGATACCTGCTGCTGTTTGTCATCATTCACACACAACCTTCCAGCAGAAAACACGTGGAGGGCCAGGCTCCCAATATCTCGGCTTTGTCTCGCAACAGAAAAAAGGGCACATTTCTCTTAGCCATCTTTACACTTCCTCTTTCTAGGACAACAAAGCCTTATTTTGTGAATGCAGAACTTACATCACGGTCCCCTGCCTCCACACATACTTCCTCTCACCTGTGTTATGATTTTGTGCACTGAATGGCTTTGGCACAGCGAGTTCCCACTCATCCAGAAGGAAGGAACTGGAAACATATGGCCCAACTCTTTTCCTAGCACCACGTTAAGACAGAGCTTGCTTATGGATCCTAAAAAAAAGCAAGAAACGGCAATACTTCAGAACAGAAACATGCTGGCCTTCCTCCTATCAAATCCCGTACGCCTTAACACCAGCAGCTACAGCCCCTTGCTTTAATGCACCCATTTGGGCAGCCATGCCACCCCAGAGCTGCAAAGGGTGGAGTATCTTTAAACCCAGCCACGGCAGATAAACATGTAAGAATACAGCCTGCAAAGCTGCTCTTGTTAGTGAAACCTTTGCCCTTAAATTGAGACCATGTGTTCTTGACTGCAGCAGGAGTTTCTCTCCCCTCCCTAGAATGTGCCGCTGCAGTTATCACCTATTAATCTTCCCCACCCCTTGACCTGTTCTTCAGGTTTCTGTCTTTTTCTGGAAAAGTGAGCTCAATCATGGTGAACCTACAGCATGCAGTGGTTGTCAGATGAGAGCTTTTTGTTTGTTACACCTCGAAACTGCACTGGGGAACGCATTGTGAAGTGCTGCTATAAAAACCAGCTCAAGTAGGTATGAGACGAGATGTTCCGAACCTGGTCTGACATGCAAGAAGAGACCATACCTCCCTGTGGTGTTAACTTACTTAGTACTGGAATTGTGTATTGTACATTGCTGACTTATTTATTTTCTAAAATAATAAACATTGCATTTCTTACCGAAAAAAAGGATCACCTTCGTTACTTCCTATATCAAGGTCAGTGGATACGGGTTCAAGTCCCACATGTTGCCCAACGTACACACAGACTGTAGTTAAGAAGTGTGCACAGGTCTCAAATTCAGCTTCTTCAGTTCCTAAATATGCCATCGCCTCCAAGCAGGACATCATCCTTTTGCCAGCCTTTGGACAACGAATTGGTTAGAGGAATCGAGGGCTGAAATAAATAACACCGGAGTGCTCTTTGTGAAGCTCTAAGGGTGTGGACATCATTGAAAACAAAAAATCACGGCTCAGCTAGACTGCAACGCAGACGTAAGAAAATTCAGCAGATTGGACTCGTGTTATTAATACCCCGAGGAAGGAAACTCACCACGATGACTCGTACCCTCGTACCAACATCAGTCTCCATTGTGCAACTCTTCCGCGATTAAAGCGCTGGCACAGCTTTATCAGGTGAACTATGCAGAAGCGCGTGCAAAATAGGTGGTTCTTCCTTCAGAGCTCAGACGTCGTGGAAGATTTCTCCATGTAGCTGTGTAGCCCTGCCTGTGTTTTCCCTTACCGTAGGATACTCGCTGGCTCACTTTCCCACACAGTCGAGATCTACTGCTTCCCATTACCCCCGCTTTACAGACGAGGGCCTGAGGCACAGCGCAACAATTTCTCCGGGCTACAGGGAGAAGCAGCATGGGGATTCCTCTTCACCACACTGAGCAGCTTTAAAAGTTGGGAGCCTCATCTCATCCAGAGCCCTTCTGCAATCAGTGGTTAAAAGACAGGGGCCTCTGGAGGAAGCCTCCTCCCTTTCTGAAATGAATGAGGTACTAAGCGGCTGCAGCTGCGAGCACAGAGCCCTGTTTGACAAGGACAGGCACCATTATATATACATAAGTGCAACTGGGAGATGACAGCAGACGCAGGCTCCCGCTTTGATTTAGCAAATTGTTCATCTCTATTCCACCTGCCAGCTTCAAAGGCCTGTGTACAACGATTGCTGGGGCTGAGACAGCACGGAAAGGCACCGCGTCTGCAAGGCTGGCAGAAAGGAAAAGAAAAAGCAGCATTTGGGGGGAAACGTGACATAAAAGAACAGAAAACCCCGAGATACAAATGTAACCTTGTTGGAAGCCGATAGGAAAAGATATTCAGGAAAAAAAAACCAAACCAAACCAACATCTCAAAGCATAAATTACCCACCGAGTAGGCTGTGAGCTGTTTCGAGCAGAGGCTGCATTTTGCAACATACTTAGATATCGATGAACACATGAGAAAGCTGGCTACAGAACATCACTGCAATGCAAATCTAAAACCTGCTCTGCTTATCTATCTGAGTTCTCCTGGCTGGCTGTGCTGCTCTTGGGAAGGGAACTGGGAAGGCCCCGGAGACAGCTTCGATCTTCATAGAAATCACGGGTCTGTCTTAGGATTTGTATTCCATTGTATGGACTCATCTTAGTAACCATACAGGGAGAAGCATGAGAATCAGACATTTAACTCTGTATTGGAGAGGATGGTGGATACTTCTGCATTCTTCACAAACAGAAGCGAACTTTGAGCTGGTTTATTAAGCTGTAGCAGAACCAAGGGTAGATGTAGTACTGAGGGACATGGCTTAGTGGACAACAGTGGTGGTGGGCAGATGGTTGGACTAGATGATCTTAGACGTCTTTTCCAACCTTAATTATTCTATGAGGCTTAACAGTTTCCTAAGACACTTGAACGCAAGCTGCCAAGGGCCTTTCCTTCACTGCATTTAGCCAGATTTAGGCTGAAGGAGAAAGGGCATTAAAGCCTAACCCTGCCATCCTTCACTCTAATAAAAGCATGTTTCAGAACCCAGGCTTTCTGCTATGGTCTTTACCTGTTTTAAAAGCCACACGGCCACAGAATGGATAAGTTACTCTGGACTTTGAGGTGCACATTCTTCTTCCCTTACACCTCTGAACTATAAACACATTTTAAAGCATCTCAGCAACGCAACAGGCATATGAATAAATCAAGGTCTACTTTAATTTAAAACACAAGTGCAAAGGATTCACAACTACAGGTGAGCAGGATCGTTTGTTTCGAATTATAAATCTTTTTAAAGCCCTGCTCTTTTGCATTAAAAACAAAAACAAACAAACAAAAAAAAAACAAACAAAAAAACCCAGCATTATATCTGGAATACAGAAACATTTTACATCAAAAACTTTCCAGTGCAGCTCAGGAAGAGCTAAGCAAATTCATTTCAATTAGCTTTATCAACCCCAAACTCAGACATCCAGTTGGTGCAGACCACCACGGTCACTCTGCTGGCCACAGGTAGAGTGGCATTGAGAGGCAGCAAACTCATCCCTCAGCAGGCATCTAAAAACTGGAGCTGGATCACCCTCTGGAAGGTGCTCCTCTCACCACGGCCTACAGAGGCAACCAATGTGCTTCGCAGTCTGGGCGCCCACCCTTTAGGTGACTGACAACAGTGCAGATGAATTCCATCCCAAATTACTTCAAGTAATCAACTGTGGCTTCAATTCTGAAGCAGGATCTACCATTGGAGTAAACAGCAGAGGATAGAGATTATCAACATCTTCTGAAGAAAATGCAATGAAACGTATCTGAGACAGCACAACTGTCCCAAGAATAACTTAATTTTCAATAAACTTGTATCTGAGTTTCAAAACAGGACCCCACTTTCATACATAAGACACATTCTTGAGACCTCACAACAATAGGCACCACCACTGTACAACGTGACATCCTGACCTAGAGTCCAATTACCTTGACTATCTCACTGATCAGAAACCGCATCATACAAAATACCTAAATCTATTTAAAAATAACTGAGAGATCTGCTTAGACAACCAGAACCCTTCTGAACGTATCACCAAGGGGGTGACAGAGGAAGGACATACCAATTACAAAACATACGTCAAAAGTTTCCCTTCTCCCCACGTTCTGCAGTAGCAAGCAAGGGAGAGGGAGGCTGAACAAACAGCCTTGCTGTGCACATAAAAACCTCTCCTGGGATATAGGCAGGACAGCTGGAACTATTTCCTTCTGTCTCCCAGAGCATTCCCAAAGCGTTACCCCCTCCAATGGTCTCCCCTCCAAAAGTTTAAGGTAATGAAATGGATTCAAGACTGACCACTAAACCATACGTATTCCTCAGCAAAAGAGAAGCATGTTGATGCAAGGGAGCCGCTGGAAAACAAATATGTACATATCACATCTGCTCCCTGGGAAAATATGTACAGCGTTCTAGGCCCACATTTAACTGAAGATTAAAATCGTCTGTGGAGGAAAAAAAAAATGTGATGTCATTGTGCATTTCTGGGGAGTTGAAAGGCATCTGTGCCCCACAATGTACATTTAGGTGAGTCCAGTGCTCCAGTGTACGTCTGACAAAGCAAAGGTCACATTTCTAGTCGGGAAGTTTTGTTCCAGTTCAGTAGTCAGCAGCCAAGGTTCGCAGGAACTTGCAAGGATTCAGATACACAACCTCAGATCCGCATACAAATGCCACTCTTTGGAAGAAGCGATCCAGAAGTCATCCAGCACCTGCTTTGCTCTTGAGAAAAAATGTGATCATACCGAGTATGCACTGATTGTCTTTAGCAAAAGCGAAGTCACAAAGGCCGAGAACACAAGGACCCATCCTGTGAGAAGACCGCTAACGAGTTCCGAGCACCATTCGCAGGACAAGACTGCCTGGTCCCCTGATTGTCTGTTACATGTTACCTTTTCCCAGCATTTCCCCTTCTGTGAAGTCAGCAGGTAGAGGTGCGTTTTCTGTATTGCTGGATGAGGGGGACCAGGCACTCTGGGAGCCCTGTCTGGAGCAGAAAGGGATGATCCAGAAGTTCCTGTGCCGTTGCTCTTTCTAGCGGCTCCCGTGTCAACATCCTTTCCAAGAAGTCTCTCAGAACTGGAGAAGTCTGTGAAAAATCAACCGACCAAGTCAAGCCCAGAAGGGAGAGAGGCAATGTTTGACAACAGTCTACCAAGGTAGGATTGCTTAATTCAACTTTGTAACTCTAGTTTCTAAGATGAATGCATGCCACGTCCTTATACTGAAGCTAATTTTGTTTTCCATTTTGTTATTTACCCCCTTCTGAATTTCAGCTCTTCCTGCTCCCTGAGGCACACCGACTTGGGTGTGAAGGGTTGGCCAATTCCTTCTTTTACTGGCCACAGGAGTGTGGGAAAAGTATTTAAACCGGACTCCCAAGTAGGTTTTGAGAACCTGGAAACTCAATGCTTGAGAAGATTAAGAAAGTGCAGAGCATTGTACCATGTGAGCATGGCAGGGATGGGCTGACAGTTGGACTAGATGACCCGAGATGTCTTTTCCAGCCTTAATGATTCCATTTCCATGGTGAAACTAAATTACCTCTGCCCTTTAAAATATGCACACTGAAGCCAGTGGAGTAGCCAGGCTCAAGAGCTGCTGAAAGGCTCCGCTCATCTCTTGGTGATAGTAATCCTCCGTGTCATTAAAACTGAATAAAAAATGAACTTGGTATATATTTATTTATTTTAACGCCACTAATTACATCCATTTTAGACTGGGGCCATTTTCTTAGCTCTGGTTCACTCAGCAGTAGATCACGAAATGCTGTTCACAGTGAGCTGCAGCCTGTTTCGTGAGTGCTTTGAACAACCACGGTGATGGCCAGAGGGAAAAGGCACAATGCGGCTGAGCACCAGGACCCAGCCTTTATCACCCTGTCAATGAACCTGCCTACGCTTTAGAAAAGCAGCAGAGCATCCCAAGGGGTGTCTGTTTACCTTGTTGTACCCCATACCACCGTAACTGACCGCAGTGAACCATTAAGGGTGATCAGAATGGAGGGCTGAATTCACAGCAGGTGCTGAGCCCCATTCAGACAGCAGGGAGAGAGGAGGATGGAGTTTGCTTCCCCGGACAGCTGTGGGCACAGCTCGCCTTGTGAAGGACTCTGGCTTTCACAGCCTGCAACGGGGTCATCTTACCAAGTGATGTAGGCCACAACTGGTTTTACACTGCCTATGTGGGTCCTGCATGAGGCCCTGACATTTTAATTAGGGTTGCAAAGGCAAATAGGAAAGACAGCAGCTGTTGATGTTTGAGTGTATGCTGTTAGCTCAGAAGTCTGCTCTGTTAAATAATTCAGGTTTAGCAGCTGAAAATATTCTGATTAATTGGAAGGGCCGGAGAGCTCAGAACGCTGCGGAAGCTATTTGATCTCAGAGGCTTGGACTGAAATGAAAGGAGGACTGTTGTACGTGAGGACTAAAAGGTAATCACTGTATTTCTTATGTCACTGATAGTTTTTCGTAAGAAACCATGAAGATAAGCTAATCTTCAAAGCACCTGCAGCATCCTCCACGAGCTGCTGTCTGTACTGAGTTTTCTTACTCTGACCATAACGCAGCCTTTGCATTCCTGAAAGCTGCTGAGCTGGAAACTCTTAAGATCAGGGAGCCTCCTGTTTGCTTCCTTAAAAGGTGAGCAAGATATTAAGATAAATTATTGGCTCCACCTGAAGCAGCTTTTGATTTGCATCATCAGGTTTGTGCCCAAGCAACCTTACATTATTAGGACTGTTTCCCAGAACAGCCACTAGCTGTCAGCAGCGGCTTGCATCCATGGAGGTACCAGGGCCAAAGAAGATCCCCAAGAAACATGTTCTAGCAAGGCTGCTCTCACAGCCAGCTTTACAGGGAACAGCTGGTACGTGTGTTTCCCCGTGATAATCATCAGGTTTACAAGTGCTTTGCCAATATGCTCACCCTGTGGAAGTTTTTCAGTTTGGGAGGAGGACTGTCACGGAGTCTCTTCATTGCCTGGACTGGAGAATCACTGAAATAGGGGGGTTCTCCATCCACCATCTCTATCACCATGATCCCCAGAGACCAGATGTCCACCTGTGGGGACAACGACACGTCTATACATACAGCTCAAAGCAACAGGTCCTCGCTCTGTGAAAGGTTACAACACCCACTCCACCTGTGACAAACGTTACTGGGAGAGTAAAACGTTAATCCCCTCGATGCTCTTGGATCCCTCACTGCAGTTTAACAAAGACAGCTTTCCACCTAGGACCGATCCACGCTGCGACTGCAACATCCAAAGGTCTGCAAGTAACTGCTTGTGCTATACCTGGACAGCTGGTAAACAAAACAAATCCATCTGCTGCCACCTGCCCATCATTTCAGAGCTCCCATTTGTGCCTTGCCTGCTCTCCTCCCCACCCTTCGTGGCACTGATTCATTTGCTGATCCACATCTCAGCTGCTCCCTGCTAACATCTGTCCACACTGCAGTGTACACGGGCACATGCCAATCTTCAGGTATAAAGGCAGGGTAAGTTTACACCTTGTTCCAGGAAACAGAATTGCTTCAGGTCATGTTGATACATCACACTCAAATCTGCAGTCACTGTTAGGTTTCTATTCCAAACAGACCCTAGCTGCTTTTCCTAGAGAGTCTAAAGCTGTGACACCTCAGAATACCATTTCCTACCCCTTCTGACATCAGGGAAGTTGCCCCTTACCTCGGTAGTGTATGGTACCCTTGCAATAACTTCTGGAGCCATCCAGTAGGGAGTACCTACCAAGGACTTTCTTTTAGGTACATCTTTACTGATTTGAGCACAGAAACCAAAATCCGAGAGCTTGACCTGCGCAAAGAAAAAAGCAACCAAACTTAAACACAGTTGTTAAACTACATGGATCTAGATGACCTTAAAGGTCCCTTCCAACCCAATCTACCATTCTACGGAGGGAAGCACCAGAGGTAAAGAAGACAACAAGGAGTAAGAGGATGACGTGTAAACAAAAGACGGTGAACAGAAAGGAAATAAAGAAGCAGACTAAGGCTACAACAGCAGAATCCAGGAAGCATTTTGGCCAAGGAAACCTACCCTTCCATCCAGTGTCAGAAGAATAGAGTCGCTCTTAATGTCTCGGTGAATGACCCCCTGAGAGTGAAGGTAGGAAAGAGCCTGCAGCACTGATTCACACACTGTTGCAATTTGCTCTTCGTTTAGCCTGAAATTAAGGACATCATTTTTTAATGGCACTGTTCCCTCCTGTGGATGGTACTGAGTCAAGTCACAGTCGCTGTCAATGCTCAGCGCAGTTTCATGCAGCTAGATAATCTGGATAGTCTTATGCTTAACTGAAGGTAGTACAGGTTATAAACGGGGGAAGACGCTCTGTCTTGAATTTCAGTAATTTCTGTTAGCACACTGCACACAAAGACCAAGAACCTCATCTTGAGCAACTTGGAATACCAACACAAGAACCCTCACGACCAAGCGTAAGAAAAAGAGTAGAAATGCAAATCTCTTGTATTGGGGGCCAAAGCCAGTGCTTTCTGCATGTGTAGACTGACTTAAGAATTGTAAATCATCACCGGAATACTCTGAGTGCTTTTGATTCTCAGTGCATGAGCTCTAAGAAAAGCTGATACGTCTGAACTCTGTGGTTCTCAAAGATAAGGAGGTATACGTTCAGCATGTAACGTATGGAATTTGGTTTCAGTCAAGTGATTGCATGGTGTAAGAGAGATTACGAGGGGATTAGCTGACTCCTGGAGATGCAAATCAGTTATCACCTTCAGCAAGTATTTAATGAGGGGAATGGGGGTGTTTTCCTCCCTGCGAAAAACTGATAAAGGCTTGAAGCTTACTTTGGATAAATGTTATGGTTATAAAAGATCCTGTTTCCACTGCGTGGAAAAACAAGTATTCATTAAAGGGTTCAAAGGAAGGCTTTGTGAAACAACATCTAGGCTGACATCCCGCAATGGAATTCAGTCTCACTACATAAACCTTTCACAAGCCTTTCCAGAATTATTATGATTTTTTTAATCTGTAGCTCTATTGGCTCTACTGACATGAGCTACAGGCTACAAGACTTTCACTGGCTCTGCGATGCCATAACTCAGCACTCTTTGGGACTAAACATTCTGTTTCCTGTCTGGGAGCAGATACTCGAGAGAAACCTTGGTTCTCCATCCCTGAGATGAGCCTCTGAACAATTAGTTTTAGCAATACTACCTATCTGCAATCCAGTTCTGGAGGTTGGCAGCCCTGCCTGTGGCAGGGGGGTTGGAACTTGATGATCCTTTGGGTCCCTTCCAACCCGAGCCATTCTATGATTCAAAGAAGATTCTGAATTTTCAAAAAGAGGAAAGCTTTTTCTGTAGAGGTCCTTGGTCGGTGTTTTCTTTGGAGCTCCCTGCGCTCGTTTACAGTTGTAAGAGGTGCTCCAGGGTTGGACAGACCCATCACCAGAACTCCTTGTGAGTGGGACTCCAGAGAGGTCATTCAAGAATAACTCCTTTGCCCTACAGAAATGTTTTGGAGATTAATGAATATGAAGTGGTGTGGATACCAAAACAAATCTAGGAGAGCATCCAGGAGTTGCTATCTTTAGGCAGCGACATTTGGGAAGGAGCCCAGATCTGAAGGCTCTGCTGCACCTTTCTGGAGGAGTTTAACCACCACTTCAACCTCACTAAGGTTGTACCACTGCAAACAATTTGCGTGTTCTTTAATAGCTATTCAATGGGCTTCCTAGTGAGGATGCAATGGAGAGGGTAAACAAGACTTTTTAAGAGTACTGTGCTTTACAGGGAAGGTCATCAAACAAATGAATGGTGGAGATCCAAGGGGATCAGAAGTGCAGTGAGTTCCCTTCTCCACCAGAAGCACCACTGCATGCTTCCAGTGGATGACAGTGATGAAGCATAGCAGTTTCCAGGCAGTGCAATCACAAAGCACCACGAGAGCTCTGAGGGAAACTGCTCCTCCCAGAAGTCTCTGATCTGCTGTTGCCTGTGAGGTGCAGACGAAAGCGTGGATGTTTTGGGTTTTGCTTCTCACCTGATCTGAGACACAATGTCAGTGAGGGCCCCTCCCTGCAGGAACTCCATCAGCACCCAGAGCTCCTCTCCCACCAGGTAGCTCTTGTACATCTCCACTACGTTGACATGCTGGTAGTCCCTCATTATCACCACCTGGAGGGAACACCACACAGGGAACACTGATCACCACTAACCCTACCCACGAAGTCGATACGAGCAGTCACTCAACTACAGCGCGGTTGCCTCCCTCCCCCAGCCATTCTTTTCCTTGCTTCTAGCATAATTCTGTTAAAAAGATGCCTTCTTGCTCTTCCCACCCGTCCCGTTACTGTGGCTTACGGTGGGCAGCAGAACCCCACCTCTCTTTATTACACTCACCTCGTTGAAAAGGAGCTCCCTGCGCTGCTGCTTCCTCAGATCCATCATTTTCACCGCCACCTGCCGCCCCGAGTGCTTCTCTCGAGCAATGCAGACGATGCCCGTGGACCCTTCGCCGATCTTTATGTAATTCTCCAGCAATGTCCGCGGGTCCCCTTGGTCCACCACCATCCTAAGGGCAGCTTTGAACTGCTCGTGAGTCACAACCACGGGGTCTTCGCTCACCGGCTGCCCTTTCCCAGAGGAGTCCTGGGGAAGGTGCAGGTTGCTGGAACTCGTCTGAGTCTGCCGGTTTCGGGGAGATCCGGCTGGTGACGGCCTGCCTTGGGGCGCTGCTATCGCCTTCTCTGCTGTTGGAGACTTCTGGGGGGTGCCGGCTTCCGAAATGAGTCTGGGGAAATCGGACGTGGGCTGATCCGATGGGAGGGACTGGGCTTTGGCCGCAGGGCTGCGCGGTGAGCCCCACTGCTGGGGCCTGAAGAAAGCAGTAGGCTTTGGGAAAAATGGAAACAGAAGAAAGGAAAAACGCTGGTTAGGTTAACGTGAAGCTGTAGGCATCACTGCTGGGGCCTGAAGAAAGCAGTAGGCTTTGGGAAAAATGGAAACAGAAGAAAGGAAAAACGCTGGTTAGGTTAACGTGAAGCTGTAGGCATCAGCTAACATATTTTGTAGCAGACCCAAATTAAGGTTCTCGTCTCCAGCTGCATGACTGGGGGAAGCCACACATCACCCAGTTTCAAGAATTAAGTTGCAGGGCGGGTGTTATGCTTTAAGGATCTCCAAAATTGCCCAAGGAGGCTGTGGATGCCCCATCCCTGGAGGCATTCAAGGCCAGGCTGGATGTGGCTCTGGGCAGCCTGGTCTGCTGGTTGGCGGCCCTGCACATAGCAGGGGGGTTGGAACTGGATGACTATTGTGGTCCTTTTCAACCCAGGCCATCCTATGATTCTGTGATTCAAATGAGGCAGTGAGGCTCCCGAGATATCAGCAACAACAACAAAACACACACACAACAAAACCCACAGCAAAAACGGCCCCGTTAAAAAGCATTCCAGCCTTGCCATCAAAACTCAGGGGCAACCTGAGTTGCAGAGCGTTTGAAAATCCTTTATCCCTCTGTGCCTCTGATCTTCCTGTATATAAAAGGAAAGAAGATTCACGCCAAAGCTGTAAATCACTTTGAAGTCTTGGCCTAATTCCCTATGGGTAATTACACTCTGCCTACTGAAAACTCTCCCCACACATTCTGCTGGTACCTGCAGAGCGCTGCCGTCGATCAGACACAGAGTTAGAGCTGTTTTGGGAACAGCACCGTGAAGCAAAGCAGCTGCAGGCTGCCATCCCCACAGAGCCACCTGCACCTCACCCTACCCCCGGGCTCACCACTGCCCTCAGTGACTTCGGATCAGCAGTGCCCTTTCCTGGAGCACTCGAGGCCCTTTTGGAGATCTCCCACTCAAGCTCCAAGCTGGCCCAACCCTGCTGGTTTATGAGATCTGCTAAGATCACAGCCTGCAGTGATGTAGCTTCGGGACATGCATTCCCATGCTAGCACCACACAGATACCCCAAGCAGGAGAAATCTTGGAGCGCTTGCACTCCCCCTGGAAATGCTGAGCAATTAAAAGTTAACAGCAACTAGCAGGCTAAGGTACAAAATACACCATCCTTGCTTTGTTGCATTTACAGCAACGGTGGGTCTGACAAGGCAGCGCTTCAGAAAGAGCAAAGCAACCATTTGTATTACAGCACAAATAAGAACTTCAAAGCAGCTGCCTTTCTCGCTCTCACAGTTCAGACAAATTGCTAACAAAGTTAATAGCACGGGCATGGGAACTCAATGTAAGCAACAGAGGAAAAAAATAAATAAATTTAAAAGAACATTCATCTTCTCCCCGAAAATAATTGTCTAGACTTTAATTTCTATGCAGCTTGATATTTAATCAAGGATTTGTGAGAATGGCAATGTCTGCATAAGCAGAGTCCCAGGCCACGGCCGTGTGACTCCGTGCTGGCACTGCGGTGCTGCAGTGCACAAACACCAACTGTCAGAAGTTACTTCCTCTTCATTTCCCAGCTCCACCCCTGCAGTCCTGTGCAGACACGCTCATGGCAATGAAATATCTGTTTCCCAACTCTTGTTTTGTCTCCAGACGGAGGGGGAAAAAAAAGGGTTTTATATAACCTAGAGCATGCAAAAGGGCACAGCTCGCATGCAAGCTCGCACATGTTTGGCTAACCACACATCAGTATTGTTTCCTGCTCTGGGAATGTGACAGCCCCTGTGCACACAGCTCCAGTCTCTGGACGTTGCACTATGTCAGTGTTCTCCCACTTCTCCAAGGCCAAAGCAAGGAGTGCTCCACCTTCCCTGTGCCTGCGGTCACATTTCCTGTCTGACAGCACGGTGGGTCAAACAGGATGGATGCCAGCATTGCTGTTCTAGGTGAGCTGGCAGACACAGCTACAACCAGCAAAAGCATACTGAAGCAGTCCTATTCTGCACAGGCAATGCAACACATACCTAATGTAAGTGATGGCCACTTCCCAAATGGCAAAAGTGCATTTGTGTTAGTACAACTGCATTTAAGTTATGCCTTTACAACAGCAAAAGGGCAATGGCTAGTAAGTCCCCTGTCTCCATCTCAACCTGCCTGCCTGCAAGAGCGCAGCTGTGCTAACAAGGCTTTCCCATGCAGATCTGGCTGCCATTTTGAGCTGTGCCTAGTGGTATATTCTGCAAAGCTCAGGACTGTGTGTCTCCTCTGGCCGGGGCTATTTTGATTCCAGCATTAACCACAACAGTAATGGCTGGTTGTGCATTGTTTGCAATCAAATTTGCTCAGCTGTGAAAAGAACCTCTGGAAGTGTAAAGACAATACTGAGCTCAATGAAAAATACTGAATTATTGTACCTTTATATGCAGGGAAGGGCCTGACTTGTTTGAGCTGCTGGAGGAGGGGAACACGCTGCGTAACAGCCTCCTCTTCAAGCTGTTCTCCCTCGATTTGGAGCTGGGGCTGCCTTCTCCTGAGGGCCTAGAGTTTGCCTGTCGTACCAGACAAGGTTGAGGCCAGCACTCTTCTGAGCTCCTTTTGCCCATCTTGTCACCGTCCCCTGGCAAAGCTGGCACGTGCTGCAGACAAGAAGCACGCTGGAGACAGCTGCTGTCAGCATCCTGGAACTCTGAAGGCCCAAGGGACTGTGCTTTCACGACCATACCGTTGGGGTGAGACTGTCCATCCAACCTGGGTTTGTAATCTGGCCACATCGTCTGCCTTCGGGTCACCTTGGTCCCACCGTTGCAATTGAGGTAGTTTCCGTATTTGTCTGCCCACTCTGCCTCAGGGCTCTGAAGATACATGTCTGGGGGTCTGTCTTCCCCCAGGAGCCCAAGGGACTGAGCTCTCCTCCTGCTGGTGGGGCTCCTTCCCCTCAGAGTGTTGGAACTGATGGCAGAAAGCTTCTGGATATCGTTGAGTATCCCAGAGATGTAGCCTTCCACTTCCACGGTGCTGCCCCTCACGACTGTCTGCGAAACACACAGGGAAGAGGTGAACACATTACAGCTGTAAAATTTGAGGTTCAGTTCGTTTGACGAAGGTTATGTTTTGTCTGTGTAGCCAAAATGGGCTCAGACTTCTTTAACAGAAGTGGCACTGCTTTCAGAACAGTGGCTCCTGCTCCTACCCTGCCCTTGCCTCCTAATGGCTAAAACATCAGAGCAAAACTGGGATGTTTCCAGCAATCCTGGCTCCCTTGTGCTGGAATTATGCTCCTGAAGAAGTTACGACATACTGCAATCTCCATCTGCCAAAAATCACCTTGCTAGTCCAGTCTAAGGTCCATCTTTCCCCTGTTGCATTCTCAGCACTGTTGTAATCAGCCTCCCTTAGTCTGGTTCTCTCCCATTTTTGCTAGTTCGTTTTAATCCTGACCACCGAAGACCACACTGTTCCCACACTATATTCCTCATCTGTTTTGCCAAGCTATTATAATTAAGAGTGACGAATGAAGGGTCACACCAGCGCACAACTTGCCTTGTAAGCAAAGGATAAAGAACAAGGCATCCGTCCAAACAAGCTGCAGCACTATAGAAGTAGGACATTTGAAGCTGTCAGTATATTATGTAGCATTCTACCTTGTTTATTCTAGAACTGAAAAGCTTACAGAAGCTTTTTTAGGGCTGGAAACCGAAACGTTTCATTTCTTCACAGAAATTCACAGCACAGAATGCCTCCTACACTTTCATAAACCTCTGCCTGAGGAAAATCCTCCCCTGGAGTAATGGCAATCTCCTGTTTGCTAACTGAACTCTGGGGGTTTTCTAAAGATGCTGAATTAATTACACCAAGCCTAATATTTAGCTGGTGCAAAACAGCAACTCCAGTAATTTCAACAGAATGCCACCACGGTGAACAAAACGAGCATCTGGTTCGTTCAGTGTCTGGGAACGAAAGGCAGAGGAGAAAGACTTTGTCAAACAAGGTGAAGAAAGGACAACCCAACTCATGACGTTGCACGCACAGGAAATTCTGTTCCTGTTGTACCAGCCTCGTCTTCTAGTTAAAACTTCCTATGATTGGACTCAAGTCACTCCTGTTGCACTGCATTAAGTCAGTTCTGTCTCCCCAGTGGGCAGTGAAGATGGGAGTTAACTACATTCTGAAGTCATGCTTAAAGGCTGCATCGAATTAATGAGTACACATCCAAATCCGAGCCAAATCTGCATGGAACGCTCCCACCGAGATCACGCCTTTCTAACCAAGATTTAGAAGTGATATTTTTCATAAGAAAATTGACCTTTTCCAAGTTACTCACAGCGCATGTTAAAAAAAGGAGGATAAACTACGAGAAGTTGAATTTAGGATCTTATGCCTTAAGTGTTCCGTACTTACACATCATCTTTTTATTGACTTGGTACCATAGAGCAGGAATTTGTCGGAATGAAGTTTAATAGAAGCCATCACCTACGGGATACAATCTAAGAGAATCACAGGATGGTTTGGGTTGGAAGGGACCTTTAAGATCACCCAGTTCCAACCCCTTGCTATAGGCAGGGATGCCTCCCTCTAGCCCAGGTTGCTCACAGTCCCATCCAGCCTGGCCTTGAATGCTTCCACAGAGGGGGCATCCACAACCTCGCTGGGCAACCTGTTCCAGTGTCTCAGTGTTTGCATTTGGACTTAATGGGGGAGAGAAAAAAAACCAAACCAGTTGAAGATACTTCTCTAGTTTTTAAATACTGCTGGGTTCTTAAAGTTTTGCACCACCTTCCTGCTTTTACTACCCACAGATGTTTCATAGGCGAAAGAACTGACCAGGACCGCACTCGGGACAACATTTCTGTTTTGACAGTGATGCATCAACCTGTTCTTTGAGTATACTTTTCCTAAGACTTGCAAAGAATTTGCCCAGTTTGCTTTGGGAATGCCATAGGCAACAATGTCAAGAGCCTAAGGCAAGGCGTAGGAGAGATCTTTCGTCTCACCCAGAACCAAAGCCTTTCACTTCATGATTGAAGGAAACTCCATTGCTCAACGTGAGTGTCTTGGTTTTGACAAATCCTTGCTGGCTGCCAGCTCTTACCCTGTTATCTATGGGAAGTGGTTGCAAATAGAAGACTTTCACATTTGTTCCAGTTTCTTTCTGGGAATTGAAATTATTCGGCCTGATCTGTAATTCCTTGAATTTTGTTAGACCCAGCTGACTTGAAAACATCCAACTTATTTAAGAAGTCTCACATGTTCCTCTCTTATTCCAGCCTGAGCTCTTATCCCATCGTGCTCGCATTGCTCTAGCCAGCTAATCACAGTTAACCTTTTCAATTAAGACTGAAGAAAAATCATTAAACATTAAAAAACTCTCCGTGTCCTCTGTTATTAACTTCCTTCCAAAATGAGCAGTGAACAAATTCTTTCCTTCATCCTCCTCCTCAGTGTGTTTATGATGTTTCCTGACTGCCCTTTATGTTCTCTGAGAATAACATCTCTCTTTGTGCCTTGGCCTTCCAGTTTTTTTCCCCTACATAAATTTCTTTTATATTTGCCCTTTCTAACTTGACCTAGTTTCCACCCATCTGAGCAATCCTCCCGCAGTTTAAGCTCATTAGAGCTCTAACCAAGTTGGGCTCCTATTGTATATTTTCTCTGGTTCTGTCACCTACTACGTTTACCTCAACGCAGATTCAGGACGGCACAAAACAAAAGGCAATACCTCCTCCCTTTTTATTTTGCCTATTCTTCCTGAGCAGATTTTTCCCTTATAAATCAGCATTCTGTTCAAACAATACACCATTTAAAATGCAGGCTTGGTTTTGCATTAGTGCCTGCATTATGCTAAAATATAGTCCCATTTAGTCCTCAGATTTTAAGCAACTGTACACAAAAGGCTAAGGACATTCAACAGATAAACAGCTATTTCCTTTTCAGTTCCTCCTGAAATCCAAGTAGTAATATCTCTGTTTTGTACCCTACTTTTCAGTTTTTAGGCCCTTGTAGGGCTGGGTTTGGGGTTGTTGTTTTTTTTAAACAGAGAACCAGAAGTTCCCACAGGCTAGCAAGACTTCAAATGCAGCCATTCTGCCACCACCTATAATTCCCTTTTCCCAGAGGTCAGTATGAATCTGCCTTCTTTTCACACACCAGGTCCCTGAAGACACTTAGGAACACACAGTTTTCTGATGGCCATTATTAATGGCCATCCAAGCAAGACAACCATCTGAATTCACCCACCTGCAAGAATCAGTACCTTTTTCTCCTTACTGAATGACTTTCTTTAAGGAAATTCACCGGTTCACTATGTCTCACTTTCCATTCAAATCGCTGTTTTACAAACCCTATTAGCCTAAACCCAAGTATGGCCCTGCTCCCTGTTCTTCCTCATTCACTCAGACATCCATGAACTGCAAGCTAGTGCTACCCTGCTCTCTCCCACTCAGACTTCCCTGTCAACTTAATCACCAGCCAAATTTGCCCACCCACGAGAATGACAAGCTGGTTATTTGAACAGTGACACTACTGCAGCTAAGGATGCCGTCGTCCCTATTTCTGATGAAGTTGCTATAAACCCAAAAATAGTGTTACCAAACACAGACCTCTCCCATCCACTGAGTTCCTTGCAGACCCCATCCTTACTCCTGCTTGAATACATGTACCTCAACATTCCCACCCTGCTGACCCAGGGAACTGGAAAAAGTAGTCCCCTTCTCTTACCTTCATCGGCTGGAGCTGCATCCGGGTGATCCTTGAAGGGTCCACCACTGGCTTGGGTCGCCTCAGTGTGTCTAGAATATTCTGCCATTGAGGTGGCAGGCCCACGAATTTGCCCTCTTTTGGGTCAAATGAAGTATGGACGCGATGCTCAAAGTTCTGCGGAGCTGAGATCTCGGGGCGTTTCTTCTTCTTCTTGCGGAACATGATGCCTGAATGAGAGAAGGCAATGCCATCAGTGCTCCTGCACGTCTGGATCATAGAATCATAGAATGGCCTGGGTTGAAAAGGACCACAATGATCATCCAGTTTCAACCCCCCCCCTGCTATGTGCAGGGTCTCCAACCAGCAGACCAGGCTGCCCAGAGCCACATCCAGCCTGGCCTTGAATGCCTCCAGGGATGGGGCATCCACAGCCTCCTTGGGCAACCTGTTTCAGTGCGTCACCACCCTCTGGGTGAAAAATTTCCTCCTGATATCTAACCTAAACCTCCCCTGTCTCAGTTTAAAACCATTCCCCTATCACTATCCACGATGCTATCTGCCCAACCTCTAACATCACGTATCAATTACATTAGCTAATTATGTTGTATTAAAGTCATTCTCCAGTGACAAGCACTTGCACAACCCTGGAGCTGACGTGATTACATTTGCTGATCTGTAGGAAATGTCCTAGCAAACTGCTATTACTGCTGTAGTTCTCTAAAAAATGGACCCAGATGTGCTGCTTCTGAACTTCTGGAAATAAAAGGGCAGAGTGATAGTTGAAAAATAGCCAAAATCATTGAAAAGAAGGCAACTCTTCTGACTAAGTGGTTCCTGCAACTCTCAGTTAATAATCTTGTATCCATGACATTTCCTCTAGCCATTCATTGATTCAATATAAACTATGGTAGGTTGTAAGCTACTAGCATTTAATATGGAAACACATAATGTAATTCTAGCCCATGACATGGTTACCATGACCCAGCAGCCCCTATAAGGGGAAGAGTTTATGTATCACAGATGGGTTTTTGCACCATCTACATCCCCAGCCATGCAATCCATCCTAGGTGAAACACAGTCTTTGCATGCTGACAATGCCCACTGCAATCCATGACTATTACAATAAAAGTACAAAAGAGGCTGGAAGCTCTTGCTTGGCTCAGAATGTGTTCCAATGGAAACCCAAACGCTTCTTTATGGAGAGCTTAAGGGAAGAGAGGCTGTGCAACCCTGCAACTACTCAAACACAGCAATCTGCCTCTAATGCCCCCTAGGTGCTGCATGTTAACTATTAAGTATATCTGAAGTACTGTATCCAGTGCTGAAGTTCTGAATTGCTGATCACACATCAGTCATGGCAGCTGCTTGATCCACCAGAGCAGGGGCATTACAGTGATGTTACTGCTTTAAACTGTATCTTTCCTTCTCCTGCTCCTAATCTCACAGCTTCATTCTTCATCCTGCCTCTATTATGAGAAGATATTCAGGGCATAGCACACGCTGTCATTGAAGTTTGCTTTTTAATGGCTTCACATGGCCAGGGGTCCTGTAAAATGTGGTTTTAAACACACCGCAGCCATTAGCCTTTGCAATATCAATTGTTTTCGAACCAGAAGATGAATGATTACAGCTAAACTACAAGGCTGAAAATGCTCAGATTTACAGCCTGGGTGACATCTCAGCCCCAAGCAGAACAGCAGCTCAAAGCCAACATATTGGTTTGCACAAGCATAAAACAGTGTGCATTTGTGAATTTACATTACATGACTGTACCTGCCAATCAACACCTGGAATGCACTTAGTTCCTCCGTACAAAAGCATCAAGTCCGAATACAATACAACACTGGGCATCCAATGACATTTGCTTTATGTGGTCAGCATCAATCTTTGATCAGAACAACGCTGCCGTATCAGACAGGTGGTTTAAAGGTACACCGCCTCACTGAAATTCATACACTGTTAAAAACAGCGATTGCAACCCACTGGATTTCGAATAATCTGTGTAGGTTTTGCATCTCACTGAGGAGGTCTGTATTTAAGCAGTCTCCTCTCACTTTGTGGCTTTCATGCAAGAGCTGTTTGTTTTTACTTCCAATATCCAGCTACAGAATGTTGAAACAGAAAACACAAAAACAGGCCTTTTCTAATTCAGCAAGAAATTAATGCAAACACTGAACGTAGAAAAGATTTCGTAAATCAAGACAAACCTGTATTTAAACGCAGACAGCATCCCTTTAATATAACAACACAAACACCGTGACACCCGATATTACAATAACCTCCTAGACTTCAGTCCTTCCTTCATTGCTGACAATTGGAAGAAATGTCACAAACAGAAATAATAAAAGTCACTACCACGAGACAAAAGCAGTCGGAGATTGAAATTCTCTCAGCGATCCATTCCTGCTGCCTGGGAAACCACGTTAGATTTTTCAACTCCAGATATAGCTGTTCCTAGATGATACAGTTCCAAAAGCTGTCACATCTGCCAGCGAGCACGAGAAAAAATCCCACAGCATCCAGAGCAGGGGGAGGGATCGGTGGGAAGGAGGGGCAAGAAGAGAGAAGGGTCAGGCTCCTAGGAGAGGGAGGGGTGGGAAGATTGGGGATGGAAGAGGGAAAGGGGAATCAGAGTTAGGAGCAGAGCAAGGACTGGGAGGCAAGCAATCCACGGAGGAACAGGGCACAGAATAAAAAGAAGTAGATAGATAAGCATTATCAGGAATTGCTCAGCACAAGAGTTCAAACCAGCAGACAAAGAGGTGAGCTCTCACTTCTTTAATCTGAATTGCCACCACCCTGCGTACATTCAATTCTATACTCCGCCGGTGTAGATGTGCTGCACTTATCTATGCACATGCTCATTCACTCACACGTACACTTGCTGATAGCAAAGCCAGCAGAGAGCTACTTCAGCCTCACTCGTGTAGCTTCCAGTTAAAAATAAGCTCTCCCTCCCCCTCCTTGCTGCAGCAGCTGAACTCACTCGGTGCTTATTCTGCTGGTCTCACAGATCTGGCCGCAGCTCGCTGCATCCCTCCCTGGGCAAGAGATAACGAGCAGTGCTCAGGCTAAAGCAAGCAGCTCCTGAGATTGCTAAACACTCCCTCAGCTGACGGTGCTGGCCAGCCAAGGGAGGATGGACAAGGGAAGGGAAGAACTCAGGACCTGAGGAACCGCAACATGTGGGTCAGAAGATGAAGAAGATCCCAGAGAATCCACCAATTAAAAGGGGGGGGGGGAACCATATTTCCACATTTTGCTATACAGGTCACTAATTTAACACATTTCGAGTGCAGTGGAAGCTAAATAGGCCACTATCAATGCATGCTGTGTGTATATGTGCTTATGTTCATGTATACCTATGTCCATGAGAACATGCACAGATGGCCATTGCTGCATTCCATACCTTCTAAACCCCTCATGTTTACTCCCCTGAGGATTCTGAGATGTTATTTATAACAAACTGCAGATATTCACAGCATTCTGCAGACAAAGAAAAATGACAGGTTCCTTCCCTGAGGAGCTTCAAAATCTACGAGTGATTTCATACAGCAAAAAAAAAAAAAGAAAAAAGAAAAGAAAGACAACAAAGGGTGGGCGAAAAGGAGAAAGAAAAGGTAAATAGTCTGAAATCTGAAATGGGATCTAAGAGCAGAGAGCCTCATCCCAACAGCCCCGGCCACATTCATCTGCTATACTCGTTTTAAAAATGCTGGGTTAGACACTTTGTTGCTTCCCTAAAGGAAGAATGGATGTTTGCCTGCTGTGCTATCGCTTCCCCTATTTCAAGTCCTTTCCTCTCACCCCCACAGCTCCCAGCAGCAAAGCTATGTGTTGGTGTGAACTGATGGAACGCTCTAAATCCTGCACAAACACACACATGGATTAATATTACATTAGAAACAAGCTTAGAGAGAGAGATCTCTGTTATATTGCCTGGTTTATTTCAGACAAACGAGGAAAAAGAACACAACTGCTCGACAGTTTTTGCACCATTGAACAGGGTCTGAAAGCCTATGGTGCTGCCTCTTTCTCCCCTGCTCCGTTTCCTTGCTCGCCAATGAGGACTGAAGCCTAAAGCACAGTGAATGTCTATCTATGAAGGTTGCTTTGGATGCTGCTCAGTGCCACGCTTCTGGGTGTGTTTTAGCCATACCAGACCAAATTCGTTCTGGAACGTATATACAAGCACTTGCAGAAAGCAAGATGTAGCTATGGAGCTTCAGTCTCCACTTTAAGTCAGCATAAAGATGTTACCAAGATTAGAATATCAACATATCGAGCTCTGCCTGCAAAAATTCAGATGAAAAATAACATCTCGTGTGTCAGACAGAAGGTTATGTTGGGACAAGGGAAAGGGGCCCCATCTGGCCTACTGGGTCACGTGGCAAAGGAAGGAGCCGAGGCGTTAGGTTGCATCTGGGGAGCAGGCCGCATCAAGCACAGCACATTGAAACACTGGGTGCCACGTCCTGTGGATCTGTCTGTGCTCCTCCATACCATGTGGTCTGTAGCCCATGGGATGACTGATGAGCAAACTGCAGCCCGGGCACAGAGTCCCAACACATGGGGAGGAGAGCGCAGCTTAAGCCCCGCAGCCTGGCTGACTCAATGCCTTGCTACTCAGTGCTGCTATTAAACAACACTGGCTGATAAAGACATTTAAATCATAACAGACCAGACTTGGCCAAGTCCCCACTCTGTACTCTGTTGCACAGAATGTGCCCTACCTCAGAAGAACGAGAGGCCAGAAAACTGATCCTCTAGTTCAGAGCCTCCCATGGCAAGATCTGAAAGTCTGATGCATTGGGATAACGTGTTGATTAACCTTAAGCTGCTCTTGCTAATTTCTGTGTGTGCAGAGCTGACCTGCAGCTCTTCATATCATGAGACTTTTGCATGATAACTTCATGGGTGCTGAAAAGGAAAATGATGTGCAACGCACACCGGAGAAGCAGATTAAAAAGAGCACTTTCTTTTACTGGTGAGAGACAGGAAAGTCAAACTTCTATAATGCTTCTACAGTGGATATCGTTTCCAGGTACATACGTGCACCATATGTGCACCATCTAGGCAAAAACAACCCCTGTGTAGGGAACAGGCTGTCCATCTTGAAGCACAGTTACTACCCCAGCAAACTACTTGTTGATAGCTCTTTTCCTTATTTGATCAGCTGTCTTTGTTACTAGGTACATAAACCATCGCTCGCACTTAGCGGACAGGGCATGCGGATCAAGGCATAGAATATGGAAATCAATACGCAGCTTCATCACGCCATCAAGAATGAGGCTGTTCAAAGGGATGGGGCTTGAGAGCGAGCCATACAGCAGCATCCCTGTCCCCAGCAGCTCTAAGGGGGCTCAGCTGCTCAGATTTTACCTTAACACTTAGAAAAGCAGAGGAAGACTCAGCAAACACCCCAAAGCCCCACGGAGCTCTCACTCACCAGCCACAAACTTCTCTTTTGTTGTTTGCTTTTTCTTCAGTACTCTGTCCCCAAATACATTAAGGCATTAATGTCCTGGCAAAGAAGAAAACAGATGCATCAGCAAACATTCGTGGATGGGACTACTTTCTGTAGCTGTGAGATGAGATGCGTGTCTGCGTACGTTGGTTAGCACTTGGCAAAAATGATTAGGTGCAAACGGGCAATAGAGTTGCTGATAATAATTTAAACAGGAGGAGATTAGACAGCTTTCAGATAGCCAAGATACACTCACACGCCCAGACACACGAGAGTACTACCGTGTAGTGTTTCAATAGGTGTGCTGAAAGCATCTTGGCTAGCACAGCTGCCAGGAGGTCGGGAGTGCAGACACGAGGGGTTTTAATTGGTGAGTCAATTAGGCTTCTTCATCAGACATGGCGAGGGTCCTCACAGATATAACAGACTTCAGAGGAGATGTTGCTATGCCTCACGTAAAGCAATGAGCATGCATGCTCCTGACATGCTGTCAGCTTTCCCAAGCATCACCCGGAGTAATCTTAACCCCTCCGTCACCCCGACGGTTTAAGAGCATCACCCTGCAAGATTCAACAACGCACTTTCCTCTCCGTCATTGATTTCACTCATTCATAGGTCAAACTGCCAGACACCACAGAGCCACGCCTTAGCCCATCTGAAAGACAGTGGAAAGCAAAAAACTGAAGGTCTTACTGGCAGTCCAACAATGCCAGGAGAGAACAGTTCCAAATGAGAGGAGAAAGAAGGGTCTGCGGGGAAACTCTCCCACTGCCATGCAGCAAAGCCGATTGGAGGACGGTGTTGCTGGGCTATAGGAGTAAAGATGAAGCGAACTCCTTCCCAAAGGAATCCAGCTCCTGGATTTTCTCGCCTTCCAGAACCGTCCCTTGAGAGGAAAAGATTGCATGACCCCCCTGAACCATCTGCCTCTCATTCTGCCCAGGGCTGGCACTGCCAACGCACGTGTGATTGCCGCGCTCGCTCTTGGAAGCGGCAAAGCTTAGCTGCGAAGGGAAGGGGTTAAGCCATAGCAGCACAGCCACCGGGGAGCAGAGACACGAGTTTAAAATGACAAACCCAGTCCTGTGTAAACAGAGGGAGCAAACTGCACGGAACAGCGGCCATTAGGACAGCGTGGCTACTGCTTTAAAGCAAGCAAGCAAGTCAACGCGGGTCCCCAAAGCGGCAGGAGGGAGCTTACCCATGGCTCCTCATTGCTCCAGACCCAGCGGTGAGGTGGAAGCTCTCTGCCACCGCAATCCGCTGAGGCGCCGATAAACTTGGGAGAGAAAGACGGCGGGAGAGAGCGGGAGAAGGAAAAGGGGTGGAGGCACTCCTGACATGTTTGCACAGTGCCTGCTTCACCTGAGCTGCTGAGTTTGATTTCAGGGCGTGGGAGCAGATGGGACACAGGCGCGCTCAGCACAGAGGAGCCTCGGATCCGTGTTCCGAGGAAAAGGACACGCTGATAGCAGAGCCTCCCAGGACCATCTTTGCCTTCTCCTGGAGGGGGAAGAGAGAGGGGAGCTCGCTCACACCTGGGCAACCACAGCTTGCAAGGGCTCAGGCAAGAAGCTCAGGATGACCATCTCCCATTTCCTTCCACGCTTCCTTACCCCTCCTCACTTCATGCTGACCTATTAAAGCTGTGCCTTGCCTGTTAGCTCCTCTCTCTCTGCTCCACAGCCTCAGGGCCTGGAGCTGCTGCGGCTCCTAACAAATCCCGACATCTCCTCCCATGTTGCTCGGCTGCAGACTTCAGGACCTGCCACCCATCCTCTGTCATTCTCGGCAGGAAAGCTTTGATAGCGTGCTGCATTGCTGGCTATAACAGAACCCACCAATTTATTTGCATTGCAGACGCATGGTACACGACCCGGCGCTTTTACTTCTCCCCTGTTGCTCGGCATGAGTCAGTGCTGCAAGGTCTGAAGGTGCTGCTATCACCCTATAATCCTGCGCCGTGCCTCAGGGTTTGCTGGCTCGTGGAAATGAAGGTTTGGCTAGGACATGGGCCGTGCTGAGCAGTGCACAGGTTGAAGGGGTCAGAGGCGTTGGAGATTGCAAGGGGAGAGGTCAGAGATAGCATCAGCAAACCCACCGGCTGCTCTGCAAACAAAAGTGGATTCTTGGCCTCTACCAACCACCAACGATAAACAATGCTGGCTTAAGCCCCAGCTTGGTACTGCCCTTAAAATGAAGAAATGTCATATTATTAATCGTTAGGCTCTCCTTAGTCCTGCTGGGAGTGGGCTTGTGCAGCAGAGGTCTGCCAGCACCTTTTAGCACGTTTCCCCATTCCCATTTTCCTTCTTACTGGTTCACCAGTGGGCTGATTCACCGGGGCCTGACAAAGACACTGAGGCCAGTTACCTCACAGCAGCATCCCTGGGGTGTAGGAAGTAAAGTTAGCCACTTTCTATCCAGGATTAGCTTGCCTCCCTGTCCATACGCAGATGTAATAAAGAATTTTCACATCAACAGTAAAAAAGCTACAACCAAGAGAGGGGTCGGCATTCTTTCACTGAAAGGCTGGTGCTTGCAAGAGAGAGAAACAGCTGTGGAAGATCAGAGATGAGGAAACAGAGCGTAACCCTTCTAGGTGTGGAGGGAAAATGACACTGGGTGCAAAGCTTGGCTGTCATCTGTCACATCTACGCCTTGCTGACGTGCCAATCAGAGAGGAGCCAGCCATCTCCACAACCACAGCTTTGGGAGCGTCGCAGAGAAATGGCATTTGTATTCTACAAGGAGTCACCCAGGCTTGGAACTGGCTTCACATTTGCATACGTATTATACTTTATGTTTTTACATGCTAAGACAGTCTTCTAGAACAAGGCGCGAGCTCTTTATAAATGAAAGAGCCTGATTTTACTTGTCAGGACACAAGCTTAGATGGAACCGAGGTAGCTTTGAGTTGGTGTGAACCTCTGCTGCCTGCAGTTTTAATGAAAAACTAGGGCACTTTCCAGTCTTCCTCTTCACAAGTTTGGTCCCAGCAGTCCTACGCACTTTGAAGAAGAATTTACCAGTAAAAGTGATGAATCTCTAATTTCCCCCTTCAGCGTTCGTCCCTTTGTTAAAGCATCTCCCTGCTCCTTCCCTGCCCGCTGCTCGCTTCTCACCTGGAGAGCTGCATGAGATAACGTAAATAATTATGCACACACATTTCTATAAACACACGCACGCACACCCCACTCCACCTACAGCTGCACGCTGCTCGTTCCAATCTGTCTGCTCTACCTATGGCAGCCATCACCAGCAAGCTAGAAGTGCTGCAGGGCACATTGACTAAATGCTTGCATCGCAGCCTGCTTATCTCATCTATTTACGCAGCAAATGGCCATTCCGTGCTCTGTGTCAGACATACAGCAGAGCAAATTTCAGACAGAAACTGCTGATCTCTCCTCTTTCCTCACCCTGCCCATAGGACAGCACCAGTTCCTCACCTCCTGCTGCGGTTTAGTTTGAGCCCAATTCATCTCTTCTGCAGGTATAGTAACTCAGATGCATTCAGGAGATCCCAGTAAGGATTAAGGCAACCCCATCCATGCAGCTAGCATGTGATTCAGAGCTGGATCTTCCGGCAGGGCTCCTCTGTGCTTTGGGATTTGCTGGAAAGTACAGTTGCACTTCCATTAGGGGCTGTAGTCCCTCTTCTCTTCCAAGGCTCTTGATATTGGCCAGGGAAGCGCAAAGCTATGCTAACAGCTGGGACGCAGGGGTCACTAGGGGAAAGGGCGTGTTGCAAATCCACAAAGCATCAGCTAGTGGGAGGAAGCACAAGATAGAAATCAAGTCTGCGAGTCTCCTAATCAGCACCCGAGATTAGCCAGGACTAGAGATGAGAAGGGAGCAATCCAGAGGCAGCTTTACTTTAAATAAGTGCCTACAGTTTAGCTGCCTTTCCCCAAACCTATAGCATTCAGAGGTGGGCAGAAAATTTTGAGAGCACCGTCTGTATCGCTTGCTTATGTGCTAGGGCTATCTCCTGCTTATTGTGCATTGCTGATGCTGTAAAGGTAGCATCCTGGAGCTCCCATCAGGATGAAGCCTTACTTGCGCTCCCACTCCATAAGCTTGTTAGGTGGGCTTCTAAGCATCCCCCCAGGATTTACAATCATACAAGAAGTAGCATCATGCTCCTCCAGACAGGTCTGTGCTGCCCTGTCTAAGAGGTGTAGCTGTGCTTCCTGCACAAGTCGGGCTGATAAATAAGCTTTGAGATGGCAACGTGACAAAGTCAGCACAGCCCATCCCTTCACAGATCCTCCAGGTCACCATTTTGCACACCAGTAAAAGGACTGTGACAATGCTTTGCTCCCCCAGAAGAGAGGCAGCTTTTAATCCGTTGTTTTTCCAAGCATGCTGCGATCCTTAAAGATGCTATAGAAATGCAGATTGAAATCCCTGGCTGACACAAGAGGAATACAGACTACAGCTCCTGCTCAGAATAACTAGGTCAGCCAGCTATTGCAGAAGTATTAACCAGAATTCAGACAATTCCTCGTGGCTAAAATAATGGCAGCGAAAGCCTAATACCATTTGCTGTTATGAGTGACTCTCTACCTCTGGGTACGTTCAACCCCAACTCTCAAAGGCCCTGAATAATTTGAGGGCTGCAATTTACGCTTGTCAAAACCCAGCCACTTGGCTCAGTGCAGCAAAGCAGGCTCCCACCCCATTTGCTGCCCTGTGGAGGCAGGAAACAACTGCCCTTGCTGACAGTACAGCTGAAGGCATGCAGCCCAGCTCAGAGCTGTGCTGTTAATCCAGTGCTGGGGGAGCGGGCATCACAGCCATCTTCCCAGCAATAGCCACCCCGCAGCAAGTGCAGGAGGATGCTTTGTACTGCAGTGGTGTGTGGGTATGTCATTTTGGAGTGAGGCTGGTAGAGGCAGAGAACAGCTGTTTGAATGGAACATGAGGGAAAGGAGAGGGGAAAGGCTGACCGTTGCAGTAGGGATGAGTCTCCAATTTTTCTCCGACCCCCTCCAGTTGCTGAGGCCGGACCAAGCAGTCTCTTTCCTCTCACTGGCACTACTGCATGTCATTCATTCATACTGCAGCTTGCTTTTCCTCCTCGTGCAGCTACCACACCATGCAGCTAATCAATACAGCTACCTGCATTAAAAAAAAACCAACACAGTGTGTCTGGTGAGGCAAGGAGGTAGGTGAAGGGTCAGCCCTGGTTATTTTCTTTCATTCATATCTAATTTATTTTTAACCTCAGATGGTTTCAGGGGCCTGGCATACAGCTCTGCCACACAAGTCAGGAGCCAGCAACCTGTTGTGCCAGAACTGGACCTTCTTGTTCTGCCACTGAAAACAAGCATGCCATGATACTGTACCCTCAGTTTCCCTTATCTCCATGAGCTGTCAGTGCTCTGGAGTCCATAGGGTGGTTTGCAGAGGATTAACTGGTTATAAGTGACAATTAGAGGTTTATTTGTATAATTCAGAAAAATGCGAGGTGTGATATTTTCATCTCGGGTAGCAACTGCTACAACAGAGAAAAGGTAAAAAGCTAAATGTTCCCTCCCCTAAGTGATTTTTGGTCTTTCCTGATAGAAACTAAGCCGCTGGTATAGATATAGATAAATATAAAGGCTTCAGCAAAGGTTCCTTGCAGAAATACTTGGGTCGTCATCTGCAAAATTCTTTCATTTCATGCTCAGCAATCTCAGTCCACAACACATTACGAAGGTGACCACAGGGCACGAAGTAGCCAGGTAGTGTAGGTGAGCAGGTGGCAAGCGACCCTAAGTTCTAAGAGACTTTTAAAACCACGCTTTTAAATGACACAGAAATAAACGGCAAATGTTCTTCATCGGCTCAGATTTACGTCACTTAGGCTGCTATTTTGTAGAGCTTAGAAAGAACATATTTAGAACTTGGAAGAGCACACAAAAGCCTGAAGAGCTTCTGCAAGTTTGTGAGTTGGGAGCAAGAGGCAGAATCAGTATTTCTGACTTTCCACACTTCTCACCGCACACTCAGGAGCTCTGATTGCTGCTAATTAGTTACGTGCATACCCAAGCTGGGCAGCTCGCTAGCATGAACAGCTCAAAAATGGCTTGCCCAGAGCCTGTTTCTTTTTTATTCCTACATGGCTTCGTGCAGTGCAGAGAGAAAAGTCAAGACAGCTGGAAGTCCATCAGCAGGACAGCAGGTACTACAGACAGCCCAGGCTTGCAGGTTCATGTTATGAGTTCACGTTATGAATTCACTTGCCTCTGCTCAAACTGCTGAGGATGCTCACCCTCCAGTTTGAAAGGGTTATGTATCATTTTGAGAAACAGAATGTGTTTTTGTACCATGAGGTGCTAAGTATCTCCACAGATAGGAATTATTCACGTCCTGCTATTGTTTATTTTGCTACTAAGAGTCTTTTTGTTAGCAGGAGTTTTAATTAAACGCCAATCCTCCTCTCCAAATGGCATCCTGTTTACCTATCTCACTGAGCTACCTGTTCTCAAGCAGCATCATTTACTCCCTTGTATTTACCCACCCCTCCATTTCTCTCAGATACTGCAGAAAGACACCTTTTCCCCCCACAATCCACTAAAAGCGATATGAGATTTTACCAAAGAAAGGAACTAACACATGCAAGATAACATGGTGCTCAACACTGGTTATGTAGGATATCCATGAGCTTAAATTGATGTCGTGACACTGCCAGAAGCAGTAGCATCTTCTGTACCCCAAAGCCACACCTGCCTGCTGTCTGTCCTGCACCACATTGATCCTCCTGACCCTCTTTGGTTCCCCTTCTCCGTAGCTTCTCTTGCACACCTATTGCTTGCAGTAGTGCTTCCTCCACTGCCCTCTGATGCTGAGTCTATGATCTCCAAATATACTGCCTAGTATATCTGGAAGGCTTTGGGACATCATGAAGTCCACACGATGGGCAAACACCTCTTCTCACAGTTTTTGTCGTCTCTGGATAACACATCAGATCACAACGTGTTCCAAGACTTCAAGTACACAGGATTCTTGGAAGCTGCCCTAGATTAATGTTTTAAGAGTTACTCATTAATGATCCCCAAGTGTCGGAGGCAGAATAGATGACTTCTGACTGCGAAGCTGGCAGACGTTTCCTCACCTCAACTATTCCTACAAAGTGAATCAAACTGCGGCAACAGCATCCAACTGCACAAACTGCACCTGGCAAAGCCAACTGAAGAGACAGCACCACGTTACGCAACGACTGCTGGCACCAACCCCCTCCTGGCCAGCAGCCCATGCCTGAATACTGGGCACCAGTACCCTTCCCCAGGCAATCTCACCTAACCACTCTGCAGCCTCAGCAGAGCGCAGCTTCCCCTCTAGGCACTACTCAGCTAGGAAGAGTTTCAGGTTTGGGTTTATAGTGGGGAGAAGGCGATACTGACGATAAAGGTTTTTGAGATGTTACTCGTCATTTTTTCCACACTCATCTCCAACTATTCAAGGTTTTTATTTCCCTACCTTAAATAAGGCTGCAGCTGGGACAAGGAGCTCTCTGCTTCTTTCTGGCCTCTCTACAAACAGTTTTTAGCAGTGATGAACTGGTTGTTCAGGTGTAGCTGAAAAATATATATATTCTATCATCTCCCTGCTCCTGTTTCAGTAGTATTCCTTCAAACCAAGCCTGATAAGAAACTTGGAGGTCGGGTTCCCAAGACAGGAACCACCTTCACTTTGCTTCCAGCAGAACAAAAAAGGTCCGTGTTTGAAACAAATAGCAAGATGAATGAACAGTAAGCTCAGATCTATTTACTTAATCATACTCGCTTTCACGCTGTTCCTACGACACTCGTTATTCTACTGTTTAAATACACAATTCAGGACGGTCAATGGTATTTACCACTAGCATACAAGCAGGCTAAAGGCAGCGTTAAAAAAAAAAAAAAAGCCCTCCCTCCCATTTCTGTGTCTTCAGACCTCACAAAAATCAGCTTCCATTGGCTGATTTACATTTCCAGTCTAAAAAGGGAGTGCCAGAAACACCAAAGATTTATCCCCGTTCTACAGAGGGGGAAGGTAAGCAGATTTCAGAAGCCATCTCGGCTTTAGCGCTTAGGATATTAGACCCTGTTGCCCCTTTCTACCTCCCAGAGTCGGAACCTTACCTGGAAAAAAAGATCTCCGAGAAATTCTTCTGGAGTGAATTCAGTCCCTTCTTCCTTCTGACTACAGGTTGCTGCTTGTCTTAAACATGGGAAACATCCCTTGCTTCAGGCGAAAATTCTCGGCAATTTCATCTTCAAGCTTCTTCAGAAGAATCCTGGTTCAGTCTCATACACATGCAAACACATGGAGCTCGCAGCTGCTTACTCACCAGCATCACCCCAATGCCAGCTGCCTGGAGGAGAGTAGCAGAGTGCCAGACTCCCCCTCTTCCTGGCAGCCAGCAGAGGTGTTAGAGGAATACACCAAAGGTAAAGCAACCTCAGAGGAGACCGCAGTGATAAATTCCAGTTAAAGCTGATGAGACCTCAGCGTAGACACACACCAGGATCTGTAATGCAGCGAATCAGTGTTTTCCGGGACCTTTTTTTTTTATCGTGGGCTGATGCTGTGATCTCAGCAAAGAGGATGGGACTGGGTGGTGACTGACATTTTACACAAAAGGCAAGAGCAAGATACTAATCAAGATTCTTGTGTGTCAAGACTTCTCGTGCATTTCCCCTCAACTAAGCCTTGAAATCACGGGCTGCCTGACATAGGTGAGGAGGGAGTTTACGGACCTAACAAAGCCTCGGGTATTGAGAATCAGTGGTTAAAGACACCTGTAAAGGTGAAGACCATGACTGGCAAATACAGCATGATTGCATTGCTCAGGCAAACCAACGTGTCACTTAGCTTTCTCCTCTGTCCCTGCCTGGCTATAACAACGCTGTGGGTTTTGTGCTGATCTTGCATAACCGGCCTGAATCCACGTCATGCAATTTCAAACACATATAACGTGATGTCAACTGACGCTTCTGCAGGATAGATTTCAGCAACGGATCCTCATGGCACTCCACAGAAGCAGGCAGGTAAAGTGAGCTAGGGCTCCGGGCTTCATAGGGATGTAAATTAGGACAGATTGATTAAGCCAGTCGGAGCAGTGGCAGTTGACACTGACTGCAACTCCGCAGACCCAACTATTGTTCTTGCTCCTTGAGTCCCAAAGTGGAACCCAGCAGAATCCCTAATCAAGAAGTAAGTGAAAGAGCTTCCCCCCCCCCCAGCACACTCAGTTTAGAAGTCAACTCAAAACCAGCAGGTCTGCCAGTGAAGCAATTAGGTGTTTTCCATAGGTAGTCTGATAAAGAAGCCAGTTATTCACTGCTTCCTTGCATGTCAGTTACTTTACTATTTCCTGGACAACGTTCACAAAGGAAAAGCTTTTCTTTTGTGTGTTTTTTTTTTAAGAAAGATAAAGTTGTATCCGAGAGACATTTTGTTGTTTTGCTGTTAAGAGTTGGCTTTTATTTTCTCACCTGGATAACCACAAGCACATTTTTGCGAACATTAGGTAACAAGAAAGCCCTGCTGCAAATTCTTTCTCATCGGAGCCTGGGGGAAAACACAAGCTGTTGGGCAAAAGCTGAAAAACAAACAGAAAAGATGGGAGGGGGGAGAGAAGGGAAGGGAGAAAATAACTCAGGAGTGAGTCAGTATGCTCCTCCTGCTTAGTCACCTGTAGTGCATCTCTCCAGACACACCGGAGATGAAGAATAAGATGCCTGCCTGCCTTCCACCCACCTCCTCCTCCTCCTGACAAGGAGTTACAAGAGGAGAAGAAGAGGCAGAGTTTTAGAAGGCAGTCATTGCAGATGCAAGCTTTCCAGAGCTGACAGTAGCCCATTTGCTCATGCTTCCCACCCCCTCCTTTCGCCCCCTGCACCAGTTCTCAATTAAATCATCTTGAATCAACCTGTTAGTTCGGTGGTTTAAGTTTCTCCGACGGTGCCCTGCAGTTTTGACATTGTTGGGAGTTGCCATGGAGAAGAGGGTGATGTCATTAACACAAAAAGCACTGAATTTACAAATACGACAGGAACAGTGCTATTTATAAAGAGCTGCACTGCTCCCCCACTCTTCGCTGGGGTGGGTGGAGGTAAAGGCAGCAGTTCCATTCTTGATGCTCCTGTCAACAAGTCTCAGAAATGAATTTACTTGTTAGGAAATATCCTGAGCCCGTGAAATTGCTGAATGCTGTCAGCTTTTGGGCTCCATTCATTAGAGCTGGATTCAGCTATCCAATTCACAGCTATTTTTGAGGTCATGTAACACTCGTGGTTTGTACAGTAACTCTGAAAAAAATCCATGCAGCATTACTGAAATATAGTTGCTGCTTGGAAAGTTGAAAGGAAAGACAATAGCATGCAACAAGAAAAGTGAAGAGACAGATGCCCTTTCTCAGGTAAAAGCTTCATACTGCTTTATAATTGCCTTGAGTAATAACTGTGACTGTTGGTTTTGCCTTAACTACGTGGGGTGCCGTTATGCATTAATGCAACCCTTATAAAAGGAAACGTTTAGCACAGACGAAAATGGCAAATTTATGTATTCAGCACCTGCACCAGACATGCAGCCATCAGCAGTGCTGACCGTGGAAGGTTGGTCTTCAGTCCAGAACCAATTGTGTCAGTAGCAGAAACTTAACAAACCTACCAATGCCAGAAGCATTAACAGGGCTTTGCCAAAACATTCACAGCTTCTGCAGCACAATACCCAACAGCCTGGCTTTTAACTTAATGAAATAGCAAGATGATTCAGGACAAACAGAGAGTTTTCTTGTATCTTCATTATAGCAAGTCCAACTACTCAAGCACCATTTCCAAAATTGCTGTCTCCCATTCTGACAAGACCAGTGTGAATTTGCAAGGGAAGCAAGAACTGTAAATATTCTGCAAGAAAAGAACACTTAAACTCAGAGTGATGGAGATGGCTCCCACGTTTAGCTGTGTGGCAATTATCTGTTGAAAGGACTGCGACTTTTCCAGTCTTGCCTAGCTCAGCAAGTGAAAAATACGCTTTCCCAGGAGATGAGGAGGAATAACAATTGTTTTAATCACATAAAAATGGAATATTCCTAATACAGATTCCCTATATGGTAAGCTAATGAGAGACTATCTTTAAAGCTGCCCACACCAGTTGTCAGTAATGGCTGCTGGTTCAGGCTAGGCAAGTCTACTTTCAGCTGATGCTCGTGTTTTACATCTTGATATAAAAACTGCTGCTTTTAGTTAAGCAGGATCTGGGCACCAGTTTCCAAGATGTTAGCGTATGGCCGGCTCCATTAGAGCTAGATGAAGAAATTCTTGCGTGGTTTGCCTGCAGACATAGCAGGAAGAGCTGATGTGCCACTGAAATTATAGCTGTCTATTTACAGGTTAGGTTTAATCCCCCAAATACTTATCTTTTAAAACAACAGATCTGTAGTGCAAAGCCATGGAAACAGGCTAATGAATAGGTTAAGTATCCTATTCAGTTCACAGGAAAGGACAAATCCAGGCTGGCTCTTTAGGGATTAAATACAGATCTAGTGGTACTGGATCTGTTTTGACTGGTCATCTAGGAAAGGATCATCAAGACATATCCAACCACCACCACATTTTGCAGTATTTCAATAATTTTCTTCCCTATGAAATGATCCCTGGGTGAGTGATTATTTGAAGAATTGGGCTATATCAAGTGTGTTACTATTCCAGCTTCAGGAAAGAAACTGTGCAATCCAAGAGGTGCTGAAGAACTGCGCATCTAAAGAACGTAAAGCACTGGAAAAACAAACATAGCTCAGGCACAATACTGAAAAGAAGGCAGACATTTGTCTTTTCTTGCAGTTGCGTCGCTTAGTTGCTGATCTGGCTTTGCTAACCACACTGCCACTTCAATCAGCACTTATGGGATCAATAATTAAATAACTTTGGATGAGACTTACGACAAAAGGAGAGTGGGAGCAATAAACGTTTATAGAGCCAACAACAGCAACTGTTTTCTTCCCAGGTCTTCCTGAATGACCTCGGGGATCAATGCCAGCTTAATAATTGGAAACACTCTATCAGATAAAGAAAAAATGGCAGTGAAACCTCATTTCTGAGTTATCGAAACGTAGCATTCTGTTGCATTAATCAAACAGGGAGGAGCAACGAGCGTAAAATAGTAAGAACCAAGAGAATGAAACTGTTAAAGTGAGCTTCAGTCTTTCTTCGGCAATTCTAAGAGCAATCCTTTTAAACACATGCACGTTAAGGTAACTGCAATGCCCATAGCCCAAGGCTAAATGAGAGGCTCTAACCACCAATTCTCAAGACCACAGTCAAATAACTCATTAGAATAAGAACACTAAGCTTTTGTACACCAAAGCATCGCTGGGGAAATCACTAGTGCACAGCACCAAGTGCAACACCTCAGAAGTTACAGTTTAGCCCAAAGCCACTTTGGAATATTTATTATTTGGGAAATCAGCAGCAGCACAGAGGAAAGACTTGGAATTATTTGCTGATGCACACGATGCACATGCAGGAGGTGTAATTTGTCTGCTTTTAAATATAGTTGTAAGCTGTCTGAGCTAAAAAACAGTTGGGTATGATTCACAGTAGGTTTGCTAGAACCAGAGCAGGATTGATTAATGCATATCCACAGTCTCATAGGTCAGTAAGAATGAGACAGAATGTGAATTGACAGTGTACTGTATAAATAATCATTAGGAGTTTTTGCTTCCATCATTCGTTCAGTTTGAGACTAACAACAGAACAAACGGCTCGCTAAGGCCTTTATGCAATTATCTTTTAAACTGTGATTTTACTGTCTCTTCTCAACTCAAGACAACAAAATTCCAATAAGGCTAATGAGCAGGCTGCTTGTTTTCTCATGTAAAACTTTTACTAAGCAACAAAACAGGCTGACAACAAAGGAAATCAATTCCCAAATTATTATAAAGATACTAGAAACTGGAATAATTCAGATGATTGTAAGTCAAGTCACCTCAGTTCTTCCACAGTATCCTCGTGAGGGCAATAAAGCTGGTAGCAGGACTGAAAGGCATGTCCTGCAAAGAGAGGCTGAGGGCACACTTGTGTTGTCCAGTCTGGAGAAGAAAAGGCTACAGGTTTTGAGTTTGGCTTAGTCTTGGAATTATCTACTTACTGTCTCAGATAAATTTAATGTTACTGATATAATCCTACATACTTACCTTTATGCACTGGTGATTGGTTTTTTTTTCCTTCTTTCCAATGTTCCTAAGGTTACATGAACCCATGACGTACGCCATATATAAGAACATAAAATAACATGATATTTTTAAATCGAAGGCTGTGAATAAAAGTGTAGGATTTCATGCACCAGCCACACGAAATGCATTCTCCTTATTCATCAGCTGAATTTACACAGGCACGCCCAACTTAAGTGCTACGGGGGGCACACATTAAGGCAAATTGCAAGCTGCTCTTTCTAGTTCACTCTGCAGACTTTTTGTCAAATAATTTCACCTGCTAGCAAAAGCACACACTGATAGCTCTGGTATTGCATGTATCAAACAGATGCCATTATTTTCTACCGAAAAGGATCGGCATTAACTGACATGATTCTTACTTCTGAACGAAATCAGACACTCTATATGGAAGAGAGTCCCTATGAACACCAACAAATTGTCTCAAAGAACAACTATCCCTTCAAGTCTTTGCTCACATTAATTGCTTCTGTTTGTAAGCTAAAACAGTCCCAGCTTGACTTTGGGACAGACAAGGAGCCCTTCTTGACTGCTGCTACATTACACAAATTATGGGTATCTTGCATCACTACAAGACGATACAGCAGATAACTGTATCTACCAATTAACATTGCTAACATTTCTGGCTGAAGCAATATCCCCTATTTAAAAGCCCCGTGGGCAGAAAAATTAAGGGACTGTGTGTAGAAAATGGTTTAGAAAGAATTTCTTAAGGACCACAGGAAATCTTCAGGACAGAGAGGGTCCTGAATGAAAGAACAAACCCAAACTAGACCTTCCAGGTCCTTAGGACAGAATGATGACTTTTTCTGGGGGGGAGGTGAGGGGGTAAGGAGAGTGAGATCCAATCTCTTAAACTGCTGAGTAACATACATATTAATAACCATCACACAATCTTATACTTACCAACTATATCATCAAACCACTATCTTATCTTCTGAAAACTTTTAGAGCCATTTACTTGAGCAATGCAACCTTTATTTTATCTTGGAGTTGGATATTTTCACGTCAGTTACAGAAGATAACTGATAAAGGGAATAAAATTAGAATGGTTGTGTTAAATTTCCAGAGTATGGTGTTTTCTCCAGGTAGCAGCCATCAGCTTGACTGCTTTTTATCCAGATGCCAATGGTAAAACTTTCCGATAACTGAGCACAGTCAAGTATGTCAAGTATTTTTAACATGAAACACCAGGTTGGGAAGCGATGTTGTGTTTTTGGAACAGGTTGTTTGGGCTGGTTTCCACCACCCCTCCAGGTAACTGCTTCCAACCTTAGACAAGTTTACCTTAAGCATCTTATTTTGAGTAATTGTGTAAAACACAGATATGCTCAGACACCTCAAATGCCAGGACTGTTATCAGACAGCCATGAAACAGAAGAGATTGGCCTTGCCCTTAGGATCCTTAGAGATGAAAACCATCCTAACATCTATAAAGGAAAAGAGGCAGCTTTAACAGACACCAAGATGACAAGAACTGCCAAAAACAGTAGAGGGTGTAGGGTGAAATACACCTGATGTCCAGGTATACAAGCCCCAGTTAGGTCACCTGTGACAACTATAGTAGGAGAATTAGAACAGCTATATGAACAAGAGTACACTAAAGAAAACTAAAGAAAATAAGTGAAGGAATACCCATAGATCACTGTTGCACCCAACTGCTTAAAGAATAAAAGACTGTATGGAAAACAAGGATGCCTAGGGAACGAGAAACCTTTAATGTCTTGGTGCAGCCAGCTCATAGGATAGGCAGAGACTAACCTGTGTGGAACAGCTGCAGGATTTCAGCTGAGTAGAACAGGGAAAAAGATGCAGAAGAGGTGTCCATGCATTTTTTTTGTAGTTGCTAGTTCTTTTTGTTGTTGCTGCTTCTTATGGTAAGTCTTTAATACTATTACAAAATCATACTGCTAAACAGTTTTAATAATTCACTAATTACAATTCACTGAGGTGCTTATGTTGGTGTATGATATACATGAACAGTAATAAGACATGCTCATGTTACTGTTCTAGCAGAGAGTCTTACTCGAGGGAAAAGGATTATTACACTTCTTGCTCAAAGAAAAAAAAAAAAAAAACAGCCAAGAAAACACCAACAATTGTAGTTTCAGCTTCATAGTATTCATTAGAATCGCTGACTGGCCTGGGTTGAAAAGGACCACAATGATCCTCCAGTTTCAACCCCCCTGCTATGTGCAGGGTCGCCAACCACCAGACCAGGCTGCCCAGAGCCACATCCAGCCTGGCCTTGAATGCCTCCAGGGATGGGGCATCCACAGCCTCCTTGGGCAACCTGTTCCAGTGCATCACCACCCTCTGAGTGAAAAAGAAAAAAGGCAAATAGATTCACTTACATATTTTGAAGATATAAGGAGCAAATTTCTTTTACTGAACTTCTTCTCCTGAAAGCTCTCAACTGCATTCAGACTGTTCTCAAAAGCATTTTCTGAATAAGGTTAATGAGATGCGTGAAGTGATTAGTTCTTCTTTGTTGACTGGAAAAAGGCCTTGACTTGGGATGACCAGGCACTGTTACGAGCGTTCTCTTCCTAAACTACTCGATCTTTTTAATAGTGTTGCAGGATCTAAACTGAAAGGGTTAAAAATGAGAGGGCAACGTGCAAGATCCCCCAGATTTTGTCTAAAGTTAAGCATGAAGATGAGCAAAATAAACTAAATGAAAACACACACATGCAAACCCATCTCCAGCTGACAACAGTTAGTTCAACACACAGCTTCCATTTATTTTAGCAGTGATCTTCGCTCCACTGGCTGAAGATCATTGTTTCACCTACTTGCTCCATAGATGGTCAACCAGTAACTTGTATTACAGGAAGCATTATTTGAAGCATCAATGGACAAAACATTGTTCATAACTGGTTTACATTAGCTTGTCTACCCTTGCATTTCGTCTTATTCCTGAATTAAATGAAGATATAACTGTAATGAAAAGAACTATGAAGAAAACACGAGGGACCTGGAAGTGCAAGAACATATCAAAGCACAAGCATTAGTGATGGACATAGGCAGGAAGAACAGGAAAGCAGAAAGTGGCTCGTAACAACTTCAGAATAGAAGTTTCAGAACAGAATTTAGAGGTAACAGTCAAGCAGGCAGAAATCAAACAGAACCATGGTCAGGGAATTTAACAAACTAAAACAAAGAAAGCATCTAAAGCTAGCTTGTTTGTTACTGGGAGAAGAATTACTATTGATGTAGCATTCTACTCATTCATATGTGGGAGAAGGTATGAGGAAGTAAACCACACACCTGAGAAGTTCCGCTGCACATAAGCTACACTGCACCTTGACTTTGGATCCTGTATATTCTGTTCAGTCTTGAATAAAATGATTACAGGCCTTAGTATTGGTTTCAGTAATGCAGCATATAAAAGGTTAATAGGAACATCTATCTCCAAAAGCTTTCACAAATACCTGCAAACATGTCAGCACGCATAGCAAATAGTCTACAAGGGGATTTCTGAAAGATTTCCAATCCAGTCAGTAACTCTAGCCCCTTGCAACAGTAGATAAAACACATGCTTTGAGAAGGAAAACCATAAGTATGCACCTTTTTCACTTATGTCTTCATTATTTTTCCTATGAATATCATCCATGAGAGCATATTCCAAGTAGAAATGTTCAAGTTGTGTTCAAGTGTCCAGGAAATTCTGCATGGTTATGAAAGCAGCCACTAAGTGAGATGCTTTCACACCTAGTAGTTGAAGACAATTCCCAGCGAGGCAGAAGTGGATAGTAAATCAAACCTTTTGAACCATCTGACAGGAACACTTAGAGACAGAGTTACCATCAAGATACAACTTTATTAAAGAAACAATGACTAAAAACAGTACTATAGACAATCTAAATGTAGGACCAAGACACTTTTGAGAATGCAGCATGAGCGAGGCAATAAACATTTTTAAGGAGATATACAAAAAGGGCAAGGGGACAGTTAGGACAACCTATTATCCCCAGCAAACTACTCAGACACAGACTAGTTCACATAACAGTTTTAGGATATACAGGCACTGATGTGATATCCTTTGTTGAGTCCTGTGTGAAGTACTATAGAAATGGCTACAATCACTGCTCATGCTTACACTTTAAAAAAAAAAAAAAAGACATTAACAACAAATTCCCCTCTATGATACAAAACAGATTTGTCCTCTGTGAAATCAGAACTTCTCCAAGAAGAAAACATCTCCCAGCGCTACTAAGGATTCACAAAGACGTTCTTGGAAACAGCTGTCAAACATGTCACTTACTTCCTCTCTCAACTCCCTCAGCAGAAGCACTGTGGACTTACCATCTGCATTCAGAATTTGCCGGAAAAATTTACCCCAGAAATCACAGCCAACAGTCCTAAAATAAACCAAGCAACTTTCAGTGAAACAAGTAGGCACACATGACACATTAGTCAATACTTCCATTGAAATTCAGCATTAAATGCCCTGGGAAGACCAAGACTAAAACAATCTTTTCACTCACACGAAAATAATATAAAAACTAACAATATAGTAAAGTGCGTTTGGGTTCCTCTCTCTTTCCCCAGTAGGCTTCTGCATAGTAACTAGACAGACTGTTTCACAGGTCTATCAAAAACTCTTACAGTTACTTTTCCTAGTGCACTTGATGTGTGTCTTAGAGTCAGATTTAACTCCCTTATTTCACCTCACTTTCTTCCAGAGTTCTCATACAGTCAGTGTTTCAAAGACAATTAATAAACCCTCTGTTTCACAGATATAGACTTACAGCTTGAATAAAAAGGTAAAGTGACTCATGAAATGCTAAGAAAACTGGTATGAGAGCTATTGCTTTGCCCTTCAGTGTTGCACTGAAGACCACAGACTGTGCAGCTTGTGACTAAGGCACTGTTCCCCTTTAAGCCAGGAGTTACACTGACTTCTGAAGAAATTATCAGCCTCTGATTTGTGCAAGTGACTCACAGCACAGGAGCCATAGTAGAAGCCAGATTCTCTCTGAGACTATTACACTAATAACTCTTACATTTCCTAAGATGATGCAGTCATAGGGAACCCGAAAGACACGAGGCCATTTCCTTCACAGCAAGTAAGAGACATAGCAGAGGATGTTATGTGTTGGTAAGGATGTCTAAGGAGCTGAGTGATAAAAATAGTCTAGAACTTCAAACACAGCTTCTTTATGATAACTGTTATCAGCCTGCACAGATGAAGCTCCCTAAAATAACGTGGTGAAAATAGAAAAACTAAAAAAACCCACCACTGTTGGAACTGAAATGTCTCCATACTCATCCTCTAGTAACATGTTAAACTCCCCTCCCCTAAAAGAGAGATTAAGTCAACCTTATATTAATGCTCAAGAACGAAAAGAACTTGATCAGAATTCACATTCTACCTTCCCAGAAATGCTTAATACATCAAATTAAGCAATTTATATTGATTCTGTCAGCTTCTGAAGGGGAAGGGGTCCTGCTTTGAGTGCCATAGCCCTCCAAGGCCATTTCTGCACCTTGTCTTACAATTCTTGACTTGCAAGGATAAAACACAGCATTAAAGAATATCCATCAACTAACTCCTCTCACAGTGAAGCACTTCATTGGGCAGGCAGTTCTAGTTGATGAAGACACCCTGCAGCAGTAAACTAACTTGCCAAAGATTACTTGAGAACTCACTGAAAGCTTTAAATTGAGTGGAGGAAGAGTCATCAGCTGTTAATAAGAACCAGACACATCAAAAGATCTAAGCGTGAATGCAGAGTTTGCCAAACAAGAAAGATTCTGTGCAGATTGCTTATTCCTGCATAATGCAGTGCCCCATTCATGCTGTTGATACAACAGTTCAAGTCCAACAGGTTTGTATAAGAGCTTAAGTTTTTCAATATCAAGAACTGCAAGAAATATATGTAAGAAAGGATAGATAGCAGCAAAGTGAAAAAACAAAACCACCACCGCCAGAAAGGAAAGGTTAAATTCTTTGTTTCTATTCACATCTTCAAAAAAGAATTCATAAACTAATACACCTAGGTGAGAGACAAACCATTACAAGCTGGGTTTGGCATTACAAAACATATGCCCAAGCTTTGCCTTCTCCTTCCTTAAAATTCCTCTAACCCCTCACAGCTCTCAGTGCCCTTTCTGCTCACGTATCTCCACACCCCACCTCTACCCAAAACCTCTTTTCTTTCAAGCCAATGTCTACAGCTTTGACCCAAATGCCTTTACAGCTGACACCTCCTTTCTAAATCCCCATAATGGTCAGGCCAACACTTCCATGCTATTTTTCTACACCTGCTACTCACATCTCAGTCCAGTTACTAGAGTTCTTCCTATTTTTCCCCTCAATATCCACACCCAGATGAGGACCCTAAAACCCTTTCTCAGCTCAGGCCTTGTTTGCCTTCACCTGCGGTAACTCAATTTCATCTCTTGTAGAATGAAAAAAATTTAAGAAAGAATATAAAATATAAAAAAGCAACACTCATCAGAATCGGGTCCTACCATCTCAGCAAAACTTCACACACACGAAAAAAAGAATTGTGTCCTGAGAGAAATGAACGTATGGAACTCCTATTTCTCAGGATATGTCAAATCTACTCAAAGATATGAAATCAGAATCTTTGTCAGTAGAGAACAAAAGCCAGTTTCCATCAATAGTTTAGCTGCTGTGTTTTCTCCCCCCGTCGCTATTTCGGAAACTAAGGCATTATAAAATGCAGATTTACTGCCAACCTATAAATCATTGATATTCATAACCACAGAGATGAATTACTCTTGGTGATTTTGTGCCTAGTGCATAGAATATCCCTAGCTACAGGATACAGAATGGAATGTATAGTCAATATTCAGCAGAAGCTAGCTATGGCTTTATAACTACTGGTATCACTCTATAACCGTGTGTAAAAAAACAGATATATGCAGAGTAAAGAGGGGAGGGCTTTTACATCCCTGTACAAAGCTTAAGATTAGATTTTTTTCCCCCCCTAATGGTTGACTACAACAAACTAAGAAGCGTAAGTAATGCAGGTTGCTAGGGAACTGGACAAATCCCAAATCTGTAGTAGGTTTTCTTGAAGAAATGGTTACAGAAGGACATCTAAACTGACTATAGCTAATATACCACGATCCTGAATGCAGACCGTTCTCAGGAAACCTCTGTTATGAGCAGAGAGCTCTAAAAATCTTAAGGAAATGCTAAGGCTGAAAAATTCTATAGGATGTAACTAGTGAAATAAGTAAGCATTTTGTCTAAGAATGAATAAAGGATGTATGAAGACGGTTTTGTAGCCATAACATGCATCTAAAAGGGAGCGGTATTAATTAATAACTGAGGACAAACACCATCGCTTCCAAAAGAGCGGTTGCCTTAATTGGTTTTCCTTCCTGTGCCATGTATGAGATTAATACTGCTTCTGCAACTGTCATAGACAGAAAAGCAGTGTCTTAGCCCTTCAGTAAAGCCTAGAATCAAGAATGCAGAAAATCAAAATCACCATTTCTAAAGCAAAATGCTCATGTAACTTTTTTTCCCCCTCACTACCCACGCACTTTCAAAGCTTGGTCTATCAAGTCAAAAGAGAGACTAAGACAGTCAGGTCTGAAAGGCAAGCAAAACAAATGATCAGCATTGTTACAGGCCTGTACAGCCCTTATTCAACTTAAAATCATCTCCTGCATAGCACTAAGGCTACTCCAGACTCATGCAGCGTGTGAGTTTCCAAAATTAAGCCCTCACAGAACTTGTGTTTTTAACAACAGCACAAAAATCTGTGTTCTAAACTTTGAAGATAGTACTACTGTAAAGAAAGTGAAGGAAACTGAAAGAAGCGTGTTTCTTCACAGCAGCCTCCTCTGAAAACGGACTTACTTGGATACATTTTGGCTGATTTTCCAGATGGAGTTCTCCTGATAGACCTGGACATGTTCACTAAACAGCATCAAATGGGCTATATCTGCAATGCCAACCATGTCCGCCTGTAATAACAGCAAAGTTCAATTTCATTTGATTCCTGAAGTCCAATACAGATTTCTGCTATTGTACTTTTACACATTTAATTCTGAAATGGTCTTTGCATCAAAATCTTCAGGGGTTAAGCAGTACAGCGTCAAAAGTAGAATCCTGGTCTAACTCTAAGCTCTTAAGTAGAGCAATCACAGACACTCAGCAACTCCAGAACAATGCTGCTAAGTCCCTACAGTTAATGCCAAAAACATAAATCAGATTATAAATTCTCTTTATTCAGTATTTGAGTTTCCCCATAAGTTGCTTTTTTTTAAATACAACTTAAGCAAAGATTTTGAAAAGGAAACACAGACACTAAGATACCCTCCTAGATACCTGATAAGGAAGGCTACTTTTTGCCAGAAGCTGCTGTCCATGAGGGGTCTGAGATATTGGAAAGCTGTTGGGCAAGCTTACTGTAGACTGCAACCTTAGATCCAGACTGTGAGAGAAATCCACTATCTTCAGAGCTCTTGTCATCCCATTATTAGCAAACGGGTCACAGATCCTGAGAAAGAAAGCAAATCAAGCATGAAGAAATCCAACTTAAAAGAAAAACCAACAAACAAAAAACCCCGGGTGCAGCAAACGTGAGTCTTAGCTATGTCAATGCTCCCCTCTCATGGTTATCTTAAGAACTACTTCTGAACAAACTTCATATGAAAGGGAATCCAGCTGGCAGCCTGAAGCTGATACCAGTATCTCCAGAGTATGCAATAGGAAATACTAATGGGTTACAGATGTTGCAGCTTCTATATTCACCAGTTATCTGAAACATAGCTGGTGGAACGAGAAAATAACCTAGCTTCTAGCACTTTTCTCTCTCTTTCAGGAATTCAAAATACTTCTACATGAGAAAGAATTAAGTATTATAATACTTCATTAAACCTCTCCTAGTCTACACACCAGTGAGCACAAACTGAAAGGGTGGGAGGGGGGAGTACTTGTATAGATGACAGTGTACTGTCAAGCCACTAATATAAACAGGTCACCTGTTCTTTGTCTTCTAATTTCTTGTTTTACTGATACGCAGGACACAGGCAAGTCATTTACCACATTCAGTTAGCTGTCCAGTATGCTGGCAAAGCAGAAATTTGGGAACACTGGCAACAACATTTTATTTAGTATCACATACATTTTACAGCATCGTTCTACACCATTTCTTAGAAGGAGGCAGACAGTGAAAGAAAGGTTGATTTATATGTATAACTCTAACCTGTCTCCCAGAAAGAATATTTCTGGCCTCAGATCTCCATGGACAATCTCTGCTTTGTGGAGCTTCTCTACCACACCCAGAAGATTATAAACAACTAGTAGAATCACTTCCTCTTCAATGGACTTGCAGCCACAAATAACGTCCTGAAAACAGGGAATAAACATGCATTGATGCGCCATTCTACCTCAGATTAAGTTAAATATTTATAGCTCACCTTTCCACCCTCCAACCCACCCCACTCATCCGTACAGAGATAAGAGATAATGGTCCCACCCCAAATTCAGTAAAACCAGATTTTGCCTGTGAACAGCCTAGTCAGAATTGAAACAGCCATGAGCTCTTAGAATACACTATTATTCAGAAGAGGACAAACGCTCAGGAGGAGGAAATTGAACTGAAGGCTGAAATGACTATTTTATTTACAACCTATTTAATATATATATGCAGCCATCCAAAGTGTACTTTCTAGATTTTATTTAAAATGTAAATCCTTGAACAAGGCACTAAAGTGCTATGACCTTTCAGTAGCAGACTGGAAAACTGGAACTCATTAAAAGATGCCAAGCTAAACAATAAACAGTGTTAAATGCAAAAGTCATTGTGGAATAACATGCAGTTCTTGGCTCAGATTGTTTATCACTCATGAATACAGAAAAAGCTAAGAACTGTTTTTTTTTCCAAAGCAGCACATGATCTATAAATGAGAAATCAGCTCTAACTAAAACTAGAACAGACAATCTTAATTTGTATGTACGTAAAACGAAATAGAAGACCTAGATTGCAGGAATATGTTTATTCGGTCAGCAGTGCCTGAAACTCACTAATGGAACCTATGGAAGTGTTTCATGGCCTTCTACAATTGTGCTTTGTTTTATCTGTACTGACCCCAAGTGTGAAGCGATTTATATTCCTGTGCAGAACAGCACAGCCATCTTGGTACAGGAAACAGCTACAGTTTTCACTGAAGCTTTGGTCAAAGTCAGCATTCAAACGCTCCTGTAGTTGAAGCATGATATAAAAATCCCAAGGCACAGGCTGAGAATACACCTACAAGAGGATACGTAAGAACATTTATTTTTGGAATAAAGCAGAAGTTGTTCATATTCTTCTTTTCCTTTTTTAAAGGCCGCTTTACCAAGGAACATGTTTTCTACAGTCAGAAACCTTTAACCTGTATCAGTAATTAGAAAGAGGACACGAGGCATGGCAAATCTTACGCGTGGTATTCCTGAAATCACGATATATGTATATAGTATATTGTATATCTCATGATATGAATTTAACATTTCACACTTCATGCACAAAAGCGTTATCTGTCTCACCTTTATTGCAAATCCCTTTGCATCCAGCTGAAGAAAGTTAACTGGAGTGGCAAAAAGCATTTTGTATTCTTCATTGGTCCAATATTCCCGTTTGATACAGTAAGTCTCATTTCCTGTTATGAAATTTCATGTTCGTGAGCTGTGTATGTCAAAACTGTTCACACTGCTTCCCCATCTCCACCACATAAAACTGAGGTTGAATAAAAAGTGCATTTCAAACCAGTCACAAGACAATGAGGTCCCTTGCACTCCCCAGTGTCCGGAATACCTACCTAGCTCAACGTCTTTCTCAAACTCAATGACAGGCAGAGAACCAGTCTCCAAATGAAAACGTGGAGAAGCAGTCAATGACTCTGGCATGGGATCTAGAAGCTTTTTACGCTGTTCAGCAGTCCACAAGAACTGACTTGCATCATCAGCTAGAAAGGCAATACAAACAGATCGGCTAAATATAAGTGCTGAGACTCTGAAAAGCTTGAGGAAAAAAATCTACCTGGATATTGGAAGCCTTTAACTTGGCTTTCCCTCTGCAAGTCCAGTAATCTGTTCCCAGTAGTTTCTTATTCTACAAAATGAACATTAACGCTTATCTCTGAAACTACCTTACACAGTACCTCATTATGAGGTTTCAGCAACTCTACCATAAACATACTGAAAAACATGCCTTTTGTGAGAAAGAAAGCTATGAATTAGATGAGGTTCATCTGTGCAGCCATGGTACAATCCAAATCCATTATTTTCTGAATTAACAGTCCTTTCCTAAAATCTGTATCTGGAGCAGACAATCGGTTCATGATTTTTAAATGAAGGGTTTGATTGTAATTAACTTCTTTGAATACAGCGGGGTTTTTATTTAGGAAAAAGTTGGACTCCAAATCTGCTGCTCTCTGCAATAAGAATTCAATGGTTTACACTTCCCAGAAAACCTTCAAGAAAACCACACACAGTTCTGAGTTTGTTTTTCCTTCATGACAGAAGATGTCACTCAATAGATGAGCTCATCTACACAAAGCCAAGGCAGCCTGAGAAGCGTTGGCCTCCAACATCAGGCAGAGCAAAACACAAGACCACTAAAGGCTTCTGCCATCTTCCTTTCTCAAACACTATAAACAGTCAAAGTGAGGTTAACAGATTTCAACCATGGTCTTATGTTGAGCACTCTTCTTTTTCACTCTGATTCCAGGTTCTGAGCATACTTTGTTATGAAACATGAGCAGTACAACAGACTTCTTGGATCACCTTGGTCTATAGCCACACGGTAACACTGTTCCCAAAAATAGATACATAATTTTAATTAAAATATCATAAATCGAAATAAAAAGACAAAGCAGATTAAACACTCTGAAAACAATACAAGCTTAATTACATTGGCTAGGTTTTGAAGGCTCTGACCATTCCCATTCTAAGCTTTAACAAAGATCTGTAACAAGAAACAAGGTCTTATTTTCACATTTTCCTGTAGCCAAATTATGTTATTACTAGTATTGTTTTTCTTCAATAGGAAAATGAGAAAAAATACTGCAAAGAATCACTTAAAGGTAATGAGAAATTTAGAGTGCAAACTGGAAGCATGCAATTGCCACTAGATGTCATTTATTTTTTCAACGTGGCAATTACTGACACATCAAGAGAACAGAGCGATGACAGGAAAAAAAGGCAAAAGAAAACAAAACCATCTTAACAGCTCTCCCTGTCCTCCAGCCCAAGTTTTTCATTTCAGAATTTCACCTCATTACTCCTCCACACTTCTTGAAGTAATACCTTAACTGCTCTGTTACCTTCATATTTACATCTCCTGGATACATACAGGCACTCTATTCTACATAACTCAAATAGCACCAAGATATATATATATTACAGGAAGTGACAAGTTTAGTCACAAGAAAAAGTAATGGGAAATGTAGAAAAGTAGGGTAGAATATAGGATGTCAGAAGCATTACAGTTTAGTATCAGCAGCAAGTTATTTGTCGTGATTGAAATCCAGTTAATCCAGTTTAGTACTAACCAGGAATGATTTCACTGGTACCTCCAGAATCAGCAATTGGTTCAGCAGGCAAGCTCTGAGCAAGTTCCAGTTTCTCAGGGATTTGCAGGTATTTAATTGTGGATATTTGTGTAACAGAGGAAAGAGAAGATCCTGAAGAGACAGAAGAACCTGATGAACGAGTATCCTCCAGGCTTGCTTCCATGATTGGGCTGTAAACAAAGACATCAACTACTCAGACATTCAGAAAATGCAGGGTCTAGATCACTGCAGCCTACTGTGCATTCCCACTATTTGTTGTAGAAAGAAGTCCTTTCCTAGTCTTACTGGAAAATGGACAGCTATGTTGGAACTTCATGTCTGCTTCCATCAGCTTATATTCAGAATCTCTGTCTACAAATGACTCTTCTACTAAATACGACTTCTACAACAGAAGATATGCTGAATCTTTATTCCTCCCTTAGCTAACAAAGAATCATTCTGCTCTTCCCTCCTAATTATTATCAGCACGGCTTCCAGGAAACTTGCCAAGTAAACAGACACCTTCAGCTTCGTGTACATGTTTACATACTGATAGCTAGCACATCAAATTCAGTTGTGAGCTAAGAAGATACCATACAACAGGTGCTCTCTTCTTTACAGGGGTAAGAAACAGCAGGTTATTTGCCATTTTTTTTTCCTTTCCATCTTTCTTCATCTGTAGAAGAAATCTCAGATGTAATCACCCAATCCATTTCTATATGCTAAAATGACTAATGAAACTAACAAGTACAAAAGGAACCAGTTAGTCATCTTTTAATCTCTGGTTACAAAGACAGAATATATTTACGAAATTCTTCACAAACTAATTGGTAGAATAAGCATAGAGTTGAGTCCTTCAACAGTAATACTGGAAAGCTAAAAGAGTTTGCTATTACCTCTTAAAACTGCTCAATGCAAAATGGACCATGACCTAGAGAAATAGCAATGTTCATCATAAAAGACAATTGTTTCTTCAAAAACAGTAGTAAAACTACAACCAACCAGACACAGGAAAAACAGCTTACAATGCAGTGCTACTAATTACCTCAGTTTATTCACACAGAGAGCTTCACTGTATGTTCCCTCACAAACTGGTGTTTTCTCATCCAGAGGTGCACTCTTGGGTTCCGGACAGTCTTCCTTTAGAACACTCTGTGAATAAGCAGGAGCTGGGATTCTCTGAGCTACCACCCCATGAAAGGGAGTTGAGGCCAGATGGGCAGCCCTAACGAAGTCACATGTGTCTTCTGGGTTGGCACAAAGGCTTTTGTGCTTGTAGGAGCCTGTCACAATAGCATCTTCAGTCAAAGGTTCAATTCCATGCAGCTCATCCTGAAACAGATAGGAAAAAATTGAAAGCCTGTAAGTTTTATGTCAAATTATACATACATTTCTAATTCAAAACTGAAAAGCTGTCCTCCACTCCTCCTCTTTCCACTGGGAAATTCAGAAGCTCTGCCAAGATGTGCTTCAAACGTAACTTCCTTTCAGAAAAAAAGAACCTATGACGTATGTCATACAAGCAATTACTAAATATGTCATATTAAGTCACATCTACTCTTTTTTAAGCTTATCTACAAGTATAAGGATAGAATTTATTCACTGGGGTTTTAAACTAGTGTAAGTACCCCCCATGTAGTGTTACTTCTCTACTGTCTTCAGCCCCCTCATGTTGGCTCTTCCAGGCATTCCAGTCCCATAGTTATCCCTCACCTCATCAGTATGAAAAGCATTTTTCTTCCCTATCTTCTACCCCATCCATCACCTTCCAACTTGACTCTGATGTTCAGTCTTTGCACCCTCTATTTACATCGTTTATTCCAATGGAGTTATTGAAAGCTAACTGTAATGTACTTGCATGTGTTATTCCCCCAACTAGAAAGCCTAGCATTATTGCATCCTAGAGTGTTGCAGAGATGCCACGTAGTTTTAAAGGCTACCTGCTTTCTAACACTCCAGAAGTGCCTCTCAGTTCAATTACAAGCATATTATTTAAGCCTTGACTAAAATTTGGGCATGGAAGGCATGCATGTAAAACTACACTCTGCAGACATCCAGACTGACTCTAGAACCAAATATAATGTGAGGCTTACCACAAATTACTTAACTCTACTACGTGTTTCATACTGCAACTGCCTATAAAATCCTTCTCAGTTTAAAATAAAATCTTTTCACTCCTTAAAGTAAGATTTCCAGAACCAGTCTAAAGATCTATTGCAGCATGCAGTAGTTAAATCCTTTAGAGAGACAGCAACTTCTGCCTCCACTGAAAGCTTTACAAACATCTGCAAAACTCACATATAGAGAAGGGGAATCACGACAGCTTAAGAAACAAGCACGGAGGTTTAGAAGAGTCAAATATGCAGCTCTCCCAGTGACAGAATCTGAGATGTTTGTGTGGATGAGTAGCAAGAAAATGGATGGAGTTGGAGACAATGTTTAAGAGCTGTACTCAATCATACAAGCTTCTTAAAATTTTGGAGTGAAGGGTCCCAGCCACTAACCTGTTGCTTAAAATTTATGAAAATAATGGTAAGGAATCTTCCTAACAGTCACCTTAAGGCCTAGTATAAACATGAATTTTCCAGTGTATTTTTCAAATGATTCTACAGTTCTATGAACATCACCCAATTCACGTATCGCCATGCTAGACAGAGGCTTAGGATCCTTGCTTATCTCATGTTAGTCCAGCCAGTTTCACTCAGTTCAGCAGTAAAATGTTCAACTCCCATTTCTCCTTGACAGGAGATCTACCATGGTGTAAGCTGTTTCCTTACACAGGCTTCTGGTGGGAAGTTCTCTTTCGCAGTGACAGAATCTGAAGGTTTGCGAACAGCAAGAGGGCGCCGAGCAGTTTTCTGGGCATGATCTGTAGAATGACTAAGAGTTACATGCCATTAAATACTTGTTCAAGGGTGGAAGCTACTACTACAGGCTCCTCTCAAGAATTTAATCTACTGAATCTACAACTTTCTACTACATAACTACCAATAAATCATAATATATGCTCTCCAGAATAAAGAAAGCTTATAAAACATCCTGAATGGTTCTAGACCTAAGAGGAACAGCAGGACAATGTCTTTTCATTACAGGCATCACAAGTAGCACAAAGAGAAAAAGTACAAATAAAAAAGCCCGCAACCATATAAGTAAGAGCCTATAAGTTAGGTGTTAGAGAAAGTGGTTTGATACTTCTGCTTCTCCTCCCTCCCTCCCTCTAAAATTCAGGTCATGAGTAATTCTACCTTGTATTTTGGCTCGCTGAAGTAGATGATTCATCAAATATGGTGAAAAAGGTAGCAGGATCTGGTGGGGGAAGGAACACTGCATCTATAAAGAAACAACAAGAGCTTTTATTATATCAACATTTTTTTGTATTAAATACACAGGAATCAATTACTAAAGGGAGCCTATGAACAGGAGGGGAGTCAACTCCTTGAAAGGGTAGATAATAGCAGAACAAGGGGAAATGTTTAAAGCTGAAGGAGGGAAGATTTAGGTTGGATATCAGGAGAAAGTTCTTTACTATGAGAGACTGGAACAGGCTGAGGTTGTGGATCCCCCATCCCTGGAGGTGTTCAAGGCCAGGTTGGCTGGGGCCCTGGGCAGCCTGGTCTGATATTAAATGTGGAGGTTGGTGGCCCTGACTCAGGTGGGGGGTTGGAGATTTATAATCCTTGAGGTCCCTTCCAACCCAAGCCATTCTACAATTCCACAAAATGCAACTTAAAAGATTTAAGACAATCTTAAAAACACTAGTCCCAGCAAGAGTTTACAAAGCTGACATTTAAAGAAACTTTTTAATAAAAGGTTTGGTTTTGTCACGTTAAAGAACTCTCCTATTACCACCATTTTAGCTAGCTTCAGTTTTTTCTAGAATATGCCTTGAAATTTTTACCTTTTTTTCGAAGGTTGGCTTTATCACTCTGCTCTTCCTGTTCATCCTCAGAGTCAGAAAATACACTCCCTCCTTCCGTATCTGGGCACGGATCAAGAGATTTGATAACTTCTGTCAACAGCAACAGGAGTCAATTCCAGTCAAAAGTAAATTTTTCAGCACTCATCCTTCCCAACAAAATCAAATACAATTTCTAATTGTTTCCTTCTGTGAAATCCGCAGAGGAAATAACTTAAGATAGTATCAATCTTAACATGAGTTTTGAACTCCCGCAGAGACGACTGCGTACACAAGAAGAAAGCTCTTCAGCTATTAAAAGAGACAAATGCTCTCATGCTTTAAAGGCCTCTGAAATAATGAAAGTTCTCAAGCCCTTACATGCTGGGTCTATTGCTTGGATGTGCTTAAAGGCACTAGCCTCTAGCACATTCTTATTTTCATTCTAACTCACATAGGCTATTGTTATTAGCTTGCTACGGTTTTGCTATTCACGTCAAAGCACATTTTCCTCTTCAACACAGTCTTCTCATTCTTAGTAGACATTTAAATCCTTACCCTCAGAACAAGACGGTTTATGCAGCTGAATATCTTCTGAGAGGCAGCAATCACTGTGAACAAGATATCAACGTATTTCTTGTATTTTACGCACTCACAAAACACAAGGAAACTTCACAAAAAGAAATCAAAGTCAAGATGACCTATGCTAATTGTGAAAAATTAGGTTTGTTTGTCTGAAAATGAACCTACCTTCATGTAACTTCAGTTCAGATTTTGTTTACAGGCAGATACCTAAGGGTACCTTCATTCTTTCTGGGAAAAACAGTGTTCCACATTGCTTACAATGAGCTGTACCCACAAATTCTCATTGCTGGCAAAGAAAACCCTCTATATTACCTTTGCAAGTGAGGCTGTTTTATCCCAAGTTCCGTTGCACTGGATAAAGTACGTTCTTGTAGTCGCAAAGGTGGCGAAGGCTTTCTTACCTCTGTTGGCTGTAGAAACAAAACTATATTTTTGATTCTACAGTGATGAAATGATAAACCATGCAACAATATGCCAAGAATGCTATGATAATCCCAGATGGGTTATCGGAGCACTGACAGATTAATTATTTTGGGATGTTTTTACTTGTACTTAATTTGCTGGCATAAGAAAGCGTCCACTACTTAGTGTAGTTAAAATGAATAGATTTTACTCCTCACAACCCTATGATTCTATTTATTTATTTAAAACAGGAGCTTTTAGCTACATTGCAACTGTTAACAACACATGCAAGCACTTACACAGCTTACAACAAATACAGAATATCCTTTATTTCATCATTTAAAAACACGTAGTCCAAAAGGTATTAGAAGTGAGAACTGTGGTGGGGAGAGGGAAGGAGACTGTGAGAGATGATATCTTATGGACATAATTAAGTAAAGGAAAACTTTTAAAGTAATTAACTTTTACTTGCTATTTGCAACTAGAAAAAAAAAATGGCACATAAGAACTTCTGCCAACAGAATAACAGCTTTGTGTGGGTAGTGGGTTTTTTGTTTAATTTTGTTGAGTTGATAACACAGTAGCTTTACCTCTTCCTGAACAATGCTTACACAGCATCAAGGTCTGTTTCTCACACTGCCCTGACAGGTGCAAAGCAAGCTGGGAGAGGACACAGCTGGAACAGCTGATCCAAACTTAAAGGGACATTCCTTTCTATTTGATGTTGTATTCAGTTAAGAAAAGATGGGAGAAAAGAGTAGAAGGTGTGAATGGGGGAGGGAGAGATGTTTGGAGTTGCAGTATCTGACTTCCCAAGTAACTGCTACACATGATGGAACTTTGCTTTCCTAGAAACAGCTGGATCTTTCTGTCAAAGGGAAGTAGTGACCGCATTCCTTATTTTGCTTTATCTATTTAGCTGCCCTCATCTCAACCCACCCTGCTTAAAAAGCACTGTTCTAGTTACACCACAAGACCTGAAGGCCTTGATTTACACCCCTATTCTGAAAGGGCACTTAAACATTTACCTGACTTTTCATTTACTGGGTGTCACTGTGTGTACGTGTACAACAGACTGAAATATCCTTTCACAAATAGGAAAACATATTAGCCAGGAAAAAAAAATATTGCTCCTCTGGTATTTTGAAATAGTAGCTATTTGTAGAAATGCAGCTAAATGAGGAGGACAATACCTGCTCGTGTAATTGTTGCTGTTTGTGATTTTCTTTCTCCTTTAATTTCTTCTCCAGTTCCTCAATTTTCTTTTGTATTTCTTCCTTCTTCTGTGCTATGGTCTGTATCTCCTCTAAGGAAGAAAAGCTTGTAAGGCACAGCGTATATTTCACATGATCTGTGGCTAAAGTGCGAATTCTTTAAAAAGAAGCTAGACCTCTGGTCTGCTTTCTCCTGTTCCCGGGTTACATGTTAAGCAGTTAATTACATCGCCTTCAATACACTTCAGACTAGCTAAATAATTATTCCGGTAGAAAAAAAAAAGCAGCTACAATAATAGTTACTGCCATATACTGACAAGAAATAAGTACAATTTTATGATTTCATCTCAGAAAGATGCAAGTCCTTCCATTTTGAAGCATACCTTCAGCTTTCTTTTTTGCTTTCTTTCTGTAGACTTCAGCTCGAATCTCTTCAAAAGAAAATTCTTCCACTCCAGCATAAACTTTGTCTTTACAGTACATCACCACCTCTTTCTTCTCCTGGGTATCCTGACGGTGATTCTGCACCCGTTGTAGAGGATCCTCCTCCTTCTCAGGCTTGCGAGCACTTAAAACATGGTTTATGCTGGGTTCAATCTTGCAGGGAGTCCTGAAGGAAAACAAAACAAAACAAGCAGTTATTGCTTGGTTTATACGCGCCTCACTGATACACAGAAGAGACAGTACAGGTGAGAAAACAGCTGGTTTCAGAATCTAGCTGCACCAGTCTGAAGATATTCTTTTGATATACAAATGAGAAAAGTGGAACGATAGCACATAAAAAGGAATATAAAAGTCAGAGTGCTGTAATCTAGGAAAAAAAAAAAAGTGTTGTTAAGATCCACTCAAGAGCGAATGAAATTCTCATGATACTTTGAATCACTGTGCATTCTAGATTGCTGTTTTTACTTTAGCTCCATCCATTCATGTGAGCACACACACGCAACAAGTCCCGAATCATCCTACTGAACAGCTTAATTCATATCTATATTGTGTTTCTATATACATATGCTACCTTCTGTAAATAAGTATTTATCTAAGAGAGACCAGTATGTCAAGAAATCTAATTCTCTCTTCTGGAAGTCAGCAATGCCACAGAAACAGTCGTATTGGTTGGGAAATATTCTGTTTAAGCTTTCTTAAGTTTTAGTATGCCCTTGGTCAGAGCTACTCTGCAGCCAACATGCAAAATCCACAGGAAAGCTCTACGCTGTTAGACACCTTTCAGCATTCTTAGATCTTATGAACTTCAAAACCAAGGAAACAGTATGTAAACGTCAAACATTATTTTCTACTCCTCTCTCTTTAAAGAAACTATGCTTTCTACGGCCATCATTAGGCAGCAGAAGAAAGGTAAGCAGCTTTGCAAAATAAAGCATTTTCCTCTGCTGTAACAAAACAGAGCAACCCCATCTCCTGGGACTGATCAGCATTTCAGGGAACACTGTATGTGCAAGAAGGGAATTTCAGACAAAACAGCATACTCCTCCATAACCTAAGCAACAACGTTGTCATGGAAACTTTGATAGCTAGGTTTCTGAATAAAACTCCAGATAGATGGAGCACAGAGTCCCCTAAACAGAGGAAAAAGGCAATAATAAGCCTGTGTCAATTTGGAGCTGCTTACACTGAGAAGAGCATCCTGAGACAGGTAACTATGGCATTCTGCCAGCGCACTGAGTTAAACTAACAAACTCTTTGGTGCGTATAAACGTAATATTGGCTCCTAGATAATGAACAGTCAAATATTTCTCATGTCCTGATGCACTTTTCACTGAAACCTTTGCCATCAAGCTGAAATATTAAGAGCTTCTAGGTTGACATCTTAATTCCCTTAGAGCTAGAAGCTTGGTTATTTGGCAAAGAATCAGAATAGCACAAAGCAGCTTTGATAGTTTCGATGCATTTCTCATTTCAAACTGAACACTCACATGACTTGCTGCTGAGCTGACTCTTCTACGTATGGGGTGAAACTGGGCATTGGACAGGGCACTTCTACACCAGAATTTGCACTGCTGCGAGGACGCTGAGAAAGGAGAAGTAGGTGTTAGCAGCCTAAAGATTCAATTTTAGACGCTACTTTCTCTTAATAACAGAATCCCCCTTTTTCCCCATTATTTGGCTCGTTTGTCAGCTTTGTTACAAAATGTTTAACCTTCCCCAAGAGGCGTATTTACAAGATAAACACCCTTCTGATATATAAACAGTTACAGATCAGTCAGTTGGCTACTAGCATTAAAAACAAAAACACACCACTCCCACACATCCTGATAAGGACCTAGGCTCTGTTATCCTGGGAGTCCTGGTCAAGGAAAGTATTCATTCGCTTCTTGTTTGTTTTCCAGAAGTGCTATCAACCACATTTTTTAACAAAAGCTGTCTCAATCATATAATATTCTCCATTCTGCTGCCCACTAAGAACCTCCAGATTTCTCAGTTTTCCTCTGAGGCCATTCCTACACCACAGATATCCCTTAACTACTTTTAGAGCCTGTTTATCTAAAGAGAATACAGATGGCATTGAGTCCCATAGCATTCTACTCACATCTGCCTATTTGAAATATTCCTAGGTCATTAGACAAAAAGTGTTACACTGTAGGGGTATTTCAAACTGGCTTCTCTTTCCCACACAGCAGTTTACTTATCCATTCTAATTTCCTATCCATTCTGATTCTGCCAGAAGCCTCTTTCCCCTGCGCAGCTTTTAATGCCTCAAAGCAGTCACCAAAGATTATTTCATTGTAATACAAGACGGAATGAACAACATTTCATTGAAGAGGATTTAAACAATCACAAAATCATAGGGGTAGAAGGGTCTCCTGGAGATCCTCCAGTCCAACTCCCCTTCTAAAGGTTTCCTCCAGTACGTTACACAGGAAAGCATCCAGGGAGGTTTTGAGCATCTCCAGAGGTGGTCTATCACACCCAAAGAGGTTTTCTTCATGTTTGTATAGAACTTCCTATGTTCCAGTTTGTGCTCATTGCCCCTTGATCTGCCACTGGGCAACACTGAGAAGAGCTTGGCTCATTCACTTGATTCCCATCCTTTAGATATTTATAATGATTGATAAGATCCCTTTGAGACTTTTCCAGGCTAAGCAGTCCCCACCACTAGTTACAAGCCTCCAACTTGACTTTGCACTGTCTATCACAAATTCTGAGCTATACAAGTTAGCCAGTTCTCAATCTACCTCTCCACCCACTCATCTGTCCCATGCTTCTTAAGCTTACCTATGAGGATATTATGTCAAAAGCCTTGCCAAAGTCAACATACTTATTAACATCCACTGCTCTCCCCTCATCAGCCCAGCTGGTCATGACACCATAGAAAACTACCAGATTGGTCAAGCATGATTTCCCCTTGGTGGATTCCATGTTGACGGTTCCTGATAACCTTCTTTTCTTCCAATTGCTTGGAGATGACAACCAAAACAAGTTGCTCCATCACCTTCCCAGGGATGGAGGTAAGGCTCCAGTAGCTGCCAGAATCCTCCTTGTCCTTTTTGAAGGATGAAGTAACACTGGCTACCCCCCAGTCAATCTTCAGGTACCTCTCCCACTCTCCATGACCTTTCGAAGATGATAGAGAGATGCCAGGCAATCACTTCTGTCTTCAGGGTCCATGGATTTGTGTGCATTGAGTTTGCTGAGACAATCTCTGACCAGATCCTCCTTGACCAAGGAGAAGTCTTCCTTTCCCCAGATTCTTATCTCAAGAGTTTGGGATTCCCAAGGTTTGTTATTAGCAGCGAAGACTGCAGCAAAGGTAACTCCACCTTTTCAGTGTACTCCATTACCAGGGCACTTATCACATTCAGCAGCAGACCCGCATTTCCCCCTTGTCTTCCTTCTGCTGTTGATACTTAAAGAAGCCTTTTTTCTTGTCCTTGACCTCCCTCACCAGATTTAATTTCAGGTGGGCCTTGGCCTTCCTTCTTGCCTCCCTGCATACCCTGATAATATTGTCTACTCCGCTAGTTCCACCTTAGTTAAACTATGGAAGCGAGAACAGAGAAAACTCTAAGGACAGACATATAGAAGCATTTGGGGGATCAGAATAAACACAAGGCAGCCTGAAACAAGGCAAATGATAACTTAATAACTCTTCTTCCTCATTTTTCTTAGCTAAATTAAACCCGTGATTTACTGTAAACTTCTCAATTCACTTAATAAAATTACTTTTTTATCTGACAGCAATTCTTCCTGGAGTTTCCATGGATTCCATCCCTTTTGCTTCCTTCTCTAGTTTTTGTTCCTAAGTTTCACTCTTAAGCACTTCTGCGCTGATAAGCCTCATACGCATATTTTATCATCTGATAACTTCCCATTCTTCCTGTCTAATCCAGAAAGAAGCAGCACACTGGAAGTTATCTAAGGACCTATGAAACAGAATTTGATTTCATAGGGTTAATTTCTATCAGATAGCATCTTGGGCCATTTCTCAAGAAGAATAAACACCTGTGGCATAAGTTCTCCTTTTTATGTTCCCAGCATCAGTTTAAACCATTGGAGCAAACCTTCTGTCATCCCTTTTTTCATCTCCTGACAAGCCACTCTGTACTGTCAGGATAAATATTCAATTGCTACAATCCAATTCCTTTGATGTTGAATCTTCCATTTTCATCACTAGCACTCCAAAACAAACTTGCAGAGTGCTGTACATGTATTATTTTTGTAAGACAGGCAATGAGTTCTTCCTTTGGGTTGTATTATATGATGTCAATTTAATTCTTGCTTCTTTTCATATAGAAGGAACTTATGCTCGGCTTTTCCCTTTTTCTTATAGTGCTTTCCTGCCCTTCAAAAAATTTGGCAGGCCAACTTGGCCAATTTTTCTGGTTATCAAGTATTGTAATCTGACTTAGGAAAACTTTAGTTTTCAAAACCTGCTCTAGCAAGATCAGCCTATTAGGATTGACTACAGGGGCCAGAGAGTCTTCAGGAAGAAACCAGGAAGCTCCACAGCTACCCGTAAAAATAAATCCCAGTGAAGTGTGAGAGAACATAATCTGTGTCTCAAGGATTGGATGAAGACACTGGCTTACATACATCTTCCTCTTTTCGCCAGTCGAGTTTGAGTCTCCTTACCCTCCCAGAGTTCCAAGGTCCTGCACTTAGTTCATTCTCCTTGGCCCTTGGAGCTGGAGGTTCTGTCCAATGCTGTGGAGTAAGTTTGGGAATCTCAGGTCCAGAAGCCGAAGCGGAATTTTCATCAAACACAGCAAACCCCAGATTGCTTGAAAGCTGCTGAGGAGTCTGGAAGCTTCTGTTTTGGTTTGTGGCTGTAAGTTGAAAGGTTTATGCAAATTAGCCTTTAACCTATTGCACTTAGGTGCAAATTCCACAACAAAAGGGTCTAAGTTTTCCAATAATACACTGCTTGAGCAACTGAACGTACCTTTAAGCGCATCTCCTACACGACTAATTGGAGCTCTCACTTTTTTCTTCCCCCTGCCTTTTAGATCTGCCAGTGTGCTCCTCTGAGGTTCTTCAGTTTCCAGAAGACCCGTATCTTTTTCATCAGCAGCTTCCTCAAGCCCCAGCAGCGTTTGCCGAGAAACACGGGTCTGAAACTGCCTGAGAATACCAGAGAAATCAGTAAAAATCTCACTGTACCAGGTATCCACTAAGGCATGCAAAACTACTTCAAGCTCTTCTCTTCAGCTGCAAGCTTACCTGTGATGAGACTGGAGTTTGTCCAAAGGCTCTGCCTTGCGATTAAGGCCTTCCTGGAAGATTATATCTGCTTTCTTAAAACTTCCTCTAGCCTCAAGTTCTTCTGCCCATGTAATATAGAGCTGTGCCAGTGCTGTACCAATTTCCTGACTGTGCAGGTAACTGTACAGATCCAAGGGCTCGGTACAGCAATTTCCCTGAAACAACCCAAGTATTTCAAAGGGTGTCAATGTCTGCTTTTTGATACCTCTGCAACATTGCTTTTATTTCAATACGCAGGAGCAGTTGTTAGGTCAAAACATACTGTTGTATGATATGCACAGAAAGAAAGCAAGTCACCAGGAGAAAGCAAATGAGGAACACCTCTGAATGTCAATATTACTTACCCCTTAATTTTAGCTTACATATTCCAAGCATTGAATTCAAGTGTTTTTTTTCCTGTATTTCAGTGATTGAAATATGTCATTTTGGCATTCCTGAGAATAGTTACTTTAGGTAAAGTACAATATATATATTAGCAGTCTAGGGACTAGTAAATTAGCTGAAGAAGCTAGACTGGGAGGCAAGTCCCTTTAAGAAGGCAAGAACAGCAACAAGAATCACATCAGTGAAGAAACAGTGCAAGACCAGAGCACACAGGTTTTTCCTTAGACTCAGATATGGATTCAATACAGTTACAAGTTAAAATGACTGGAAGAACAGATACAACACCTAAAACATATCTTTAAATCCTGGAATACATACAGAATCAAGCTTCACTCGTTCAAACCAGCTTGTTTGCAAAATAAAAATGTTACAGCGTATGTCACTATAGTGACAAGCTCAATGACCTTGAGAAACACCTGAAGATACTACAGAAAGTTTGAAATAGAATTCCAGAATAAGCATGAGGTTTGCAGAGACAACTTCTAATATCACACTAATTGTACAGCATACTCTTTTACTTGGTAGGTTAAAGAAAATAGCTTAGTTATGCAAATGGCTTGACAAATACCAAGAAAAATCAACACTGGAGATTTTTACAACACACTCACAAATTTGAGCCAGAGACTAAGATAACGGGGATCTTGGTAGTATCTCTGCTGCTTGTTGAGAGCTTTCACCGCCCTTTCCAATACTGCAGAGAGATTGCTCTCCTTTCCACCCTGGGGGAAGGTTTGCTCGGTCCACTTGATGTACCTAGGGATGGAATACATTCATAGGAATTCTGTTTGGAATGAGATGCATGGCTTCTGTTACAGTACACAGTGAGAGCTAAAATAAAGCTTAGGAATAGTATTGAAACAGATATTGCAGATTAAAACATACTTTAAAATAGTAAACTCATTAAAAGAGAAAATTATTAAATTACAATAATATTTTTCTAAGCTTTTACAAGGGTGCCTCTAACTGTTCCATTATTTCTTAGGAAACAGAAGGAAGCTCACCTGTCCCAGACATCCAGTGGATCATCTCCAGAATAAAACCTGATTTCTGACTCAAATTCTCTAGAAGAAAAAAAAAAGCATACATATTAACTGCACAATAGGTGTGTGTAACCACAAATGCTTTCTACTCTGTAAACTAAGATCACTGTTCTCACTCACATCATTTTATAAGTCCATAATAAAAAAAAAGCTAAAATAGCATACATTTCAACTTGATATTTAGACACACAAAGTCACCCAGATGGTTCAGCACAGTCAAATTCTGGCACAACACACACACACCTACGCAAGTCTCCTCACCAAGTCAACTTGGCTTCCCCAGGGAATACTTATTAGAAGACCAGACTATAGAAACTCAATAGGTTCACCTTACAAAATACCCCCTTTAGATATATAATCATACATAACTGCAGAAAACTCTATGCATAGTAAGAACTGTAACCAAACCCAAAGTGACTTTGCCCTCTTAAGAGTCTCTGCAGGCTAGGGAGGGCATAGATACCTATACGCTGTCACAATAGTAGGAAACATTTATCTCCTGAGAAATCATAGAATGGCTTCAGTTGGAAGAGACCTTAAAGATCATCTAGTTTCAATCCCTCTGCTGCCAGCTGGTTTGCCAACCACTAAATCAGAGCAGGTTCCCAAGGGGTTGAAATTGGATGATCACTGTGGTCCTTTTCAACCCAGGCCATTCTATGATTCTATGATTCATAGCAGAGGTGCTCCAGCACTCTGAGCATCTTTGTGGCCTCTGCTGGACTCATTCTATAAGGTGCACATCTTCGTTGCACTGGGGGCCCACTGCTTCAAGCGATTATTGTATGAAGGAAGAAACAAATAAACACTCTTTCTTATGAGCATTAAGTATTTTCTTATTGACCACGTTTAACAGCACAAGAGAACCTCTCTAATGCCTGATGTTTAAACGGTCCATTGCTAACCTAAAAACAGCCATCTACGCTGTGCTGCACCCACAGCAACCAGACCTCAGTGTAAGGAAGGCAGACAGAAACAAAGGCTATAAACTCAATTCATTTCTCAAGCACCGGGGAGGCTAGTACAGGTAGAGAAGGTATAGAAAAGCTGCCGAGGAGGAAGGGAAATAAGGGGGGAAATTCAAAGTAGGGCTCACTGTTTTCTGAGCTGAGCTGCAGTGTGGCTGGAGGTGTCCTGCTGAGCCAGGGCCTCCTGCAGCGTGGCCATGACCCGGCCCTGCCGCAGCGGCTGCACGTTCTCCTTGCTCAGCTCCCACTCATCGTCGCCGTCCTGTGACATCTTCAAGCTCTGCGCGATTACAAAAAAGCGATAAAACGTTAATCAAACAGGACACCTAACCTGAAACCCCACAAACCTGGCTTTCGTTACCCAATTCCCGCACCCGAGCACCGCCGTCCCGGCTCCGAAGCGACCGCGCAAACCCCGCGTCACAACAGCAGCGCTGCTGAAACCCCGGAGAAATTCAAACCTCCAACGGCCGCCAGCCTCTCTCTCATTGGCCGCCCGGCTCACAGCGCGCCGTCTGATTGGTCGACGCCCTGAGCCCGCTCTGCTGCAACCACGGGAGCTGTAGTGTTCTTTACTGCTCCCTCTGCTCAGCTCTGGTGCTGACTGGCTTCGCTAAAAGACTGAGATCTGCCGATTTCTTCAGTTTCGACAGAAAACCTGAAAATAATTATATTGTTTTCTCTGATGGCATCCTCGAGGTGTACAGCTAGCCGCTAGATCCGCCTTGTTGTCGCTGAAAACCTCACTTTTTTGGGTATCCCTGGCAATGCAATGTTTCAGCTCCCCACAGCAGTTTCGATCTGTTCTCGTGACCCTGTGGACAAACCAGAAGGAATTAGGGCTAAATGCTAGCTTCTCTTTAAGTGAAAGCTGAGATTGTAGTAAAATCCAGCAGCTTCGGGGAACGAAGTCCTGAGTGTGTGCCAGGCTTGTTCCTTTCTGTGTTCTGTATCTCAAATACAAGGCAACTATAAGAACTGTTGGAAAGGACCTGTAAGGATCATCAAGTCCCATCATCATCACCCTGGCTCCAAGCAAGACCACCCGAATTTACATACTTATACTACAAAAAAGTATAAAATGTCTGCATGAAGGTATACCAACTCAAGCCCATCACCAAGCAAAACATGACCTCTTATATTACATCTATTCCACTTATCACACAAGTGTTTATCCGAACTTTTGCGACGTCAAGGTGAGAATCAGAGGTGGAATCTCTGCCGTTCATCACAGCAGCCTCTCTGTGCCATATTTAACCCCAGTTAGGTGCTGTGTGCTATGGTGAGAGCTTTGTTAGAGTGCAGCTACTTGTTGCTCTTTTGTTTGAGCCTTCCAAGGCTGTCATCTCCAAGGGCTTCAGGGAGGAATAACCCATGTTAGAATAACCCGTTTCCAAGTTTGAGAACAGAGTACATTATCTAAGTTGTTTGAAGAGGGAAAGGTAAGGTTTGAAAAATCCCTGAGGGATTTTATTTTTATGAAGACTTAATAATCAACTAATGAAAAAAAATTATTTATAGAAATCAAGATAAAATTGATTATACTGAAGGAATACAAAGCTCCTTCAGAGAGAAGGAGCTAAAGATGCAACATTTCCTAAGCAAATCCTGTGAAAACAGGTCTTCAGTATTTGACTGTCACCCAAACATGCAAAGAGGCCAAGGTCATCAGGCGTCTTGAATACCTTCAAAAACTAAACCCAGCATTGCATGTGCACCCTAATCAGCCATGTACCAAAGTTCTTTTTTCTCTTGGAGGTAGAAAAAGGCAAAAGGATGTGCTTGCTTTCAGATATCCCAAAGAAAGCTTGATGAGATCTGTGATGGTATTCAGTTCTAACCAGACTGAATGAAAATGAAATGGCCGCTTCTCACTTGTACTTTTCTCCAGCAGAGGGTACTCAGAGCTCAGAAATGTTTCGTCTTTCTGTGCCGTTTCTGGAACATATTTCAGCCTTCCTTCAGCCGCAGTCTCAAACCCAGCTCTGCCACTGTAACGCTGAAACAGGTATTTTCCCGATGGAGATTTGCTGACGACTCTCAATACATTTTCTTACCCTACAAGCCAGGATTATACAAGAGCTGGAGAAAATTCCTTAGAATTGGTCTCTGCGTGGTCATTCAGTTTGGATCACAAAGTGCTACTCCAGGACATCGCATCTTATAGCGCAACACATTTTCAAAGGTCTTAGAAGTGGAAAAATTTTAGAAGACAAAGAGGACTTATGTGAGCTATATTCACAGGATCCTAGAATTGGCCTGGCCTTGAATGCCTCCAGGGATGGGGCATCCACAGCCTCCTTGGGCAACCTGTTCCAGTGTGTCAACACCCTCTGTGTGGAAAGCTTCCATCCTAATATCTAACCTAAACCTCCCCTATTCCTACCTATTCCCCTATATTCCTACATTATATACAGTTTCTTAGTATATTTTAAATCTGACACGCATTTAGAGAATCGAGATGCTTGAATGAATGCTTCATTTCATAAACAAAATAATACGACAGTTTTCCTCTCTTAGCTACGTGTCTCTCAGCTAATATTATCTTAAGTTTGTGAGGCAGCATTTTGAAGAAATGGGGAAAAGGCTGTGACAAGCTGATCGAAGTTGGATGTTCTTTTTCTGTTTTAGTTTTCAACTCCAGCAGGTAAGAATTGAAGATTCCTAGCTCTGCGTAACTCGTTCCATAGTGGCTTGCATCTATCAGACAGATTGCCTTTGCTGATTTTTGCATCACTAAAACAGATTCTACTGCAGAGTTAAACTTTCAAAAACATTTGAATGACTTCAGAGTTGAAAGATGAGATTTGAAAGGTAATTAGAGGCTTATTTTCCATCAAAAACACTTAGCATTAAACACGTATGCTTCCCAGCATATGTCAAAAAAGAAAGGGTCAGTGTCGAAGCCAGTGCATGCCTGCCTCAGAAAAGGTCAGACTTCATAGCCACAGTGCTCCTTATAATACTTGTGTCTGAGCCTATTACATTGATTTCGAAACTCACTGAAACATGTTTTTGTCACTTTGCTTTATCTAAAGGCACGTGACTGACCCAAACAACTTTATAAAAACATTTCTGTCACTTACTGTATCTTTCTTTTTCATGCAAATATTTCTAGATGATTGTTTTGTCTACAATAATGCAAAGTTAGTCAACATTCCCAGAGTAAACAGAGAAGTCCGGCCAAGTTTAGTGTACTGCCAGATAGACCTTAACATAAAGAAATACACTTTCTTCTTCTTTATTTTTTTCTTCAATGTCTTTCTAAAAATAATGTGGGATAGAAAGGGGAAAAAATCCACTCCCCCCAGGTGTGGTGGGGCAGAGAGTCAGAATGATAACAGTGTGAGAACTCATGGGTTGGGATAAGGTGAGTTCACTAGTTAGAGCAAAAGCTGCACGTGTGAGTAGAGCAAAAAAAGGAATCCATTCACTACTTCCCATCAAATCAAAAATGCTATCAGGGAAGGTCCAAGGCAAGAGACAAGATCATGAGATGCAGAGGCTTTAAAAGGCAATAACTGAGAGGCTGAGCTCTGCCTGCTGCTAAGTTTTATTAGTTCTCTTGGCAATAACAAATAGAAAATAACAATAACTGCCCTTAACTATGTTTACAAAACAAAGTTTCCTTTAAGTAGGTACAAGCATAACTGCCAGATAATAAGTACTGTGGCTGTATTTACTGATGTTAGAAGTAGAAAAGCATGAAGAAAATAATGATTTCACTGGACTTGTCTAATTTGTATGTTCGAAAAATGAATCTTAGAGATGTACTTAGAATTTATGGACATTCTACGTTCACATGAAACTTTTCATATGATGAAACTTTTAATTCCTCTCATGTAAAACAATGGGGAAAAGTGCAGCACATGGGATTTTTACCTTTTTTTCCTTTATTTGTCTCATCAGAGTTGGACTAGATGATTCTCATGGGCTGCTTCCAATTCAGGATATTTTGTGATTACTAAAAAAGTCTATGATTAGCAAAGTCTATGATTAGAGGCAAGGCACAGGCTAGCTGCTCTGACTGAGAACTATCACTCTCTGCCTATATTTTGCTTTTAAAACTGGATTTGAGCATCTGGAAGACCCACATCTCCTCCCCTCCCTGGTAATTGTGTTAAAGACCACTTGGGGTCCCAAGTCATGTATATTTTGGGTTGGAAAATGGATTACTACAAGGGCAGCCATTATGAAGGCAAAAGAAAAGAGATCCAGAGAGAAGGATTTTAAGTAGCTAGGGAAGACCTGAAAATAACGAACTAGGGCCAGGTTCTCTTGAATTTCTTCTTGCTCTCAAGGCCAGCGTCCTTTCCATGGAAAAGAGACACTTCTCCAGGTTGAATCCTGATTCCTCGGAGCCACCCCAAAGGCTGCACACAGCTCCAACAAGTGCTCCTCTCCGGATAACAAGTGGGACTTCTCAGCCTTGGTAGGTCCATAACCAACCACTGCAGAGGCCCCCGGTGCATTTCCCTGTGGCCAGGGTTGGATACCCCTTGGATACAGAAAGAAGGCCTTCAGGAGACTTCGTAACTATTCCCATGTCTCAGAACTTACCATGGTACAAACAGATGACCAGTAGGGAACTCATCTTCGTCCAGCTTCCCAGGATAAGTTTTTTTTTCCAGGGGAACCAAACACACAATAAATATGGGACTGCTTCTTAAATGAAATCTGAAATCTCACCCAAAAGGAAGAGAATGAGCAAGTGAAATATGATTGAAAAGTGTTGTGAACTTTGTATGCCAAATCAGTGCCAAAGGAAAGGACAGATTTTATTTTGCTTTCTTATTGGGAATGTATACCACGTTATCTGTGAGGCCGTGGTCTTTTGCAACATAATTAGGAAGGTAAAATATGGGTCTCTGAGCCCTCATGGTTCCATGATATGTGGGACTGTTATCCCAAGAGAAGAAATTCCAGTGAAAGCTTCATGCTCACAATATTCACTGTATGACTGAAGGAATGACCAAGCACAGGTAGGAGCCAGCAGGAGCACCTTCTCTTTCAGCTTTCTAATTCAATTCTAATCATGTAGAATTAAAGACAGATGCCTTTGCTCTCCATGTGATGGCACTATCTGAACACACGTTTTTCCTTTTGAGTTCTGTTGTGTAATTTGTCTTAATACAAACACTAAGCTCTGGGTTTTTCCAGAATGAACTTTTCAGAATGAAAGGATAAGAATATAAGAGCTTGCATAAGGACAAGCTGAGCGGCTTGGGCTGCAGAGAAACAAACTGCCAACAGGGAGCATCACAGGTGAGTGGCAAAATGAGGGGATTTCAACTGCGTGCCAAGTAAGGGAAGCCAAAATACCAATGGGTTGCAAGGGTGCTCAGATTCAAGCTGCATGTCAATACGTTCGGCCAAAAGCACCAATGGGGGAAGGCAAAGCACCAACAGATGAGAACAGATTGTGAATGGATGGGACTCGTCAGTGTGCCAATGCGTGTGTCCAAAAGCCCGAACAGCGCAGCACGAGAGGGCAGACAGAGTGCCAACATTGTGCCAACAGAAAGGATTAGATCATGTAAGGCACAGCAAAGGGGAAAAATGAAACAGCTACGCTGTGTCAGTCACCAGGAACTACGTACTGCTGGAAAACATTCAGTTCAGCCATTGCTCACAGGTTATCTTAGAACAGCCTTCTGGACTGGGGATTTTTTTTCTCCAGCTACATGGAAAGAGGAGTTGAAGAAGGACAGTCCACAAGAAAACAGCCTCGAAATGTAAAAGTGAAAGGAAAGTTATGTCTCCAGTAACCCCAAAGACAGCAAAATTCTGAAGCAAATGAGAAGGGCAACAGAGACCATTTGCATGGAGAGACTGCTAGGAAAACAACTTGGTGTACCAGTGTAAGGGGTAAGAGAGAAGAGATCCTTCCCATCGGCATGTTCGGGAAGGAAATTTTCTTTAGGTGACCTGCTGCCTCCCATAGCACGCAATCCACTGAAGAATGATGGGGGAACAGGTTAATAACGATGACAGAGGCCACCAGCCCCTCTCTGGTGCCCATTGCTGCTTGTCCAACCATGAACATAGATAGAGGAACATCTCTGCCTGCTCAGAATTTGCAGTCCTTGATTTAGCCGCTTTGAGAAAGTTATTTCTGCTCTAAGGCAGTTAAAGGGCAGCTGATCCAGGATAGCTGTACATGCATGTGTGCCCCCATGCATCACCATGGCGGTGTTATCAGTTTGCCGTGCTACAGTAGCTACCAAGTCAGCATTCACTGGATGCACATATTTAAGTCCACCAGGGCAAATTTGGGCCTGGCCTGTGTTTTTCAGTATTACACATCTGCATGTCAGCATTTCTCCCAGAAATGTTTTTCCTCATTTGTTAAAGGCAGACCTGGCAATCAGCAGTTCTTCCCAATGCCAGTCAATCACTTATCGGGTCATTATGCCTTAGAATAATTCGAGGTTCCTCAATAAAGCACTGAGGAAGGACCAGCCAACTGTAACCCACATATCAGTGCAGCGAATAACAGTAGATGGGTTCTGGTAAGTACTGGTCCCATTTGTGAGGGCAGAGGAGATGATAAACACCAGGTTGCTTTTATCTGCACTTTGCTCCCTCTCACAAATCTCTACCCTTTGCAGTCTCTTCCCATACCCACAACTGTTAGAAAACACAGTGCTATGCCTGTTCCCTTTGCCTGTCAGATGGCAAGAACTTGCTATTTCAGGAGTGCAACAGCCACTTAGTTCAATTTTCTGCTTGCCTTCCACAGAGATCATCCTTCATTCCATGTAGGCCAGATTATGTCAAGATTATGTCACCTACTGATGTGGGACACCATCCTGTGCTGTGAAAATCACTATTCAGTGGTACATTTAGCTCCACTGTACGCAACACCTTCTTAAACCCCAGGTCTTGGGGCACTGCAAGCTGGTGGTTCATTTTTGGACCCTGAGACAGATTAAGTGACAAAAGCAAAGGTCTGGAGGGAGTCAGAGCAGAAACACTCCAGTTTCACTCACCAATTAGCCATCCTTCCATGGGTAGCAACAGCACTGAGGACAGACTTATCTCTACCCTCACTCTTGGTGATGGCTGGACGTGTTGGGCTAGCAATTGGCAATTACTGGGGAGTTCTCATAGCCCCATGGGAACTATTTGCTGGATATAACCTTAAGCTACCAGAGGAACCATGCTTACAAGGTAAATATAAGGCACTCTCCCCACCCTCTGTTATCAGACAAACCACAGTAGTAATTTCTGGGCAAATAACTTTATTGCAGTAAGGAGAAAAGCTTTCCATATTTCAGTCTCTACCTTCAGCAAAAGTACAGTTCCTGAAGTCCACATAGCAGGGCTGCTCTCTTCAGAGAAACCCTGGCAGAGCTGAGCACCAGCAACAGCAAGATGGGGAAATGTACAGGGATAAAAAAAAGTGGAAACTGAGGCGATGGAAGCCTGCTTGGAGGCCTTTTGGGGTACACGAGAATCCCAGCAGCTGTGTTTTGGTTTCCCTCTCATGGGTTTATCTGGAGTGATAACAGCGTTATGGAGAATAGCCCATAAGTCACAGGCAGGATTATTATTGTTGTATCTTTCCTAGGAGGACATTCATGTTGTTGTGATCCTGTGCTGTTGTGCTAAGCTAAGCAAGTGAGATAAATATCTGTGACCCAGGCTCCCAATGCACCCCTGTCTTTTTACTAAAAGTTGGACCCATAGCTGCCCCTAGCAGCAGTACAAATTTCATACTGATAGATCAGAAGGTGCAAATGCACTCAGCCATGCTCTCAGTCAGTGGAAAACATTTCTGTTTTTGATTGCCAGGTTTGGGGAGAAATTTGTTGATGGAAAGGATGAATCTGGACTAGAGCATCACTCACATTACTCCCAATGGCAATGGTGTGCTAGCTTTGCTGAATAGATGGCACAACCACAACTGAGGACAAGATTACTGAAAGATGAGGAGAGGCTGGGGGAGGTAGGTCAGTTCCATCTTGCTAGCAGGCTTTCTGGCTCAAGCCTGGGCCCAAAAGCTGAGCACAGCAGCACTGACTTGTTCTTAGTGAATTACCTCTGCTTTTGGGCTGCAGCTTGGCTCTAGGTAAAGCCTGAAAGATGGTATTTTACCAGCAAAAGGGCCTGTTGTAAATGGAAAAAATGGGGATGCAAAGAGGTCTTCATCTACATCAAGTGAGGCGTGTGGAGGAATGCTGACCTCCACTTCCAGCAGCAATGATAAAAGGAACACTTTGAGTCCTGTTGGACAGGGGAAACAATGTGCTGATCCACATCTAGCACTTTGGAGTGGCATCTATTGCTGCCAGAAGTCCAGGGAGTTGGAAATACACCTGACATTCTGTAGGCAGCTTATGGCAGGAGCAATTTGCCTTGAAATATAGGATACAGCCAAGGAAGGACAACACAGCGAATGGTTTTGTGACAAAGAACAATAACCAACACATTCCTTCAGTAAAGAACATGTTATCAGTCCTTGGTTATCAGCAGCAGAGGAAACAGCATCTTCCAATCATCTGAACGTTTGTTTCCTGGCAGGAGGGAGACCTGCAGTGGCACTCCTGCTGTTCCTAGTGTGTCATGCCAGCTGCTCCTGCTGGGGTGCAGAGAGCAGAGCAAAGTCCTGAAGTAAGCTCCCAAATGTAGTCGGGAGCAACAGCAGGGTCAGAGTGACTTGCACTGGCTAACGCCCTGCAGCTGACGTCAACATGCAACACTGAAAGGGAACAGCTGAGCAGTCCATGCTGGCTCATTTACCCACCAAGAAGAGATGAAAGCACTGGGTCATATAACTAAATTACTACCGTGAGCTGAGATAAATGCTTTAAAGTCAGTTCAGCTACATCTCTGATATGCCTACCAGCTTGGGAAATGTGATGTAGGGGACCCTAGGACAAATAGGAAGAAGGATGGGATATGTTTTCCCCACACAAAATCCCAAGTCATATTTCAAGGTCTCACTAGAAGTTTAAATTAGTCATAATCTCTTCTGGCTTTAATCTCTGCATTCAGAACAGGCAACTTTGTCCTCCTGCATTTCAGTTTTGCCCCGTGCAGAAAGGTGGGCTCTGTCTCACCCAAGCAATGGGCATTTCTCCATTTTGGTGAGGGGATAGTTGCAGACCTATTTCCATTATGCATGACTGTCACCTCTGGGAGACATGCTGACTGACACTTCTGCAGCTTGGAATGGTGAGCTGTCTGAGGCAAGGGACATTCCCGGACCTCTGTGGTGATCATCCTTGTAATCTTCTTCCTCCTTCTCATTCTCCTGCATATCTTGATCACTGTCATCATCATAATCTGCTGCACTGTCATTAATCACTTCAACATTCTCTCCGCTTGGATCCACATCAGTCTTAAACCACACAGCTTTGTATCCTGGGTCCCCTTCATTCCTGTCTGTTTTGAGGATAGATTTCACTTCCTTTTCATGCTTAGTGTCTTCTTCCACCTTTTCCTCTTCTTCTTCCTCTTCTTCCACTTGCTGGTCAGAAATGATAGTGGAAACTGGGGAAGTCTGTGGGAGTCCATGAATTTCTTGTTCACTAGAAGATGTCGAGAAAAGTGATGGCTCCTGTATCTTGGTTACATTGATATATTCTGGGCTTTCCTGCTTGTTGGCACTCAGATCTGGATGTTCGTCTTGCTTGTAAGTTTGATTGTCGTAGCTTCCAGGGAAATCCTTGGAGAACTACAGGAGAAGAGAAACCTCGTGAGCATAGTAAAAGGAAATTGGCTGGGGGAGTGTGGCTGAAGTGACTTGACTGGATTTTGCCCAGTATAAACCAGCAAGACTATTGATAGTTGTGGAGATATGTTCACTTTCTACACTGGGAGAAAAAAAAAGCTTTTGTAGGGGATAATTTCCCACAACTTGCAATACTATTATTCCTTCCTTCCAAGACATGCTCCTTACAACTGCAAACAAGTCAGTTTTCCTTTCAGGGGAGTGGAGACTCCTCATCCTAAGGCAGAGATTATCATCCAGTCTGATGACCTAAGCCCTAAGCATGGAAGTTACAAGGCCGCCAAAGACCTGAGAGAGCCAGGGATGGATGGCTCAGGTGCAAACAATGCACTGAATCACTGAGTACCCTGAGTTGGAAGGGACCCACAAGGATCACCACCTTCACACAAACATGTAACGTTTGGAAAAACCAACCATATTTGAAACCCTCCTCGGGTCCCTAACAACTTCTAAGCAGGGGTCAGGTACGAAGAAGGCACTTACTTTTTTATTAATCAGGAACTTGACTGTCTTTCCATATTGTTTATATATCATCAGTCCAAGGAAGACTAAGGCAATTAATAGCAACGCAGCTAGGATTCCTCCTAAGATACCCATATCCTGTGCAGTGTATATCTTATCAGAGGAGGAGGTTTCAGCTACGAGGAAAAAAAAATAACCAAAAACCAGTGTTATGAAGTCTAGCAGTGTCAACCAACTTTTTTACCACAAAGCTTCCCTTTGGGGAAAGATCCAAACAGTTTCTGAAGGGCAAGGAAACATCTTGTGCTGCAGAATGTGGCAGTGGGATATTTAATGAGATCTAAAGCCATTCAGTAGCTGTCCAAGAAGAAGAGGTTTCTTGTAAGAATAATATAACTTGTGTGCAATTATAAGGAATGGAAAAAGCACCCGTTTACAAGTCTACGATGCTTACCCCATGATTTAAATAAGCAAATATGTGCACAACTGTATTAGGCAAACAGAATTAGAACTAGGTAGATCCTGACTGTTCCCACTTCACCCATTTCTACCAGCATGCAAAACTAAGATACGTTTGGACACGTGTCTGTGAAAATGTAAAGCTTTCTTTAATACAAAACTCCACCTCTGGCACTGATGAGCATATAAAAATAGAAACTAAATATAGGAAAAGGACTGTGCTCCTCGGAAGGCGAGTGATTGATGTCAATATGAACAGCCAGGTCAGGTCTGACTTCTTTGTATTTTACCGCTTGAGAGTACAGTAGTGTATCCTTCTTATGCTGAAGGCAAAGATACTAACAGCCATGAGAAGGAAAGAGATCATGTCGTGAGGATGTTTTGCTACATTTTTTCTTGCAGTTTCCTCCTTGAAGCTGATTCCAGTCCCTAAACTAGAGGTGTCAGGCTCTTTTGGAACTGGGGAAAGTCCCTTTCCTTTCCAGGAGAAGAAAAGTAGTCACAGAGATCCTTAAGACCTTTAATTTCTCTGATAAAGCAGAGTAATTCTAACAGGAGCAATTGGTAAGAGTAGTTTATGCTTTCAGCTTCTGGTCTGCATGTTTGTACAGAGATCATTCACATTACAGTGGAGAGATAGTAACATCTTCAGGGTTAATCAGCTTTGCTTGTATAAAATGACAACCCAGTTGTCACTGGGTTTCTTTCTTTAAGATCTCCAGCTACATTTTGTAATGTAAATTAATCTCTTTAAAGTTTAATGATTAATTAAACACGGCATTTTCCTCCTACTGGCCTGTTTATGACAATGGACTTTGAGTACTGTCTCTGCATTTGATTGCACTCTCAGTTTATCATTAATAAGCTGGTGAGGGTTGAGGATGTCAATGAATTTTTAATTCTTAATCCCGTCTCCTAGGGATCCACAGCCCACAGACCTGATGTGGAGCTCCACCACACTTAGCTCCTTCTTCCTTCTGTGCTGTGCCTCCCTCAAAGCTAGCTCAGCTCGGTGGGATAACTCACTCTGAGGTCAGTGAACTAGAAGACAAAAGATACCCAATCTACCTTTGGCAGCGGTGATCTCCACTGTGACTACAGTGCTCCCCTCCTGTAGACTCACTGTATCTTTTGCAACAGCCTGTGTGGGGGAAAAAATATCTTGTCTTCAATGGTATTTTCCACAAGAGGACAGAAGAAACAACTTTACAGCTAGTGTCACGCAGAGTGCATTAGCTACCATACGTATTTGTGATACAAATGGCTGGGGCAAAGATTGGCCTTATGTTACATCCCTCGGAAATTCCACCCCTGTTACCCCTTTCTTGTTACTCTCCCTTCTTTCCGCAGTCCTGGCCAAGGTAATAAAGAAAGTTGCCTTACCTCAACGATTGCAGTCCCTGGTGACTGCAGCATCACGTTAGTCAGGATGAGTCCATCTTTGGTTGCAATGAAATTGGTGCTGTTCCTTATGTAGTACTCAATGTTTGGGTTGACTTTCTGAAAAGTCAGAAGAGTGAATGATTAAACCTCACTGTGTTTTGTGTGCATCTTTGTAAGAGCCTGCCAGCAGGACTTGTCAAGTCTGCCTGAAGTACAAGCAGGTGTATAGAATAGGAAATAATTCTGTCTTAAGAAGGTAAGAATGTGTCCTCAAAGTTTCGCCTCCAAAAAACATCGCAGGTCTTAACCAGCTTGTGTTGATGTCATTAATATTTCCACAAACAAAACACTTCTGTGCAAGGGGTCTTGTAATTTTCATAGAATCACAGTAACGTTAAGGTAGGAAAAGACAAGTCCAACCACCAACACATTGCCACTGTGCTCACTAAACCATGTCCCTCAGTTCTTGAACCTCTCCGGGGACAGTGACTCCATCACTTCCCTGGGCAACTTGTTTCAATTCTTGATCACTGTTTCTGAGAAGATACTTCTCCTAATATCCAACCTGAACCACCCCTATTGCAACTTGAGGCCACTACCTCTTGTCCTAGGTGAGAAAATTGATGAGTTCTATCTTTAATAGGGATGCAAAGGGGGAGGTAAATGAAGAACAATCCTTTTTTCTGAGGTCTACGCTATTATTTCCTTTATCTCAAAAACTGTATTTTTCTGTATTTTACAGTGGAGAATGGCTGGTCAGTCAATCTCTTCCCCTTCCCTTCTAATACTTTTTGCTAAGAATGGCTCCTTCAAAATGAGTCATTACAGGGAGAAGGTTAACTATTTCCAGCTTAGGACTGCAAGACCTTGATAATTTGGTCTCTGTGGACTGTCTTGTCTTCCCAGACTGGTCCACGGATAACTATCCTTGACCTGGCTGAGGGAAGACCTCTCTGTATGGGATACTGCCTTTCTCATCTCTTCTCAGAAGCTCAGATTTGGACTCATTCACAATATTTGCTAATTCTGGGCTTATTTGGCATGTTGTTTTGCGGTAAATCAGCTAGCCTACCTAAATCTAAGTGGGACTGGTCCTTGGAGGAAAGGAATCCAGCAGCTTCTCCAGATTAGACCATACCACAAATCTATGTAGAATGTACTAATCTATGTAGAATTTCCAGATAAATACATGGGACACTAGAAAAAACTATGTGTTTGTCTTTCCCCACCTCACCCCTCCCTATGTTTGCTTATCCTGCTTTAAGACTGAAGCAGTGCTGAAGAATTCAGTGCGTTTTCTATTTCTTACATCAGGGAAATCATCATCCAGTGCCGCTATCATCAGGGGGCTCGAAGAATCACCAGCTTGGAAGACAAAGCTTCTTGGGTCCAGACCAACAAACACTGTCCCTGCATACATTCTGGACTCGAAGTATGGTGCATGATCACTCTTATTGATGACCTGAATTTCTACATTGGCTATGGAGTATTTCTGTTTGTTGTTGACTTGAGTGGCCTGGGGAGAAAGAGAGAGACATTCCTTCTAGTGATGAGACATAAAAAGAATAGGCTTGATACAAAACCTGTTCCAACCCATGGCTTTCTTTCCATTATTTTTAGTGAACTTTGAGCTACAGGAGGGGAACCTTATGGCTTGTGGTCCTTGCAGTTAAGCTTGCTTCCACTATTGGCTGTCCACACAGTCTTGGTCTAGTCCTAGCATCTGGATGTGGCCCTCTGTAAGAGTCAGCTCTGAACAAATTACCATGCTCCAGAGCAAAGCACTAGGAATCCAGCACCAGCAGGCAGAGTCTGCTCAACTTCATGAGGGATTTGGTCAGTTCAGTTACTAAGAGTCCACACCTTCCTGGGCATATACGTGCAGGAGTCCTTTGCAACTTCTTTCCTGAGGAGTTTAACCAAAAGAGGAGCTTCTTTCTAGGAGTGAATGACATTAACTGTTGTGACACAAGCTCCAGTCCTGCCTATGGAAAGCTTTCTACTCATTCAAGCTTTGAACTCAGCAGGATGTCCTCACTCAGTTAACTTGCTTTAATAATATAACACAATCATAAGAGAAAAGGCCTTGACTCCCGCAAAAGCTTTACATGAAAGCTGGCTTAAGATACTGAATAACTATTAGGTCTAAATGCTTTAAAAAAAAAAAAAAGAAAGAAAGAAAGAAAGAAAGAAAGAAAGAAAGAAAGAAAGAAAGAAAGAAAGAAAGAAAGAAAGAAAGAAAGAAAGAAAGAAAGAAAGAAAGAAAGAAAGAAAGAAAGAAAGAAAGAAAGAAAGAAAAAGAGGATGTGACAAAGTTAGATTTCATTATCAATGTGATTAATTCCTGACATGACAAGATCCCTGCTTCCTAGAAATCCAGCTCTACTGGATTTCGGTCTGCAGTGTCATCAGACTTACCATCACCTGCAGTAGGTATGAATTTGGAGAAGCTGCTACTTTGTTCATAGTTAGATTTCCTGTGTCTGCATCCACTGAGAATACATTATCTGCATTCCCTAAGGAAACAGAAAGACCACTCAAACATGGGATACTTTCATAAAGTGACCTGGAGCTCACAGCTCCTCTTGGTGACAGCTAAGAACTAAGCTACAGAGAGCAGCTGAGTGGGGTTTCACCTTGAATAGCTCCAGGCATCTGGCAGGCAGGCATCTCTATTCAGCCTTGCTATCTATCTGACTCACTGTGGACTTTCTGTCCTCAGTATGAGTTGCATTCTGTTCTCTGAGACTACAAAAGGAGCCTGGACACAGAAACCTCCTTGCATTGATATAGAAGTAGAAATCAGCCTCCTATATCACTGCTCTGTGTCTGAATCATAAAACCATCTGTGCTGGATGTACATTAAGATTTAAGTATCATTTTTGCTTGTCTTCCTTACTCTGAGATGCTATAGGCTGTATTTAGACAAGAACTCCCTTATTGGGTTCCCACTGACTGTGGGGAGCTGAGGCCACACTACATCCAAAATGGAATCTGAGGTTCAATAATGTCTTTATGATCAGAAGAATGGTCACAGATGTGGGACCATGTGGGATAAATGAAAGCGATCGCTCCACCTGACCAATATGATCTTTTGCCTTGGTGGTTAATCTAGAAATCACTGTCAATAAAAATAATAATAATAATAAAGATAGTCTTTTGAATGAAATAGATGGCAAAGTGGCCCAGCCATTGATTGGGCAATCATTTCACCATATTCAAGTAACATTTTAAAATCAAGGATAAAACAAGGCCTATTAGACTGTGGTAATGAACAGGGGAATAAGAGCATGAAATAACGAACGAAGATTATGCTGAGGATGTGGGAGTTTTTAGGTTCAGCTCAAAGACTGTTTGAGGGTGGTGTGACCAGGCTGGCAAAGTCAGGTCTAAAAGCTTAAACATGACACTCCCCAAAAGTGAGGGGAAGTCCTTCTGAAACAGATTTCATGGAGCTTGTCTTATGGGCCTGCAGTTCTCTTTCATCTTCCTCTCTGTACAGTCTGTTTCTTCTACTTAATCCACAATGTTCTGTGCACCTAATGATTTTTCTGTGGCAGAAACAGAGGGGTAAATCTCCAGGCCCTTGACTCTCACGTGCTGCCAAGGGTGTCTCCTCTTGGCAGCTGATGTAGGAGATGTAGGAGTAATGCGGTCTGGAGAAGGTGACAAATTCCACTCACCACCAACAATACTGTACACAATTTTTTCGTTTAAAATGTAGTCAGGATCGATAGCATAGATGGGCCCTGGCTCCAAGGTGAGTGGTTCAGTCTGCAATGGAAAGGCAAAGTATTACACAGTATGCTACAACACCAAATGCTATCCAGTACTCTCCCATCCCAGCATGGCTCTGCTGGTTTTACCTGAGCAGGGTCAGATTAATTGCTGGGAAGGAAGGGAGGGAAGGAGGGAGAACTTTCACTTTCCAGGCTGATGAAGATTGCATTTATGCCTGGAGACCAGCACGAGCTCATGACAATGATTAGGTGCTAATAGCACGAGGGATACCATTCTATCATGCCTTCTTACCGACATCTCAGACATATTGACTCTCCCAGTATAGGTGCTGCTGATGCAAATGCTTCTGTCCGTGTCAATGAAGGTACAGGGTAGGAACCAGGGAGGTCTGGTGTCAGCTTGCTCAATAATTATGCTTATTGTCGCAGTAGCTGTATGAATGGTTGAGTTTGTGCCCTCCATATTGTCCTGTACCCAAAAGCAAATCATATTTGTAAGATGCAAGTTTTATTGCCGGAAGATCCCACCTGAAAAACCAGTGGCCCAAGGTCTTTTAGCTGTTCTAACTTCATTCTGTATGAGGTGTAGGAGCTCATAGGAAATTAGCTCAAGCAGTGAATCATCTGCTGACATTCTGCTGACAAAAGATGGGCTGAATGCAGGTCTGGTTGCATCCCTGCAATGACCATGTGATTATAGAGGTGGAAAGCTGCTCCAAACCCACAGCCCTCACTATCCACCCTCCCTCCTGCCATCCCAGAGACCTCGCATTCGGGTTTAACTAGAGGGTTGCTCCAAAGTAACTTACCATTGCGTACAAGAGCAATGTTGTGAAGTTAAATTTGTCATAATTCAACGCATTTTGTAAGTAGATTTCAGGGTTATTGACTCCTTTTATGGCAAAATAATTGCTGGTGTTCTGTGGGGCAGAAGAAATGGAAAAGATCTACAAGCAGTCATGATCACAGACAGGTTAAAAACGCTGCCTCTGGATTTACACCAAGAAGAAAATGAAGTCTGCCTTTGTCTTTGATAAAAGCTTCTGAAATCTTGGGCAAACCATGCTATCTCCACTCCGCATTGGCTCTGAAGACAAACAGGATAACAACTTCTTTCTCTCTCTGACTCAGTGCAATTCTGAGCTCTGTGAAGTTCAAAGATCTCTCCTGATCTGTTTACAGTCCATCCCATCGTGACTTCCCTGAATCCTGTGACTCAAAATATCCTAGATGAAAGTTTGAGCTGCACCGTGTGATAAAGCCATAAACGCAAGAAAATTTCAATATCAGCAATAGCGATTGCAGTGTTCTGCTAGCCAGACCAACACCTGGCTCTTGCAGAGGGCGTACCTCTCCCAGAAGCTGCTGGAGAACCAGATGCCACACAGCAATCCTCTAGCCTCTGAGCTAGATCCTCATCTGAATCAAACACGAGGATTTCGTCAGAGCTACAGTTTCCTCCCCCAAAAGAAGAAAGATGCTTACCTGCACTGTCGAATCGAGTTTATAGTAGATGGTGTCCAGGTCAGCATCAGTAGCACTTACATCTTCACGGGCTACAATGGTTGCATTCACTTTTGTGTCCTGAAATGCAGTTCTTGTGGTTATTCTCTCTATGAAACGGGCTGAAGACGTCTCCCTGGTAGATATCCCTTAGTCCCACAGCACTCGGTAACACACTTCTGTGCAATCCTTACCTCAGGTACAACTCTGGTGAGGCTGGTTTCCTTAAACACTGGGCTGTTATCATTCAGATTGACAATGGTCACAACCATTGGCAGGCTGTAACTCTGCAGATGGAGTAAAGCGAGAGAATCAAAGAGAAAAGTGAAACTTAGGGGTTGGTCCCGAATTACCAGCTGGTGGAGGGGGTGGTGCAAGGAGCACACTTGGATGGGTGCTGGATGGGACTGCATCCAAGGAGTGCTTAGACGTTGTGTTGAGGGACGTGGTACAGTGAGAACTGTTGGTGGGCAGTTGGACTGGATGATTTTGTAGGCCTCTTCCAACCTTGGTGATTCTATGATTCTACGATTTGCACTGCGTGGGGGTTTGCAGTTTGCTCCCATCCCCACCATTCGCAGAGCCACTAGGAAGAGATGGGGGATGCACATGCTTCCCTGCACTGCCTTGTGACAGAACTGAGTGTTTGGAAGAGCACTCACCTCCGTAGCACTTTTCTCACAGATCAGGGTCACTAACAGCACAGTGTCGCTCTGCATGCAAAAACAAAAACCCAGCCATTTTAGAAATACACCGACTCTTTCTGAATCAGAAATGCTGCTGGGCTTCATCTTGTTTTCAGGCATATCTAACTATTCCGTCTTTCTTTTACAGCCATTCATCAACACTGGGCTCTTGTTTATACCGGAGTCAAAGCTGACTCATCAACAGATTCTTTGTGATCCCTGTAACATGGCAAAAGAGCTAATTAACTGTTTTCTCCTACTTTAGGGAAGTTCAAACAGAGATTTCTTTTTAAATTGAATGAAACAGAAATGTGCCATGCAGCAAGTGCAGCATCGCCTGCAGGGTGTTACCTTTGCCTGCTATTCTTTGCTCAAATGTGGGTTTTTACTTTGTTGAAAAGGCATCTTAAGGACACTTGTGGCGGCGTACAGAACTCTGCAGGGAGGTAGAATAGTTTAGCAGCATCCTAACTAAACACACTGACCTTTTATGCTACCTTTTTACTCCATGCAACATCACCTCACTGATCGGATCTGTATTTCAAGACAGGCAAACAGGGATCCTTTCACATGAGTCCCAGAGAGCTCTGAACACCGCAGTTGTCACCTTTCTGGTATGAAACCTTCTGCTTGCTTTTATTCATGCAGGTTTATTGAAGGAAAGTTACAGCAAGCGTATCATGCAAACTCCCTCATCCACATGGTCTGCCTGTGAAAGGGCAGTGAACAAAAAACCCACCTGAAATAGGCTTGTTTTTCAAAGATATTACCTGTATGCTTTAGACTTGGGCTACAAATTCCTGGAAGACCAAGATCTCAGGCTGAAACCCACTGCATCCCAACGTTACCCACCTCATCCTTACAGCCTGCCCGCTGAAGGCTTACCTCATAGTCCACACTTCTGACCAGCTGCAGCTCAGACCCCTGGATGGTAAAATAATTGGCATCTGGTGAGCTAGGATCAATAGTTGCAGTGAAATTTGGTTCCATAGAGATAGTGGTCACTACATGTCCAGGACTGCTATTTTCAGGAACACTGGGGTTGCTGCTGGGGACGGAACATCCTGGGGGAAGAAAAAAAAAACACCACACAAATAAATTACAAAATTGCCCGAAATTCACACTGTGTTAGAATTAGATAAGAACTGAGATCCCTCTGGTTACCTTTGGAGAGAAAGTCCTTGAACAAAGCTGTCCTAGAGTAAGACTCTAAAAACCATTTGCTGGCTGCAGTGGAGCAGCCTGGTGCCATGGGGGTTATTTCTGTGGTCATCGGACCTCCAGCAACTTACCTTGTTGTGCTGTTACGGAGAGCGGCAGAAAGAGCACAGAAGCCAGGAGCCAGTGAGAAACACCCATGGTGAGCCTCGTTGTCGAAGAAATCCCCGTTTCCAATCAAGCTGATCCTCTTCTCTCCATTTCTCACAGCACCTTCCGCGTTCACTGCTTCACAAAGGCGGAAAAACACTGGCTGGACGGAGAGCGTTGCTGCACTTCAACCTTTGCCTCGTCGTCTCATTGGATGACTTTTAAAACATTTTCTGGTCACGGAACACTATAATGCATGACTTCTGTTTTCTACTTTGATCCTTGGGCTTTTCTCCCTTCAGCTTTCTTTAGCAATGAGGGAATATTTGGGGCAATTTTATAGGGTGGGTTTTCCTGCTTGTTCTCTGTCTTGGTTCGGTTGTATCCACAAGGCTTGATCTCTTCCTCTCTCAGAACTGCAAGCTGAAATGTTTGAGGATATTTAGCCTAGGGGAGCTTGTCCTGTCCATTTCTCCTCATCAAGGACCGTGTCAAGACCTGGTGGGACACAGGTGAATGCTCCTTAACAAGAATTTTGCCCAGTTCTGCAGTAAATCCTTTTAGAGGACGGTTGGAGAAGACAAAAGTCTGGAGTGATTTAAGTAAACCAGTGCTTAGTGGGCCTCCCATCACTTGCTCAGAGAGTCTGATTTTATTGTGAAGGCAAAAAGAAGGTTAGAAGGTAATCAGGGTGCCATGCAGAGGACACCAGGCTGTGGTTTACTGCCTTGTTGCACCATTGTTTACATAGGCTGGACTTTGGCCAAACTGTTTAACCTTTTTACTTTGATTTTCCTATATCTAAATGGAGAGAAATAACCACCATCCTTCTGTTTTATGTCATTGCAGGGAGCATGGCCAGATAGCGTTGTGGGGAAGGGAAGCCTTCGTCGCCAGGTAAATGACATCACTGTGCCTCGATCCCTCTCTTCAAGGCAAAGTCTCGCTTCTTTACAGCAAGCCTTTTCTCAGAGGAAGATGATTTAATGGCAGTCTGGTTTATCTACAAGTCTGTTTCTTTCCTTATTGTTTCGTTTTGTTCCCAGCTGCTGGCATGCACGTCGTCAATGCTTCCTCCTGCGATGATGCGCGCCGCAGCCTTGCAGGAGGAACGGCTTTCCTCGTACCTGGAGTCTACCACTTCCTGAGAAAGAATCTGAGAGAGCAGAGGTCCTGGTGTTCATCAGGTGGAAAGTGGGAAATGGTGTGCTGGGCACTGTGTGCATCCAGTATTAAAAGCATCTACTGACAGAAGATCTCACGTTCAGGGCAAAGGGGCAAAATGAGGCGTGTTAATTAATTTCTGAAAAAGTTTAAGGTTTCAGTGAAGGAAGAGCCATCTTGGCTGCCCTTTTGTTTCAATGGCAAAGAATGCTGGTCCATGTGTATGTCCCTAGGCTGAGATAATCAGCCATGTTTCTGAGGCAATCTTGTTACTCTCAGTCACTCTATGATACCCAGATGAGGTGAACAGAGTGGATCCGAAGACAGATCAGACCCAGATGCAGCCCTGTGATTGCCCAGCAGCTCAGCAGGGACAAGGCAGGTCCCCATCCACCAGTGGCCAGCAGCATCTCTTTATAGGGATGCTCCCCTGAATTTCCATCCAGGATCCAACAATTTACACCTCAGCAGCTTCCTGAAGCCTCAGTAGTGTGCTATTATATTTTCTTGTCCTGCCTTTTTCTGAGCCTGTGTGAATTTTTCTAAGCCTAACACCACGTGGCAAGGCATTTGGCCACTTGTTGTATGGACAAAAAAACCATAAAACATGCTTATGTTTAAATGATGGGAACAAATTCCTTCCAGCAGAGCTTTGTCTTCGGTGGCTTTGAGAAGGCTGGGCAGTAAATATGAGGGCAGAATGGAGCGGAAACCATCCGTGTGTATCTCTGTTGTGTGGCTCTCGTTCCATTTCTTTCTCATAACACCTAGCACCTGGATAAGTTTCTGCTAAATGGAGCCAGCCCTGTTGCTGGCTTCTTTGTGCAGCTGAGCTGCGGGCAGTGCTGAGCCTCAGCCTGAGCAGATGTGGCCAGAGCCGTTAGCTATTCCCAGCGTGCCTCTGTATACAGGCATGGGAAGCATAGCTAAGAATTTGTTGCCCCTACCTTGCATTCCCAATGGCCCAACGCCTAGTGAAGGTACCAGCCTCACTATGTATCCCAAATTATAGCCAAAGCACAGCTAGCATATCTTTGTTGGACTTTGGAAGTAGGCAGTCAGATGCGGATGCAAGTAGAAGTGATGCGCTTTGCACAAGCTCCACCTGTTGACACCACTTCACATCAACACCCATTTTAATCTTGATTATCTAAGAGGTTTTATTGTTGTTGGTTGGGTTGATTGATTGATGGATGGATGGATGGATGGATGGATGGATGGATTGCTGCTTTCCAGAATTTTATTTTATTTTATTTGCTGATCTCAAGAGTTTTTTCCAAACCGAAATCCAGTGTCTTTTCTCTTTATTTTCAAGGTTGTTTACATGCAAAATCATCTCCTTGGTTGTTTCTGACAGAACATTGGTTTTCCTTTCACCTTCCATCAAAAACATCTCTCTTCCTTCACATCTGTCACCAGCTGCACAGGGGGCAAACGTACTGGCTGGTAACTGCAGCAGCTTCCTTGGCATCGCTGTCTGAGTGGCTGTGGGGAGGGTGGAAGTGAAAAACAGTTTGTTATTTCTGTGGGGAAGGACCACAGGAAAAGAGGAAAGGGTGAAATTCAGAGGTGATAATAAGGAGGAGATGTGAGATGGGGGGGCCTGGAATGCTGCTACCTGATGTCAAACGCCTCACAGATGTACAGAGAAGGTTATTGACCTCACCACAGAATCATAGAATCATAGAACACCAGAATGGTTTGGGGTAGAAGGGGCATTTATGGACAATCCAGGGCAACACTTCCCATGGGCAGGGACACCTTCCACCAGAGCAGTTTCTCCAAAGCCCCATTCAGTTGGGGCACCCACAGCTTCTCTGGGCATCCTGTGCCCTTACCACCACATAGCGAAGTGTTTCATCCTATCTAAACCTACCCTCTTTTATTTAAAGCCTTTGCCCCTTTTCTTGTCACTACATACCCTTATAAAATGTCTGTCTCCAATTTATAATCCCCCTTTAAGTACTGAAAAGCTGCAGTAAGGTCTCCCCTGAGCATTCTCTTCTCCAGGCTGAACAATCCGAGCTCTCTCAACTTTTCTTCATAGGAGAAGCGCTCCTGCCTTGTGACCATCCCTCGTTATTCTAGGCAGTGTGGAGGGCTGGCTTATTCCTCCTATTTTTAGTGGTTTTATACAGCGATGTCTAGTTGAAAACAACTGGCCACTGGGAAGACACAATGTCCAGATGTCGGGGTAGAACATCCTGAGGGGTGTGCTTGAATCATTTCCTGAATCCTGAATGGATTGGGTCTTCTGATGAGCTGTGCCATCAGCTTAGATCAGAATAACAGCTCCACAATTAGAAAAGGATCTTAGCTCATTTCGCTGAGTTTTATTATTTTTCATTACTGGCTTTTATATGGCACATCTTAGCTGTAAATCTCAATGTCAACATTGCTTTAGATAAAGCACAACAGAGTGCCAGGCAGGCTCAGCAGGTAGAAATAGAGATTACCATGAATGCAGAGAAGAAAATCAATTGAGATTGCACACGTCTTCCTGTCACCTTGCAGTTTGACCAAAACATTTGCTTTGTTAACTCTGCAAACCACCCCTGAGAGGGCAGCTTTTGGCAGAGCACTCCTACCTGCTGTTCAGAAAGGTGTGGTACAGCCACGTGTAGCAAAGGTCCTCACTGCTATTTTCTTTTTCCTTCTCCTGCACATCTGTTTTGACCGGGCCTGGATTGCTGCTTTAAATAAGTATTAATAAGAGCAATAATAATAAAGAAAGGTAACCACCACATCTGTGAAGCAGCACTGCTCTCTGGAAGGCGGGTTGACCCACCAGGAAGCTGCCCCATGGTCTGTCAGCCTGTTGACTGACACTTTGGTGTGTAGAGGCATTGACCACGCTGCCTTCCCATCCCTAAGGAAGAGGAGCTCTCACCTGCGCTTGCGGCCCATGAGATTTTTGATAAATTTCTGAACCTGAGCATTTCCTCTCATCTTGCTGTATTCACTGGTGAACAGTCCATCTGAGTGCCTCTGAGTTCTGCAGCAGGAAAAAGACAACAGAATGACTGCAACTCCCAGCCATACCAACTTATCTCAGCGCTCGGAAATTTCTCCACAATTTGGGAGAGCCGTATCCCTCCCCTTCTGTCTCCTCCCATCTTCTGCATGCACTGGATGAGGCCAGCACCGAGGCTGGCATTGGAAGTGGAGGAAGCTCAGCCCCATGGACTTCTCATTCATTGCTGGAATCCCATCTTCCTGCGCCCGGAGAGTGGATTCAGCTCCTTCCTACCTTTCCTTGAGGCCCACCAGGTGTTTCACTAGCTGCTGCACGTAAGCGTTGTCATTCATCTTGCTGAGCTCACTGTGAAAAAGCCCGTCAGCATGTCTCTCAGTCCTAGAAATGAGAAGAGGATGAAAGACATGGTTTTAAAACTGGAGAAGAGTGGGCACTTAAAATTGCTATCTCAAGAAAAGAGGGTCCCAGGCAAAGGTGGGTAAGAACTTGTGCTGATCTGGAAGAGTTTCACCAAAAGAAAAAAAACACATATCTTAACAATTTAAAAGAAATCTCTCTCCTAACCATCACACAGCAAAACCACCTGCTCTTGTTTCTTGATGATATCATCAGCTTATCAAAAGGATATGGGGGTTTGAGGATGTCTGGTAAGTGGGACAAGTCAGTGGAGGAGGAAGAAAAAGAACATCCGGACAGACAAACCCTGAGGACAAGGCAGGTAATGGTAGTCATACCACAGCCAGCACTCACTGGTGGCTGATTCACAAAGCACTGACAAATATGCTCAAAGCTTCAGTGATGTTCAACCAAAGCCAGCAGGCTCCAAAGCAGGCTGAGCTGTGGGTGGGATAAAAGGTCTGGGATGCTGATGTTGGTCTGGACCAGCTGCAGGAGAGAGCCCCTTGTGTGAGTGTTGTGTCTATGGCAGTGATAGCAGTATGGAAGCTCGGCCAGGCAGTGGTGGTGGCCATTGAAGGGCTGCAAGGGTCTTAGCTCTGCCCTCCAGCCTAAAACCTTTATTCACTCTGGCCTTAACTGCTCTATTTAAACTATTTAAAAGAGAGAATTCCCCTTTTACCGAGCTCTTAGTGGGAAAACAGTTTCAAGAGTGTCTTTTTTTTATGTAGTTTGATCTGTTTGGGGTCATGATTTTAGTTCTCAGTGAAGTCCAATCAATGCTTCCACACTTAAGCAAGAAAAACAATGTTTACAACATTTACATTCATTGAACTAAATCCATCTGGGGAAGAAAAATAGGACAACAACCAAGCAGCTGCAACTTCTGGAAGGAAGATAAAAGGTTGGCATTATGGCTGGCAGGCTCTTCCAACAAAAAGACTTGGAGAAAAAGGAAGCAGAGGCACAAGGAACGCTTACCTCTCCCGGGATGGAAGAGATGCTGAGAAGTGTGACAGGACGATCATGGGAATAATTAGCCGACTCAGACCAGTCATCAAGGAAACCATGTTGGCCCCTGAATTAAAGCACAAAGTTGAATGGCTGGTGGAACGAATGACCTGGATCTTTGGTGGGGATCACATGCCACAGAGAAGACATGGCCACATAAATAACATAACTATGACTAAATTGGGCAGGAATTCCTGCCAGCAAAGACAGCGTTCCTTTAAAATATGAAAGATGAACAATTCAAGTCATTTATGTTGCCAGGAAGTCGTAGCTGTCACTCTGCCACCACGGCCAGCACGCCATTTTGGAGCTTGGACCTGAGGGTGCCTTTCCATAGATGATGTCTCTGCTGGGACACAGTATAACATGCCTTGAATACGCAGGGAGAATGAGTTAACATGAGATAATTCATTGGTGGTACCACCGTGTGGAATAAACTCCGCTCTACTACAAGCGCCTCGAGAACCGAGTCTGCAGGGAGAGGATTTCAAACACCAATGAAAACGTCCCACACTAACAGTTAGCAATACACCTCGAGGATGCCCAGGAGAAATCTGTTTTCCTCCCCTTCTAAATTATCAGGCAAAAAAAAATTGGCCCGTAACAGAGAACTCACCTACACGCAAGGGAAGGAAAAGCCCCACGCGTGTGCTGATATCCGTCTCTAATCTTTCAAGAGGGAAAAAAGAAACAACACACATTTTCAGTAACGACAGCAGCTCGTATTTTGTTTTCTTACTGAAGTAAGAAGAAAACTGCCTTTTGTTCATCGCAAGCTGTTGCATTTTCTTCCCTTCTACTTCCAACCTCTTCTCATGCCTCCGCGCCCGCAGAGATGCGTACGTGCCTTTGTAAGAGGGTGCTCCCATTTCCCCAAGGGACACCCCGAAGCTATGCCTTTGATTTGAAATGCTCTTCCTTCTCCTGCACAGGAGCGGGCTTTGCTTTCTTGGCCGCACTCTGGGAAATTCTCAGGCACTCCTTGCTAACCTAATATCAAAGCTCTTCCAAGTTGGTTTTATTCCAGCCTGGAACTAGACAGTACAAAAGAGCATTAAAGGACTTTCGGTTTCCTGAACCACTTTCTTTCTACCAACACCTCTGGGGTAGTTTTCAACTCTTAGAGATGCTTCAGGATGAGGTGGGGAGAGAGGAGGAAAGACAAAAGGGGGGGTTTATACAGACATTTGTTTGCAGCAAGCCGTGGCACAACAGTTGAATGGGAGCTGCAGAACAGAGAGCTCTTGCAGGAGAAGTTCATGGTGAGAGATCTGTGAGCTCCATCTCACACAATTTTGATGCTTATGGTTTTGTTTTTCTTGCCTGATTTGGCTTCAAAGGGGATAAAATTAAATAATAATAATTAAAAAAAAAAAAAAGTAGAAAGGACATTTCAAATACGACAGCAACAGCTGTTGGGGAATTTCTCCTTCGTGTCAGTAACAACCACTCTGTAATGCATTGCTGTTGAACTGTTTCGATCAGCCAGACCCAGGGAGGAGGTAGATTTGCAGTTTCATAACTTCCATCATACACTTCCAAGCTTTTACTGCCCTCCTCAGTGATGCTGCCTTTCAATAAATGCAATCTCCTTCGCTTGCAAGTGCTTTTGGCTGAAAGTGCCCATCAACCCAGCCAACCTAAAACTAAGGACCACGTATCTCTGGTCCAGCTGCTGTTTTGCGCTCAGTTCTTTCCTCCGTCTCCTCCAGAGGAGCAAAGCCCCATCTCTTATCAGCACGACTGCTCAGGAGATGGATGTCCTCATGGCAGTGGCTCAGCAATCCACCACCCAAGCCTGGAGAGCAGGGAGGATGCAGCCCACCCAGCCCGACCACACCAGCACAGCAGTACTTACCACTCAGTGCTCGCTCTGGACTCTCAGCTAACTCACAGTGTGCCGCTGGCCCACTTCTCTCCACAGCCCCCTATAAATCCATAGCCCTTATCAAAAGCAATTATTTGGGTAAAGATATGAATATGAGCAATTGTGGTTAACAGCAAATAATGCATCCGGGCTGAAATGTCCTTTTAATTACTCTTGAAACCCATCAGGTCATTCACAGCAGTTCAGTGGGCCGCATTTCTGCTGATGCTCCTGTTTGTGTGCATAATCACGGTAATTTGTTGGGCAAACATCCCTCTACCAATTGATTCATTATGATTGGCATCATTATCTCTCCTCCTGGCTTTAATTACTTCTTGATAGGAGCTTCATCTTCTGTTCTTTCTTCCTTTTTTAATTGTGGCGTGGGTTTTCTTTGCAATTACTAGGACCATTCAGTGAGTATGATCTGGCTGAACAACAAGCAGTGTTTCCTAGGGCAAATGCCCTCCAATAAGTGGCACTGGTGGGGCTTTTGCAGGAGAAGACAGTGTTTTTCAAGCTGTGGTTTCACAAGCACAACTGCTATAGGTCTGGCAGGAGCAGATTGTACCACAGTTTCAAAGGAGGGCGAATACTGACGCATGCATAGAAACACCCTGGAAATACCCCCTGCCTTCGCTGGGTTTTAGAGCTCTCAAACACTACTGCTACCGATGACATTGAAATGGAGGGGAAAAGATAGGACTATGACTTTTCTCTCTTTATTTATATTGTAGGAAGATGCTTGGAAGTGGTATCAGTGGTGATGGGATCAGCTGGAGCTCCTGTAGTTGCCAGGCGAGATAGAAAAAGAGCAAGGAGGAAGAAAAGAGTGGAGACCGAAAGAACAAGAACTGAAGGAACCCGATTCGTCTGATTGGCAACAAAGAATGGGGTTTGCCTTATGGCAGTGGCAGAGAGTGAAGAGGTGATGGGGCAGAAAGGAGTGCGGCCAGGCCTAGCGCTGCTCAGGCTTGGCACTGATTAACACAGCATGGAGAGACCCGTGATGAGCTGCATTAAGGAAATCCAATTGCCACGGGTGCAAGGGCTATTCACAGCAGCCGTGCTGTCAGCTGCGGTCACCCTGGTGAGAGACACAGAGGATAGCAGGCCTGCAATGTGACATGCATCAGCTTATAACTCCATTGCCCCCCAAAATGCATCTCCAAAAAGCTGTAAGAGCAGGCCAGGTAAATGCTGCTAGTGTGTTGTGTGGGTATTGTAACTCCTGCTGTGGGCTGGGAAAGCCTGTCCAGCCTTTGGGGTGTCTGCTTATCCAGGGCAGCCCTTACAAGGTAGCATCCCTTGCCAGCTTGTCCGCTGGCCATACCTGGGATGTGTTACAACAGCATCTCAGGATCTCTTGGGATTGCTCTTCGTGGATACAACTTCCTTGGCCAAAACACCCCTACAGCCTTTGTGCTGCTCTTTGAGATGGGTGGCCCTGAGATGGCTGAGTGCACAGGGGTCCAAACGGGTTGAGACGTTTGCCAGAGACCATCTCATCCATTACACGGGTCCAGCAGTGCCGTCAGAAGCCCCGATGAAGCTGTCAAAGGGAAGCCCACCTTTGAGGAGCACAGGCTGTGCCAGCATCCAGCAGTGCACCCATGGGTGGCATGGGAGTTTATTGAGGTCAGATAGTACACGGAACTGCATGGCTAAATCCTTCCTACGTAAAAGTAAAATACCCTTTAATCAGCTTACAGGGTGTTCAGGAACTTCTACCTCCCCCATTCTTTCTTTTTGCTTAACATGTACGTGTGTGAGCCCATGCGTGTCACAAGGATTTTCTCTTTCATGCCTTCAGGTGAACCCTCCCCGACACCCAGGGCCTGGCCATAGTGCTGCTATTTACAGAGAGAAGACTGGAGGCTTTTTCTCCACCCTCAAATCTGAAAGAGAAAGGTCCCTAATTGGACTAAGGGGATTGACTGGTGGATTTAGCCCCCCAAATACTCCTTTCTTGCACAGGATGGTTTCAGAAGTGGTTTTAATCTTTGCCACCTGATCTGCAGTGCTGGCTGCAGAGAAGAGGAGGGGGATGTGGTGGGGGCAGCTGTAGGTGATCTGGAGAAACGGAGAAGGACAGTTAGAATACATGGCTACGTGGGACCTCAGAAAAACGCCTACCCAGCCCCCACATCCCAGGGTGGACTCAGTTATTCCCAGATCCTGAGCAGGGTAGGGAGCATTCCTTGTCGCCCCTGATGCAGAAGCCTGACAGACCTTTGTGGTCCCTTTTGGAGGCTTGTGCTTAAAGCAGTGAGTAAAACAAGAGGAAAGCCATGTTCCCTCTCTGTTTTGTTGGCTTCCCTGTGTCTCTCGTGCATGCAGTGATCTGCAAACCCTAAAGGACTCCCCCTGTGAGCAGGGAGTATGCACCTTCCTGTGCCCAGTATGATAAATATCTGGGGGTCGTTCAAGTCCCAGCCTTGGAGAGGAAGAAGGAAGGAGAATCATTCCTTGAGGCTACACATCCTTCCGGAGCAGCAAGTGATTTAGCAAGGAGCAAATAACACCAAGCAAAGAAGATGCCGGGATTTAGGAGTCCTCAGCAGAGAGAAGCATCTCCTCCCATCCTACCCTCCTCTAGGGATGTGAGGGATGCGCGTGGCTCTGTCTGTCTAACTGCCTGTATTGCACTCAGCTGCTAAGATGCTTTGGGGTTCGCTTGGATTGATTATGCCTTCCTGCTTTGTTCCGGGCAGCAGAGTTCAGCAAGGCAAGGCAGGGATGTGCTGTGCTTCGGTGTATCATATGGAATTCTTCTGGGTTGGCACCTGCTTAAAAACCAAGTTAAATGCGGGGGACAAGAGGAAATTACTGGTGTAAGATACCACATTCCTGACAGTGCGTCCATTTGCTCTGAAGTCTGGAAGATGCTGGACATGCTAGTTATCTCTGAAACTGACAGCAGTACCTGTGGGGAAGGACAGCAAAACCTTTGCGTTGGGAGATTTGGGCTTTGCTAGAGCAGACCTCAGCCATATGGATCAAAGCTGTATCTGCTTTGAGCCAAACCCTTGGGTGAAACCTGCCACAAAATCCAGTTCTTTAGGAATAAAGTATTAGGTACTTGACACACACTGGAAAAACAAAATCCTTAGAACGTTTTGCTAAGAGCTGGGAGGAGGGGGGTGGTGGCACGTCTCACCCAGGGTGCTGGCAAATGTACTCGTTTCCCATGGGATTGGGATGAGAGATGCTTTGGGAGCAAGCCAAGCCATCCCTTATCCAACTGCTTGGGGGAGGACAACATGCATTACTGCAGGGACGGGGCTGCTCAGTCTGTCCTTGGGCTCTTGGTCTGGCATGGCTCTGCCCAACTGGACGCTGCCTTATTCCTTAACACAGAGGAGCTCCGAGCCAGAGTCTCTGCAGCAGAGCTATGCGCTAATGCTCCCCGTGCGCCTGGCTTTGCCACAGCTCTAATTGGCATCAGCATCTGTAATCTCAGCCTCCAGCTGTTTGCTGTGTCTGGGGAAGAGGAGAAAGCACTTCGGGGAATTAATTTTAATTATAAAGATAACATGCTCTGTGACCCAGCTGGCAGGTGGCCCAGCCCAGCTGTTCCAGGTGTGCGGTGCCAGCAATGAACGCGGCAGCTCCCAACACCTGGACGTCATTTTGGCTTCATCCCTCTCTGTGTCAGGGACCTGACAGGGTTTGTGAGATTGAGGAGGTTCCTTCTGAGGCTCTTGCTGCTCACAGGTGTGCCTTTCCGTGCCTGTTTGATACCGTGCACGTCTCCACCCCGGGGTTTTTTTCTTAATGAATAGCCCCGGTAAGCTCACTGATGTTTCAAGAGCAGGAGAGGCTCTCTAGGTACCTTAATTTGATCTGTCCCGTGACAGAAGCCCTTATATTTCAGGAGGTTACCCTTGCATGAGATCAATTATATGGCTCAGCCTGAAGCCAGGCACCCACAAAAACATCTAGATGTGATTATAAGCTAAAACAGACAGTAAATCTGCCTGTTTTCTCTGTAGCTTCTTTCCCACGGCTAATCACCATTAAAAATGCATGAGATTCTACGTCTTACGTGGATTCACATCCCTGCAGCTTCTTGGGAGGGGAGACTTGGAGAGCCTGGAAGCCTGGAGAGCTCTGCTGTCTTCTTCCCTGCCTGGCAAGGATCAACCCCAAAGGCAGGACGCTGCCTCTGTCTCTTTTCTTGGAAACGCATTACAAGGCAGCTTGTGAAGCAGGATGGCTTCACTGTGGATGGTGCTTTCATAGAGAATCACTCCGCTAAATGCGTCAAATAAAAGGAGCAGGATTGGCCGTAAAAGCTCTTTATTTTCCTCCCTTTGTTCTGAACCTGAAGACAGCCCCAGTGATGTGTCGCCCAGCTATCAGGGCGCTATTCAACAGCTGACTTCAGGCACATCCGCGCTGAAATTTTGGCAGGTAATTTTGTTCTCCTTTTCTATTTAAAAATTCAGTGCCTCCGGCATGAACAACCACGGTGATCAAAGCTCTGAGTGCCTTGGGACACTCGGAGAGACGTCTCCCATGCAACCTCCCTTGTCCATCGAACTGATTAACAAACCAGACACTCCATAACCTGAGCCTGGGGAGCCTTTGGGGTTCTCCTTCTGCCTCCTTGGCTGCCTGTTGGGGTTCAGCTCGGAGCTGGCTGCTGGGCAGCGATGGTGGCATTGCACTCCCTAGCAAAGTCCTTTCATGCCACAGGCTGTGGTTGCATAGAAGGAAAGGAAAAGGTCCTGGAAAACACTGAGCACCAGAGCCTCGTTGCAGACTTGATGTGAACTTGTACAGAGAGCCCCTCTATTCCTGGTGCAAGGGAAAGAGCCAGTATGTGCAGATGGTTCTTTGATGGACTGGTCTTATGTGAAGCTGGGGTGGTCCTGCTGGCAGCAAGTGCCGCAGTTCACCCCTTGTGTCCTTCACAGTGCCTGCTTGGTACGGAATAATGTATTTCTTATGTCAAGAGAAGCAGCTCCAACCCTTGGGCTGAGCACTAAGAATGTGCCTGGTGAACAAGGACACTCTGCAAGCTGTATACACAGGCCAAAAAAAAAGAAGAAAAAAGGCATTATTCAAAACCACCGATCGCATCAGAAACTCTTCAAAGGTGCTCTTAAATATTCACCGTCCATCACTCAAACATCCCAGCCCTGGCAGGGATGCCTGATAATGCTTCTTGCTTTCTGCGAGGGTGACACACGGCTCTGCCATTTGCCATATCGTTTTTCTTTTTGCAGTGACATGAGATGACTTCTCTGGATGCGGTGACGTGTTGCCCTGTGTTGCCCTGTCTCTCCCGCTACGAGCACAGCTCCTCTTATCCAAGCAATGGAAGGTGCCAAATGCTCCGATCTACTAGCAGAGAAGAGAAAGCTTTCTGGGGACACCCACAGCAAAGCCACCAAAAGCTTCTGGCCCACGACTGCTTACACGGAGCTGGGGATGGGGTTTACAGCCACTGTATTTGCTAAGGGTGCGCTACAGGCAGCAGGCACAGAGGAACCGTTGGACTTAGGAGCAGCGGGCAAGCATTGCTGTAGCCTGAGAGTTTGCAGTAGAAGGGCTGCCCTAATTAGCGCCTTGCACGGCTGCTCTCTTTTGGAAGTCAAAAGCTTTATTTCACATTAGATTAATCTACTCCGGGATTAAACTGGTCTAGGATTAAAGCGCCGCTTGTCTGGCAAAAGGACTTCCACGCTGAGAGTTTAGAGCCATCCTGTGCTAACCCACAGGGAAAATCAAGACGATTAATACAAATTGAGTGTTAAAATAGGTTAGATAAATGGCATTAATCCCTGTGGGAAGGCAGAAGGCCTGCAGTTACAGCTCTGTCCTGATCCCCGTGCTGCTCGTGGTGGTTAAACAGAAATAAATTAAGGGCACTCTGTTCACCGTTTCATTAACGCACCCCAAGGCCTCCCTTAGCTAGTTTGAGTTGTTTCCTTGGAGTAGAAGGGCTCTGCTACAAGTGATATTGCCAAACCAGCTCTTCTTGACCTGAGAGATGAGCAGCCCTGCTTGTGCCCACCTGTGCAGAAGGTAAATTGTTCCCAGAAGAACGTGGAAGCTCCAGGCAGAGCAGAAGGCCTCAGGGAACCCCCCTGCGGCTGGTGGGGAGCCAGCAGGACCGAGCTTTGTTCTGCCTTACAGGTTTAATTCCACATCAAAGCTGGGTCATCTGCAAGGAGAGGAACAGATTCACCCATAGGTACTGGGATCAAAGGGAAGATGGCAATGCTGGGGGTAAGAGGCAGCTCCCAAAGGGATGGTGCTCCTGCTGATTTGGGAAAAAAAGCTTGGAAATCCCATCTCTGGAGACAACACTGAGCAAGGCAGTTTGCCCGCTGAGTACATAAGCCAAGGTAATTTTCTCCTTCTCGCGTACGCAGATGTGGAGCCTGAGGCAGCTGGATAAAACAGTGGGATTAAGCACAGTTAGCTGCAGGGGAAGGATGGAACTGAAATCCAAGTCCTCACTGCTGGAAAGGGGCTCTGGCTTTCCCAGGCTGTGGATGCTGAGGATTGATTGTGTCTTCTTTCAAACAAAAGTAAAGGAATTTGGGGATGGGGGGGCATAGAAGGCTGGAGGGAGGAATTTTTCTGCCAGTCTCTTACTGGATTAGATGGAAGTGATATCCAGACCTTTAGCAGCTCCGAGAAGCTTCTCGTCTCTTGAAATCAGGCAGTAATGCAGTTTCCCCCCTCCTTATGGTATAAATGATCCTTTCTTGCACTGCCTTCCCTTCCTGCTGCCTTTCACAGCAGAAGGCTGATCAGGATGGGATGGTCAGTGGCTCTAAACACCCGAGCAGAGGTTTGGGCAGCACAGCTGGAAAGATGCCCACCCATGCAGGATCAGGTCTCACATCTCCCAGCCCACCTGGGCTAGAAATGGGGGTCACAGCCCTCCTGTCCTTCCCCAGCCTTCAGCTCTGGATCTGTTAGGAACGAACGCGTTTCTCTGCCGGCACAGGGGTTGATGCAGCGATGTCCCACACCCATTACCACCCCGTATCAACTCCCCACAAGGAAATCAATGAACAAGATCTGTTACTCAAAAGCAACACAGATATTGCTCTTTAGTTCCCCGATCTCTTGTCCCTCCCCATTTAAAAAGAGGCAGTGTTTGCTATTTTCTGGACTTCGGAGTCTTCACAGTCCTTCAAATGCTCTTGGAGATCAGAGCAATGATTTCTCTCCTCACCGTTGGTATTACTGCTTTGAATCTCCTGGGGAAAATCTTCAGGTCGGGCTAACTTGAAACAACTTTCTACTCGAAAACCTGGAGGTTTGTGGGTTGTTGTTTTTTTTTGCTGCTCTAGGGCTGTCAGGGCTTTGCTAAGATCCGACAGCGCTTTGATCCACCGCTGTATTCGCAGCGCAGCGCTTGTGGGACCGGTGCCTCCGCAATTTCCTAACTCCCATCAGCGTAGCCAGGCTCATAAGGGACCCGGCTGCGTTCAACGTACGGAAAGCACACAACCTCGGCACGGCTGGGCTGGAACGGACCTCGTAAGCCCCCCCTCTCCCTTCCCCTCCCCCTCCCCCCCCCTCCACCGCATCCCGTTGAGCCGCTTACTGCCCCGGGGCGGCCCGGGGGAGGCTCCTCCCATCACCTCGCGAAGTTCGGAGCCGGCGGAGAGCCTCCGCTTCTCCCTCCCGCGGGGGGCTGAGCCGGGGAGGCGGCGGCTCGGCGGCTCCATGCCCCGGCGCCATGGGGAACGGCAGCGCCGGGGCCGCCCCGTGCAACGGCACCGCTCCGCCGCCTCCTCCTCCTCCTCCTCCAGCCGGCCACAACATCGCCGCCCTGGTGCTGGGCATCGTCCTCATCCTGCTCATCGTCGGGGGCAACGGGCTGGTGTGCCTCAGCGTGTGCACGGAGCGGGCGCTCAAGACCACCACCAACTATTTCATCGTCAGCCTCGCCGTCGCCGACCTGCTGCTCGCCCTCCTCGTCCTGCCCCTCTACGTCTACTCCGAGGTGAGAGATGCTCGGGGGGCTGCGGGGGGAACGGAGGGGTTCTGCCCTCCCTGCGGGCATCCTGGACCACTGGAGGTGACAGCAGGTGGCTCCGCACAAGTACGGGTACTCCCCCTTCTCCTGGCTGCCCCAAATGCCCCCAAGCCCCAAGGTCCCAAGACCCAGTGCCCCAAATGCCCCAAGCTCCTCAAACCCCAAGCTCCCAAGCCCCAAATGTCCCAAGCTCCCAAACCTCAAGCTCCAAATGCCCCGATCCCCAAATTCCCCAAGCCCCAATGCCCTGGGATATCTGCTCCAGGGAGCCTCTGCACTGTGAGCATCCCAATTTGCCATCAGCCAATGTTTAGGAAGAGATCTAGAGCTCCCATGCTGTGTTCTGCCCTCTGTAAGGTGAGCAGGGTTCTGAGGTCTTTAGCCAGGAAGCAGGTTGCTGTGACAAGTTGAGGAGGGGATGCTGCCTCTTTAGAGATGCGGTCACCCTTAAAGTGGCTTTGGTGGCTTCCTGCAGGGCTCCTCCTGGCTGGCGTGCTCTGCTTGGCAGACTTTGAGTTGCCTCTGAAACCTGCTCCCCTCTGAGACCACAGCAGCTGAGGGAAAGGGAAGCAGGAGCGAGAGGCAGGAGCGTGCAATTCAGGTGCTCCTGAGTGGTTTTGTGTCTTGCTGTGAAGCAGAAATAAATTGATTCTGTCTGATAAATTGATTCTGACTGATGATGCTTTGAGATCGCAGGGAGATTTGTTGCTCCCCTTCCTGGCCCAACCAATCTTCCTGCAATTTCAGAGGGATTTGTTGGATGTGGACGTGGCTCCCCCTGCTCCCTTCGCAGCTCTATGAGTCCTCAGACAAATGGAGGAAAGCACCCACGGGCCAAAAGAGCCGACTTTTTGCACCTATTCTTGCTGTAGCTGGAGGTATAGAAGACAGAGGATCTCTTTTCAGGTGTGGGGGGAGCTGAGATGTAATGCCACATGGAGGGAGCAGTCCCAGAAAGCTGTGCCTGCGGGCTTGGGAGGATGGCTGTCAGTCGACTTTCCTGACCTAGTGATTTTCCATTGCCATGGGGTTTGTAAGTGCTTCCTGAGGGATGGAAGGGGCTGTCCCTGTGTGTGGGGCAGAGTGGTGTTCCTATCCCTGAAGACCAGCACGAGGTCATGGTGGCTGTGTCCCAGCCTGAGTGTCTCCTCTCCTCTCCCACACCAGGGCTGGGCCTACATTTTCTTAAGCAAGGAAGGCAGCGGATTAGAGCTTAGGATGCTTTCAGTCTCTCTACCTAGTCCTAGGATTTGTTGGGACATTGTGACCTCTGTCTCCCCAGAGCTCTTCTAGAGGCACAGGTTTTGCTGGGTACCCACAAGGACCAGTCACAAATAGGAGAGCAATAGATTCCCTTCCTTCCCCTGCACCAAGAAGAGCTGCACCATACTGCTGGGTCTGGTTTGCTTTTCCCTGCGTGTCTCGATTTCGGTCCTTAGGAAGCCTCTGTGTTTTATCATTCTTCTTAGCTACTTCTTGCTGATTGGGTTTTTTTCCCTTCTTCTCTTCCTCTTCCCTTCCCCTTCCTCCTTTCCTGTCCCCAGCTGACATACCCTGCTGTGCCCCTAAGAAGCATTTCCATCTGGCCAGAGCATGGTGGATGTCTCCTTGGGGATGACAAACACTTGCCGGATGCTCGGGATGGGTGGCCAGCCCTGGGTGAGCTCTAGGAACCTGAGCTGCCCTACTTGTGCCCTAGCAACGATGCTCCCTTAAGTGCACTCACTTCAGTGGCTGTTCAAAACTATCAGTTCTGCACTGTAATCCTTCCGTGTCTTTACCTGCCTTCGCAGTTCAGGTTAATGCTTGGGGCCTTAAGGAGTGTTGAAATGGATGTGATGAAGCTCGTCTTCCCTCAATCCAAACGTGGCTGTCCTTGATCAGCTCTGATCTTCCAACCAGCACAGGAAACTGAGCTTCCAGTCTGTAGCCATGACGCTCAGCTGTAGCTGTGCCTCCTACCTGCTTCACCCTGCTCAGCTCCTTCCCTAATCCTTGCCCGAGCCGTGAAATGGGGCCGAGCCAAGAAGCTGCTGGCAGGAGCTGTGTGAGGTACAGTTATGTAAACATCCTTGCCACGGAGATCCGTGTAAGCGATTACGAAAAAGAGGAAACCGTTTTAGCAGCTCTGCACTCTTACCCTGCACCTCTGCGGGCTGGGGAAGATGATTCTGTCCAACAGGCACTCAGCCCGCAGAGCAGACGCAGAGGAGGTCAGCTTCTTGTGGACATTCAGGAAACTTCTGGAATCAGATACAGTGGACTTTGCACTCACACACCAAGATTATTGCTGGTGCCACATCCTTCTCAGCAGGCTTCAGATTAGCACTTTCTCCACGTTACACCCTTGAACCATGGCCTTGCTGAGGGTAGGCAGCCACCTGGAAATCCATCTGGGCATCTCAGGTCGGATATTAGGAAAAAATTCTCCTCTGAAAGAGCGGTTATGCACTGGTACAGGCTGCCCAAAGCGTGGTAGAGTCACTGTCCCAGAGGAGTTCCAAGAACATGGAGATGTGGCGCTGAGGGACGTGGTGGGGGTGGGTGGGGGATGTTAGAGGTCTTTTCCAACCTCAGCGATGCTGTGATTCTATGATCTCCTGATGTTTGCAGCCTGCTGTTTTCTGAGCATCGTATTTTGGATGCCATCCCCACCAAAGCCCTCTGCCTGTGCTCTGCTCCCAGTGAGCCTCCTCACAGGGCTGGCAAGAGGGCAGGTATGAAGCTCCTGTGTGGCATCAGAGAGAAGCGTGTGCTTTTATCACACGAAATAAGAGCAAAACCTTGCCAGATCCGTGCAGAGAATGCCTTACAAAAGACGTAGGCTGGCTTGTGGGGTTGTATTTGCAGCTTTGTTTTATTTCGGTAAGGAAGACAGCTTTCATGCTTTGCTGTGCAACTGCCTGGCTGTCTCTTCTCAGCACCAGCACTACTGGGAAAAAAAAAAATGGAGGGTCTCATGCTGAAAAAAGCAAAGAATGTGGAAAAAAAAAAAAAAAAGAAAAAAGAAATTGGAGTTGTTCTGGAGCACTTGTTAAAGGCGGCTTGAGCTGCTTGTGATCCCTAAAGCTTTACAATGTGTACCTTGATGGGCTAATCTTCTGCAACCTGCTGTAATGAGGTACCGCTCGGCCACATGACCAAGCAAAGCCAGCTCTGCCTCTAATCCAAAGTCACTCCTCCACCAGACTGATTCTGGGCACATTTTGTGGGAGTGCTCAACTTTCAGGGCACCCAACTTGAGCTCCACAGTGAAGGCTGTGTCCTCGGAAGGTGCTGCAGCCCGGCAGCTCGAGGCCTGCTCAGAACCCATTCGTTCCTTGAAACTACAAATGGGTTTGGAACACCAATGGGTTTTTGAGTCAGATTTTCTCCAACAAAGCTGGTCAGGATCCTGGTGAAGCTTCGGTAAAAAAAATGCGAGGGTTGTTTCAGGATTCAGCTCCCAAATTCTGCTTGGAGCAGCTGATCTGCCCTAGAGAAAAGCCCAAATGAAACACCTAGGTCTGACTCCAGCACTCTTCTGGAAGCTCATGGGGCCCCCTCAAGGAGATGGGTATATAAAAATAGCCCAACAGTTTCTCCGGAGTCTCCTTTGGCTTTGCAGCTCCACTAATCATAATCCTGTGCGTGACATCAGTACTGACTGATACTAATCTGGGCAGAGCTGCCTGCTCCTGGAAATGTGAATGGGGAGGACCATGAATGTCAAAAACCTCAAGTTCGCACGGGTCACTGGACACCCAAAAAGCACAGGGAGTCACAAAATGCTTGGACCAGGCTTAGTAAGGCTGTACTTCAAGCTGGGGAAGGGCGCGGAGGGAATTGCAACCCTGATCTCTCACTGCTGGAGTGCCAAACAGAGCTGTCTCAAAGGCTGGTTCAGAAACGTGGCACAAATGGAAGCCTTTAGTCCAGTGGTGCTGCTTAGGGCCACAGCTGGGAGAAGAAGCCTTTGGTTTGGTCCCTGTCCTCAGTCCTGGTACTCAACACAGGGTACAGAGCTGCCCCAGGAACACGGGAGCAGGAGTCAGGGGATAAGCCCTGCCCCAAGGATGCTCCCAGGGGCATTTTATACACATATATACAGAACTGCTTCCCTGCATGTTAAAGGCACCTACTGACCCAGGGATCTTGTCGTTCAGTTTCAGGGGGGCGTGTGGTCCCTCAGCACTGTGCTCTGCGATGCCCTGATGACCATGGATGTGATGCTGTGCACGGCTTCCATCTTCAACCTCTGTGCTATCAGCGTGGATCGGTAAGTGCCTTCCTCCTCCTTATGCCAGAGAGGGATCATGTCTCAGCATCAAGCTGCTTCCATTTGCTTACTTTACCAGCGGTGCTACCCCCACATGAGCACTGACCCACCTGTGTTGGCAGGTTTATCGCTGTTTCAGTCCCGCTGAACTACAACCGGCGACAGATCGACTTACGGCAGCTGATCCTCATCTCCACCACGTGGATATTCGCCTTTGCTGTGGCATCCCCAGTCATATTCGGCCTCAACAATGTCCCAAACCGAGACCCCAGCTTGTGCCAGCTGGAGGATGACAACTACATCGTGTACTCCTCCATCTGCTCCTTCTTCATCCCTTGCCCTGTCATGCTGGTGCTCTACTGCGCCATGTTCCAAGGACTCAAGCGCTGGGAAGAAGCCAGGAAGGCCAAGCTAAGGGGTGGCATCTACGGGGGCAACAGAATGCTCTATCACCCCTCACCCTTCATTGAGAGAGAGCGGGTTGGCTTGGAGCCGGAGGAGTACCACCATTATACCCACCCAGAGCACCCCCTTTCTGGGGACTATGTGATGAGCAATGGGCTCCAGACTGTCTCCTACCCACACCTCAAGTACCCACACCCGGCACTCAATCAGAAGCGGGCCAAGATCAACGGCCGGGAACGGAAGGCCATGCGGGTACTGCCGGTGGTTGTTGGTGAGTGGCCGGTGGCAGAGGCTGGTCAAGGAGGGTGGGAAACGTGCTGCGTGGTCCTACAGGGTTCAGGATTTTGTTAAGCCCGGCTCAGTGAGTGCCTCAGTCTCCCTTGGAATCAGAGTAGCATCACTCCTGGGAAAAAACACACGTGCGGTGTCTTTAATTCAACCTTCACTTCAGCTGTCAGCATTCGTGACTCCTGATATTTTAAATGCTCATCCAAAAATGACACACAACTCCCATCTTTTCTTCACCAACATTTAGGAAGTTGCCCAGAATTTTTGTCATGGAGAAATGGTAGCTCTGCACTTGTTAACTCCAACCCTTTTCAACACAATGCTTTCTCTCTTTAATTTCCTCCTGCCAGGTGCTTTCCTCTTCTGCTGGACACCTTTTTTTGTGGTCCACATTACGAGGGCTCTCTGCAAGTCCTGCACCATTCCCACTCAAGTCACCAGCATCGTCACCTGGCTGGGTTACGTCAACAGCGCTGTCAACCCCATCATTTACACCGTTTTCAACGCCGAGTTCAGGAACTTCTTCCGCAAAGTCTTGCACCTCTTCTGCTGAGCTCACCGGAACTGGAGGGAATCACCAGGATAACTTTTTGTATAGTTCATTAAAGATCTATTTCTGCCTAAGGTCTGCTGTCTTTGTTGGGGAGGAGGGAAGGAGGAAAGGTGGTTCCAGGACGGCAGCTCCAGGATGGTGGTTCTCAGCCCTCTGTCTCCACTGCGAGGAGTTACAGGTGAGTGCAGTGGTTACGGCTTGGATACTCCCCCCCCCACTGGAAGCAGCCGGTGTAGCCACTTCTTTAACACTTGGTGCTTGATGCATCAAGAGACCCCACAAGACGGCAGATATTGCACAGAATGGCAATCTTCTGACTAATGTTTTTCGTGCAGGGCTGTTGCTTTCCAAGGGGTGATTTGTTCACTTAGAAATAAAAGAAGACTTGCTGGGAGGTCTTGAGGTTTTCTTCAACTAAGGGTAATGATTGCTTCATCAACTTATCATCAACAAATAAACACATTACGTTGCCACGACGATTATACTGCGGTCTTACGAGTTCACTGTGCTATAGGGGGTAGCTCCCCCAGATGCCAGGGCCCTGATGAGAAGCTTCTAGAGACCTTTTATCACACACGAGTCATACCTACACATCTTCATTTAGGACTGCTGTTCCACTCATGCTCTTCAGAATCTCCTTAGTCAGAAGATGCAATAAAAACAAAATTCAGACTGTAACCAAAGCATTGGATATACTCATCCACAAACTGCGTAGTGACGATACTGGAGAGCTTTCTACGTTGGTATAAATGGCTGCTCAGTTATCTGCACAGACGTGGGTTTGGCGAGGACGGACGTGGTGTGGCTGAGCTCACATCTTTGTGTAGCTGCAGTCGTCCCTAAACCAACACAGAGCTCTGCTCCCAGCCCAGCAGTCCTCTGCAGGGATTTTCCTCTGGGGGGGGGGGGAATGCGAGATGCAGCTGAGAACAAATGGGTGCTTAAACCAAACAGCGCAGGGTGTTCAGCAGGACGCACTGCTTCCTTTAGTCAGAACCTTAATGGGCAATAGATGGAGGTGAGAAACCTTGTAAATTAGTTGTATTGTTGTGGGTTCAATTAAGAGCATCTTTTCCATTAAGTAATTTTCTTAAAGATTTCGAAAACTGGCACTCATCGTGTAAGAAGAAACAACTGCAAATACTGAAGGATGACTTTGGGGAAGCTCGAAGAGCGGGTACGTTGCTTGCGGTGGGATTCTACAGAATTGCCTGTTTCCTTCCCCAGAGTTCTCCAAGTGTGATTTCTGTACTCAGCCCACTAAGCTCGTGCTTGGCTTCCCACTAAGGAATGGTTTCCCTCAGAGGAGGGGGGCACGCTGCTGCCTTCCTTCCACCACTACTGGTCCTCACCCTCAGCACCATGAGGAAAACTCATTCCAGTGAGCAACTAGAAAGTAAGTAACAGCAACCATAGCCTAAATTATTAAAGCAGCACGTTATTAATTAAAGCATTTTAGAGTAGCTAATGAAGCCAATAACCTCTTAATGGTCACTACTGCTTTAATTAGGAGATACTAAGCAGCAGCGAGAGGCCAGAACTCTGTCTGTGCACTCTTACTTGGGGGTTGCTCGGATTTTGGAGCTGCAGCCAGGGCATGCTGCCGTGGTGAGAGCTGCTCCTCCCCACTGCCACGTCACATCCACACTGATGTTCTGCAAAGACTAAGAGCCAACACCTCTCTATGCAAAATTCCCTGCAGATGCACCCCTCGCATGCTGCATTTGTCCACGTGCCAAACTGCTGCCATGGGGTTACACTGCGCTTTCATCACATTTTATTGAACAAGATGTGATTTTCCACTTGTATTCAAGTGCAGAAGCTCCAATGTGTTCCAAATTTCCCCAGCACAGAGGGAACACGGAAAAAACAAAACCAAGTCCTTCCAAAGGCAAATTAAGAGTTTGTACTTTTTCAAGGCAATTAAATAAACCGGATGAGGGATCATTCCTTTTTTCAAACAAGAGGTAGGGAGGCATGGGGAAAACAGAACAACAGCAAATCTAATTGCAGCAACTGTTCTTAATCCATCTCAAGAGAGACGATGAGGTTGTTGCTATCCACACAGTGGAGATTTCAGTCTGGCAAAATCTAAGCTTCCTCAAGCTGGAGGAGGCTCCCAGACAGGAGGCTGCAGTTTGCCTCCTCCAAATCCAGATTTCTCAGTCTCTGCGTTATCCAGAGGTTTGCAGTAGGACTGGAAGTAGGCAAACACCATCACAGTAAGAAAAAGTCTTTCAGAAATGAGGACAGACCGTTCGCATCAGGCCGCCGATCCAGCCGGCTGCACCGCGCTGCCATGGGGTCAGAGGTAGGTTTGTTCAGACAGAGACTTTCTCCATCACATTGTCCGCAACATGCACATCATCAGCCTGTACTGTCACCGCGTTGGCCTCACCACAGATGTGCTGGTGCTCCTTCCAGTCCTGCAGGGAAAAGCAAATGGAGAGGCCATGAAGAAACGGCCCAGAGATGGGGCACCCACAGCTGCTCTGGGCAGCTCATGCCAGGGCCTCACTGTACTCTGAGTAAAGAATTTCCTCCTCACATCTAACCTTTATCTCCCCTCTTTTATTTTAAAACCACCCCCCCTTGTCTTATCACTATCTGCCTGTGTAAGAAGAGTTGCCCTCCCTCTCATCCATAAGCTCCCTTTAAAGGCTTCTTCACAGAGCAGTTACAAGCTCCCCCCCCTCAGAGGGGGACCAGCACATGACCACTCAGCGACATTTCCCAGCACATTCCGTACTGACAGAGCAATGGGGTGAAATTACTGTCTTTGAGATGCTTGGGGACAGTAGACAGATTTGGACATTTATCTGCAAGAAGCAATCATTCATTCTTCCGAAATTTTAGCCTTTCTGCTGTGCAGGGACAGCCATCACTATGCTCTGGTACAGGCCAAAGAAAGTCAAAATTCTTCAGGTGCTCCATTCAGTCGCCAAAGAATGAACCTGGACAGGTCGCAGAGCTGTAGCTAAACCAAATTATCCTCTCCCCTAAAGCAAGAGGGGCCAAGGGTCTTTGTAAGGAACCTATGAGAAACACAAAGCCTTGCAGCTTTCTCTTCATACCTGTTTCCACCTCCCATGTTAAAGTTTTGCAGTTTGTGTGCTCAATCCATCTCATCATCCATACCATCACAAATAGTGTGAAAAATTAAGAGAACTACAGCCTCAGTGGCACAGGATCAGAGGTACTGAGGAGAGTGCAGCTTTCCAGGGAGCAGCAGGGAGGGTTTATACAGCACTCCCACACAGCTCACCCCACAGTTTCCACAGTGAGGTGTCCACACTTCACAGCGGGTTGTACTCACACTTTGACATCCTCTTTCAGAAGGTGTGTGCAGATCTTGGGGCCATTCCATACCTTTTTGACCCACCCCAGCACTGCACCCTGGCTGACAGACAGCGACCCCCCACCCCGCAGCACGTTCCTGCCTGTGCTGCGCCCTCAGCCCACACGCAGGCTGACCCCAGTGTCACCCATCCCCTCTGCACAGCTCCACCTACAACTCACAGACGCTCTTATACCTTCCGCTGACAGAAAGTGGAGCAGTAGTTGACTTTATGGCATCCCGTGCACTCATTCATTGCCTCGCGGCCACAGTTGACACACGACTGCTGTGAAAACAAGCAGCAAAGGGACCCCATCAGAGGCAACAACAATGGAGGGGTGACTGCAGTGAAGCAGAAGGCAGAGGAGTACAAGTAAGAAGACTGTAATAGGAGCACAGGACTCAAGCCCAGAGGATGACGCAGCATACAGAGACTGAAAATCACACCTGTTTTTTAAAGGATGCTTTTGTGTCTAGCACTTTAATCTTACGCCAATGACATCAATTAACATAGCCTGTATCATTAGGTGGAGATCTCGCTGAGTTATCCCAAAAATAAGCACTGCATTACCAACACATCATTAGCACGTCAGAGCGGCGGTGCCAGGCTGCCACGGAAACTTCTCATCTTGAGAAGCACCATCAGTGTGTTGCCCAACGCAAACACAACTCAGTGCTGCCGACTCGTTTTTCTCCTGAGCACTACCAGTCCAGCCATCAGCGCCCCCATCAGCACCGAGTTCATCACACCATTGGCTCACAGCACATCGGGGTACCTACAATTAGCAGGTGGTGTGACTGAACCATGGTTGTGCTCCTTATGTCCAGCCATAAATCGAGGATACCAAAATGGGGTTTGATACCCAGCTTACCGGGCAAAAAGGAAAAAAGTTTCCCATCACACTGCAGTAATACCCACCAGTTGGTGCTGCATTGCCATTACTTGGAGGTGCCTCAAACTGACTAACCTTGCCAGAGGGCCATAAGAGCCTGTAAAAACGTGGAAACAGGACACACTTTGCTGGAACAGAGCATCTGTCCTGCCAGGGAAGGCTCAGAAGATGAGGCCAGCCACAGAATACATGATTTCTGGATCTCTAAATGCAACAAGACAAAGGACTCCTCATAACACATGAGTCAACCAGAGCCTACCTTGATGATGATTTCTGTTTTCCCATCCACATCTTCCGTCTGCTGAAATAACTGGTTCTGATACTGCTGCAAGGAAAAAACACAGCAAGGGTGTCATTTCACAGCCAGAGTATGCAACAAGGGCTTGAAAAGTGAGGGCTGTATGGAGGGTTCATGCAGTTCTGTCAGGACCAAAGGGAACCTGACTCCTCCCTTACAGGAGAGGGACTCTGTGCCACAGTGCAGAGTCAGGTGAAGAAGCCAGGAGTACAAAGGTGACAAACTGTCAATTAAGTACATTTATTCAAACCCTACTCCATCCAATCTTAAGACATGTGGCTTCACTGTGTACAAGGAACCGCATCCCGCACAAGACAGTGACAAGTTAGAAAGGGAAACCCAAGGAAAATGCCAAGGAAATAGGACCACGTGCCATCTTCCTGGGCAAAGTGAAGTGTCAAGCCTTGTCATCCTGATCCACCAACAGGCATGGCGGAATCCTACGGGCTGGAGCAGCCCAGAAGGTATGAGATTGGGTTAGGGGAAAAAAAAAAAAAAAAAAATCAAGACAAAATTAACACACCCAAGACTTCAGAAACAACATCGAGCATACCGATTATTCTTCCTTTTAAATAAAAAAGATGATATGGCTTTCAGACAATTTATCCATTAAACGGCCCTCTGGAGGTGAATTTTAAAGTACACTTTGGGTGTGCTGCAAATCAAGTCCAGCTCGGTGCTCCTGCACCTTGTCCTGCCATGCTCAACAGCCAGTGCTGCTGAGAGGCAAAGTGCTCAAACAAAGGGATCCAAAATTAGCTCTGATTTGGTTATATGCTAAACCTGATTTAAACTCCATGAGGAACAGTTAGAAAGTAAGGGAAAAATGAACCCCCCCACCTTCAGGCAAAGCGGGTTTATCAAGGAGTGATATGACCCAACACGGGAGATTAAAGGCTTAATTTTAAGTGCCTCCATGACCTGACATCTCAGTATTTATTCTCTTGTGAAATTGCAACCTTTTTGTTACCACGACACAAAGCTGAGAGGAAAAAGTTCACCGGGGAGATGGAGGAGGAGGCAGGGAAACCTCTTGCTGTCTAGTGCAAGAGCTATGAGCTGGTCCTATCACAATCAGACAAACAGGCAAGATCGAGCTTATTAGCAAGACAGCACACATGTACTGTTCAGTGCTTTTAAAATTCTTTTTGGTGAGGAGAGCGTACGTCCAGATGCCAAAGCACATGTGACGTACCATTTATTGAAAATTTCCACAAAAATACACCCTGCCACTACAGCCCCCCTGTGACACCCGCACAGAGATGGTTCTTGGGCTGAAAATGCAGAATTCCAGTTCTGAGAGCTGCCACAGCTCCAGAGTCTACTGCATCCTCCACAAACGTGGCTTATCCTTTTTTCCAGTGGGACTGCCAAACAGAAAGGAAGCTGAGAGGAAGTCCAGCCACCCAATGTGCTTGTCAGACCCACGGCAAACCCCTTCAGCTCTGCTCTGAGTCCCCAAATCCTGCTGATGGAAACCTAACTCCCTTCTACTTCCTTTTTATCTCTGAGCCTTCAGGTTCTGCCTGGCCCAAGGTGTGAATCAGTCACTTCACTGAGAAACTGTGGAGAAGGGAAAGGAGTGGGAACAGAGAAGATCAAGCCAGACACACACACATTTCTTGCAAAACCATCTCCAGCAAACTGTTGAGCCCCAGCTCTCAACCATTTCCACAGCTGCTTTGGATGATATAAGTCATTACTTGCTTACTAGAACTACTTTTCTTAAGTGCCCGATCCTTTTTAGGTTAATTTCATACTCTCCTGCCCTGAACTGTTCTAATCTGTCTAAAAAAACAATTCAGATGGCCCAGCTGTTAACAGATTTAATCTTCCACCTTGTTTTCAAATGGACAGGGCTCTGTAGGCATCACTGCATCACAACAAGAGGACAACTGCAATTAAAACACCTGTCAGATTTCAACCCTGATTTTTTAACCTTTATACAGAAACGCTGCTTAACTCATTTCCTGCAGATCTGCATCCTCCAGCTGTTTCCTACAGCACAGAACTTGGTGGGTTCGTGTGTTCTGCCCCTCCTGAAGTTTATCTGATACAAACAACAGCTCAGTGCACTCTCAGAAGAGATCACATTTCCAAAGATCTTTGTGTAAAGTACAGCCTTTGCTCTGCTCCTTTGGGGCCAACGCTACAAGTGGTCAAACATCTCTTCCAAGAGACCCTAAGCCTTTCTTGTCCCATACACCCCACTTCCTAATTGTTTTTTTCTCCCTTAATTAAGAACTGCAGTAAAGCCAAAATCCCAGCAGAAGCCAAAGGATCCAGTATCCTCATCTACAAGCTATTTAATTACAACAGAGGAGAGCTCTCTCTGAACAGCTGTGCAGAGCTCTGACACAGCAGCTGTTCTTAGTGAATCCCATGTAAAATGTTGCAATTCTATAAAGCCTACAAGTATTTTGATATTTTAATTTTGTGTAATGATGCATTTTAGATAAACACTGAGCTGGAGAGCTTATGGCTTGGTTTTCTTTTAGGACATCATTCCTCAAAACTTCCAGATAACATCGATGTTACTGATGGACACACTCGGTGTCCCTGCCAGCACAAAGCCACACACAGGCTGAGCACCAGCTGCGTGTTTACTCACTGAAAGGACAAGGTTTATGGCATCCACGTTTCCCAAACAGAGTCAGTTTCGTGTCTGAACCAACTCTGCGAGGGCTCTGCTCGTTAATTAAGGAGCTGTCATCACCAAGTCACATGAGATGCCGCAGACAGCACATACTACAACATGAAAAGTTTTCTCAGCCTCTTTCTTAGGCTCCAGGAACAGTTCTGTTTTAAAAGAAATGATCACAAAGGAGATATTCTCAGAAATGCTGGAAATGTAGATTTGGGGGTTTATAAATTGTCCATATTTCAAGGACTTGACTGGTTGGTGCTTTTCTACAACTTCTTTTACCCAGAGACCCCACCGTGGTCCTTTGTTACATTAAATACACAAATTAAAAAGGACAAAGAATAGCAATAGAGCACATGTGGGAACTTCTAAATTGCAACATCTCAAGTCTTCCCTTCTTTTACATCTGACAAGTGTATTTTTGGATATTTTTTCTAATCTCATACAAAGACAGGCTTTTATATTTCACTTCCGTGCAGCCCAACCCTAAATACTCAATGCTTCCCAATTCAGCACCTCTGTTGCTTTTGAAGATGCTGTCTCTAGGTGGGACCAGGCACTTGGAAATGCAATCAATCCGCAAAATTCAGATGAGGCATGCCACCTTAAGAAATGTGACTGTCGATGCTTCTAAATTATACTGCACTTAGAATTTATTATGGTTCTTACTTGCTACTTTTAGCAAATCCGCTTCCTATTGCAGCTACTCTCTGATATTGGCATTTTCACCTTCACAATCTTGTAGGAAAGGGGAATGTTCCTAATACCCCACTGAACAGTCCTGGATAACACCATTAGAAAGTGGGAGCGGGATAGAAGAGTGATGCCTGCTCTTTGACCTCACAGGTAATGACAAAAGCCTGCAGGCAGCATGAATGCCTCTCCTGCTCTAGGAAAGCTTGGGGAAAAAGCCTACCTTTCACCTTTCAGAGCTCTGTAACTCCCACAAGCACCTAACGCTGTCATTAGAGAGTACAACTTGGGGCCACTTTCTCTGAAGGGCAGGTAAAGGCTGCGCTGTCCTGAGCCCTCTGCCTTGCTCTTCTGCCAGAAGGCATCACTCCTTAGCAGGGAGGGATGCAGACAGTTACAGGATCAAAAGCTCTTCAACTCAATATCCTCAAGAAACAGGATGCTGACCGCTCTGCCCTGCTGTGAAAACCAAACATACACATTATTTGCAGTCACGGCATTGAAATTTGTGTATACAGTTGGGAACGAGCTCGCTCCCACTAACAGATTTCATTAATCCTGCTCTGTATGCAGTCACTCTTCCAGGAAGAGCTGAGTCTACAGCTCTATTATAATTTAATCTGTCGTAAAGCCTTTGCTCTGCAGCTCAGATATAACCATACAACCTTTCAATTTTAAATTTGTGGGAACATACCGGCACAACTGTGTATTAAATGGGTCCAAGAAGAATCAGCAACACCACAAAGTAGGATGACACCTCTTTCCTTCCCCCCCCCCCCCCCATCCAACTTAAAAGACAAAAGAAGTGGTTGGACCAGAGACAAAAAAGGGAAAGAGACTTACGTTACAAACCATGGAAGCATTCACAAAATTGGAAAAACAACTCTGACCAACACAAAAGCAGACAGGAGATTATTCAGCATTTACTGTAACTGCCTGCAAGGTCAGCTGCGTACTCAGAAAACTCAGTTTTCAAAAAACATGGAACTCCCAGGAATGGATTAGAATGGCTACCTGCAGGATTGCAAGCTTGAGAATTATTATTTGGACATTTTATAAAATACCACCATGACCAACCTTTGGGGAACCCATTACAATATAAGAGCAGTAAGATTCATGAAGAGAGTAATAAGGAATTCAACAGTCAGCGGGAAAAGGACTTCCTCTGGAAATAAGCACGTGCTCATCCTTGCCTTGTGAAGTCAGCACTTAAAGATCAGCACCGAGGAGTGATTTTAAGTTCTGTTCCTGAGGCAAGATGTACACTGAAGTGAGCTGGATTTGGATCAGAGGGTGAGAGGAATGGACTCTGAAACACCATTTCGATTAAGCTCTGTAAGGATAAACAGGGGGGGATGACAGCATGTAAACTGGAAGAAGAGCAGAGGGTGAAGTTAAGCAAAGTAAGACGTCCATCTATAAAATGTCAAAGCTTCCAATTTTGTGCTGTCCCACAATCTACAAAGCTTTTAGAAACTGACAGCCCAAATCTGGACAGCAGCACTAATAACCACTCTATCCAGACTGAAGGCAAGGGAGAACGAGACTCCCAGTGTATCACACTCCTGCACATCAGGGATGCAGCGTATAGAAGAGTTTAGCAGTGATAACTTGGCAAAAAATACCAAAGCTGCTGCAGAGACTGTTCTCTGGGTTCTCTGCAAAATCTCCCCATACACACTTCTTCAAGGCTTCTTGCTGCACACTCCTGCTATGAATTCAAGGGAAAGCTGACATTAGCAACAACGTAACAGCAAATAGTGAGGTGCATGGAAAGGGAGTTCCTCAGCTACCAACAAGGGCAAGAGTCTCACAGCACAACGCCCCTCTCCAGCCTCCCTCAAAGTCACAGCAGCAGCTGAGGATCTGTGCAAGAAGGAGAATGCATTCAGCAGTGCATGGAGTTAGGTGTTAAGAGGAACCCAAGGTCTCTACAATGCATTAAAAAAAGGAGAAAAGAAGCAGGGAGAACAGGGCAGACCTTGCAGATAATTCCCTACAGGGGAGAAAAGGGCTGCTGGGTAAAAGCCAACACTCTCATCATGCCAGCTGGCCTTGCAGTCTTATCACAGGACATAAGAGAGATCAGCTTCACTTGCAGAATGCTCAGCAGGACAACTCTAAATTTTGCTGGTTATCTTCCCAATAAACTCCACAGCTTGCTGTTCTTATTACCTCTCTGCCTCTTCAGGCCATCAAAAACCTATTTGATAGCCCTGCTCACTTGAGAGAATGAAAGCAGAGCTGCAGGGCTGAGCACTCGTGATCTTCCTGATACCAGGACACATGGCAACCCATGCCTCCTAAATGTATGAATTTCTGATGGCAGAGCTCAGGACTCGTAACAACAAACAACTGATATTACTGCTACCCACAACTGCTGGGATCCCAGGTACTCCACTCCTTTTCTTATCGGGGGAATAACTCACCTTTTTTTCTGCTCTCAAGATATTGAGAAACAACTTATAAGGGTTACCAGAGCTATAAACCAGTGGGAAAAAAAGCGAGGTACAACCCATAAAAATCACAGAATCGTTACAATTGGAAAAGACCTCCATCGCTCTGCCAAAAAGATGCCCCATGTCACCTCCTGTGGCATAATTACCTCTTTTCTCTCCACATCGGCTTGAATCTTGGCTTGCGTGACAGCAGCCTCGCGGAAGGAGGAGCTGGCCTGCTTGGCCTGCTCGATGAGAGACTTGAGCTGCTGCGCCGTGTTGAGCAGTGAGTTGACCATCTCTTCCAAATAGAGCCAGCTCCGCTGTTCCGTCACTTCCAGCCCGTTCACCACTGTTGGGGATATGGCTTTGGTGGGGGTCTGGGGGGGCACCGACAGGGCAGGGATTGGGGTCAACACTGAACACAAAGAAAGGAATATAAAATACAAAGAATTAGGGCACTGCGTGTCCATAAAGTGATTTTTTTTTTGTTGTTTTGTTACAAGGTTCACAACTAATGCTTCCTGAACCCTGATCTTACAATAACCCTGGCTGAAGACTGGGATAAAACCAAGACAGTTATCATGACTCCAGATTACATGTATGACATGAACGTGCAGTTTCCAAAACCACCAGTTTGGATGTTCCTAAAAAGAAAACCCCCACCGCTGTAATTTCTTTGGACTCCTTGTTTTCTCTTGTATCATCCAGAATGACACAGACACAAAGGTGAATGTTAGAGAAACCCAGCAGTACTTCTCCTAAGCACACAAAAAGTCACATTAAAAGACCCCCAAACTAGAGAGGTGTTGCAGCCTTTATTTTTTCACACCCCAACCATGGCCCTACCAGTAACTGCAGACTGAGTAGACCAAGCAGGAAGCCACCAGGAAAACCACGACCTCCTCTCCTGGTACCCAATCACACTTTCCTTGCTTAGCCCTGAGCCCCTCTCTTACTGCGGCTCTGCAGTCCTCCATTTTCCAAAGACTGCACCAGAAAACCAGGATCCAGGATTCCAGTGTCAGCTCACATCAGTTAACAATTCCAGGAACAAAGGTCACCTGGCTTTCCTGGTTTTGATTTTCCAAAGATTAGGGGAGAGGGAACAAGTCTCCAAAAACACATCGTACTTCAGGTCACTGTGTGCAGGATGTGCATTTCAGACAGCACTGAAGGTTCATCATACAGATGAGCTGATATTCTACACTCCACAGCCCTTAATTAAAACAGTAATTTTGCTCCGTTCCCGTGATTGGCGTAGAACTATTTGCACTTCTTTATGAGTCAAGATACTGATTAGTCTTTTATCAGTAACTGTTTGCAGAAGAATGTTTTCCTCTGCTGCATTTTCAGAGGAGCATTTATCACGGCACAGTAGTTGATAACTTATCTAACAGGAATCACTTCCGACTCCCCGTTTTAGCAGAGGTATCTCAGCCAAGAAAAAGTAATGACCTTTGCTTCACGGGTGAAAAATAATCAATGTTTAATTAGTAGCATCAAGAGCTGAGCAAGGCTTAAACCAACGAGATTACATTCTGGACAGAGCAGGAATGCATTGTGCTGCTCTGAATAAATAAGTGAATGAAAGATCATTAAGTTCACGTGATTTGATTACATCTGAAGAGATGTCTACCTGATCATCAACACACCCTGTCCCACTGAAGGGCTGATTTGCACGTCGTTTCTTGTATCATCTTTTCTTTTTTACTGCAGAGTTTGTCTGACTGCAGCAGGGCAGACCCCATTGCCCTCGTTAACCAGCTTCTACCATTCCAGCACAGATGTCAGCAGCAACACATGGAAAACTGACGTGGGACACGAGAGCAGCGTGGCAAACCTGCTGCAAACTGCCTCCACCTTAAGCTAGGGGGTTCATAAAGAGATGTGGAAATCTTCAGAAAGGCTCCTACAATCTGGCTTTAAATCTAAGCGAGGAGATGGCTTTCTTGGATCGAAGATGAAGGACATACCCAAGCAGTGACAAAATCTTTGAAGCAAAAGCCTTCTGAAAGGCAGGGAGCTGCAAAGATTTAGGAAACAAGACCACAAGAGCTTCTTCTGCTAAGAACCAACAAATCAAAATTGTCAATAACAGAGTGCCTAAAGCATGGGGGGGAAAAAAGAATCTCTTCATCCAAATCTTAACTGAGAAACTCGTAAGGAAAAAAATTAAAGTTTATTTTCCTGCCTCAATCTCTACCTCTTGCTGGAAAAGAAGGTTCCCAAGTAAATTCAGGCAGTGCTAATTGTGCATAACACTACGGAGATGAAGCATACCGATTTTGGGATGAGATGTCGGCAGCGCAGCTTCAGGGAAAGGTGAAATCTGACAGTTGTCCTGGTAAGTTGGGTAGTGAGGCTCTGGGTGAGTGACCCGGCACGGCTGCTGGACGTTGGTATCCTGAACTGCAGGAGAACAACAGTGTTACAAATCACTGCACGGCACAGCTTTCAGGCAATGCCTGACGCTTCTTTCACCTCTTTGGGTTGGTTTTGTTTTGTTTGTTTTCACACTTTCTTCAGGTTCCTATTCTCTATGGTAATTCCAGAGGTTGCAAATGAGAAACAGCAGTGAGATATCACGTGGATGCCAAGCAAAGCAACTGTACATTGATTTCAGCTCTCTCTGCTTTCGCATCTCAAGGCTTCTGCAAAGACTATTGCCAGTCTCCTCCTCACACGCTTTATTTTATACTGACAGGACTCCAAGCTATTGCTCTCAGAGGCTGCTAGCAATCTCAGCTGCTCCAGCAGAACCCACAGCCCCATACAGGAATTAGACTGAAAGGGCTTGAAATTTATGGTAAGCATTTCTGTTTCCTTTAATTTATTCTGCTAGCCTGGTCTAGTATTAAACAGGAATGTTGGTGGCCCTGCCTGTGGCAGGGGGGTTGGAGATTCACGATCCTTGAGGTCCCTTCCAAGCCAGGCCATTCTGTGATTCTCCACTCGGTTTAAACACTCAGCTACTTTTTGGGGTGGCTGTATAGTTGTAGTTATACAAGGCGTAATAGATGGATAGCCAGGGGTTATATAGGAATAACTCACCAACGCTGAGGCTCACAGTTAAGATAGATGCTCAACAACATTGAGGCTCGCCACAAGGAACTCCACACAGAAGCAATCTCCAGAAGAGATGCTGCCTTAGTGGTGGTCAGCCCTTAAATGGGATCTAGGAGAGGTGGAGTCAAGCTCCACCCCTTCTGGGAGCACAGCTGAATTACCTTCACCTGTGCTCCTGCAGCTGACCCATCACTTGCCTCAGATGGTTAATCAGAGGTTCGGGCTGCGATTAACAGTTTCCCATACAGCGGCATTTTAGGATCAACAAGTAGCAAAAAAAAACCCCAAAAACAAAAACAAAAAAAACGGAGAGAAAACCCTAAAACCAAAGAAATCAACAGAGGCGTACGTAAGCAGCTGCAGCATCTGGACAAAACATTCAAACTTATTTTGTGACAGCAGGTTACGTACAGCATCTGTGTAAGTTCTTAGAAATTAAAATCCCTCATGCAGCATACAAGAGGCTTCTTTTTTTTCCTACTTTCTCACGGATGTCAAGCAGGCATGCAGTTCAATCCTTACCAGTGGCTCCTGTGAAAACATCCCCCTGGGCTGGACTTTCTGAGATAATTGCTGTGGCTTCCACCGTCGATGTGCGGTCAAAGGTGAGAGCACCAGAGGTAGTGATCTGTCCAGAAGGAGTCACGGTGACTGGAAATAGCAGAAGCACTTTCATAATCAGCGCTCAGTGCTCAGGCCTCGGCTGTCTAGCTGCTGAGATCCCCATTCCCAAAGTCACAGAACTCACAGATCAGTCAACGGGCTGCGATAGCCAAGTTTGGATCTCCCCCCTTAGGCCACTAACATAAAAAAATGGGAATAAAAGCCCTGAACGGCTTCTGAAGACATCTCTGGCCCTAACACACTACAGAACTTTAAGAATGGTTCTTACTGCTTGCAAATTGATTCAAAAACCCCACGGATTACAGCTAATTCTATGACAGTTTGATTTACTTGGACAAGTTCAACTGTCCATCTACGCGGAATGATCTAACCATGCTTGGCCAACGCAGGGAACAAGTCCCAGAGTACATCTGGATGAAAGCACCAGCGCAGCTCCAACGTGTTTAAAACCCCTTTTAAGCTGGATTAGTCCAGCACCACTAATGGGCTGATTCTGTGCAGCGCTGCTCAGCCTGAAAGACCTTTTTACTAAGCGAAAAGGAAACACGTGGCTGCCAACAAGACAAGCAATGCTGCTCTCTCCCAGTGCTAGCACAAGCAAGCATGAAGCCCCCAGCAGCACATGTTAACAAAACAGTACAGATTAAAGCTGTTTTGGGGGATGGAAACAACAAAAGCTCTGCAGAATCTTTATGCATGTCTCCTCCTGCTGTTGCCAGTAATCTAATCTTACATTTGGCTCGCTCAATTCTTTTTTGTATTCCTGTTGCTTCCTCTTCAGCTCACTTTGTAATGTTACCATCCAGATGATGAGATGAAAACAGGAGGACATGAATGTGACAGGGAACCTGTGAGCTGGACCAGCCTGCAAATTAATTTCTGTTCTCACACAGCTGGTTTGACTTCAAAAACACGGAGTGACAAAGCGAGTCCTGAACACCAGAGAGGAGCTTACAGATGAAAGCATCACCTTCTGCCTCTTCCACTAATGGCCTTCATACAGTGGATTTCATTACAGTTGCTTAACGCCTACTTTCCCATGTATTTCAAGAAATAGCACAAATCTTACCACACGGCCCCACCAGATATTAAAGGACATATAAAAGGATGTGCCAAGAGATAATACGCTCCTCTCAGTTGACCACTGATAAGACAAAAAGATATCTATCTAGCTCGGCCATTTTTACCAGGAGCAAAGAACCTACACGTAGTAGCAGCTGTGGCAGGAAGCAGAGTGATATTTTTGGAGGATTCCTTCTTGACTGGATTTGCAGACATTTCATTTTCTTTTTTCCGTCGTTTATATGGCACAAAGAGTCGAATAGGTCCGCTCTAGGGGGGAAAAAAAGAGAAAAAGACATTAGCTGAGGCAGCTCTTAGGGGAATATCAGTTCACTCCAACCCTTCCAGACGCAGCTACGATTAAACAGGATAGATCTGCAACCACAGACCAAAAAAGTTTCTATTGGATCTGTAAACTGAAAAGCCTCTGTGAATAAAAAAGTTACACTCAGATTCAGCAGTTTCCCACTGTTATGAAAGGACAAGAACTGGGCAAATCCTTCACTGCTGATCCAAGGGGTTGAAGGAAACAAGAGTGAAAGATGAGAAGCGTACGGTTTCAGGTTTAGACAACAAGGAAAACCATCCATTTCACAACAGAATAGCACAAAACAGTGCTTGAGGTGAAGCTAAACACTGCTGCTTAACAACTCTAGCATCATTTTAGTAAAAAGCAAGCAGGCTGATATGGAAATACTCAGTACTTGTTAATGTTTCTAGGACACTCCTGACCTGCCCACAGATGGCTGTGGCAGCTTGATTGATGAATTGTTTTTAAGCTAATGGATGTAAAACCCACAACTCACCAGAGTCATGTCATCACAGCAGGCAGCGCAAGTACAAGAGGCAGCGTGAGGATTTAAAATCCCATCCTGAAATTGGAAGATTACAAGTTCAGCATCAGGCACCAAAAGCAGCAAGAGCAGGACTGTGCTCTGCTCAAAGATCCTGGCAGCTCCCAGGGAGAAATAAGCTCTAATTCCCTTCTGAGGGCCCTACGCAATAAAAGAAAGGCCAGTTCCCCTCAACCAAATCAATGAGTTGCTTCTCCTTCACTCCGCATCACCATCACACACAGCTCTGCGCACGGCTCAGACTGTAGGGCAGACTCTGCCTAGAATTAACCTGCCGCTTCCAGCAAACAGGAGAAATTAAACGTAACCTTACATGAATAAGGCACTGCAAGGGCCTCCCAGCATAGCGGATGCTCCTCTTCCAGTCTTTGCTGCTGGCTCGTCCTGCCATAGCTTCAAATTCAGTGGGGCTGTACCAGTTGTCCCCTTGCTTAATGCACCTACCACGGCCTCCTGTATTAAAATCAGAAATAAAAAAAAATAAAAGCATTAGTAAAGGCTAAGCATTACTTTTCCATTTTTTCTAAAGAATACTGACAGGGGCTGGGCAATGACAAGATGCACGGAGTTTAACACGTGCGTGTGCCAGATTCTGCTCCTAGAACAAGGCAGCCCTGGGCTCTGTGTACAGAGTGGGAAGCAAAGGCTGGAGAGCAGCCCCAGGAAGGGTCTCTGCAGGCTCTGGCTAATGGCAAGTTGGACTCGATGATCCTTGTGGGTCCCTTCTAACTCAGGGTATTCTGTGACTCTATGAAATTACTGGGCAAAACAGCAGGTAATCTATAGTAACTAACAAGCCTGCTCATCTGCTGCTTCCCATCGCTGAAGGATAACCATGCCCATTTCTTAGCCTGGCTGTTGCAATGACTGTGCACACAGTGAATCCAATTTTGTGCATCACCGGTGTCAACGGGCTGGAAAATATTACTCATTCATATGTAGGATAAGTCTTTCTTGGATAACTACCACAAATTTAAACCTTTCCATAATTATTTCTTAAATTTCTAATCTGTCTGGTCATGAAGAAAACACTTTCCACAAAGCAAACGCTGTGCTATGCAGTCAGGCTTGCTGACAGTTTCTGCAACTGCTTCTTCAGCTTTCCCACAGAGATAAAAGCAAAGAGAGGGGCTAAGACAGCTAAGGAGGCTCATTAGAAGACAAGCTCTCTACTTTCCAATCCAGCAGGGATTCTGCAGAGCTTTGTAGAGACAAGGGTGTACTTCTCAGAGGTCCACAAAAAGAACATTGGAAGAGTCAGCCTACTATTGGGAAGACTCACTGCACAGCAGGCTGTATCTTCACAGATAAAAAGCCTCTGGATAAAGAACAAGGAAGCAAAAGGGCAAAACAGAAGAGAATGATAAGATCCATGGGACTGTGCTGACGAGGCAACCATCCTTATTTTCTTCATGATTGGCCCTTTAAGGCAATCTGATTAAAAGGAAAGCGCAATAAGTGAAGAAGGCACCATCTTCCTCACACAAGAAGGCTGTTTTTACCTGAGCCGAGTCTGTTTTTGTACAGAATCCCACTGATGTTCCGGCACCTCACCGGGAGCTCATTGTCGTACACAGACGGGTCCCAGTTATACTTGGTTCCAGTTTTTTCTTGGACAGTTGCTAAAGGGGTAGGAGGAGACTGCGGTCCTTTGGGGGGAAGAAAAAAGGAAAAAAAAAAAAAGGAAGAAGGTGACAGCAACCAAAAGGCACAGTGACGACACCTTCACATGTAGTTTGGCTGGGCCAAATGCATCCTGTGGTCAGCATGCCACAAAAATAACCTGTTTGGAACAGATGTTTGATGTAAGCTAGAGCCATGGGTCTGCCCTGCCAGCCTCAAGAAGTATGACATAAGGTAGGATTCTGAAAATGACTGGAAATAGAGCAATTTGCATGTTAGAAAACACGCTGTTAACAGCACATTAAACGCTCAGGCTGTAACTCGCAGCTGGCTGGATCGCTTCCTTGCTAGAGGACAACGTGCAATGCGATTGCCTACAAAAGGCTTGTCGTGCCATCTCGTGGGCAGAACGGGGACTGCCAGGCAGCTAGGAACAACCTTGGTGATAAAGTCACCAGCTACAGTCACAACTAAATCCCAGCAAAAGGCCTGAATGGAGACAAAACCGTGTTCAAGAGCTCTTTATGAAGAACCCAGGTTAGGAGATTATTCCTAGTTCCGGGCTTTTATTATCAATATTAGAATCGATCTGCTTTTGGGGGTGGGTTAAAAAGGCACGCAACAAATACAAAAAGCAGTATGTTAAGGGGACAGAGCGCACAATTCAACTTCGTGTCATGTGTGTGATGTTTCTCTTGTTTTCCAGCCACACAAATAAAGCGAAGAGGAAGCAACTCCGCCAGAGAAGGACGCTCAGACTGCCTTATACCTGGTGTGAGAGGTGCTGATGGCCCCTTCAGCCCCGTGGTTTCCACAATGCTGCCATCTGTGTGAACCACTATGAGAGTGGCTTTCTCAGTATTCAAGCTGTCCCCAATTTGGAGGGCCGTTCTCCCAGACTACAGAAGAAATAAAGGAAAAAATAAATAAATGAGTATTCCTGCACATCTCCTCAGAGGTACCCTAAGACACCATTAGTTAGCAGGTACATTTTTGAGCATTCGGCCAACCAGATTCAAAGGTTACATGTTCCAGGTCATCAGCTCCATAAGAGTGCACATACGTGGGTGGAACGGCACAGAAAAGAGACAGGGAAAGCACTGCAGGTGCCTCAGCTGATGGCTCTGTGGCTCAAAGCCCTGCAGCCTGCCCATGTTCTGACCTCGTGTGCATACCAACGGTATGGTCGTGGTGCTCCAAGGCTGCTGGATGAAGGCTGACTTACCAGCACGTGTCCCGAAATGGATGCTGCGTTTGCCACGGACGTGGTGAACACGTTGTCTGCAGAGGCACCAACGTTGGCCACTGTCACTGTGGTGACTTCTGGAATGCAAAACAGAAGTGAAGCAATGCAGACCCCAGTATGTGAACCCCACAGAAGCACATTCCCTTTTTTTTCCCAGTCAATGTCAGTCAATGCAAATATTACTTTTTTCTGTTAGGCTTTGGGTTGAGCACTGCTTAACCTGCGACGAACTAAGGGGGAAAATGTTTATTTCCTCTTTATTCTACAATTCTCTTTTTATTAACGCAGGGAGAGGGCTGAAGAGCAGAACGAACTGAGCATTTTTAGGCTCTGCCTTACACCTGACCCAGCGACCAACGCGTGGCTGCGTTTTGCTATGACTCTGAGACGGGAATTTTGCACACAGGGAAACAGTGACTTCGGACGGACCTCTGCTGGTCACACAGCGTGTGGTGAAAGATGAGAGCGGCGCGAAGGCGGCGCCGCCCGCACTGAGGCGGCCCCGGGCAGCGCGGAGCGCGGGCTGCGCTGAGGAGAGCGACGCATGCGCAGTGCGGCCCGCGCTGACCTGCGAACGCGGCGGCCTCGTCGGCGCTGGGCAGCGGCTCAGCGCCCATCTCGATGTGCTCGGTGTCCGCCGCCATCACGGTCACTGCCGTCACCTCCTCCCGCCGTTCCGCCTTTCCCTCCGAGCCTTGCGGTTGCTGCCGCTCGGGTTCTGCCGCCGCCGCCGCCACCGCGGCCGCCACCGCCTCCGCTAAGCCCAGCCGCTTGGCCGCCGAGTCGGCGTCCTCCATGCGAGGATGGGATGTGGGGGTGGGGGGGGAGCGGGGCCGAGCCCGCCCGAGCAGCCCCGAGCCCTGCTGCTCCCCCCCGAGCGCCGCCGGGTGGGGGGGGCGGGGGGCGATGCTCCGAGGTCGTTCGGGCGCTCCCGCCGAGCGGTGCCGAGCGTTTCCGAGTGCGCTCCCCGGGTCGAACCGAGCGTTTCCGATGGGGCCCGAAGTGTCCCGAGTCCTTTCAGGCCTCGTCCGAAGGGGCTCGGCGGCTCCCGAGGCGCTGGGCCCGCGCTTCCTGCCTGCGGCCAATCGCAGCGCAGGACGCGGCCGAGGCCGCGGCGGCGCGGCCCGAAGCGATACCTGACAGCTCCCGAGCCCGCCCGAACAGGGCCGAGTCCCCGAGCGGTCCGGCCCGCGGGGTCGAAGAATCCCGAGTCCGCTCGAGTCTTTTCCGATCCCGCCCGAAGGCGGGTGAGGCGGTCGCGAGTAAAGCCGAGATGTGCCGAACCTTTTCCGAGCGCGCCCGAATTCTCTTTCGCCGTCCCGAACGGCAGCTCCCGAACGGGCACTGCCCGAAACCGCCCGAAAGCGACCGAACCGGGCCGAGCGCTCCGATCGCACCCGAAGGGAGAGGGGCGGGGCGGCACGAACGGCCGCGGCGCGGGGGCTGCCGGGATGCTGGAGGACTGGCGGGCGGCGGGGGAGGGGGCCGGCATGGCGGCGGTGCGGAGAGGTGAGCGCCGTGCAATGCTGTACCTACGCGGAGCCAACGGTACTTCGCAGCGTAACACGGCGTGCCAGTTTACACTGCGTTCCTAAATAGCTTAACTGGGGGCGTAGGGTCAGCTGGGGATTCACCGGGCCCGATTGTGAGGGGAAATGGGCCTTGGGACGCTGATGGCAGTGCGATGGCACAGCCACGTAGGGCCTACAGCTTGTCAGTGTTCGTGCCTCTGGAAGTGGCTGCAGCTGTTAGGGCTACTTAGTAGGTATTTTCATGAGCTGCTGCCATCATATGGTAAAGAAATTCTGGGCAGAATGCTTCTGCAGCTCTTCTGGTAAATATTTAGGCTCATCTTATTCTCTCTATTCTCTTTTCTTTTCAATGGAAAGGAAGAACTTCGTCAGTCGTATCCTTTTTGTGCCTTCCATCCTTCACGTGCAGGAATCTTCAGGAAGACGGGCTGCAACAGATTCACCTCTTCCCAATAAATCTGCACGGTGCTCCTTTAGTGTCCGTTACTCTGTGAGTCTCCCATCACCACCACCCACATGAAGCACAAACTCTGACCCAGCCTGCAGGCCTGACGGAGGGCTGGCCGTCACCTTCTGGTTGTCCTTCTCATTTCCTTAGGAAGCAAGGCTACGGGTTGGCTTTGTGGACTTGCAGACACGAGGTTCCCGCAGCACACTGCAGGCTGCTGCTGCTGCTGCGCAGCCAACAAGAGGCAGTAAAAGCAGCTTCCTCTTCTCACCCTATCTTTTCCCATGATCTAAGTAGCCTCCTAAAGGAGGCACCCTTGTCTTCAGAGATTTCCATGCTTAGAACCCATCCAGTAATTTTTTCGTTCCACCTCCCTTCAACTGGAAAAACACAAAAACCTGGTTCTGTTTGAATACAGTGAGATTCTCTGGGAACTGGAAGGCATTCACTGCGCGTGGGTGGGTGCTCCCTTCAAAAACCAGATGGGTTGTTCCTATAAAAGATGCCTGGGATAAGTCCCTGCTTAGATGGTATCTGAGAAGGGCCAAGGAGAGAGGAGAGGATGAAGAATGCCTTGAGACAGCTCAAAGTAACGATCTCTGTACTGATAAGTTCCTTGTATAAATTGCCTTGTCTTCTTGAAGACTAACAAAAACAGCTGGTATAATTTTGTTATAAAAAACACGTAGGAATGGCCAAAACTTTCTGGATTCTTTGAGCCACATTGCAGCTTTCCTATATGGCAGCGAGCCCCGGGATGTCCTTTGTGTTTTCTGTATTACATTCATAACATGCTGCTGTGCCTCAGGAGTGATGCCTGCAGTGTGCATGTACCTGCTATGTAGGAATTGTACTTATCTGTCGGGGAGGGTGGCCTCCTGAAGATGTCTGTTGGGTATCTCATATAAACTTGAACATTTAAATGGCTTTTAAAGAAGTGAAACTGGTAAATTAAATTGCCAGCCCATCTCTCTTTTTACCAGCCAAAAAGAGACACGGGCTGGTAATTTAACTGCTTGGTTATGAAGGTATTCTTCTGGGCTGACTCCAGGGGGAGCCCAGGCGATGAAGTCAGAGCAGAGGCCTAACTTTAACATGTTTCTCGGATGGCTGCAGGTGAGAATATTCTGAGCCTGTAAGTTCTCCATGTTTGTACATCGGTGTTTGCCATGTTCCCTGCCCTTCAGAGGCATTTTGAGGATGTGTTAAGGATTGTGGAGGTTTCAAATACCGTCTCAGCAGAGCCACGTTGACTGAAATAACTGGAGCTAAATATCACCTCGTGCAACGCTTCATTTCCTGAGCAGTGAATTAAGGAAATCTGTCTTACAAATTTACATCTCAAAGTTGAGCTCGTGGCCTTTCTCAGACACGTAACAAAGGCTGAGCTCAGCTCTCAGACTTTCCATCGTGCAGGCAATAATAGGGCTTGTCTGCTTCACAGAGCCACCTATTTTCAAAAACATGGAGGAATTGGATATATCAGAGCATGCCAGCCCTCTGCCAGCCAACAGGTACAGAAGCTGTCTGGGGAAATGCACGCATGCACATCCTCCCCTTGTTACTTTGGGCTAATGAATACCCCACTACAACCAAAATTAAAGTAAAACTGAAAAGGAACAAAAAACCAAACCTCAAACAGCCAGCTGTTCTCCCAGCTCCTGGTCATTGCAGTCTCCATTTACTTTCTGAAACCTATCCCATAGGCCAGGCATGGCTGAGTCGTTTAGTAAAAGGAGGCACAGAGAATATTCTGAGGTTACTGGCAACTGGTTATTTTATGAGATGGATCCCGCTTAACTCCTTAACAACAGTTACCAGCTCTCATCTGTTCCTTTACAGATTTTATTCTATATAAATGGGTTTTATTACATCTTTTACTTCATGGCGACGCTTGCAATGATTATTTATAAAAGTAAGTTGCAACCAGCAGTAAGCTGCATGGTTATGAGGCATCTGTGTCTTGCTGGTATCCCCACTGTTGTTCTTCTGGCTTATTGATGCTGTGCTGTTCTACAGGTCAAGTTTTCAGTTATCCTGATGGCTTTTTGGCTCCCGATCTTGCATTGCTCTGCATCATGGCCGTTCTTGAAGCACTGAGGTTGTACTTGGGTATGTCATGTTATCACTGTGCCTTTTCAGGGGAATAGAATCTTTAAGCATTCATCATTCTGGGTGTCAGAACACATCAGTTTAGCAGACAGGCAGATTTTTTGGAGGCTCATTCATTTATGTTATTAAACTTTATCTGTCTGGTCGACGTATTTGGCTAGAGGGTCATATAGAATTTGCTCTCATGTGATGTATGATCTGTAATGCCATAAGAAGACAATAGCTGGACTGTCAGGCAGCAGCGTAACTGGGACAGCTGGAATGCTGCTACACTGTTTACCATCAGCGGGGCTCGTGAGAATGAAGGTGCTGAAACACAGAGATTTCCATACAGTGAGGCGATACAGCTCCTTTCAGCTGCTCCAGAAATGTACGATGGTAACCAGATGGCTGGAGCCTTGTGGAACAGGTAGTGCTAAGGATGGCCCTGAGCAGCCCATGGCTGCCCCCGTGACTACAGCTTTGCCTTTCTCTTCTAAAGACACATGTCACTTCCATCATCTTCGTTTCACCATGCCAGAACAATAGAAAGGGTCCGGTTGGAATCCTGCTAATCCCTGTTCAAAGCTAGCTGAAATTTCGTAAAGTCCTTTCTTTTAAGCAAGGTTTAAAACGACTATTAAAATTTGTGCTAAATATTCCTAAGATATTTACACAAGGCGGGTCTGCTGAACACAGCTGCGTTGCTGTAGGGCTGAATGCTTAGCCTTGCTGCCTCAAAGCTTTCTGCATTGATTTGCTTGGAGCCTGATGGACGAGTAAAAAGCGAGTTTGAAGCCTCATGTAGTTAAACAGCAAAATCTACCAAGGCAAGCTCAGAAATAAGATGCAAGGAAGGAATAAGTGCAGCTTCTTCACAACGACAGGAACTTGAAGTAGGAATAGAGTACCAGGGCATATAGAAGATTCCTAATTGCATAGGATTTTAACATCAGCACTGGGTGTCATTAAATGCTGCCACATTGACACACTGGATGTGGGGTTGTGTTGGGACTGGGGGGGAAGTCTGATGCTTAGCCAAGGAAAGGGTCGGACTGAGAGGTCAGAATGGTTGCAGCTTCAAGACTGGTTGTCCATAGTAAGAAAAGGTAGGTTTTCTGACTTGGAATGTCAGCTGGTTTCTCTGCATTCAGATTAACCTCAGTCATCAGGAAATGGGTTGTCCATCGATCTTTGGGTTTATTCTTAAATTACTGACTGTGCCTTGATTCAGGCCAGTATTTCTACGTACGCTGAACTGTTACAAATAGAGCCTTTTTTGAGCATTGTCTCAATGAATCAAAGATTCATATCAGCTTTTTGTTTTCCTCCAAGGTTCAAAGGGTAACCTGACAGAAGAAGAGGCTCCGTTAGGGCTCAGCCTTGTGATAACGGTCGGGAGCATGATTCTATCTGTGTATTTCCTGATATGGCAAACTTATGTGCTCAAAGCAGATGTCATTATAAATGCTGTTCTTCTCTTTACGTATGGGCTTGAGTCAGTACTCCAGGTCTTGGCCATTGCTGCTTTTGTTGGCTAAGCCCTAACTGTGACACAGCACGTTTTCAACACATTTCTTCATTTAAAGAGAGTTTCCCTATTTCAAAGATTTCATTCTTCTGCATATGAAAGTTTTGCAATGCTTCCTCCTGTTTAAACGACCTATTCTGGCAGAGATCCCCGCGAAGCAGGAGGTAAGATAGCCCTTTCTACCACCTGTATTACACAGCTCATCAGTTAGTGTTCATCGGGGATCAATATTAAAGATTAATTCCCAACACACAATAGCAGCCAGCGCTGCATGCCATTGAGACTGCGTGAGTTTTCATGGCACAGCAACACCACACTAGCAAAGTGACACAGAACTGAATGAGGCCAGCGTTGTATGGACTCATTTCCTGCATACGCTTACGTGTTTCAAGGCACAGTTTTGCTTTATCACACATCTGCTCTCATTTGTTTTCAGACCCCAATTGTAATTTCCCTGCCTTTAGTAGGGCAGTACCTGATTGGTCCTAGTGGGGTTGGGTTGAACTGAGTTTTGCTCCTGGGAGAGCTGAGCCACGAGGTTTGGGTGGCTGCCTCTTACTGACACGGAGACCGAAGGCAGTGGTGTGAGGGTCTGGTTGTTTAAACACAGCAGCCCAAAGATCAGCTTGAACATTCACCATTTACCCTTCTGTCCTGTTTCGAAGCCCAACAGAAGCTGTCAGATGTCTTTCCATTTAGTCTTCAACGTCTTTAGTGCCACAATACTGCAAAAGTGACCACATTCCAACCTCTTGTTAGATCAGTGGTGCAATTTCAGGTGGTTTTCATGTAAAGCATGGGAGATTGTGGGTTTGGTTTTGGGTTGTTGGTGTTTTTTTTTGTACAGGCGGTTTTTATATTCAGAATTTCTTATTTATTCAAATAAAGAATGTATCAGATCTAAGAAGTGTTTGAAGTACAGTGTTTTGTTCAAATCCTAGGGCACGGCTACCTACACGAAAGAGACTCGGGCGAGACTGGATGTGTGCAAAAGCCTTCTGTTCCTGTTGTAGGCCTTTCTGCACCGGGGAAGAGTGTTTGAGGTTTGTGCTGACACCAGCCAGGGGCAGGAAAAGATGATGGTATAGGCCCGGTACCACCTTAGCCACATTGTTTTTTCCTTTGCTGTGATGGAAGAAGGGAACAAAAGAGGCCAGAGTTCCTGTAGGAGCACCCAGTTTCATCCTTCGACATAGCTGGGGGAGATCCTTGTAAGGCAGCTAACGCCAGCTTTTGGCCTCGTCACGTTGCCCAGCAGTCAAAATCAAAACATACACAGTAGCACGGATCTCACCGGGCCAGATCCTCATCATATTCAAGCCAGTGGCACAAACAACTCTCTGCTGATGAGCAGGAGCAAGGCTGCACCCAGGAAAACAGCAAGGCAGCAGAACAGGGTGCTAAGCAGCCAGGAAATGGAATGGCCAAATGTTTCTGGACTTGCGCACAAATCAAATACCCACCCATTCATTCCTCTGAATTTGCTTGGCATAATGGAATGCACTCATCACGTATTCGTTACAAAGACTGACAAACATACCTACCTGGATCTACCCAACTGATGATGAATGCATTCCAAGCAGAAGCCCTTTCTGAATGCATACAAATAAGAGGGCAAATTTTTCCTGGTATCTGTTTACGTCTGCCTTGTGCAGAAAGATGGACCCAGAAAGACCGACAGGCTTTAAAGGCAACTGCTAAATGGAATATTGTTTGTACCTGAATGGAGGTGGTGGAGTCACACGTGTCAGCTTCAGCTTGCAACCTTTGTGTATGTGCCATGGCGCTCGCTGCAGACAAAATATAAGATCTTAGCAGGAGTAGAGGGAGAAAAGTCATAGTCAAGTCATTGATGACATTTGCCAGGCGTTAAGATTGGTGGAGCTTTTAATTACGAGGCCCAGCCCTTCTGAAACAGGATGAGCAAGTTGGATGGAAACGGCGTAAAAAATTGCGAGGAAGCCACGTTTTTGAGGAGCTCAGTTTGGGTGTTGTTTGCTCTGCGAGGAAGAAGCCTTTGTTCTCGAGCCATCATAGGGATGTCTGCCGCCAACCTGATTTAAAAGGCTGATCCCAAGGAGCACTTTGGCCTCCTGGGATGTCACGCTCAGTTACTGTGAGCGATAGGGTTGGATTGGTCCAAAGCTCTGTGGGATCTGAGCAGAGGAGTGCAGGCAGCAGTGCAGCAGGGTAATTCCCTGTCTGGTGATTGCTCTGACCAGCACCAGGTGTTGCAGGGAAGATGTAATAAGCTCATTTGTGGTTTTCTTCCCTGCCCAGAAGAAAAGTTCCCTCCTCTGCTGAGCAGTTTGAGATCTCCTACAGGGCACAGCACTTTGTGCCTATCTTCGTAATGACCGCAGGGCTGAAACTGCCAGGTAATGAGGTGCCTTAGCATGAAACAGCTTCTGCAAGTGAATCCCTCCAACGAGCTGTTTGCACCCTGGGAGAGCGAGCCCAGCCCAGCAGTCCCACAGCTGTAGCAGTGCATCAGGCCTTTTGGTTTGCACTGCTGCAGGAACTGGCAGACCTTTCCCTCCTTGGTGCTGTGACATTTTCCAGCGCGGCCATCAGCTCAGTGAGCTAATCCCATCCATTTAATGAACGCTTTTAAAACTTAAGTCTTAAGGCAGATGAAATGAGGCGCCCTTTGCAAGCAGCAGTCTGCCCACACGGGAGACCTCTGAGCTCCAAACCACAACGTCAGACCCCATCTGACATCCTTGCAGCGTGGTGGCAAACCAAAGGACGGATGGGCACACTGCTGCTCAGCTGACACCAACACTGCCTCCAAACTCTGCCTGATGCCAGCAAACCTTTCATTCCCCTCCTGAGCTACGGCAATTGCTTGGCCTCTATTCTCCCAAAGGGAGGTTACGGTTCACAGCCCCCACCCCAGCAGGGTACCCCGGCGGGGCTCTTCTCCTCACCCTGCTCTTCTTTGGGGCCCTTGGGGAGGACATTTTGCCCTCTGTCCATGTCGGGGCATCCGTCCCAGACCTTTCAGCAGACAGCAGGGCGATGAGAGCAGGCAGGAGCGAAGCTGGCAGCAAACAACCCGCGAGCAGCACGGCTGCACAAAAGCTGCCTTGTTCCCCCCACCGGGCACCACCTCCCCTCCCTCACCGGCGATGGAAAACCCGGCTCAACGCGCTCCTTCATCACCCCCGCCTTCCTCTACCTCCCCCTGGGGTACGAAATGTTCTCGGGCGAGAAAAACCTGACGTTTGACACGTTCCCCCCCCCCTCGGTTTTCTCTCGGCAAAGGCCCACTGCCCAGCTCCCTGGGGCCACCGGCTCCTAGTTATTCAGTAACCTGTTGCTCCGGGTCCCAGCTCCACCTCTCGCTGCCTCCACATCCCTCCCCTCCTCTCTCCTCTGCCAAGAAACCTCTGTCACCTGCTCGCAGACAACCGGGGCGAGTGGCACGGGGACGAAAGGGCAGCGGGGAGGTGGAGGCAGCGGGACCCCAGGTCGGGGCTCCAGGTGGTCTCTCTCCTCCATCCCTGGGACACGAAGTGAAGCAGAGGAGCTGGGCTGCCGGAGAATGGCAGCAGGATTGCGCTAGGAGGGCACGGCTATCTGGGACAGGAGCAAGAGGAGCCAAGGGGACCGCCGGGGACACGAGGAGCTGCTCAGCATCGGTGAGTCTCTCCTTTTGAACCCTAAAACCAAATATCCCCCCACTCCGTAACCCGGTCCTCCACGGGGGATTGAGCCACGGAGGGCTGTGATCAGAGGGGGCTGCTGCTGGGAGCACTGTAAGTGTGGAGCTTTTTATTTCTTTGGGTTTGTTTTTTTTTTTTAAGGGTGGGGGAAAAAAAAAAAAAGGTAATTTTTCCAGTGTTACTTTTGGGTTTGTTTGCCGTTCTTGTACGTTCCTGCCGGGCCAGCTCCAGTAGGTGGCACTTTCTTGGCAGCAAAATGTCCGTCCTGCACAGAACAGGGTCTTTTTTTCTCGTTCCTAACGAAGTACGGAGAGTGTAGGATCAAGCAGATGCTTGCTTGCAAAGCTCAGGAATTTCTGCTGCTCGGCACCGGGCTCCTCTGCGAGCTGCTGCTTTCAGTGACCTTGGCAAATTCATTGCCTTGGTGCTGAGCCATCCCTGTGCACGACAGCTTTCCCTTCTATCGCCAAGTTCGAGTGCAGCCCTCCTTCCCCTTTCACTTATTTGCTTGGAAAACGCTGGTGCAAACTCCACTGAGGACGAGGCTCGGGGGCAATGATGTGACCGATGTTATTTCTGAATACAGAGAATAACTGTGAGACAACACAGTAGTAAAACACGGTGATTGCCCTGCTGTAATTAGGGCAACGGGGAGTAACGCTTGCATTGCTGGGCTGCTCTGAAATGCTGCATGAGGCATAGGTCTGTCGGCGGTTGCTTGTCCAAGAGCCCTCTGAGCTGCTTCTGTGGGGTCCGTCCCTAAAAAAAGGGCTTCTCTGAGTTGAAGGAATGGCAGTGGAGGCTCAGACCCTATCTGACACCCCATGGGGAGACCCACACGGTACTTGCGAGCGCCACTCACAGCTGTGCGTTCCCAGCTCTGTTCTATCGAGCGATCGATTTCCCAGCTGACAGGGGAGAAAAATCAGCCCTTAGCACACAAACAGGGCAGAGAGCAGTATCGAATCCCTTTAAAATGCAGGTGGGGAGAGGGGGTTGGCATCCACCATGGGAACGCGTCTGTAAAGTGGCAAAGGTCCTTGCTTCGCCCTGGAGGAAAGCAAGGTTTTAAATTGGTGCTTGGGATAATGCAGGGTGAGCATGTAAGTTCATAGGGACAGAGATCCATCAGAGACCCTGATGGGCTGAAGGACTGAGGAGGTTTCAGTTCCGATAGACAAAGAAAAGAGTGAAACAGGAAATGTATGAGTTGGCTTGTGTGGGCTTGAGAAACATCCATATGAAATAAGTCCCGGTGCAAAGCTGAGCGCGTAGGGGGAGCCGTGGGGTGTTACACCCCGAGGGCTGGATCACAGAATCATAGAACCATGGGATGGTGTGGTTGGAAGCGACCTTAAAGTCCATGTAGTTCCAAGGCCTTGCCGTGGGCTGGTTGCTCCCACCCCATCGAGCTGCTCAGGGTCCCATCCAGCCTGGATTTGGGCACCTCCAGGCATGGGGTACCCCCGGCTTCTCTCTCTTCTACACACCGTTGTCCCCCTCTGTGTGCTCAGTCAGGGCAGGTTTGTGGGGTTGATGACAACTCAGCCATTTTCCCTTTGTGTGGGATTGAAGTCCAGCCCCATGTCTGTTTCACAAAACAGCAGGACTGTTCCCACCTCTGGGGCAGGTGTCAGCCCGTGCCCTTTGGCCCATGAGTTTGATGTCATCGTTGCCAATAAAATTAATCACCCTCTAAAAATACTCAAGCCTCACCAGCCTTCCCCAGCAGGAGTGCCAAGGCAAGTCTGCTGACTTCCTGGAGTGACAGAGCCGGCTTCCCACTCCATGTAAAGCACAGTGCACGGCAGAGAGGTGATCAAAGCAGGAGGAGATGCTGGAGAGAGCTGGTCCTGTGCACATGGATGAGGCATCCTCTGTGTTTGCTTCCTTTCTCCGGGGCTGGGAAGGCACCACCTGCAAATGCGCCGTGCCAGGGGGGTTAAGCAAAAAAGCCCTGGTGGTTTTATTTCCTGGTAGCAGCTCGGCTCCATCAGGAGGAATGGCAATTAGGAAGGGAGGGAAGGGCTCATCCCTGAGAGCTGGACCGGTTTGGAGACCTTTCCCATCCGCCTGCAGTTCCCCAGGAGAGCCCAGCCCTTGTTCCGTGCACTGAATGCTCCCAAGGGTTTCATTGCAGTGATGCCACTGAGGAAGCAGACCAGAAACTTCCCATCATTGCTGTCACTGGGCAGGCACGCTCTCTTCCTCCCACTGCCTGTGGGCACTCGCCTGCACCGTGGGCGCTAAGAAACAGGGCAGGAAGGGACGGCAGGTAGGATTTCACAACAGCCCTGGCTGTCACGATGAGCAGGTATGGCACAACTGGGCCCTCGTGGCCCACAGCCCCCCAGCCCAGCCTTGCTGTAGGTGAAGGCAGCTCCCTCAGTGGCCGCTGCAGGAGAAACACACTGCTTTTGGTGGGGTCTTCAGCACCGCCTTGGGCAGAGCCAGCAAATCCTTTCTTTGTTTCGGTTTGCAGTTGAGCCACTGCCCCCCTAAACCTTCCCGTAATCGGAATTGGTTTCAATTTTGTTCTTCCTGCTTCCTTTCTGTCTTTTTTTTTTTTTCCCCCTGCTGTTTTATCAGTCTGAGCCTGTACAGATTTATATCCTACAAAGGTAAACTGCAGGCCTTTTGAATGGCAATAAACCAAAGTTCAGGCAGCCAGCAGCACTGCCAGCCATTGCCAGGGAATTTGGAGAGCTGCAGCTGGCAGGGCAGTGATTAGGATCGGGCACACAGGGCTGAGCCAACACCAGCCTCCCCCAGGCTGCTCACACGTAATGGGCTTAGGCCAGAACTGAGACTTCTAGATATGAAATCCTCCCCACCAGGTTGGAGGCTTTCATTGGTAACCCTATGGGAAAAATAAAGCAGCGACTGTGCCCTTGCTCTGTCTGCAATGGAGATAAACACAGAGGCGCCCGTTTGCCCGAGCCTGAGATGCTCCTTTCATCACCAAATTCACTTTGTGGAAACACTGAGGAGAAGGGAAGAGAGAAAGCTAATTGCACTCATGACAGCCCTTAATAAATCACAGGCTGGAGCCTGCTCTCCTTCCTGACACCACTGCCTCTTAATTATAGCTGCATTCATCTGAGGAGTCAGAGGAGGAGAGCCAGGCTTTATGCAGAAGGGAGCGCTAATTAAAACCCCTCTGTTCCCTAGAAAGATATTCATGCTTTCCTCTGGGGCTATGGACTCATTCCTGGCCGTTCCTGCAGGAGAACCTCTAAAGACAGCTTTCACACAGCAAGGCAGTTCTTCTTGTTGGCAGTGCCTGATGCTCTCAGCATTGCTTCTGGGCTGAGATATGGGACTTTCAACACTCTCTGAAAAGGAAAGAGGAATAACAAGCACCCAGGCAGCCTGTGCAGGCATGGATGCTGCTTGCCAGGTGTAAGGCTCCGTCATAGGGAATGGCTTCTTTGTGTTGTTGTTCCCCTGACTGGAATAGATGGCTTTAGTGGGGTAGACCCATGCCCAGACCCACGGAGGGCTGCTGATGCACTCTGCCTTTCCCAGCTCCCCAGAACACAAACTGAAGGAAGATGGTGGTACCTCTGCAGGATGGGAACAGCAGCTAGCCCCACAGAGGACAAAGGGCTGATGCCCAAATGGCGTAAGCCAGCTTCCTCCAGCTGGCCCTGCAGTATTTCAGTAGCAGAGAGCACAGGAAGGTCTGGTCCAGCATCCCATGAGCTCAGTCCAAGCAGGCACTCGAAGCCAGAACTGAAAAAATAAAAAAGAGGCCAGCAAAGCTTTTAGCTTAGCGAGAAGAGCTGCTGCACTGAGCTAAGCAAGAGCAGGTTGAACTGGATAAATGGAGAGCAAATGGAGCAGAGTTGTGCTCACCGCTGGTCTCTGAGCAGGTAACACCCAAGGTGTGGTCAGGCCAACAGCTGCCTGAGCAATCCTCTCCCAAGGGGCAGCACCCACTGCTCCTCCACTGCAGCTGCTCTGCTTCAGAATAAAGGAAGGGCCCTTGTATGAGTCGGGTCACAAAGCTCCCAGTGCTCCTCAGCTTGGAAGAGACACAGCTGAGGTGCTGCTGCCCTCCAGACCTGCAGTGCTGCCTGTGGCATGGAGACAGTGAATAAGGGAGCAGCTGTTGAGTGATGACAGAGCTGGGGGGCATCCCATGAAGCTGGCAGCTGGCGAGTGCAGAGCCAACAGAAAGAGATGGCTGAGCACACCGTGCAGGCACAGACTATGGAGCATCGTGCCACGGGTCGTTTGGATGTCAGAAGTTTACATGGGTAGGACAAAGTGCAGCGGGACAAATATTGGGATGAAAAAGCGTAGCGAAGAGTCTTATATCCCACTGCTGGAGGCTGGGTGACTTTGAGGAGAGGGTCCCCATGTGCCCATCCTGTTCTTGTTCTCTGCTGCAGACATCTACGTGGCAGATCCGTGTGCTGATGCGGTATGGCCGGGTTGTGCTCCCAGCCTGACACCTGAGAGGTGCCCACCCCCAGCAGGGAGGAGAGCTCCAGCCCCAGGGGCTGCTCGATGGAAGGAAACGTCATGCAAGTTTAATCGCAGCCTAGGAAGCGAGGACCGAGGCTGAGTGCTCACAGCCTGCCTGCCACAGTCACATACAAACTAGACCAGACAGGTCCCCAGAACATCTGCTCCATGCCTGGCAGGAGCCCAGAGACACTCCTGCTCTGCTCCCTGCTGCCAAGACCTTGCGAGCAAACAGTCAAAGGTTAGGGGAGCCATCCACAGCACTGGAGCACACAGCAGGAGAGATCTGGGCTGTCACTGCTCTCAGCAGTCCTTGGTGTGTTCCATGGAGCACCGCGTGTGATGCTGACCCCAAGATGATTGTTCTCCGCTCCAGCGCTGCACGGGTGGCTGACACTCAGCTCCTCTTGTCTCAGCATCTCCTTCCCCAACACCTCAAGCTAAATTCAACCTCAAAACTCCCAGCTTAGCATTAGGACCAAGCTGGTATTTGCTAAATGACTTTGGTTTCTCTGTCTAGTCAGAGGCACCCTTTCCCTCTCAAAATGTATTCCTGTGCTTTCCGTGCTGGACTCTGCCTTAAACCTAAGGCTGCAGCGGGCACCTGCCCTGCTTCCTCTTTTGGCTGTAGGAGAATGCGCACAGCCTTTGGCACATGGCTGTGCCAGCCTCTGACACCAACCACCTGGCATAAAAGGGCTTTCTTGCTCATTCTACCTCTCATCTCGGAGGATCACGGGGTAATTCAGGTCCAAAGGGACCTCAAGGCCAGCTCTGAAACCAGACCAGGTTGTTCAGGGCTTTACCCAACGGTGCCTCTGTGGGCAGCCTCCTGCACAGCACTGCGATTCCACGGCAGAAACCATCCCCTGTGCATCTACCTGCAGAGCTTTGGTCTTCTGGGACTGGAAATCCTAGTGAGACTGTGGGCATGCAGGCAGTCATAGAATCATGGAATCATGACGGTTGGAAGACCTCTAAGATCATCGAGTCCAACCCCAACCCACCCCACCGTGCCCACTGACCACGTCCCTCCGTGCCACATCTCCACCTTCCTTGAACACCTCTGGGGATGGTGACTCCACCACCTCCGTCCCACATTCTGATGCCTCACCACTCTTTCTGACAAGAGGTTTTTCCTAATATCCAACCGGTCCATTCATCACTCAGTGAAGCCTTTCCTCCTCTAGGCACCGCAGGAAGCCCTCCTACACTCTTCCAGCTCTGTGATAGCTGTGGTTTCTCATAGCCCAGCTTACAGACTGCCCTCCCATGCTCCCAGCCTGACCCTCTGCTGCAGGGACCACATATATTTTTTCCTCCTTGCCATTGCAGGAGGTTTTTCTCTTGGTTTATTTTATTGTTAAAACATTTCTGCGCGGTCAGATTAGAAACTGCCATTTCAGTTCCCTTGATAAACCCAACTGCACACATCCTTCTATTCTCAGTGAAACAAAGGGCAAAGGGAATGGGTTTTTTTTTCTTGTTGTTTTGGTTTTGGAACCACCTCCCATGGGACTGTTCTGGTTACCGTGCGACCGGCTCTTCCTGCCTCCAAAACCCGGCTCCTCCTGGCTTTACGGAAAGCCCGAGTGACAGAAACCAATCCCTGAGCTCAGCTGGCAGCTGTCACACTGTGAAAGCCTATAGGGTTTATATGCACGCATGGGGAGGCCCACCCTTGGCAGGTTGAACAAATAGATGACTGACGGCCAAAGAGCGTTTTGGTGATCTCCTCTTTCTGCCTTACGGAGGCGATGGGGAAGGGGCCCTCAGTATGAAAACCCCACACCCCAGACAGCCCAAAATTTGACCCAAGCCCTGTCCAAGGGTAATGGGAGGACGGTTGGACTAGATGATCTTGTAGGTCCTTTCCAACCTTGTGATTCTATGATTCTACGTCCCGGGAATCGTGGTGACCATTGTACCACTGAGCTGGTTAAACCCTTGTCAGCTCACTTTCCTGCAGTGACAGCAGAGCTCCTACGTGCCAAGTTTGAGCTCCAATGAACTGTTAGTAAGTGGCCAAAAATACACGGACAGGATATGAGTAGGGAGCACAGAATGGGGTGGAAAGAGGTGGTACCGAGCACTGCTGTGATGAGGCTGTGAAGGCTGGAAAAGCCTTAAGCATCGCATGTGTTTTTTTCATGGGATGAATCTCCTCCCTCAAATCTCCTTCCCCACCCTCCTGGCAAAAGTCAGACGGTGAGTTTTATGGCAGGAAATGAAAATTAGTGATGCATTAGCATCCCCGAGCCCAAAGCACAGACGTTTGGAAAAGGGATGGGGAGTGGCACGGAGCTGCTCCTCACTGTCACAGGCAGACAGAAGGAGGCTGCAGTCCACTCCCTTTCTTTGGGGAAAGATACAGCAGCGTGACCTTCCCAAGCAGGGAAATAAGGATCTGCAGGGTTAGGTTTACCCATTGTGCTCTCCGTCTTGCCTCAGCCACAGAGACGTCAGGATGAGCACGCTGAAGTCAGGCTGCAGCCTTGCTGGTGGCAACCAGGCAGGCGGTGTTCAGGTTTAAGCATCATGGTCCTGGGGTTGAGGCTTTTGCTGGGAAGTGATGCGGAAAATGCTTTTGTTTGCTCATTGGATCTGACAAGCTTTGCAGGTTACCTGTAAAAGCAGTAACTGTGGAGGTAAGCGTGTAAGGATCGTGCGTAGCAGCGTGAGGTGGGGTCACAGCACACCTACATATTACAGCAAGTGCTTAATGAGCTCTTAATGCACTTGGGTGATCAGCTGAAAGCAACCACCACTGCAGTGGGTAATGCCCTACCCATCCACGCAGCACGGCTGATGACTGGACCAGAGAACAGGAAAGAAGAAGCACTGTCACCTAGTTTGCTGCCCCACTGGGGCTGGATTTGCTGAGCTTCCCACCTATTCCTCAAATGCCTGGAAAAGCCAAGGGAGCGGTGTTCTTGCCCTGCAATGAGCTTTCTGAGTGCTAGAGCGAGCCCCCAGCCATCCCCTCCCTGGGACTCACATTATCCCATTCGGATTGTTTTGAGCCAAGATCTTTTCATTCGCACCATTATAAAGAGCTTTCATGCAACAAGCGCTCATCTGCCTTCTTCCATGTTTCCGAAAGCATCAGTAAATATTTGGCAGGCTGTTTCTGAGCCGGATTCTCACGCTCACTAAGCCTCAGCCCAGCCATGGTGCACGCTCTGCGTGGTGCCTCTGGCCAGAGGGAGGCTGTGCAGACACTGCAAGCCCAGACCTGCTCCATGTTTTCCCTCTGCTTCCGTGGGGCTCCTGCAACAGAGAGGAAAAGCGTAAATTCAGGAGCAGTGACTCAGCGCAGGCTCTGCCTAACACCGCTTTCAGAGGGGCAGTGGAGTCGGTTTCCAATTCTTTTTCCCAAAGATCTTGGAGATTGCGGCTAGTTCTGCATTTTCACTGGATATTTATAGAGCAAGGCACTGTCTAGACTTGCTTTGGGGTGATTTACCTGCTGGCAGGAGTAGAAGAACTGCCAGTTTGGTTCAGCCTGAGCAAAGAGCCTCCCTCACCGCTCCTTGCTGGCTCTATAGTAGGCACAGCGTGACCCCAGGGACCACTGGTGCCAAGCCCAACTGCCTGACAGACACATGGGTGTTCCCCTCTCGCTGCTGGAATCCCGCCTGTTTTGTCAGGAAATATATTTTAAGCACAAATTGTTGTTCCTGAGGAGGTTAGGGAACAAGGCATTGAGTGTGATGGGTATAAATCTCATCCTGGTGCTTTGCAGAGTGCAGAAAGGCACGGCACAGGAGGGGGGAGATGCTGTTGAATGTGGGGCCCGTCAAAGCTGGCGGAGGGGTGGCTGTAGATCTGAGGTGCCTCAGTCGGTAAGAGGTGTTCTAGAGGATCTCTGCAATGGGAAAAATCCCATGTGCAGAGCAGGGGGTGTTCCTTCCCAACATCCCACAGGTTGAACCCACCGCCTGTCACCCTACCGACCGTAGCACACCATGTGCTGTGCACAACCCGGCCCTACGCACCCATTCAGGCTCACCTCTTCATCTGGAGCTGGCATCTTCCCAAAGCAACCTGTGATCCCGAGTGCCTCCGCTGCTGTGAAGATAAATTGAAAGGTGGGAGGGAGGAAGAAAGGGACAGCAAGACTTGAGATGCTTTTCAAAGCATCTCGAAGAGCGCAGATGGGAATGGAGAACCCCAGGAGGTGAACCCCACCAGGCTATCCAATATCAATTGGATATTTTCCCCTTTTCAACACAGGAATCACCAGCACCAGGTTAAGACCACGGAGTTCACTGAACCACTATGACTTGCAAGGCTTGATTTGAAAGATGCTATCTGGCTAGCACAAACACTGGTTTTGTTAGGAGTGTGTGCACTTGGAAGAGACCCCCCCAAGCAGGTTTGAGCCCTGTGAGCAATTTCAGCCCCTGAGCCTTTCAGTGAGCCCTGACAGGAGGCAGGGCCAGAAAAGCAATTAAAGGCAAGAGAAGAGTGATTTCATCATTAGGATGCTGGTCTGGGACACAGGAGACCCAGGTTAAATTCTCAGGTCCCGGGGCACGCCTCACAAGCATTTGACGGACCTGAAGTAGATTGGGTGAATTTCTCTCTGTCAGGTGAGCACAGAGCCAACAGCGCAAAGCTGTTTCTGTTAGAGGATCCACGTGGGGTGCAGCCTTTTCTATCTGTTAGTATCTTTCAATCCTCTGTTGGCATGCAGGGAGCTGGAAGGATGCCCTCAGGGGCAGCCTGTTTTGTGGACAATCCAAGCAGGGCAGGATACGTGTATCATGGTGCCTGTCCTCCCCCTGGTCTGGTGCGTACAAGAAGGCTGAGCTTTGCAGGACAGTCCATCAAACAGCTTTTGTTCAGTGTGACGTTCCCTTGCAAGAACACCCAGCAGCCCTAACAGACTGTGCTTTGTTGTCCTGGGAAGTTTAAAAGATAACATCGTGTGGGCACACAGCTAATGTTTCGAAGCCAGGCTTTATGTTACTTGCTGAGGCTTTTGCTAATCTAGCATTTCTGCCTGGCGTATCCAGTTGGCTCCATAGATCTGTGCTCCAGGCCCAGGCAGGACCCTGGGGCAGCCTCTCCATCACACACGTTTCACTGCTGCCTGAGTAAAGCCGTTCTCACCACCACCACCTTTAAGTTGGGTTGACGGGGTGTGAGAGGACCCTTTGCGATCCAGTGGCTTTAGGCTATGGATATCAAACCTTACGTGACTCCTTTTTGGTTACACATTGGTTAAACCAGCAGGCTGGGTCCAGGTAGGAAAAGACATTTCAGTTCTAGTCTGTGGGCATTGTGGCAGGTTTCAATGAGACAGCCGGTGGAATCACAGACAAGACCCGTGAGGAGAAACATTCCCAAGCACTGGATGCTGCTATTGGTATTGGTTTCAACAACGATCGGGATGAGACTAATTATGGCCCTAATGAGACACAAGTATTTCCAGTTTTCGAGTCATCCAGTCTTCACCCGGAGTTCAGAATTTCTCACAACTCCCTTCCATTGGCTTGAGAACAAAAATAATGTACGATCACAGCAGATGAACGGAAGGTATTGCTGATAAAAAGGATGAATGGCAATCAAAGCAATCAGCCCACACAGAAGAGAGTCGTTATTCTTTCCCTTACAGCTTTTCCACTCTTGCAGGGCTGCACCTCCCTCTTCAAAGCCAAAACAATGCATGGCTCTCTTCCATTTACTAGGGACGTACAGAAGTGTAGCACAGACAACAATGACAGGCTCCTGTCATGACTCTGCGTGCGTCTTTGGGAGGATATTTGACCTTCAAGGATATCCGGAATGTCAGGGAGGGAGACTTCCTTTGCTTTAAAGCATGGTACTTCACCCACTTCGGTGTCAGGGAAGAGGTGGAGTCACCATCCCTGGAGGTGTTTGGGAACCATGAAGAGTGGCACTGAGGAACGTGGTTTAGCGGGCATGGCGGTAATGTGCTGATGGTTGGACTTGATGATCTTAGAGATCTTTTCCAACCTTAATGACTTCTTAATGATTCTATTTAGGGACATGGTTTAGTGGGCATGGTGAAGATGGGTGGATGGTTGATGCATCCCAGGGTCCTGAAGGAGCTGGCTGATGTGGTTGCTGAGCCCCTTTCCATCGTATCTGAAAAGTCATAGGTGTCAGAGTCCCCAGTGAGTGGAAAAAGGGGAAAAATCACTCCTATTTTCAAGAAAGGGAGAAAGGAAGACCCGGGGAACTACAGGCTGGTGAGCCTCACCTCCGTGCCTGGGAAAGTCCTGAAGTGGATCATCCTGGAAGAGATGTTAAGGTACATGAGAGATGAGGGGGTGATCCACAACAGCCAGCATGGGTTCACCGAGAGCAGATCACGCCTGACCAATCTGGTGGCCTTCTACAATGGAGTGATGGCATTGGTGGACAAAAGAAGGACAAGTGGTGTCATCTACCTGTACTTGTGCAAGACCTTTGCCATGGTCCTATACCACACCCTTATCTCTGAGTTGGAGAAATATGGATTTGAAGGCTAGGCTGTTTGGTGGGTAAATAATTGGTTGGTTGGCTGTAGCAGGAGGGTTGTTATCAAAAGCTCTATGTCCAGGTGGGGGTCAGTCACGAGTGGTGCTCCCCAGGGGTCCATCTTTGGACCAGTGCTCTTCAATATCTTTATCAACGACATGGGCAGTGGGACTGAGCGTACCCTCAGCAAGTTTGCAGGTGACACCAAGCAGAGTGGCAGAGTTGATACAATAGAAGGGACGGACATCATCAAAGCCAGGTTGGATGGGCACATCTGAAGTTGCAGACTGCCAGTGCTCTTCAGGAGGTGAAGCTCTCTCAGCTCTTTCTTCCTCTTACTCAAGTCTGGCCCGTCTCTCAGTTTCGCAAAGTAATTATAAAGGCTCCAACCCCTCAGAAGAGTGTCCTCCCCCAGTCTGCCAGCCAGGATTCAATTAATATCAGACAATTTAAATGGAATTAAAGGATGTGGCGTGAGGCTGTGTCCCAGTTTGACTTGGCCATCCTCACACCACGCCCTCCTTTCCATTAACACAAGTTTGAACATGGTCCTCGCAGCAGCAGCAAGAACAAGGCAAAGGTTAAATACTGAAAATAGCACTAATAAATAAAAAGCAGGGAGCCCATCAACTTAAGGACTTGCTGGCTTGGTTTTGTGCCCCAGCTGGGATGCAGACACCCTGGAAATGAGGGCAGCTTTTCAACAGTGATGGCAAAGGGAAGGTTCCATTGGAGTTTACTGTGTTATGACCGCAGAGATGAAGCAGGAATCACTTTGTGTGTCCAAAGGAGCAATATGCAATCAGCTGCTTGCTGAAATCAGCGGTGCTGATGCATTTCAGCTTCTGTCTGACATCCTTTGTGCTTGCTGTTTCCTATCTGGGGTCTGGGAGCAAGCTCTGAACTCCACCAGACAAATTCAGCAACCCTTGCATACTGGGGTAACCTGGATTTCAGTCCATTAAGGACACGAGCCTGGGGCAGTAAGGGAAAGGGGGGCCAGAAATATCACATTAATAAGCAGAAACACTCCCAGCTCTCATCATTAGCCACGGGACTGAAGTGCTCAGACAAGTAAACAGAAGAGAGCTGAGTTTATTAGAGCACGTTCCCTTTTCTAGGTATCTCATGCAAATGTGCAGGGAGATTTGAGAGATAGGAACCATTTGAGGACTGTAAGGGGAAACCAGCAGACTGCTATTAACAGAGGAAAAATTCACAGGTACCCAAGCCTGGGCGCAGGGACGGGTTTCATTACTCACAGAGAGGCTGGCAGAACTCCAAGTATCGATTCTAACATCTGTATGAATTAATATCCACACACACGTGGCGGGGGGGGGGGGGGGGGGGGGAGGGGGTGGGCTTTGGCATCCACCCAAATAAATGGAAATGGGGAATTTAATGTGCTTGGAAGTAATTCCTGCCGGTGCCTTTGCACTGAGAAGCATTGCTGCGATACAAGGCAGGCTGGAAGCTGTAAGGCTGAGCCCCAAAACATGTCAGGGACCCCCCCCAGAGAGAGTTTGTCTTGCCACAAAACACATCTCTCTAGCACACGGTGCAGTGAGAAAGCTGCATGTCTGCCCTGACCTCAGGGTAAAACGCACGGAGCAAAATACCGCAAGTGAGCGCTTCCAGCATGAGGAATAAAACCGGATACGTGAGGAAGCCAGGGCAGCCCTACCGATGATACAACAAGCCCTGCAGCACGCAGTCAGCCTCCAGTGGGGAAATCCCAGACGTCAGGGATGACTCTGAAGTATTCCCCAGGAATTGCATACAACCTAGCCTTAGTTCAAGTTGAGAAAGAACTAACAGGGCAGCTCTCAGTGGTCTCACAGAACGTGCCACCCTCCTTCAAAGGTCCCACTGCAGGAGCTCTCACTGAAAACACTGAGTGAGACTTTCCTTTAGATAAATGATGAGCGTTTTTAAGCCACTTGAATTGGTTGCTCAGACAAATCGTGGATGCGTCATCTCTGGAGGTGCCCAAGACCTGGCTGGATGGGGCTTTTGGGTGACAACCAGCCCACGGCAGGCGTTGGGGCTGGGAAGGCTTTAAAGTCCCTTCCAACCCAACCATGCTGTGGTTCTGTGATCTTTAAGGACCCTGCAAACCCAAGCCATTCTACTATTCTGTGATTCTATAACTCCATGTGTTTTAACAACCCTAGAAAGAGGTAAGTGGGGTCTGATCCAGGTGAATGAAAAAAGAGGACCTGAGTGCCCATCCTTCACACAAGTGCCTCCTAGGTTCTTAATTTAATTATTGAAGACTTTTTCTTGCTTTTCCTTCAAACTGTGCAATGGAGCTAAGGTCAGTAACTTGGATCCCAGTATGAAATGTCCTGAGTTTTTATTATACCTTGTTTTCCCTGCCTTTTTCCCCTTGTAGTTCTGCCCTCAGAGCAGTGCCTGCATCTCTCTCAAGCACTTTTATTGATAATTCTTATTGCAAAAGAGGAAAAGTCTCTCTGAACTAAGCCTGCCCGCCTCTTCCCAAGCAGCCAGCCATCACAGTAATAAGGCCTCATCAAGTCTGTGCAGAGCCATAGGCAGGGCTGCTTTGGTAGCAAATGGACGTGCTGGAACACCACCAAGTCTGGGAGTGCCTGGAGGGGATGGGCAAGAGGGGAGAGGTGAAATAGGTTTCAGGAAGGTTATGTCATCTTCATCTAAGCCCAGGTCAGAGCCATGGGACAGTGAATGGCCAGAAAACCCCACTGTGCTGCTCTCACCTGCTTGGGAACCCCGGATCAGATTCAAGGCATCACGTGCACCAATGAATCACCTGACAGTGTGAAGGCTGTTTTCTAACTTCTAACCTTGCCTCCTCTGCTTCTGTTAAAGCTGCCCGTCCTGTGAAGCAACATGAGTCTCAAGGGATCCCTCAGCAGCAGCCCTGGCTCAACAAAGTAAGGATCTCCACTCTGTGGGCAGCACTCCTTCCCAGTGTCCAGGGGGATGCTCCTTGTGGTCCCATCTTTCCCCCTAACTGCACAGGGTTTGCTTCACCTTTCTTGGGTTCCTCACATGTGAGCACCACGTGGGATGCGGAAATGGGCCTTACTGGGGATGTAACCCGTGCTTGGAGGCTTGACACCCACAAAACTCAACTGTTTTACACAGAATTACATCCTCCCACAATTGCACATGGGACATGGGCTGTACCTAAGGGCTTGCTTTCAAGGAGTAGGTTTAAAAAGCGTCCACGAACAAGAGCCCTGAGCCTTGGTACTTACACTGCTTGGGTTCAGGCGGACTCAGTTCCAAGGAGCAGCCTCCTTTTCCCTGGCCTCCTCCCCATAGCAACTCATTGGGAGCACCATTGTTAACACAGCCCTTCCAGAAGTGATGTGCTCCCAGGGACACCGCGAGTGACAGTAACTCTACCGGGGACTGGCCTGGATGGGCTGCCCTGCTCCTCTTTCCAGCCGTTGGGTTTGGTGACATGGGCCCGTGGTGTGGATAACAGCTAGGGTTGCAGAGGGAGCTGCAGAACTCTTCGCCTGGCAGCACCTCCAATGGATGTGACCAGCAGGGCTGGTTTCCCTCAGGATTGCAGTGGAGTTGCGCTGTTGATGTTGATTTGTGCCTTCCTTCTTTTGCAGTGGCAGCATGGGCAAAGCGGACGGAGCCTCCAAGCTGAGCGCGAAGGACCTGTATGGTAAGTGATGCCCACAAACATGCTGGTTTGTCTCAGGTTTCCTGTAGCAAGGGCACCTCTGGAGGTCTGGACAACATTGCTGAGGAGTTTGAAGCCAGCAGTCCACCACGTGTGTCTGCACCTATGTATGGAGCATGGACTTTATGCTACCGTCTCCCACGCTGGGCATGGCTGTGGTTCCGTGAGGACAGACAAATCTATGCAGGTCATTGCTTCCTCTCACCTAGATCCTCTCCAGTTATGTTAGCAAGATAACTTGATAAAGAACCTAACAAAAGAAAGACTGTCCTCAGCAGGTTAATGATTATACTCCCTTAACTACTCAGTGAACCGTGACAACTCCACAGCTGTGACGAACTCCCTTTGGCTCTTTGGAAACAGAGAGGATCGGTGGGATGAGTGCTTGTTGCTCAACCCAATCTCCCACCCTCTGGCTGTCAGTTTGCTTGGCTGGGACTTTCACTGGCTGTGGCAGCCCCTTGTGAGAGAGTCTGTATTTGATCAGCCAGCTCCTTTCGCTGCTGTGAAGTGAGGGCGGCTGCAAGAAGCGAACTGTGGGAATAAAGGTAGATGAGAAATTTGGTGTTACTGACCAGAGGTATCTGTCACCTCAGTGCTGCATGATGAGCAGCTGCCAAGGGAAGGCCTGAGATGCATCAGTCACTTGTCTGGAGATAAAAGTACAGAAAGAAGAGAGAAGGAAGGAGTGGGGATGTCTGGGAGCTGCTCCACTCTGCACACAGGACTGCTCAGACAAGCTCCCCCTGCTCCTCTGGCAGCATCGCTTCCTGTGCTGTGCACTGAAAGCTCCTGCAATTTTCATCGGGCACAGAGAGATGTTAGTTGAGAGGTTAATACGGAACTGTACAGAGACGTGAAACTGAAACAGGGAGATGAAAAGTGTGTGGGAAACAGGGTGGGTGCTCAGGTCAGCACCCACTGACAGAAGCTCCAAATTCTCGAGGTGGCAGAGTGGGACTGAGTTGTGTGCAGGAGACCAGCAAGAGCTGACCGCCCTGCAGTGTAAAAGCTAGCGAAGGAAAAAGCCAACAAACTGCTTAGAAACCAAACACGCTTTCTCAAATAAGTCATTTTCAACGCAGAGTTACATATCTTTCGATTTTTGGGGTTTTTGGTTTTTTGGTTGTGTTTTTTTTTTTGTGCATGGACACACCTCAAAAGCAAATCTCAGCAAGAACAGGACACCTCTCCCACCAAATTCCAGCAAACCTGAGCCGAGGACTGTAAGGCCAGAGGCCAAACCCTTGAGAGGAATAAATCACCTCCCTTGATTCCCCCCGTCACCTTGGCAGCCCTTCACCAGCAGCTGGTGTTGGCTCTGCCCCTATGCACAAGCACGTCTGTGGGGTTTCTGCCTGCAGAATGCGGGGCCCGCCCCACTCATTCAGCATTCCTTCTTCAAAGGGCACTCAGCATGTGTGAAAGCAGCATTCAAATGTTTGGGTCCCCTTTCTGCTTGGATCGTCCCTCCCCCAGCATTTATTTCTGCTGGGAGCTGGGGGTGGAGGGCAGGCGAGAGCTAAAATTCCAGGGAGAATAATGTTTCATAATGAAACAAATCACATCAAGCTGAGCTGGCCTTGATTATGTGATTGTGGCGCTGCTAAGGGACGTTTTGGAGCTTTCCATTTTTCTCCTGTGCGGTCAGGCAGGACCCTCAGCCTGTGCACACTGCTTGGGGGCCTCCCAAGAATGAGCACAACAAGCCCCAAATCCACAGCACTTTAAAGGAAGAAATGGCCTCAAGTTGTGCCTGGGGAGGTTTAGATTGGATATGAGGAAGAATTTCTTCATGGAATGAGCTGTCAGACATTGGAACAGGATGCACAGGGAGGCGGTGGAGTCCCCATCCCTGGGGATGTTTATGAGATGCATGGATGTGATGCTTAGGGATGTGAGTTAGCAGTGGGCTTGTAGTGTTAGGATGGTGGTTGGACTCGATAACCTGAAGGGTCTTTTCCAACCTCAATGATTTTACCCATGTTGGTCCACAGTGGTGGCCCAAGACTGGCTGCCCTTGTGCCACAGCTGGTGTCTTTTTCACTGTGGGGAGCACAGAGGGATCTAGAAAGATCCAAATCACCAGGGAACTCTGCACAAAAATGGCTTAAAGCCCTGAGACGTCTTCCCCACCTCCAGCCCTGCCAGAATCCTAGGGCGGTCAGCCACGGAGCTGCCTGGCTGCCATGACAGCAGATGCTCATCCTTCTCCTAAAGGGCGTCACATTTGCTCAGCTCCATATTCTGGAAGAGTCTGTGACTGCCCATACAGAGAGAGCAGGGGGAATGGCTGGCACCTATCAGGTTGCCACCTTACCCAACGCACAGCAAGCAGCAGAATAAATGTTAATGCATACCATAAATAAATTAAGCTGCTTCTCTGCTTACCAGTATGTGCCCTGAACCTAGCTGGAAGGCAGCAGGGGGAAATGAATGTGACAGGAGGAGCCAAGGGAAGGGTTGGGAAGGAAGCACGGCGTTTGCCACAGCTTGCCACCCCTTTCTGGGGTGGTCACCAGGAGGACATCTGAGCTGCTTTCATGGCTGGCTGGGTGGTGCTGTTTCTCATGGAGGGTTGGGCACTGTGACTGTGAGAAGCTGCGTGGAGCCAAGGGGAGTTTAAAGGTGACAGCAGGCTTCACATGGGGCTTACTTCTACGCTGTGTCTGTCTTTGTGATGCTCGGCTGCATCCCAGCGCCCTGCCAAGAGCTCTCTGAGCTGCCCATCTTCCTCCTGACACACGTTGCTGGGAAAGACCCAAACGTGGTGCACACAGAGCTGGGAAATGGCCAGCAGCGTGTGTTAGGCTACAGAAACACAGACTTGAAAAGCTTCAGTCTGTGAGGCGTGATCACTTGACACTGCACACCTCCTGTAACCCAAGAAAGGCTCCAGGGCTGTAACGGGACACGGGATGCTAACACAAAGACAGGAGCTGCTCACACCAGGACAGCGTGGCCCTGGGATGGGTATCATCTGCCTGGGGAGCCATGGGGAGAGGTGAAGGAGTTGGTGGTGAAGGAGTGAGTTGTGCTTAATGGTCACAAAGCAGCTCCTGGGCTCCACAGAGCTCTCCTGCGTTGAGACACATTGAAGTTGTGCCAGCTCAGGAACAGCCTCCAAGGCAGAAAGACAGAAACGCAGACTCGATACAGTCCATTTCCTAAAGCTGCACTGTAAATACGTGTTTACAACTGACGGCTGAGCACAAGGACCAACAACAGGGTCATTAGTATTGGTCATTGTGTACCGCAGCAGTGCCAATCTAGCCAGCAACACCGATCTGCTGATCTGCTCCTGAAGCAGCGGTTCCCCCTCTCCACCACTTACAGCCTCGAATAAGCTCCCTTGTCTGCCTCCGAGTGTCACTTCAGCAGCTTTTCTTCACGTCCCCTTTCCCACCCCAGGTTCCAGCTTCAGATTACGTGGCTCCTCTCCACCCTCGTGGGTGACCCTTTTCACTTAAAGCCTGGAAATGTAATACTTCAACTGGAAACGGGGCTGGAAGAAAGGAAGGAAACCAACATTCCTGTTGGTTCTTGCATCAAAACCCACCGGTGTCTCAGCGCAAGAGCAGTGCTGTTGGCTGGAAAATTGCATGGCTGGGGGGTCGACAAAGAGGCGTTTCCACCTATGGCATATCTCACCCAGCCTTGATTTTAAAGGAAAAGGGAATACCTCTCCCCACAAGCTTCTCAATAGCCTGATTATCTTCTGCTGAGCAGCCCTTGGGCATGCCAGGCACAAGCAGGCAGTGTTACTTGGTGCACGCAGGCCTTGCACAACCCACAAGCTGTGTCAGGCTTTTATTTGCTCTTCTGGAGTGCAGCGTGTCTTCAGCTAGTAAATGAGGAATGTGAGCAATTGGGCTTGAGCTTGTGGCAAATATTAGGCATGCTGAGGAGGAACTCAGCCTTCTGACAGCAGCTGGCTGCCGGCACGCTATCAGTGCTGCCCGGGTCTATTCATACCCCTGGCTGCCCCCAGTATCAGTGAGAGCCTTTTCATTCACCTCATGAGCATCATGTCCCAAAAGGACCTGCTTTCCCCACTTAGCAGGAGGCCTTGCAATGCCACACACTTCTGTGTCTGTGCAGACCAATCTCCCTCTTACAGCTAAGCAGGAACCTGTGGGATGGGCAGAGCTGCACGGTGTAGATGCATGATGGTGCTGCCAGATCAATCTGGCCTCCTGCTGGGATCCCGGGATGCTGTTTCGTAAGGCTGCTTTATAATGCAAGCCCAGCAAGTCTGCATAACTGCCATTAGCATTCCAAGGCATTTGCTGTTTCGTTTCTCCTCCAAAGAGCTGTGTCTTGACCTGTTAGTTTGGCAGAAGGACCAGCTCATGCTACATGGGCGGGTTACTATAAAAAGCATGCGCGCTGCTAGATAATATGTAGGTAATAAAGAACTGGCAAACTCCAGAAGGCAACAGCCAGGACTTTCCTTAAGCTGCTGTAATGGATACAGAGTCTGGGGATCCCCTGCTTCATGTGTACCCTTCACCAGAGCTCTGAAGCAAAGCAGCAGTCCTGACTCCTGGCTCCCTTCTAAGTCCTTGCGGGATAACTGCACTTCTCAGCTCGTGGTCCCTGTTGTCTTCTGCTGACAGCTCCTGTAGAGACCAGATGCTCAGCAACAGCCATGCTCATTCCTGCCTTGCCAGCCCATCTCCCAAACCTGGGGTTGTTATGCTTTGCTTCCCCTCCTGACTGTTTCATTGATGAGTTACTCATCCCCCACATTTTCTACAGGGCCTTCTGCCCAGCGACAGCAGAAAACAAATACAAAGAGATACGGGGAGGATGAGGGAGGATCCAGTGTGATACAACTCCCTAATTAAGCAGAGAAGGATGTGCACAGAGGAGAGGTTGGAGCCTCCCCAGCCCTGCTGTGACAGAAATCTGTCACAGAGGCTCCTGTTGGCACCACAAAGTGGCTTTGGCTCCGGTACACACCAAGAACACGGCTGAATTTTTGTATATGGCAGCAATGAGAATGTAATGAATGGAAGGAGATAGATAGCAGCTTGGGCCTGAGCCTTTGGATTCTGATGTGACTGACCGACAGCACCCTTGTGCAGACCGGCACAGCACCGCCAGTCAGGGGAAAGGAGTGCTGAAATTCCCACAAACCAACAGGAACGGTTGGTGTTTATTTATCCCACTGATCTGCTGTGCACACAAAGCACCCCATCGAGGGAAGCGTGGCCCAGCTCCGTGGGGAAAAGAGTGTTGCATGGAAATGGGGAGGGAACCTGACACGTAGAGTGTGCTTTGGCTTCCCATGACACCATTCTTCCAGGATGTGTATTGATCCTACTTCTTATTCTCAGTTCTGTCCTCTCACTCATAATCATAAAGCCAAGCAGGACGATCTCCCTTCCAAGCAGTATTTTGGCCTGTTGTCGCTGGATGTTCAGCCCAGCACCCAGTTTTTAGCTTATTTTGAGTGGGTAAAATCCACCCTGCCGTGGTCTCGGCATTTCCCATTTCCTCGTCTGCCCACTGGTGCTGGTGGAAACACCATTTCTGGAGTGCTGTCTGCCTGCAAGATATTGGTGGCAGATAACATTCTTCAGAGAATAGCTTTGCAGCTTCTCCCACGCCTGTAGGTATGAGGCAACAGTAAAGCCAGCTGGTTAGGAAAGGACGATGATCTTCATGCTGTGAGAGATTTTTTTTCCCTGACACCAAAAAGCAAGGGACAAAGCTCTATTGTTTCCCCGTCTCTTTGGCTCTCCTGGCAGGCAGGAGGGAAAAAGGACAGCAGTGGTCACCGTGGGGCTCACGCCAGCTTTTATCACCTTCAGATGTTGGCTGTACTCATGCCACAGTCCTGGAGCAATCCTGCTCTTTGCAATCCAGCCCGTGCTGCACCCAGCAGACCTCCACCATAAGTTCTGACAGCCATCTGAAAACCATCTTTAAATTCCAGTCACTCTTATTCATCGTTGGGGATGATGCAAATTCACTGCCTGCCGAGGACTCGGTATGGATTGGGTGACACCTCGCCACGCTTGGGCCTTCTCCATTGCAAGATGCTGTAGAAATGCAAAGTATTTCCAGCATGAGTGGTGTCAGATGAACCAGGAGATGTGCCAGTGTTCTTTCATACAACCTCTCAGGCTGAGGTGGCCTAAAATTGCCTATTTTGCAGTTTGCAGCCTGAATCCTTGCTTCTTCCTGCATTAAAATGAAAGGAGATTGCAGTGTTTTGCACCTCCGCTGGAAAAGGCTGGGAGGGCTCTTATGGAACTCCATCTCTGTGGTATCTACCAGCCCTTGACACTGCTCAACACCCCTCCTTTCAGAGCTGGAGCCATCTGCCTGCCCCACTGTAAAGAAGCTCGGTTTCCAGCCTGACCACTTCAGCCATTTCCACTCCCTTTTAAAAAGGAGCGGACGGGATGTCTCAGAATTGAGATTTGCCTCCATCCCACACAAGACACAGTGTTCTCATTTCCATTGGTGTCATCTATTTACATGAGAAGTGCTCGGTGAGGAAATTGAGGTTACTCAGAGAAAAAAAAAAGTGCCTCACATCAGACACAACTCCCCGCAGACGTGTGTTGCTGTGCGCCCTATCCCAGATCTTGCCCCACATCTGAAGTAGGGCAGCCTGCAATTAAAACACCCAGCAAACTGAAAATGCCATTGACCCCTCAGTTTAAGCCAAAGGGGGGGGGGGAAGTGGCCGCACTGGAAGATTAATTCCTGTACTCGGGGTCAGTCCAGGATCTCGTGGCTGAGCTGGGAGCTGTGCATGGTGTCCAAAGGTCCTCCTGGTGTGCAAGGCAGAGCCTCAGCCAACACCCCAGCCAACATGCCCAGCAGAAAATAGTTCCTACCTGTGCACAGCAGCCACTTTGGTGCTACCAGGAATTAGCTGTGGAAGCAAAGCACGCTGCTGTGTTTTCAGTGACAGGCGTACAGGTGTAAGGTGCAAAGTACACAGGTGTCCTGCCACGCTGATGAGATGTCTCATAGGCTTAAAGATAAAATGCATTAGAAAGCTGTATCTGTCAACCCCTTGCCAGGCTTCAACTGAAATCACCAGCATCCCTTTTTCACATCTCCGGGCCTCAGTTTGTATGTTTAGGGTGCTCCTGCATCTGCAGGCAGCTTTGTTACCAGTGCTGAGCCCTGTGTCTTTGGAGAAGCACAAAGAGGGGCTCGATCTGAAAGCTCTCCTGGTCTAGCAAAGGTGAAAATCCCGAGTTAAATCTCAAGGAAAACAACCTTTCAGGGCAGTGCTTGTTCTGGAGAGACACCTGCTGGCTGGAGAGGCACCTCCTGCCTCGATGGGAACCAAGCAGGAGTAAACATCTATCAGAGACACCAGGGAGTCCAGGGAAAAGCCTAAAGAGGTGGAACCCAAAGCAGCGGAGCCGTGGACCTTGACCCAAGCATGGCAGGGCATGGGTTGAGAGCTCTGAACAGAACACCAGCAGTCTCAAATACCTGAGAGATGTGAGCTTGTTCAGCCAGTGGGTGAGCAAGCACGGGTGGGCTGGCTCCAAACCACACCAGATGCCAAGGACAGGCTTGGTAGATCTTAGAGCATATGACTCCGTGGCTTGGAAACAACCAGGAGGCTGACACGAATACTGGCAGTATTTCATCTAAGTCTCTGGGAGGTGTTTTTCCATCAAAATATCATGAGATCCTCCTGGTTGTGACAGTTGCTGCAGAGGACAGGGTATTCTAATGCAGGTTATTTCCAGCTTAGGATGGGTAAAAATGTGTAAACAGATCGTGAGAAGGCATGACAACACACAGAGCTGCAGTTACATTTTCTAAGCAAATGAGAGGTTAGAGGATGTCCTCTGCTGGTGAGGAAGGTGTTTTCAGTACAGCTGAAAGGTAGTCACTCCTCTGCCAGGCACACAAAGCATGCATGCAGAATCCCTGGACACATACCATTAACCAACAAGTAAAAGCTGACAGGGTCGATTTTTCTAGGGTTATATTCCATGGCCTTTTGCAAATGCAAGCAGTATTTTTTTCCCAATTGCTCCTTGCTGCTGTTTTCCAGTGAGAAATGCGGGAAGCAATAAAGGTTTGTTGCCTCATAAAAATATTGTTCCAGGCAGGTTCTGGCTGGCTGGCCTTGATCCCTGCAGCCCTTCCCATTGCCAGGAAATGCAAGAAAGCAAACTAGCAGTGTCGCAGTGCTGCAGTGTTTCTTCCAGAAGCCATTTAAAAGGGCTGTTATGTCCAGGCTGATGGGATGCAGCCTTTGCAAGCTGCTCTTTTGAGACCTTCCCTGGTCATTTGCTGTCTGAGGCTTTGCTTTATACAAGGTTTCGTCCCCTCCTTAAGTAAGTGGTGCAGGAATTGAATGATGAGTGGCATTCTGGAATACACCTTGAATGTGCATCCAACACACCGAGTCTGCACTTTGTGGCAGAAGTGGCTGTCTTTGATTCTCAGCACTCTGAAACTGGAAGCCTGGACAGCAGCACCCCATTGTGAGAGCTGTAATTCTCTGACCCGAATACGCTTGATAAACAGCCTTTAAACTAAAGGCATTCTCTCTCTCTCTCTCTCTCTCTCTTTTTTTTTTCCAGAACAAAGGAAAAAATACTCCAATTCCAATATTATTATGCATGAGACTTCGCAGTACCACGTACAGGTGAGTGTGCAATGACATTTTATGGGACTGCAAGGCCTGTATCAGTGATAGATGCTGATGATGAAATATTTCGCATTTCCCTGAGTTTTATTTGGTCAGAGAGCAGCTGGTAACCTACTGAACAATAAGCAAGCATTGCTTTCCACATCCTGGGAGAGGTGAAGCTGCTTGAGAATTCTCCATTCATCCTTCAGGGAGATGGGACTGTCATGAAATGTCACGCAGAGCCATCCCTTATCCTTATACCATAGAATCACAGAATGGCCTGGGTTGAAAAGGACCACAATGATCATCTAGTTTCAACCCCCCTGCTGTGTGCAGGGTCGCCAACCACCAAAGTGGGCAGCCCACTGAATGATTGAGATCCAGCAGATTCAAATATTGAGTAATGAGAAAACGGAGAACGGAGGAAAAAAACTGTAAAAAAAAAAAGGGAAATTCAGCATGAAGAAAGAGGAAACTGAGAAACTGCTGTCCTCATCCTCCTCTGTATTTGATGGAGAGCAGTGGGAGCTGTTGTCCCTCCTATCACTCCGTGCTTCAAACCCTTCCTGCTGACCATGGTGGTTACAGGAACTCACCTGCCCAAACCACACAGAGCACATCAACTATCATTTTTCAGCTCTCACTCAGCTACTGTGTCCTCTCAAGTAATTCAAAACCCTTCAGCCATGACAGGCATTCAGCCAAATTCATCTTCCAGTGTCACAGACACCTACATAAGGGAGGAAGCCAGCCTGTGCCACTGCCAACCAGCAGGAGCTCCACCTGGCTGGGGACAGCTGGCTCACTTGGCACTGAAGGCTGGCAAGGCAAGAAAGGAGGCTCATGAGGTTCGCAGGTGGTGGAAAAGATCCTCTTTTCCCTGGTTTAAGGCCCCAGCCAACCATCCCCATCAGTGAGCCCTTCCAAATAGAATCACTCATGGACCCAGAGAAGGGACTTTAAACAGTGACGCGTACGTGAATTCTTCATTCCTTATGCCGTGTGCCACTCATTTGTGATTTCTGCCTTGAACTTTGACCAAAGCAAACAGGGCTTCAGTGGCAGGCAGTGAGGCAGGAAGAGGCGTTTTATACCCTTAAGTAATCTGTAAGTTGATCAGAGTTGAAAAGTGGAAGCAGTCATTGCCCATTCTTAGGAAAGTTAGCATATTTGATTCTCCCTCTGGATAGGGGGGGTTTAATCAGATAAAGATAAGAACAAGCCTCTATTCCCCCTCTCCAGCATTATGTAAAGAAAAGGGAAAGGAAAAATATTTTAATGAGTCTGAGATGGAGAAGTAGCTTTGGCTCCCTGAAAATTAACTTATTTAACAGTAAATAACTGAGGAATTTATGAAGATTGTAAACCTAGCAGTTATCATAAAGAGCAGATAAGAATGCCTGTCAGCAGGTATAAACCAATTCTCCTCACTGCTCAGAAGGCAGAGGGTTTGGCATCTCTGCGTGGGTAATATTGACTTTGCAAATAGCTTTTCGTGCAGCATTTTACAATTACAGTAACACATACCCAAGCACGTTCTTCATATCTGATGGCACGGCTAATCTCAGCTCTAGCTGCTCACATACCTGCCAGAAGTCTTATTTAGATAGTGCCTCACCCCATACCTTTGCTTTATGAGCACAGAACTGGGCCATCACTTAATTTCTGCAGTGTTTGTCCTCTTCTCTGGTCTATCCAGTCTTTGTGAACTATCCAGCAATCACCTTAGCAACGAACTGGTCACCACAAATTCCCTCCATCCCTAATGTTGATTAAAGACTCAACCCCTTCATCCTCTTAGGGCTGCCAGTGCTTTCAATCTGAGCTTTTTCCCCTTACATACACATCTTGTATGGAACCAATTGCAATGATAGTTCTCACCCATGCTTCAACAAGGCCACCCAAGGCTCTGGTGCCGTGGATACTCTGAGCCCATCTGACCCCTATTATCACTGTAGCAAAGAGCTGCTACCTGATCTCTGAAACAGTTATGACTGATCACTGGGAGAAGGCATGAAAACAAGCTGTCAGAGGGAGAAGAGCCAGGCAAAACACACTCCTGTACTAAAGACAGCAAAGAGCAGATGCTTCTCCTCTCTGTAACTCCCCCCTGCCCTACACTGCTGAGATTCCCTTCACATGGAGCCCTGCCAGCAGTCAAAAGCCTGCAGGTGCCACTCGATTACACAAGTCTATAAATTCAGTGCCAAGTGTAAAGCTTGGATCGTTGCTTCAGGACACAGAACGGGGCTGGGAAAGCATGCAAGTGCAGTCATGTCTGGTGCTAACAACCACCATGCACACTTTGCACAGTGACTCTGTTGAGCCTGTGCAATAATGAACAAATAACTGTCCAAACTTCCAGAGATGGTTTTACCACTGACTTACAACGCCATCCATCACCATTGCCTGTTTTCTCCTCCTTCCCCTCTCGACTTCAGCACTTGGCCACCTTCATCATGGACAAGAGTGAGTCCATCGTGACAGTGGATGACGCCATCCGAAAACTGCTATTGCTCAACTCCAAGGAGAAAATTTGGACACAGGAGATGCTGCTGCAAGTGAATGACAAGTCCATCCGCCTGCTGGACTGCGAGTCACAGGTAGCCAGGGGTTAACACAGGGGGTTCTGCTTAGGGAAACCAAACAAGGGTGAATCACTACCAAAATCCACTCCGGGCTTTGCAGGGGCTGGCTGACTCTAATTGGAAGGGTAGGCAGGTGTGGGTTGATTTATTCGGGCTCCAGAGCACAGATACAGTCCAAATAGAAGGTACCTTGAGCTGTGCTCCAAGCAAACAGTATAACAGTTTTCTGTGGGAGTGATGCAGACTTGGAGGTCCACCAAGTTATATGTGTATAACATACAAGCAGAGAGGGAAGAACTTATTACTGGTATTATAACAGCATGCAGGATCCCCTGACTGAAAACTGTGCCCCATTTTGACAGCAGTACATGTAGATGCACATAGGACACCTGATCTGATGGGAAAGAGTATCCAGGCAGCAGGAGAAGGATGGTGCTGCTCTGGTTTTAGCAGTGAAGAACTAAAAAGTGGTTGCCAAAGTTCATCCAAAGAGTCAGCGGGAGGGCAAGCTGCTCACTGCCACCACCCAGCAAGCATCTTTCTTCCCAGTGCTCTGCTGGGATGCACGGCAAGTAGCTGGTGCAGGTAGAGCACAACTTGGTTCATGGTGAGCAAGAGAACTCAAGTAGTTCGAGTCTCAGGAGATGTTTGGCATCCGCCCCTCTCCCAGCCCTCCACAGCGCCAAGCCCTTTGCAGATGCTAACAAGTACGTTTGAAGGGTCAAGGAAATCCCAGAGCACAAGCTCTGCCAGGTCTCTCTCTCTTCAAGCAGGAATCCCAAGAGTTCATGTACAGATCCCTGCTGCCCAACCCATTCCTTTTTCTTTCCCAGGAGGAGCTGGAGGACTTCCCACTGCCGACTGTCCAGCACTGCCAGACGGTGCTCAACCAGATGCGCTATTCCTCCATCCTTCTCCTGGTGTGCCAGGACTCGGAGCAGCACAAACCTGACATCCACTTCTTCAACTGCGATGAGGTGGAGGTGAGCAGAGCCTTCCTCGCTATTGGGATGTGATGGGAAATGGAGCTGCTGTGGGCCCCCCAAAACCTTTTCTGGGCCATGAGAGACAGAGGAACCTGCACTAAGTGACCTGCAAGGCCCAGGGTGGGGTAGGGGGAAGGAGCGCCACCTGCATGGGTATATCAGTATGCAGCATGGCTTTGTACTTCCTTGTTCAAACAAAGGTGTGGATTGGGCAGGCACTGATGGTGGTCAATGAGAGCTGTGAACCACCCTAAAGGTTTGCCCAGATATTGGTGCCTTGACACCACCCTTTAAAGGCTCCCCTATGTTGCGGTCAGTGATGTCTGGCTGCAGACTATCCCAAAGCCAAGCAATCTTGTAAACAGAAGAAGATATGTTCCCAGCTCTCTGCCAGCCACTTTTCTCCTTGCTCACTTGGAGCCTTCAAATCAAGCTTTGCAAAGCACAGCCCTGTAGTAAAAACACTCCTGTTTTATCTTTGAGGCGGAGATGGTTCACGAAGACATAGAAAGTGCCCTGGCAGACCACAAGCATGGGAAGAAAATACGACCACAGACGCTCAAGTAAGTACTGCAGGACTCAGGACAAAGGAACAAGGCAGGCAGCATACTTAGTATCACCCCCAGTACTGCATCCCTGCTCCAGCATTCACACAGGTCTCCTGGAAATAGGATCAGCATCCTCTGACGGGGTTCTGTGTTGTTGCTTTGCAGGGCAAACCAAGAGAAGATCAAGCAGAGACAGTCTATCCTCCCACCACCACAAGGGCCAGCCCCCATCCCGTTCCAGCATGACATGCGTGGTCAAGCCATGAACAGGAACCGGGTGGCACCCCCTGCCCAGTATGAACCAGGTACCGGGAGAGCTCAGAGCTCAGTGAGTCTGTTCCTCAGCCTGGGCAGACAACCTTCCTGAAACAGCCTGGGGTCATTTCAGCCTCACTGTTGCCACCCAGTGTCTTTAGACTGTGCTGTGAAGCACCCAAAGAGGTGACAGGCCCTCAGCATACTGAACATGAAGCTCAGACCTGCGAAATTAAGATGTACAGACCTGGTCGGAAAGGCAAATTCCTGGCCCTTGCTAACTTCACAAAGAACATGCATTTCACCCACAGAAATGGAGTAGTTTGCATGAATTCGAGAGCTGAGTGTGGAAAGGCAGATTGGAACTTACCCTTCTAAAACCTTATTGCAAAGTCATCCTGACTTCAGTTTGAGCTGCCTTGAGAAAACCTGCAGTCCTCTTTGGAGGAAGCAGTCAGAGAAAAAAAACCTCCCAGTAACAGAAATAAGCTTTCTCTGGGGGAAAAAGAAAGAAAGAAAGAAAGAAAGAAAGAAAGATCTGAAGTTGACTAAAACGACCAGCAAACAGCCTATTGTACCACCTTCTGTTGGGGTGAATTTCAAGGAAAGTATGTAATCAGAATACAGTAAGGAAGTTCAAGTTGATGAGAGTAAACACTCAGTTCCCTGGGTTGGGATCCAAAGCCAAGCAGCTGATCCAGCCCGCTGGATGATGGAGCCTATTTTAGGTTCATAACAGAGATAAGATTTATAATTCAGAGCCAGACCGTCTCTCAACACCTGTGTTTTGTTCTCTTTAATATCAGCTAAAAACATTTGAGAGACTGCACACGGGTTGGCACAAAAATGCTGATTTTTGCAAGGGCTTGCCTGAATACCAACCATGCAGAATTCCTGGCAGGCTGCTTTCTAGCAGGTGACACTTGCATTCATTTCCAGGTCTTATTTCTTCTTTCTTGGGGAGCTCGGGGCTAGAGGACAGGCTCAGAGTTGCTCTGACCACACTTATATATATGGGGGATGCTCAGCAATATCGGGGCAGCCCTTTAGCTCCCCAGTGGCCCAAAGTTAGCATAGATGCATCGAGGGCAAACAAGTGGGAGCCTCCCAGCAGCTGGGGCTTGCAGGTCTCTGCCTGTAGCTGGTAGCTGGCTGCTCTCCATGATTCATCCAGTGCTCCCATCTGAAACAGGCAGTGTACAGACGCAGGTGCTGCAATCTGTGGCAGATTTGATCGGCACCTTTGATCATCTCCTGCCCTTTGTGAGCTTCTGAGGTGCTCTCGGAATGAAGGAAAGAACAAACACAGCCGGGTGTTACCACTCCTGGGTTACTGTGTTTGATGGAGCCCATCTTCAACCTTCCATAGTAAGAAATATTTTTTCTCTCCTTCCTTCTCTGCAGACTATGAACGCAGAGGCTCTGCCTCCCAGGACCATGAAGAGTCCCGAGCCATCTTAGCACAGAAGATTGAGAAAGAAACGGTTGGTAGCAAGAACAGCAGGCAGGAGGAAAAGGGGAAGACAGGAAGGAAGCAAGGGGCTCCACCGTGAGCTGGCATTTTATGCATAGTCCAGTCATTTTTAAACTGATATCTCCTGCTTAGAAGGGAGAGCGAAAGCAAAACTGCATCACTGGGTTAGCTGCCATCTCCTTTGCTGGTTTCAGAGGGGTTCTCCCCAGAGCACAGTCCTCTCTTGGGGTTATTTTCCAAAGGCCCATTAGCCAGGAGCCAGTTATCGCACTGGCAAGTGCAGCGTGTAAAACAAGGCACAGCTTTGTGTTTGGAGAGGGATGAACCCAGCCTGATTTTTTGCCTGCATTCTTCCCTCTTCCAGGAAATGAAGTAGGTAAAGACCTAGGATTCTTGTTTCCCATCTGTGTGCAGTTTGGGCTCTTTCTCACCTGCGTTCGTTGCATTTCTGTTCTCACAGCAAATCCTGAACTGCACTCTGGATGACATTGAAGTCTTTGTTGCCAGGCTTCAGAAGGCTGCAGAGGCATTCAAACAGCTCAACCAAAGGAAGAAAGGGAAGAAGAACAAGAAGAAAGGCCCAGCAGGTACAGTGCAGCAGCTAGATCAGATGGGGGACGTGGGGACACAGGTAAGGTTGGGAAGCCTCAGCTCACCACGCTAGGTCAGTGCAGCACTGCATCGGTTTGCAAGACACCATTTGGAAAGTCCTGATGGTCTCTAGGGACTTAATGCAGAGGTTTGACTTCTCTCAATCCGTAGGTTTTTAGCACCTGTTATTGCTGTGACTTTTGCATGCCGGCAAGGCAGACCTATCCCAGAAAGGGACACACTAATTAAACTTTCTCTCCACATTCTCATTTAAGAGGGAATGCTGACTCTTCGAGCAAGACCCCCAGGCGAGGCTGAGTTCATCGACTGCTTCCAGAAAACCAAACTGGCTTTTAACCTCTTGGTAAGGCACTGGAGATGTTTTCATCTTAGGCAGCCACATTCACTGCAGTAGTAAGCATTTGCAGTGAAACGTGTACTGAAAGCACTATCAAGGGACGAAGGTGTGAATTTCAGATTCTTCTGCCAGAAGCAACCACAAAACAAACATTGCGTGAGGGTTGTGTAGGTTCCTTCAGCCAAGCTGTTAAACTGAAACTAGAAGCCTAAAGTCCACCCTTGGAAAAGTCATGTGCCTTCCACTGCCTGTGCATGTGCCAGAGCCGTGGTGCACACACAGCGTGCACGCTTTGAGCTGAGAGGAACCACCTGCTCCTCTGCCTGTGCCTCCCTTCTCCCTGTGTCATAACAAGCATTTGTGCCCCTGCTCATGAGGTGGCCCTCATTGCCCCCAGATTCCCAGCTCCCACTCTGTTTCTGCTCTTGAAGAGCTGTACCAGGTGGTGTAAAGAAGGAGACGACAAGCTGGAGCACAAAGATGTTCCCAGTGCTGCCAGCATTGCTTAGACAAGTATGTGAGACCAGGAGGGTAATGAGCCAGAAGGAAATTTCATCAGCTCTGAACTTGCTCAGTGAACGTGATCCTTCCTGAAACGTTATCAGTAACGAAACCACAGAGACTGGAAAGAAGCCTGAGGCAGGACACAGAGATGCAACCTTTTCTTTTAGAAGCAGATATTCATACAGTTTTGCCTGCTTGGGATGAGAATTGATGAGGCACGGCCATGCATCCACAGCTCTCCCCACAGGTCTTGGATGCAAGTCTTGGACTTGGCTATCCATATATCCAGAAGCCTGCAAAGAGAGACTGGGGGCAAATAAAAGGGCGAGTGGGGAATCAGCGATTATCAGGGATCGTGAGCCCTCATGTCATAGAATCCTAACCAAAATCAGGTTAGGATTAAAGCGGGTTTTTCTTTTTATCTTTTCAGGCCAAACTGAGAAAGCACATTCAGAACCCGAGCGCTTCAGAGTTGGTGCATTTCCTATTTGGGCCACTGGAACTGGTAAAACTAACTCACAGGTTTTGCTATGAATTTGCTTTTTATTTCTAATATCGCTTTTGCAGCTAAATTGTGCAGAGAAATCAGAAAGCTGCTCAGAACCTCCCAAAGCTTTCTCAGTAAGCAGCAGCACCAGCGTTCCTGCTTTCTGATCTGATTTCCAGCCTGAATTAAATGCACAAACCCAAGCAAATACACATCTTTCCACCACATTCACAAAGACTTACTGTGAAGAGTGAGAGCCAGCTCTGGTTCTTGTTGGGAATCTGCCTGATCTCACCTTTGGGTAAACATGGCTCAGTGTTTGCACTGAAAGGAAGGAGCAGGAATCCAACATAGAGAAGAAAACAGAAGCGATGCAGAAATACCGAGAGATTTTCCATTTTTCAACGTGGCAGTTTGTGTCCTTTCTCCAGCAATGGCTGATTTTAAGGTTTCTTTGACTCGTACAGGAAAAACTACTGCATTCCTTTGAACTGATCAGACTTCTGCAGAGATTTAGGTTGATGTATCTTGAGACAGCTAATGTAAACATTAGCTGCTGTCAGGCCATCCCATGGCATGAAGGCTTTCACTGGATCCTTTGGAGAATTTTGTCAGGAATTATTTGCCTTATTTGTCTGTTCTTTCTTTATATAACCTAGAAAGTATACCCTCTTCCTTTGGAGTGGGCAGGCATAGAGAGTCCAAATACTCGGAGTGACTGATTTTTCTGTCTTTGGTTTGTTTCTTTCATGATATTATGGACCTTTCCTGCAAAATCTCTCATACTCCTCTGTGTCTGTGTGTAATTCAGATCGTCAGTAGCTGTGGTGGCCCTGAGCTTGCCAGGTCTGTCATCAGTCCACTTCTTTCTAAAGATGCCACAGATTTCCTCAGAGGACACCTGACACCAAAAGAGATAAGCCTCTGGGACTCGCTGGGAGAGGCATGGACCAGATCCAGGTGAGGACAGAGCTGCTATCTCACCAGCTTCCCCAGGCTCTTAAGGCAGGGGGTGCTTGATTTTACAGCCACATCAGCCCTGGCTCTCTCCCTGGTGCACAGTACTGGATGCTTTGTGACAAACGTTACTTTCTCACCATGTACTTCTTCCCTGCTTCACGTCCTAGGGCTGAATGGCCCCGAGAAGCAAACATTCCCACCTACATCCCCAAATTCCGCAATGGTTGGGAACCGCGCATAGAAATCTTCCGAGGAGCTCCCTGGGAAATAGACATTGGGCACTTGCAAGAAGAGGTGAGTTTTGTGCTCTGGACCATCCCCTCTTCCTTTCACCCTTCCCCTCTCTTCTTCAGAGGGATCTGCACAGCCTACAGCTAATTTCTCTGGCCTCTGTATGTGGCACCAGAGGAACCCAGGGAAAGCAAAGCTGTCAGGCACCTCTGGCTCCTCAGATTCTGCTCTGACTCATCAGCGCTACTGCGGAGTTGGCAGTGGCGTGTAACAAGCAGACGACTCAAAATTCACTTGGATCTGGTTACTCCAGTTCCATGCAGAAAGAAAATGAGGCGAGATCCATTGCCCTGCTTTCCCTCTGTTGCAGCTTCCCCCTTTCCTGGCACCACTGACTCCATTTTTCCCCTTCCAGCTATCATCAGCCAATGGATATCCCTACCGTAACTCCTCTCTCAAGCGTGGCCAGACAGCTGATCAGACACAAGCTGTGGATGCCTTTAAGCAGAACGTAACTCAGCATGTAAATAGGTAACGTACCAACACCACCCTGCAAAACAGGGCCTTGGCCTTCCCCGGGTAACCTCAGCAGCACCCACTGCACCACATCATGATAACAGCGTGTTTTGGCAGCCTGACAGATGGACTTGTGCACAAGGTAGAGAGAACTTTTTAAATCAGGTCTATAGGGAAATGAGTTGCACATGCTCTTCGCCAGAAGAAGCAAAGCTCCTGGCTGGCCTCATTAGTCTGTCAGGATGTCGTTCCATAACATCAACCCACCAAAGCGATGCTAAGCATCATGCACCTTTTAATGTTTCCCAAGACCTCCGAGCTCCAACAAACTCTTCCCAAATTACAGATGAATTCTTTGCCATACTTTGCTTTGCACTGATTTGACATGAAGTTCCCTCTGCTCGAGCACAGGCCTGGATTACACTAATGAGCCGTGAAATGTTAAAGGTTGGAAGTCCAGACACAGCAGAGCAATTAACCACGGACTTTACCAAAGCCAGCATTGGGCTGGAAAAAAAAAAAGCTTAAAGACACGCTGTTTGTTTCATGTTTTAGTGTTCTAATCCAAAAGATTTACAAGCTCTACTGCTGTTACAAAGTTTTCAGATCCACAGTAAAATCTTCAGTTGCAACAGCAAAAGAACTTATTCTTCCCATTTGCCTCCCTAAATGTCCTGGTGAGATGATAAAATGGTGCAGAAAGAGTGCGCTGAGTGGGAAGAGGATTATGGTAACAAATTCTCCAGTTTCATTTTTGATCAGTGATGTTATGAAATCAGTTTACACGAGAACGTTTAAGCCCATCTTAAGTGACTGGTAGGTAATGCAGAGACGAAAATGGTTTTACCTGCTAGTCTTAGCATAGGTAAATAATAAATCATAGAATCACGGAATGGCTTGGGTTGGGAGGCACCTCAAGGATATTCAGGTTCCAGCCACTAGATCAGGTTGCACAGGGGCTCATCCAATCCTTAAACAGCCTGAAGTTTGCCCTCCTGAGGCTCTGGGTGCTGACTCCACTCTTTGTCAGGCCCACATTCCTCAAGATCACAAACTCAAGCAGGGCATGGTCGTATTGAGTGGAACGCAAATTAGCAGCGTGCCATTTCACCAAGGTGCATTTCCCTGCAGCACCACCCAGCCTAACTACAGCATCAGCTCATGGAAGAGTAGATGAGGACTCCTTTTCTCCTTTTTACCTACCTTTCAGACTATCAACAGCAACTTTGCCCAATGTTATATGTAAGGAAGAAAAAAAAAGCAACATCCAAGTTAATGGCACTGAAGCAGGTGCTATAATTGAGAATGTTTCCACGACTCTTCAGTCCAGAGCAGGCTTCAACCAAGTCTGCCCAGATGATTGCCAACATCACAGCCCTGGGACAGAGTATTTCCTGCTGTAGTTTTCTAACCAAGAGACTCTATATTAGCAAGAGCACCCGTGCATGTATTATTATTTATAGCAGGGCTCTGGGCTGCAGAGAAGTGTCATGAAAGCCCTAGGCAGTATTATAATAAACAGTGATGCTCTCTCATGTAAAACCTAAATGCATGCAAAACAAACATTACCCTCACACTCCTCCAGCTGTCCCCTTTCCTCGTGACTCATTTACATTCTGGAATGGCACATTCCTGTGTAAGTCAGGCTTTTCACCCCTCTCCCTGCCTTCAGGGCACTGCAGGGTAAGGCCACCACTCCTTCTGTCAAGAAAAGACAGATGTTGTATTCCATCTGTCTGAAAGACTGCGCCAAACTTCTGTAACTAGGCTGAGAGCCATCCCAAGTCAAGTGAACTGAAGGCTATGCTGCAGAATTAAGCATGATACCAAGTTACTGAGCCAATGGATTGCACCTTTTTCAGCCCACCTGCAGCTGTATAACTGGCTTCACTGAGTTACACGGACCTTGATATAGACTGGCGAGGCTCCACTGGAGGAGAACTTCACGCCCTGTTGGCATGTTTGTTGTGAATATAAGCAGCTGGAACTCCCTTGCATTGTGTACCTTCTTGTGAGCCATAGGCAGAGAGATCCATAAAAGATGCATTAAAATGTTTCCTGCCTGCACTTACACAAGCAGGCAATGCACCTTTACCCATACTGCAGGCATATTTGGGATTAAAAAAATAGCACTATGCCCATCCCAACCAGAGGGAAAATAAAAAGGTGAGATAGGCACGCTTCTTCCTAAGCCAGGAAAAAAAGAGAAAGAAAATAAAGAAAAACACATTTCAGCTTGGGCCAAACAAAATCTTTCATTTCATGTTTCCACTTTGGACAACTTACCGTGTTTATTTCTCCTCTCCTGGAGGAGAAAACTAAAAACTAAAAGCTGGTTTAACATAGAAAGCCATGCGTTCTTCTGCCACAAATCTCCAAGCAAAATAGTTGAATGCTTTTCTCCTCTCGCCGAGTGCATCTTAGAATAGAAACATTCAACTCACTTTTCCTATGGATCTGCAGAACTCTCTTTCAGTAGCTCAGTGTTGCCTGCTGGAAAAAACAAGAACAAAGCAGAGGTTTCCAGTCAGTTCTAGTTATGCTCGTGTTTGACATCCCTTCTCCCTGCCAAGGAGCAGAGGGGCACTTCCCCTCCTAACACAAGCACAACTGGTTCGACCTGCACTTACACAGCCGTCACCTCTGTGGACCTGTGTGGCCTTAGTTCTTCAATAGGTCTCCTTTAAAAAAAAGTCCTCTTTCTCTCTCCTGCAGGAACTTTGAGGCACAGGGGATGGCCCAGCCGAAGAGATATGCCAAAATCCGCTACGATTTCACAGCACGAAATGCCAATGAACTCTCAGTGCTGAAGGATGAAATTCTGGAGGTGAGCTATGTGCTGCTCAGTGGCGTGCCCTCCTCCCCTTGTAGGAACAGGACAGAGATCTCAACGACGGAGAAAGAAACCCCGGCAGAGCTCTCCTACTCATCATTAGGATAAGTTGTGATGCTTTTCAGGAAAGGCTTCACTCCTGAACTGCGCATCAGTGCAGCAGATCTGTTTGTCTCAGCAATGTTATTCCAATCACTTCAGCGTGCCATTTCTTTCCACTGTGTCTCACTTACGTAGGCCAGAAATCGGATGGTCTCACCCAGCAGTCTTTTTCCCTCCCTCTGTCAGGTGCTGGAAGACAATAAGCAATGGTGGAAGTTGCTCAACCGGAGTGGGCAAGCAGGTTATGTCCCTTATAACATCCTGGATGTGGTGAAACTGGAGGAGCTCGAACAGGTGTGTAGCCAGGTGGTGTTGACTGCTAGCCTGCAGAAGGGCATAGTCAGCCACTGGGAATGGCCTGGATTTCTTAGGATACCACATACAGGACAGCAGGAACCCTCAGCAGCACATGAGCTGGGCTCCAGGAGGTTTCTGTGATAAACTCCCACATTTTGCCACCGTTTATCTCCCCCTGCACTGTGTGCAGCCATCCCAAACAGATAAAAGGTCTCACACAGAGCTGTCCCCAAATATCTGCTTGCTACAGTGGCTTGAAGTAGTTTTACCTTTCGCCGGTGCCTTCCTCTCAAGCTCATGTACTTCTCAGCCTATGGTTTACCACCTCCTCAGTTGTGGAACTGATGTGTTCAGGGCTGTACTGTAAGCAGGATGACAGAGCTAATGCAGCCATAAGAGCACTTTCTGCCACCAAAGCAGTGAGGATAGTTGTTGTTGCTGCTGTTGGGAATTTAAGACCAGACAGATCTCTCACCAATTCAGCTCAGCAGCAGGAACAAACTACTGGAGCAGAGGCAGACTGAAATTCCAGCCAAGTGAGTGTTAAGTGAATAGCACTCTCAAGCACCTCACATTGCAAAAATGTGACAGAGAGCTCCAAATGCATGAAAGAAGCATGGAATTTCTTCCCCCCTTTTGGTATTTCCCAACTTGGGCAAAGGATAAGGTGCTTCAGAAGGCCTTTGGAAAAAAAAAAGTATGATCAAGAAAATATAAACAGCCTGTTTCCAGACTGCTCTGGGCACTTGGCAATAGTCCCACTCAACATCCGGTTATTGGAGCATTGGTGTTATAGTTCCGAATGGGATTTTGGTTTGTTTTCTTCTTGTGCTTTATTCCTATGAGGCCCCAGAATTGAACTCAGTTCCACGCAGTGTTTCCTGAGTGGAGGAAGACCCTCACAGGGAGGACACAGCAATTTGTCCCTCTGTTTGTTACCGAGGCAGGGAGACAAAATGCCTAAAAACAAGAAAGAAATAAAACGCAAGAAATGACGCAAAGAAATATTCTTACACGTTTATTTTCTTGATCACCCAGGCTAACCAGAGGTACAAAGGAGACCCGAGTCCCAGAGGATACGGGCCATCCAGCCCAACTCACAAGCTGCCTGCCAGCTATGCTGGGGATAAATGGGGAAGTGAAATGTTGTCACGCAACTCTCCCCAGGATGCCAAAGAACGTACGTGCCTCCCATTGTGCCTCTTTTACACCACACGTGTTGCTCTCAGGCAACTCTGTGTTTCAGGACCTTTTTGTGAACGTGTGCTTGTGTTCACCCCCCTGTCCCTGTGGTTTCCTCTCTTTCTTTGCCTTTACCGTAATGATCTGCCTGTGTGTGGCCAGGGTGACCTATCAAATGCATGTCCCCTCTCATGAGGCTTTGCACAAGGAGTGGCTGCAGCTTTAGTGATAAGCACGAGAGCGGCAGTGGTTTTAGAAGAGGTGTAGAGAGGAAATTCCAGCCAGCAGAGCAGCCCCAAGAAGCTCACTGACTGAGCTCAGGCAGCCTGAGAAAAGGAGGGCAAAAAGGTGATTTAACCCTTCTTCCAGCTTGACCTTCCTCTTCCGAAGGAGAGAACCTCCTTTCCCTTCAGCATGACTTGTGTCCGAGCAGCCACCCCCACTCATCTCAATCCCTTTCTCTCGCTTCCTTTGCTCTTATCTTCTGTCACACGTGCAGTGCCCAGCTGGCCTGTTCCTTCGAATGGTTCCAGGGAAATCCCAGCCACCAGATCTGTCACGTATGAGATGTACATCACACCCTCCCTCCGCACAAGCCATACAGAGACATGGAGCATGAGAAGGACCAGGAGCCTTGCTCACCTCACCCCCTTGCCTCACCCTTGAGCACACTTGTAGCATACTGGCTGCTGAAAGCCATAGCCAGAGTTCATCTCCTCTTCACCTCCTGTAATCTCCTGGAAGCAAAAGCTCTTCTGGGACAGTGGAAAGCCCCACAGTACAAACATTGTAGTCACATATCTATTAATAATACTGAGTTCTTCTCCTCAGTCTTCAGGAGTTTTGTGGAAAAAGTGATGCTGGGTGATGTGTCACTGGAGCTGTATTAGTCACTCCCTGTTCAGGCTTCTTCCCACTTCTGTTTAGTTGCAAAGCAAAAGCTGAAGATCTGAAGATTGGGATCTGCAGATGAGCAGAAGTCACAGTGAGAAGAGTGCAGGGAGCAGGAGTACAGCTTAAAAAGAGGGCTCTAATTGTAGGTCATCACGTCAGCTAATGGCAAAGAGGCGATGGTAAAAAAATAGACAGCAATACAGGGACACAGAAAAATGGGAACCTGCTTAAACACAGTTAGGCCTCTCTGACTTCTGCTGTCTCATGTGCTCTGGGTTTTCTTTTCCCCTCTCTGCTACTGAGTTTGCAGGGCAATTTCCTTATCTCAGTAGCCTGAAGGGAACTAAGTAACCCAAAACAGGAAGATGATCATCTAAAGCAAAAACGCAACAGCACCACAAGACACTGGGGACTCCCTGGTCACCACCTGACAGCACTGATGGCAGCAAAGTCACTGTCAGATCAGGTGTTTTGCGTTGCTGAGCAACATTCTGCTAGGCTTGTGATGAACAGGAGAGGGTAGCAACACAAGAAACAAGAGGCCAGTCTTGTTTCAAGAGGTCAATGTATAAAAATATGTTTTTATATAAATTAGGTCAAAGTATGTGCTTACTGGCACCTAGCTGAAGCAGCTTGTTAGGTTCAGTGACTGCTGTGCAGATGATGGGCATTTGGCTGTTGTTTTGTGATACCTCCTCTCCATCATTCTGGAGAACTGGAGAAATCTAGCTTTCTTCCAAAGAAAAAGTGAGGTTTCAAAATCCCAAAGAAGTTGACAGGCTTGGGAGGAAAGGCAAAGAAATCCTGCTCCATCAGTTTACCACCGTGCAAAACCATGATGATCTCCCTCTACACATCTGTTCTTGATCACAGTTTGAAGGTGCTCCAAAAAGTGTGCCTTGTTTCCCCAGAACTTCTGCATCAGATGGATGAGGTGAACGATGAGTTGCTAAAAAAGATCACCAACAGTAAAATTCAGCCTCCCCAGAGGAATTTCAGAGTGGAGAAGCCTCAGGAAGTTTTTGTGCCCCTCACCTTCGAATCCAGTGCTGAAGAAGTCAAAGCGTGGCTGGAGGCAAAGTCATTCAGCAAAGGGTAAGATCAGCACTACTGCCAGTTGGTTCTTCGTTTAAGGAAGTACATTTGGAGCCCACACTGGCTCTCTTTTTTCTATGCTATCAAGTAAGTACCGTCTTACAGCACAGCCAGTAGATCTAACAGCAGCTGCAAATAAAGCCACGGTCTTGCTGATCCTCACAACTCGCAGCCAGATGCACATCTTTCACTGATGGAGGCCACGTATGGCACTGGTTTTGTCTACTGGTTTTGTGTCTTCCCAGGACGGTGGAACACCTTGGCATCCTTACTGGAGCTCAGCTTTTCTCCCTGAACAGAGAGGAGCTGAAGAAAGTGTGTGGTGATGAGGGGAACCGAGTGTACAGTAAAATCACAGTGGAAAAAAACCAGCTGGAGGTAAGCAGCTGTCTGGGCAACTCCTACCCAAAAAGATGCCTGTATCAGCAGTGTTGGATGTCCCACTAAACGAGCATTTGAAGAGTACAGTTTAAAAAAAGACAAAATCTAAAGCAAGCAACCAACAAAAACAGCACTAAAAATGATGAGAATTCTTTTAAGCAGCAGGGTCCCAACTCGGTAAGGCAGATCACTCTGTCTCCACTGAAGAGTCTGCCTTTTGGCTGTTCCATTTGATACTTGCTCTTTTGGAATTAGTTCGATATTATAATTCCAAACCACAGCTTGAAGTTCGAATTCAAACTTCCTTTTTTTTTTTGTTTCCATTCTAGAAAAACAGAGGGGAGACGGAGCTCCAAGAAATTATGAAGCGTCGCCAGGAGAGGATTGATTCTGCTAATTAAAATCTATCTGCTTTCTTTCAGCTATTAGTCATAGTAGTGCAGAAAAAAGGGAATTAAAGCAATGATCCCCAGTCTAGACAAGAGACAGCAGTGCTCCACAGTTAGCAGTGTAATTGCCATCAAAGGGACAATTCCTCAAACACTGTTGATAAGGATAGACACTAAGACCATATCCCGTTGGGAAAGGTGTTTTAATATTGCATGAAGTTGTTTTTTTATATATATATATATATATATCTATATATTTTATACTGAAATTGTACGTGCATGTGATCAGAACAGATGAGGATTCATGCGGGTATGAATGTATGACAATGGCTGGATTCAAGAAAACAAAACAATACAGAGCTTTTAAAGCAGGGTTGTCTGTGCCCCCAACCCCTTGGGAGCAGAGGGCACGGCACCCAGCACGGAACAAGCCAGCCTGAATGCTTAGAGGAGTCTGGGCCACAGAAATAGTTCCTTTCCCCCACCCTTCCTGTCCTTCTCGGTGGCAGATATCCCCTGCAGCCCACCAGCAAAGGCTCGGTGTCAGCTCACTGCCCTTCTGTCCTCACGTGCCCTCTCGTTGGATCAGGTTAGAATTGCAACACGCCTTACCTAAGACTGGGCTGCTTCCTTAAATACCCGTACCCGCGAGTGCTGCCTTCCAACAGTGGAAATGGGCTTTGAAGTGATTTGAATCTGCAAATAGGTGAGCTCAGCCCGATCATCCCTGCTTACCCGGAGGCTGGGGCTCTCAGCCCTTCACCTTGACGCTGATCCTGGGCCAGAAAGCTGCAGCATTGCCAAAGCCAGGCCTCAAACAAGGAGAAGATAAGCCCCTGCTGTTTGCTCACACCCAAAGCCATTCCCAGGGTGGTCACCACTCACCCTCACCTTCATGTTTTCATTGCAAAGAGTAATCTGAGATGTTTCCTAGATAAGGAGTGTCTGTTTTCATACAAAATCAGTAGCCACAAGGAGAAAAAAAAAAAAAAAAAAGAATTCTGATGTAATAGATGCTGCTGTTCTTCAATTCTTCTTTCTCTTATTAACGTTATGTGCATATATATGCATCTTTCTAGTGAAATGTTCCCTCACTCTTACAATCCACAAATAGGGATGAGGAAAAAAATCCCTTTTCCTAGAGATATAATCAAGTGATTGTGCATCAGTAATTTAGTCAAGGTTTTAAAAGCTCAAGCAAGCATATGGTAGATTTCCTGCCCACAGCAAGGTGGACTCACTGTATTTATATCTATATTTTACTGACAGACAATCTTGCAAAGAATGCACTAAAGCAAACATGATGGGGAATGCTTTGCCTTTCTCATTCACACTAACTGGTTGGATGGGTTCAGGCCCAGATGGCACAGAGCCCTGTTCATCTACTCTCCTTTTGGTGCTGTGGAAGGTCCCACTTCCTCCACAGAGCACAACCACCCCCTGAAAGGTGAATGTTTCGGTGTGATTTGGGCCTGTGCTTGCTCATTCAATGAAAAAAAAAGCCATGCAGGTGGCTGGAGGACAGATGTCTCAGTCTGAGAATACCAATGACTTTGGCTTAGATCTTCCAAAAAATGTTCCCAGTGGATTATTTGTTTTCTTCATCTTTGAACTGGACATTGTTAGCATCAGCAGAAATGGGTGCAGGCAGGGAGCTTCAAGGCTCATGAAGAGGCTGGAATTTGCAAAGGGTACTCACCTTGCCAGGGAGAGATGAAGAGCACAATCCTCCTGGGAAGCTCGGGCTCTGGATTTGGGTGGAGGTGAGGAGCAGGAGTGAACACTGGTGAGCCGTTGGTGGTGCAAGCACAGGAGGCTAAATCAACTCTACAATTAAAACAAAAACAAGTGGTGAGCTTGGAAACACAACACCATTCTTGTGTTTGTGTATGGGGTTGCACAGAATCGGCAGAATTACAGTTACTTGGGATTGGAATGGAAGTGTATGCAACAGCTGGGAGCCACAGGAGCATTTCTTTCAATAGAAGTGTCTGTAAGCCTCATTGGGGGTCACTTTTAAAACTTCCCATGTGACTGAGCTGTGCATCTGCTCTATTTGTACTGCCTGCAAATAACGCTATCGTGCACTGTATATTGATGTAATTGAACGAAGGAGAAAATAATATAACCATGCACTCTATAAGATTTATTAAAATAGTTAAGTTATACATACGACTTCATCTCTGTCTCTTGCTTTTGGATAGCAAAGTAAGCAACAGGACTCAAGAAAGTGTTGTTAAGAGCTGGCTTTTCCTCACGGCTTGTGGCTGTGGGTCTGGGATACACAGCTCAACGTCCGGATGGAGACCAGTGACAACACTCGGGGGTCCCCTCTGGGATCAGTGTTAACACCTCCATCAATTACATCGACAGTGGGATGGCACCGACCTGCATCCCACGTCTCCAGGGCGACCAATCCCCGCCCTTCCTGTGTCGCCAAACCACCCAATGACGAGCTGCCTTCTTCCGCAGCGCCACCTGCCGGCCGGCCGTCTTGTCCCCGAGACGCCGATTGGCTCGCAGCAACCCCCCCGCGAGACGGGATTGGGCGGAGCGGGCGGCGCGCCCTCCCCCGGGCAGAGGGTGTCGGGAGCGAGCGGCGGGTGCGCGCGCAGGCAGGCAGGCAGGCAGGCTCCCCTCCGGGCACGCAGCGTTCCTTTAAGGCGGCCGCGGCCCCCCCCCCCGTCCTGCGGAGTTATGTCGGTGTCCCCCGTGAAGCGGCAGAAGATGGAGTCGGCGCTGGAGCAGCTGAAGCACCACACCACTGTGGTGGCCGACACCGGGGATTTCAACGGTGAGGGGGAGGACGGGGGGAGAGAGGGCGGGGATGTTGCCTTTGTGGCTAACGTAGTTGCTGGTGTTATTTTTTAACCACGTCTGTGGCCGTATCCCTACTAGTATCTCCTTGCTACGCGCTGGAATGCTTCTCTGAAGTTGCGTATCTGTTTCAGGATGCGCTTTTTATCAAGGCGCTGCTTTACTGTAAGCGGTCGCTGTGAGTTGAAGTGTGTCCCGTTTGCACGGAACGAAGCAGCTTTGGGATGGCAATCATTGCTTAGGGGGAAGCTATTGGGGAAAAAAAACACGCTATTTCTTTTTACTGCTACAAAAGTAAAGTCAGTTTCTGTTAGCCCGCTTTTCCAGATCTGGAGAAACACCGGGGAAGAAGAGCTGGCAATAACTATTGTGTTATTTTGGACCTTCAGCTGCGTTAACAAGAGAGCCTGCAAGCAGGAGCTGCTGCAGGGCTTGCAGAGGCCATCCCCAGTGCTGAGTCAGCCCTGCGTGCCAGGCAGCTCAGCTGTGATTAGGGCCTGACAGTGCATGGCCACAGCCTGCTTTGGTAAACAGCTGCGTCACCTGAAATAAGTGTAGTCTGGGGCTTAAGGTAAGCCCAGAAGTCAGATATCCTATAGGATATTTGGAAGGAAGGAAGCCGGCAGTACAAGAAAATGACCAGAGCTGACACTAAGAAGTTGTCTTCAACTACACCAAGTTCTGAAGCGCAGTAAGGCTCTAACAGCTTTCCTAAGAGATGGGTTTTGCTTTTGTTCTGGCTCTAACAGTTGTGGGCAAACAGAAATCCAAACGCCTGGCCACAGAGGGGAAGAGAGATTCCCTTGTCTTTCCTTCCCCCTGCGATTCCTGGAATTCAGTTATGCTGGCAAACCTGATTAGGGAAGAGGGTTTCCGTTTTTTACACACCTGAGCAAGATGCTTCGAATCATTCAGGCCAACTGATTATTTCCAACAAGCCGTCTCGATTTCCCTAGCAATCGATGAGTACAAACCCCTGGATGCCACCACGAACCCATCTCTGATACTGGCTGCTGCTCAGATGCCTGCGTACCAGAAACTTGTGGATGATGCGGTTGCGTATGGAAAAAAACTTGGGGGGTAAGTCAAGAGTTGAGCTGTTGGTTGGGTGTTTTTTTTTTAACTTTCTCTCAGTAGGTGTATATTTAAGATGCTTTATTAATGCAAACAGTGCTTCTGTGGGTTTTCCACTCGTCTGCTTGTGTACCCATCTCCAAAGGCAGAACGTAACCACTTCTGCTCTGCTCAATGCGTATCTGAGCACGGGAATTTAATGCTAAATGGGCTGTGAAATTTGATCTTTAAATCAATGGCAAGGCTTGAATGCACTGTTTTTGTTTTATTTTTCCCTCCCGTGGTTTTTAGGTCAGAAGATGAGCAAATCCAAAATGCCTGTGACAAACTTTTTGTATTATTTGGAGCTGAAATATTGAAGAGGATACCTGGCCGTGTGTCCACAGAAGTAGATGCAAGGTTGGCTCCTTTTCCTCCGGGTAACCCTGTGTCTTGGTACATACAAAGAGAGACACGGTAGAGTCGAAGAAGTCCATCCTTGTCTGGACAGCTCGGTGTTACAGGGCTAGCAGGGGTTTGTATTGTTAATATTTAAGGGAATGAACTGTAGTTCATTTACTTGTTTTAACTTGGTGACAAAACTTCACGAGAACAAGTCACACAGATCTGATCTTTGTCGTACTCGTACTGTTCCTGCACAACTTTGAAGAAGCCCTGTTCTTGTTCCAAAGGTTGTCTTTTGATAAAGAAGGAATGATTCAGAGGGCCAGGCGTCTGATTGACCTTTATAAGGAAGCAGGAATTGGTAAAGATCGGATTCTCATAAAGCTTTCTTCAACATGGGAAGGAATCCAGGCTGGCAAGTAAGTACTTCTGTACCTGGTGTGCTGATTCATAGTGTGCTTCTGGCTATTCACAGGCACTTGACAAACACGTTCTACACTTAAAATAAAGAACTGTTTTGAAAGCACAGCACCAGGAAGTCTGTTGCTAGGTCTACGGTAAGCATGGTGGCATCCTGGAGCTTTCTGTTCATTTAGGAAAAGTTTGTTCATACGAGGGCCAGGCCATTCATAAAAAGTTTCCTGGAATGTCACATTAAGCCATCTGCACTTAGTTCAATGAAAAACATGAAGTAGATCACTAGGAGCCTGGCAGTGCAAAGGCAGTTCTGCTGCCTTTGAACTTTAAAGCTTGTAAACTGTACCACATCTCTAACGTAAGTCAAGAAACAAGTAGCTTAACCTATTAACTTACTGCTAGAATGTACAGTAGGTGTACATTACATTAACATTTACATTACAGTAGGTGTAAAACTGCCATTTTAAGCCAGCCTATGTCTGCAGGGTTCTGGAAGCAGAGTACGGGATTCATTGCAACATGACCTTGCTGTTCTCCTTTGCTCAGGCAGTTGCCTGTGCTGAAGCTGGGGTTACTCTGATCTCCCCATTTGTAGGACGCATCCTGGATTGGCATGTTGCTAATGGAGATAAGAAAACCTATGAACCTTCAGAAGATCCAGGTTAGCTTTTCTTGCTTTTGAATGCAATAGCTGTATGTTCAAATTTTAATTAACCTTTAAAATCCCCCTGCGAAACAAATGTTTGTTAGTATGTTCTAAGTAACCACTTATAATTCAGTTGAAGGGTTCTGAAAGTCACCGATTTCTCCTCTTTAGGAGTGAAGAGCGTCACTAAGATCTATAACTACTACAAAAAGTTTGGCTACAAAACCATTGTGATGGGTGCTTCATTTCGAAATACAGGAGAAATCAAAGCGCTCACAGGCTGCGACTATCTCACTATTTCACCCAAGCTTTTGGCAGAGCTCAGCAAAGAGCATGTCAAGCTAACTCCCACGCTCAGTGTTAAGGACGGTAAGTCCAGTTCTCTGTAATACAGATTTGCTCAGACTCCCTTTCTTCTTGAACATTAAGAGTATGCGGTTCCGTCCAGCTCCGTGGTGCTTCCATTCTGCTTTAAGGCTAAACCTTGATCCTTCGCTGGAGGAAATGGTCACGTTACAGCCGTACCACTACAACTGCTTATACGTGGTTATTTCCTTAGGGTCTCAGTTCCCACTGAGTACATTAATTGGAATTGGGTTTTGAGCACGCTTAAATACTTTGTCTCTTCCCCTGAAAACAGGGAAAGGAGGAGGAACTTCATGCTTCATATACGTGGGATGAAATTTTACTGATTGTTAGCAGAGATCCAAGCAGAGTTTAATCATTATGCTAATACTGCCGTTACCTCTGGGCATGCCAAAAGATGTTTTCCCTCCAGAAATATTAGAGATGAAGTCACACGCAAGACTTATTTGATCTAGTGATAGTCTGCCTTGATGGTTTTGAGGGTATGTTCTCATTGCGTTATTCTTGTGCTTCTGTAGCCTTATTAAAATGCTCCTTCTCAGCTCAGATGTTGGGATTTGTGTACTGCTGTAGTTGTTGCTTGCAGGGTGCAAGCTGGCTTGTAGGCGTGTATCAATTGAGCTTTTGTTAGGTACTTGCCAAAGGATCAAAGACCTAATTGTTCAGCCTATTCACTTAGAATATCTCACTGCAGTATTCTTGGTAGTATTGCTGAAAGCACCATACCGATTAGAAACAGATACAAGATAACAGCACACCCATGAACATGGTATTTTGAAGGAAACTGATGATCTAGATAACTTTCTTCACAACGCAGATGAGGAGCATTTTGAGTCCTGTGTCCCAAAGCATGCTCACAAAGCCAGTCATGCTGAAAACGGTGTTAGAAACTTCCCAGCTTTTCACTTGGAGACGGCCAGAAGCTTGAGGCTGTTTTTGGAAGCCCCTGATAGCAATCTGATAATAGTTTTGTTTATTTCTCAATTGCCCCGGTGCAGCTCAGACCTGTGACCTTGAGAAGATCCACCTGGATGAGAAGGCATTCCGCTGGCACCACAACGAAGACCAAATGGCTGTGGAGAAACTATCTGATGGGATCAGAAAATTCGCTGCAGATGCAATAAAACTGGAGAGGATGTTAAAGGTAGATGCTATATTGTGCTGCCTCTTTTTGCCTCACATGTTCCTTTAAATACTGCAGCTAACTTTCAGTTGCTTATGGTACAGCAAAGGATTAGGAACCTGTCAGCAAGTTGGATCAGGTTTTGTACAGGTGGTGCTTGTTATGTAGGACAGGCAGCCTGCAAACTGGCCACCTGAGTGGAATTAACTTGATAAACTCCAGTGCATTTCATGAAGGAATTCATGCCATGTATAGACAGACATCTGGTTTTTGAGGCCCAAGGCAGCGTTTAGACTCACAGCTAATCAAGAATGAAAAGCCTCAAAGTGGAAAAAGTCTAGAATTAGACTTGTTAACTGTCAGCAGTGATTTGAGACACACCAATAATAATCTTCAAAAAGCTGGAAATCAGGCATGCTTGTATTCCTTGTAGGAGGCTCCAAGAACAGATGCTGAGCAAAGCCAAGCTCTGTATAAGTTTTCTACCAGTATAGGGCAAGTCTTTTAGAGGGGATTAACTGATTTTTATGGTTCTTTAGAGGAAAAAAAAAAATGTACAGTTCAAGGCACTTGTAGACTGACTCAGCAGTGATATAACTTGCATTACTGAAGCAAAATTCAGTTCCCAAACCGCCACTGATTTGTTCACATCTCTCTTTCTAGGAGCGAATGTTCAGTGCTGAGAATGGCAAGTAAAAGAGTCAGAGTTCTCCTGACTGCTTAAGGCTGAATGAGTGGATCACCTGAAATTAAACAGATGTACAAATGTCTTATCTGTAAAAGTCTTATGCTGTGTATGCATAGATTTCTGTATTATGCTTTTTTTAAAAAAATGATTTGCAAAGGGACAGAACTTCATTGTTTTTGTGGCACTTTGTTAATACATGCAAATTAACACATCCTTTCCTTGTAATGTGTTTACTTCCTTGCTGCAGGGGAATTCAGCGATTCAGCTGCCGTAACAGTTCAATTTCTAGTAGAACATAATATTGTTGTTTGTATCAAATTCTTAATTGTCAGTCTACACTCCTCACACGTTAAGAAAACAGCCGTCTCTCATACTGTCTTACTGTGACTTGAAAAGAAAACCAAAGCAGAAACCACAAGAACCAGGCTCCAGTCCTTTCCTGCCCTTTCTTTGCAGGCAAGGCTGTGGCAGCAGCAGCTTACTGGGTAAAATTCATTGCTGTGTTGAAGCTGAAGGTGGTACTGCTGTTACAACACCAGCATGAGGTTACACCATTTCAAAATGAAGTAACTAAGTCAAGCAGTTACTTGTTAACTTTGTAACTGCTTAATCTGAGCTGACATGAATGAACACCCTGGATACAACTCAGGATTGTTGGTTATAGCTTTGTGTATTGTCTTTAGGGCAAGTTACTGCATTTCTTTCTACCAACCTTGGAACTGCTGCCAGCCCTTCCACAAAATTGACTTAAAACAAACAAGAAAAGCCCTCTGTTATCATTCCTCCCTTCCTCTTTGTCCATAAGCCTCTTTTTTTCGTGAAAGAATAAGAGCTATGTGGTAGTCTTCTCTGAGGCATGACCTAATCCTAGATGCATCACTTTCCAGTTACAAGGCTCTCTAGTGAGTAGGGATGCATCTGATTACATTTCATGGTGTATTTTGTTAAGACTAATTAAGTATCTTCTTGGCTGACGTGGGTCCCGTTCCATCAAGAGCAGACAAGATGTTCCTGTTTGTATGTGGGCAATAGTTAACTGTTTCCTTATAAAGGAGCCTGAACTTCTAGACTTAACAGCATTAAGACTACAGTGTTTATATACAAGCTATGTCCTGTTTGAATAACACAAGAAAAACACGCCAAGAGAGTGACTGATCAGTAAGCTCAGTTGGACCCACTGGTAGTATTGTCAGAACAGCAAACAAAAAGAGAGCTGTTGTTTCAGCCAAGGCGAAGAGCTGGAGTATCCCCATAATCTGGGGCCGTGGAAGCACACACACACAAAATGCTGTATAGAGAAGCCTGTGCAGTTGCCACTGGACATTCACTAGCAGGTGATAACCTCTGTACAGGCTCACCTGGATGGCAGGATGACATTCAGCCTGCCACAGCTTGTTTATCAAGGGAAGCACGTGCTAATGCCTTTCTTCTTAGCAAAAGAATTAGCAGGTACTTTAGGGCACAGCTGCAGTCTTACAGGAGGAAGGGTTCAGACATGACTACACTGCAGAGACAGCACTGATCTTGCCTGGTAAGTCCTTGTAACCAGCTCAGGTGAAATACACGAGGGACTACCTGCCTAAATTCTGCATTTACCAGCCCACTCGTATCAAAAAGAATATTTTTGCTGATTCCTTTAGCAGAGACATTCTCCTGAGATTCATAATTATTTGGCATATATACACACATACAGACCTCCAAGGCAATGTAGTGCTATCAGATAGCCCTGAGGCACCAACATGTATTTTCTGCAGAAGAACATGAAGAGCTACAAGCCAGTCTCTTGAAACAGTTCAGCCATACATCTGCATCTAACATACAATGATTTTTCTGCGTCTGTCATTGGTTTCAGTTGCAAAACTGAATTTTGGCAGAGGGTCAGATCCAAAGTAGCTCCTTTGTTATGGAAGGTTCTCTCACAACCAAAACCAATCCATTTGATCTCAACCAAGACAGGCTTCTAGGAACATCACCTGGTAGTTACAGCCCAAACAGACTGTAGCTATTGAGGGATTCATCTGCTTCAGAAATCCTTTGCAATCCGGACCCCTTCTTCCCACTTAGTTTTCAGAGTACCTGTTCTCTTGTATTAGATCTTCTTGGGCAGACTTGCTGTGCCCCTAGCTGGTGGTCTCTGCTAAAATAAGGCAAGTGGCATCAGTTTAAACTCCCTACAGGCCTGTGTATGGCTCTTCTGAAACACAAGTGTTAGTGGTGTCTGAAGATCTAGCGAGGAAGCCCCATGCTTGTGAAGATGCTGTTCTTTCAAATAGAACTAGGAATTGGAGAACAATGAGAGGAATCTAAGATTGTCCTCTGAATTGTATTCCGTAGGGGGACTGCTGCTGGTCTTTCACACTGCCTGAAAAATGCTTCCTCTTCCTCCACTCCCAGCCCATTACCAACAGGTCTGCATTTCACACAACCAAACCACAGGCCAGCATTTACAATCCGTCGTTTACAATTTGAGATTGCAGGCTGGCCAAACCACCAGACTTCTGTGAGTTGTGCCCACTGAAGCTTAAATACCTGTACAAAGGGTGACTCCAAGTCCTTAACAAGCCCAGAGGTGAGGAAGCAGCAATTCTGGTCCATGAAGTGGTGCCATCAACATAAGCTCATGTGCCAGACCGCTCCCATCCTGTACTTCACTCAGCAATCAAATCGTTCCCTCTGGAAGCCAGGTCCTTGCTCTCTGCAGCCAAACAGCTCAGGAAATGTCTGGAAGTTGCCTGGTGTTTGTGATTAATCCTGCTGCCCCTGGGGAGTGCTCTCACTGTGTACCTCTCATTCCAGGGATCATCTTTTAGCCTGCAGTTCTCCTGAGAGAACACAACACAGGAATGAACTCATAAAGGAAGAGAATGCAAAACTGAAGTCTTAGGAGAGGGTACTCACCCGCTCATTGGCCTCCTTTCCCAAGAGGCACATCACCGGAGTGAAATGGTCAGCATTCCAGGTGGTGAGGTTCACTAGGTGAGAATCTGGTCCAGCACAAGATGAACAGCTCCACTGGTCCCAGTAAAGCCCCGCAGCTGCTAGCAAGTCCTAATGGTCAGGCAAAGAATGCTAAAAGGTGCTCCAGACCTCTGACAGACACAGCCATGTTTCCACAGGGACGGACTGTCAGCAAGAAATACACATGAATGTATAACACACCACTCGCATTTGTCATCTTGGCTTTCACAAAGGTTCCAGCTGTTCTCCAGATATTTGAGGTTTGCACGCTGCTGCAAGCAGCCAGGAGACAGCTCAGAGGAGAGAGGGTGCTTATACAGGGAGAAAGCTGGGAAAGCAAAAAGCAACTTTCCCAGTGGCTCATCAAAGGACCCTACAAATTGCTCACCAACATTGGCATTTGGTCTCTGAAGAGCAAGAGTGTCCTCATGGACACACAGGCTGTACCTCACATCTCCAAACTATGTCATGGAAAACAGTATGGGCAGAATCAGAAGCAGAAAGGAGAAGCTAACCTCTCCCCAAGCTCTTCCACAACCTTCAAATTGAAGTAAGGCAAGGCCTTCAGCACTGTTGCCCAATATTTGATTTAAGGCAAGAAAGAGGCTGCTTTTCCTCGGTTGCTTCTGAAATATCGCTGAAGCAACTTAAAGCAGAAAACAGCATCTTGATCACTGCTCTCCTCTGCTGGTCTCAGTGGGAATTAACCTTTACATAAGGAAAGGCATAGTTTACAGCTGTTCTCAGTGATAGCAGCCCAATAAATACCAATATCGTGCTGCTCTCCTAAAGGTACCTCTAGAAAATACTTTGTTATTATTTAAAGTAGCCAGATAATAAGGCAATATCAGCAGCAGACTTCAGGCAATTGACTGCAGAAAGTACCTCGCCAAGGCACACAGAACATTCCTCCCTTAAACATATATTCCCTCTCATAGGCTTGAAATCAAATTGAACGTTAATTACTAGTATACAGCCCCAGGCACTTCCTGGCAGCTGGGAGAGAGGATGGACCAAACTGCTACCATGAACACTTGTAAACCCAGAGCACCATCTCTGTGCAAGGAAGCAGATTTAGGGCTGCGATAAGCTGGGGTAAGGCGCTGCATTGCATTGAGCAGCTCAACTGTAAGCTGCTGGGCTCTCAGCTCCCACAGAGGGCTGCTGTTCTCCACCAGAACAACACCTCAAGTTACAGGCAGACTAGAAATAGAATTTAGTGCTGTTTAAAGATTGATTGTGGCAGCTAGAAGAGTTTTACAACAGTTGCAGGATATTTACTCCTAGGCTACAGCAACACTGCCCCATTCTTCCTCCCATGTCAGTCTGTGACTGCATTCAGTGCCCTTTGGAGCAGCTCCAAACAAGACAATTTCCCAGCTTCAAGTTACCCTCAATGAAATCTGAGGTTGAAAATCACAAATTACCTCCTTCCCTACTTCTCATTTGCTAGAAGGAAGCATTTCTTTCTCCTTTAACAAACCTGAAGTTCCTTCAGACACACAATAAACCAATAAGCAGTTACAGATCTTTTGGTAATACCCATAAAGGCTTCAGCAGCAGTACAAGCTGTAAATTTGAACCCTGTTGCCCCTCAGTAACAGGGAGGGAGATCTCTGCTGAAACACCAAACAATTGCCTCATCCTCTCAGTAGCAACAAGAGCACCAGATCAGGACTGGAAAAAATTCATAAGAAGATCAAGCAGCTGAATTTGGCTAGATTTCATTTCCAAACCACAAATATAGTCTTAAAAGCAGTAGAAATTAATCATAAAAATCATAGAGTAGTTTGGGACAAAAAGAGGACTGAAGAGATTGGGATTTAAGACATTTGGGATTGAAGAGGAACTTGGCTGCAAGAAATACCTCTTTTTGCTCCTGGATGAGGTGAGCGCCCTGCACCCTCATGCCACCAGCAGAATGCAGAATCTGTAAGCTCATATCAGGGCAGCAGCTGGCCAGGGTCAGTAGCAAGGTTCAAAGGTAACTCCGAGGCATTCAAAAAGTTGTTCAAGAGACAGTAAGATCCTGCAGCTATAGAGGAAAGGGAGACAGAAAAGAGGTGTCCCAGTAACAGCCAAACCTAACTCCACTTGACTACAAACACAGCCAAGAGCTGAGTGAGCAGGATCCCTTACCTGGCACTGGTAGCAGCTACAGTTTCCCATTTCAGTACTGGGGCTTTTTGCCTTCAGTGCAGGCTGGGTGTTTTACAGTGACTGATGTATATAGCTGAGCCTCAAAGTCCACATCCATTCTGAAACAGAGCAAGACCCCAGCAACTACATAAACCTTCAGCCTACGCATCTGTTTATCCACACAGAGCTTCCTTACACAACTACTTTTTCAGCTTCATTCATCTTTCCTACAGTCACGTCTGAAGACAGTTCATAAACTCCTTCTAGCAACTGCCCTATGCTTCCTCAGTTAAGAGGCTGAGCATAAGAGATACCTGCTGTCTCTCAAAAAGGCTTTTAGCTGTTACAGTCATAGAGCAAAGCTTAGAAATCCTGAAACACAACCTTCAACATTCAGTCAGAAGGGACAAACAAAACAGAGGAGAAACCCCAAAGAACAAGTATGCAAACTTTAAGGCTTGATCTAAAAATCATTAAACTCACATAGAACCAGTGCTTCCTAGGCACCTTTGGCAAGCCTTCCTGCAAGCTTTTCCAAAGCCCCAGGGCAGGGATAGCTCCCTTTATCACTTTAGCCCAGTGAACAGGACATCCCCATAAGATGGGCTTCCCCTGAGCAACCCCAGCCCCAAAAGTACCAGCACAGAGGGCTACAATCAGCCTTCTTTCTGCTGGGGGCAAATATCTGCAGTACTCCTCTAAGTGCTTTTGGTTGAAGTGCCAGAGGTAAGGTTTAGTCACTCCTGAGACAGTCAGGGACAGACATCCCACACTTGAAACAAAGCAGGAATTTCTCTGGGTTGAGGTGAGTGGGGACTGGCCCAATAACCATGCTCAAATTGCAGAGGCTACCCTGGGACAAATCCACATCTGCATTTACGGACACCTCCTGCAGCTGTAGAGAGAATGCAATTGTGCCCAAGATTTTCCTGGCGTACCAGGCTGGAAAAGACTGCTCTTTGTATGCTTCAGTCCCAAACTCCAAGGAGAAACAGTGCTGCATCTCCCTACACGTGTGGGTCTGTTCCATTCTGTGAGATCCTGTAAGCTTCAGTGCATAGAGATGTTGAGTCCCTGAGTAATGCTGCAAGAGAAAAGCATGTTAAAGTAATAGAGCCTCCAGCAACAGATTCTACTCAAGGCTAAGAAAGGATCTAAATGAACATTTTAAGCTTCGTTTTCATTGTAGTTCTCAAGCAGGGAATTAAGTGGTAGAAACCTAATTTAAAAAAAACAACTGGAAAAAAAACCAAAACAAACAAACAAAAAAATCACAATAAAACAATGACAAGTAAATTAGAGGCCTGCAATATGCAGCCTGAATGGAATTAAAAAGCAAAAAAACACATTTGGGGTCAAATGAAACATTTTGTCTCGCAGCTTTTGCTGCAGCCTTTGAATTTATATATTAGGTACAGGAAAAAAAAAAGAAATATTTAATTTCAGAGATTCTGCGTCTTCTTGACTGAAGCGTAACTTACCATGTTGAGCACAAAGCTGTTGAAAACGTCGAGCATGAAATTGCAAATTGTAGCAAATTAATTAAAAAAATAAATAAATAGATGATAATCTCATGTTCAGCTCTGGACTCCATAGGTCACATTTTGTTATTCATTTCTTAAGGTAATAGCACGGTTACAGCTGCTGATACACACACACACACACACCCACACACAAAGAAACACAGTCTCTTCAAGAGCTGTGGGCACTCAACATTTCAGTCTGATCTTTTTATACGGATTTAGCTACTTCTATATCAGAAAATACAGAGACTTAGCAGCACAAGTCCTTCTGCTAAAAATCAACATACATGCAGAGGTTTCCCCTCCACCAGGAATCCAAAACTCATCTTGAAACAGAGAATAGATATTGCCCTCCTAGATTATTGTCATTACAACAAACAACAGCTCAGGCTTCAAAACAGTCTAAAGAATAAACATCTCCAGCACTCCTTAAGAAACGCAAAGCCAAGTTCAACTGTAGATCCATCTACCACAGCATCCTGTCTCCCACAGTAGCCAACAGCTGTTGAGGAAGATTTCAGACCTAAGAGAACACCCTTTGTGTTCTGCTTTCCAGTGGAAAAGCCACTGGGGACCTGCTCTTTGGGCTGAGAAACGCAGATCTTCTGATCTCCAGTCTCAAACAATAGAAGAAGGATCAGCCTCCAACATATGAAGAGTTTTCTTACAGTGGTATCTGCCAACACACAGAGTTTTTCCTCAAATACCCATAAATCTAATAGACTATAACTGCTATTATACATGCATAGGCCATGCTGCTTACCTTTAATCGTGTTGACAATCGCTGCTTACTCTCATTTCCCATTTATCCTGGGAAGTTCACAGAATCACAGCATCCTCTTGGCAAAATTTTGCCTAAGGAAATGCAGCACCCTAGCAGTACAAGCCCCATTCTCTCATCCCCAGGGATACACAAATCCATTTTTACTGCTAGCGCCTAACCTAGGAGGATCAAAAGACCAGAACAACCCCACAGGCTCCTCAAACTCACCTCAGCTGGCAGCACACCTACCTAACTGTCATTCAGTTGCTCAAGATTAGACACAAAACAACTTGAAAGAACCAGCTACAATTCTGCACCGGTCCTCAGCTTTACATAAAGCAAAACTGTAAGATGGAAACCTTCTGGGAGAAAAAGGGGTTTAGCAACAGCATAAACCTTCCATCTGGGGAAGATGGCAAAACACAGAAGTCTTTCGTGAAAGTTTCAAACGATGCTACCCTCATCCTCCAAAGGAACGAGGGAGCAGGGGACAGCACGTCCTATGGCCATAGATTACTGGGAAGTTGCAAGGTACAGCTTGCTGCATACAACCTAATATATAGTCCAGTATTAACAAGCATTTTGTGCTATTGTAGCTCCAGGTGATGTCACAGGTTTCTGCCTCTCTCTTAGCTGCATGCCACCTGCCCAGCACAGGTACACCAACATGGCAGGCCCATCCTTGGGAACTGACAAGAGGAAAGCGATCTTTTTGCACTTGCTGTTCGGATATGGAGTTTGCTGGCGGCTGAGGAGGAATGAGGATGTCGGTGTGGAGCAGTATCACCACCTTGTGGGAGGCTGCAACAGCACAGACAGCTCCTTTCCATAGTCCATTCTGCTGCAATTAATAAATGAGCAGAAATGCAAAATCAACTTTCCTGTGTGTTTGCAGGTGCTTCTACACATTATGCAGGCACACAAAGCTTGGTGGGCAGGAAAGCTTTCCCCCCTCACCCCCCCACTTTGAATATCCTCTTGCATCGCACAACCCAAGCTGCTGCTCCCAACAATTGCTCTCAGTATCTCCTGTATTCTTCAAATGAGGGGGGAAAGAGAGCTACAGGAGAGTATAGCCCTTAGGAAAAAAAGAGTCCACAGATTTGACACCGTAATGTATTTTCAGCCTTCTAAAACAGAATTTTGGTTGCTTAGCAATTGAGACAGACTAGAATATCCTCAGTTTCTGGTTTCCAGCCCCTGCTGTGGCTGTGAGACTCTATGAGGGAGCTCGAAACTGACAGCTGTTTGCAATACTCAGAAAGCGCTCTCCCTGCCTTCCCTCCAAAAGATAATACTTTGGAAGCTCCGGAAAAAAAACATCTTCTATGAACATGTTCATATATTCATAGAACAGTAGCGTAACTCACTGACAGAATACTAGTGTAACACAGTCATCAGACAGCAACAAGGACTGAGTTCAAGCTTCCCATAAGGGATCCATTTAGGCAAATGCTCTGGAAGCATTCTGAAGAGAGGATGTTCCCTCATCCCAAAAGCTTAGGCTGCCAGACACCTTCTCTGGCTCCAGAGGATCTAAAGTGCCTGCAGCTACATTATTAAGCTGTGGGAGAGGTATAGAAGCACAGAGGACTCATGACCGAAGCTCAGGGTGTTCAGGATTTGCCCATTCATCATCTTTATGTTATTCAATCCTTTGCCCTGTAAATGTTAAATTTACCTGAAAGATCTTCTCATTATTGTTACAACCCAAATCTAAATTTAAAAACATCAATATTCCCATCACTCCCAAGCAGCTATTACTCCAGCATGCAAATATGTTATTTTCAGCATCCCTCCTCAATTTGTGTATATGCTCCCATGCATTAAGCCTGCTTATAAAAAGCAGATCTGCAACTTCTACTCAAACAGAAGCGGAAAGATGTCAATTCAAACACCACAGCTCAGCACATACATTAAAGGCCCTTTTCTTATCTCTTGTCAAGTTCTTCAGCTTCTTTTGTTTGCTTGCACCTCATTCCAACAACAGGGGCTCACCATGCACTGTTCCTCCTTTTCCCTAAAGCAGACTTCTCATTCTTCCCCTTGACAAGGGAACTGCAGGCTCTCTAACCTATATTCAAGTAGCTCCAGTTATAGTGTGCTTCAGCTCTGAAGGGAAAGCCAACACACTGCAGCAGACCTGATAAACAAGTATGTCAAGACATCTCATACTGCCTCTAGCTGATTTCTAACCAGGTCAAATCAGCTACGCGTAGTTTCTGACTCACATCACCAGGTGAATCACAACCTTTGCATTCTAATTAACTTTAAACTAAAGATTAGCATCCCCTGGGGTGTATCAGAGTACATGCTAACTCTATCACAAGTAAGACACTGATAACGGTCAAGAGTCACAAGGAAATAGGCAGGAACATTTCTCATATACGCAAATGAACCTTCTCAAACAAAAATATCTGCTGTGCACTCCTGGGTAGGAAAAGTACTTAAAACTTGGCTACTGAAGTGTTATTATACTGTGTTCTTACAGCTGGGGAGATGAGAATATGTGTCATTTTAAGGCATGGAGCAATTCTAGTAAATTGATGGCAAAAGAAAACTCAGGAAAAAATCCTCTCCTGGCTGCCTGGGGTGAACTCTACAAGCCTGCTTTTCCCCAGGACCACAAGCAAAGTACAGACAGGTGTATGAAGGAAGATACACAGAGTAACATCTGCTTCTATAAAACAAGAAGGAAGTGTTACAACAAATTTAAAGGCAATGTACTTTGTATATCCAGCGTACTTCCTAACAGAGATACAAACAAAGCAATTTCAGCAGACTACCAGGAAAAATAAGGAAAAAGTATACAATAAAGAACTGAAGCCTGGAGAGGTCTGAATATTCTTTGTTCACCTGGTAGCTCCTTCATGAGGCTGTACAGAACTTCACAGCAACTGAAAGAAAAGGGGACACAGGCTAAACACTTACTTTGATGGACAGGAAATGGAAGGTCTAATGATTTTGACAAAGTTGCATGGAAGCAGAGTTTGAAAGATATGACAGGCTTGTAGCCTCTCAGGTTCTTTCAGAAAGAAGATTTTGCTCTGCAGCTGCAGTTGGGGGTTAGATCCAGCACTGTCTCATCAACACCCGTCTCCTCCAGGAGGTGGAATATCCAGCTACAGTGCAAGTTGCCTACGTGGAAGCCCAGAAAGTCAATGGAGCCTGGGGTGGGAAGATTCATCTTTTGTATTCAAAGCTTTTAAGGACAGAGCATCCTTGCTGCAGCTGCACAATGCCCAAAACAAAATGACCCTAACTACAAACACTACTGCAGCACAAGTACATGAAGCCTTCCATATCATTTCAGCAGGCAGTCTGCTAGAAATCCTGATATAAAGTCTGTTCTGACGGTGACAGAGGCTAACAAATCTTTAAGCAAGCTTGTCAGAAATGAGGATTTCAACCAAAGCTAAAAATGTTTAAAAAAAAAAAAACAACCACAAAAGAAAACGGTTCCATCTGATAGTCAGAAAGAAAGAAAAAGTCAGATTGCATCTTACAGTTCATCACAAGACCGACCCATGCTATCTGCTACGTTTTTTCTTTTGTCCATAAGATTTCAGCAAGACAACTGCAACATACTCGCCAGAGAGAAACAATAATGGTAACACACACACCACAAAGCAGAAGAGCTAACCAATTAGAAGGCAATTTAAAAACAGTTTTAAACTGAAGTCCATTAACGTGAGCATGCAAGAAGAAAACAAGGGCACATCATACCAGCAGCAGCACCACAGAGAAACACCTTCAGACAACTGATTCTGCTTTATTTCACACAGCTAAGCATTTTCCATCCTGATCCAAGTATATTTAAGTGTCACAGATACATTCTGAATTCAGACAGTAACTTTGTGATCTACCAAAGAAAGGTAAGAACACCTCTGAAAGGGCACATCAGCATGGAGATCCTTATATTTGAACTACAAATGATGATTGGTATAACGTCAGCCAAGAACACTGTCTTTATCCTCAGCAAACAACATTCATAGCCACTGATCTTTTGTTGTTGTTTGTTTTAAACAGGAGAGTTCCTCAGCCCTGTAAGTTAAGGGTCTGGAGAGAAGCAGTGAAGATGTAGTAACAAACACAAGGCGGTTTCATAATCGCTTCTGAAGCGTGACGCACCTCCAAATTCTCTTACTTACAACCTTCCTCCATTCTGTATACGGAGAACCTAATACTGCCACTTCAACATCACAGTCACTTCATAGTCCAGGATAGAAATTGAAACACACTTTATCCAGTTAAAAGACAAGAGAGTCCTTAGCCTGCTGGCTCTTCATCCATCCTATTTGCAAAGAGACCTTCTCCTTTATTTCCTGCTGAATGAAACACATCCAAACATGACAGCACCTGTTAGTCCACATCCAGGAAAGGACTTCTAACACACATTCACCTGAACAAAAGAAGATTTTTGTGGTTACTTAAATGCATTCTTCTATCTGACAAGACGAAAGACAATCAAATGGCCAAGCTATTACCAAAGAAATTAAACCTGTTCATTCCCAGAATCCTAACATACAGCTAAATGCTAACTTGGGAAAGCACAAATAAAAACCATACAAGAGAAATTTTGCTTAACAGAACTACTTAGAAAAGCCTGCTGTTTCACTCCACCAGTCTTGATGGATAACTCTGCACTTTCCAACCCATTTTACACAAATGCCTTTTTAACAAAAGACTTATCAGACTGAACAGATAGATCAAGCACAGACAACATGCACTTCAGCAGCTAAAAGTGGAAGAACAGGTCTGGGGGACAAGACTCCTGGAGCTCAAGATTCTTTGACATTACCCGTCCCTAGTTCTCATCTCCCATATTGCCTTACCTGACATTGCAAAGAATAAGAAGATTCTGGACTGCTGGAAGGGTGGAGTTTTCATTCTGTCCTGTCACCAAGTGCCTGTCCAGCACAACGTGTACAGCATCTGGTTTGCTGGCTGCATACAGGAGGACAAAAAAACAAAAACACAACAGGTGTGTTAGTGGACACTGCTTCAGTTTCAGTCTTTCACCTCATAAAAGCAATGCAGACAGTAACTATTTAGACAGGGAGATTTGCTCTGTGAATCTATAAACCCAACAGACAGGGACAATCTCAAGCACCCAGTCCTGCAACAACTTCACTAGAAAGCCCTTCTCTAAAAGAACAGCAGGACCGGTCCTTTAATTCAATCAACAGATGGGTAAAGTGCATATATCAAGAGATTTTCCTACCGCAACCCTTACGGAGTTGTCATCAGGAGGCTTCAGAGAACTTCCAGAAAAACATTTATTTTATGATCAGCTATAATGACCCTGATGTGTTAACTGCTCAGTACTCCAAGTGGTACTTCTTTTAAGTCACTTCATCCAATATAGAACTGTTAGTTTATCAATAATGAGCAATTCCCATAATCCTTGCCCTCTCCCTGCTTCTGTCTTAAGCACAGGCTAAGTGCCTTCAAATATATGCTTCTCCTCTTGCTTGTTCTGGGCTGCATTAAAAAAAGGGGTGGCCAACAGGGAGAGGGAGGTGATTGTCCCCCTCTACTCAGCTCTTGTGAGGCCCCATCTGCAGTACTGTGTCCAGGCCTGGGGCACCCAGTACAGGAAGGACGTGGAGCTCTTGGTGACAATCCAGAGGAGGGCCACTAAGATGATCAGAGGGCTGGAGCACCTCTCCTATGAGGAAAGATTGAGGGAACTGGGATTGTTTCGCTTGGAGAAGAGAAGGCCTCATTGTGGCCTTCCAGTACTTGAAGGGAGCATATATACAGGAGGGGGAACAGCTGTTTACGAGCGTGGACAGTGACAGGACAAGGGGGATGGTTTTAAACTGAGACAGAGGAGGTTTAGGTTAAATATGAGGATGAAGTTTTTCACTCAGAGGGTGGTGATGCACCAGAACAGGTTGCCCAAGGAGGTTGTGGATGCCCCATGCCCCATCCCTGAAGGCATTCAAGGCCAGGCTGGATGCGGCTCTGGGCAGCCTGGTCTGGTGGTTGGCGACCCTGCACACAGCGGGGGGGGTTGAAACTGGGTGACCATTGTGGTCCTTTTCAACCCACACCATCCTATGATTCTATGGCTTCCCCTGCAGGCATGGACTGCAAAGCTGCACAGCAGTGAAAACTCTCCTGTGTCAAATGAGCATGCAAATGTTTATTTTCAACACAGCCACAAAACAAAGTGCTGGTCAACAAGAGTGACATACCGCTAAATGTAGCTCCAGAATCTTTCACAAAGTCTTCCACAATAATGGGCAAACTGGCAAAGTTAGGCTGCCTTATTAGTTCATATACAGAGGGCTGAAAAAGAAAAAAAAAAATAATAATTGTCTTGCTTTTGTACAAATAAAAGAGGCAAAACTCTGTAATTTATCTTTTCCTTTCCCACTACCATGAAAATGAAACAAACAAAGCAAAAAACAAAGTGACCACAGACAGTTTCTATGGACTTAGGGAGCAAACTGGAAATCCTCATGCAACAAAGAAGGAAAGAACGACACCACAGGAAGATCTGCTCCATGCACATTTGATATTCAAACACTTCTTATTTAACTAGAACAGGTAAGCAGCATCTGTAACAGATGTCAGACCCGCAGTTCTCCCCCCTCAGTTGTTGCCCTCAGTTGTGAAGCTTTCCAAGGACTAACACAATATCATGTCTCGCATGTATTTTTAAATGACTAAGCAGAACGTGCAGGCCTGGACACAAAACAGCATATGTGCAATTAAATTTAGATAAGCACAAGACTTGTTCAGGTGTTGGACACTGAAGCGTACACTTGGAGGTAAATGCTGTGTCACTTGTGGAGTACAACTAAGATTACTGAATATAAGAAGCCAGTTTAACTAAAGAGAAAACAAAATAGGAGTATTTAGTTGAGATCTTGTGATACAAACAGAAGAAATATGAATTGCGTGGCTTCCAGAGCAGCAATAGCTAGTCCACATCATGCCTCTTCATCTAAAAGAGCTGATCATAGATTTGAATACCAAATACAAGTACAGCAGGATGCTGCAATGCCTCCTGAGTCTCATGAACATTGCATATAAATTTTCAATTCTAGAAGTTATGCAACCTAGGTTTGGTGCACAGCTATAACTGCTATATATAAGGCTTTGTAGAAACTGACTAGTAACTCAAAAACCAGCTTTTTACCCCCAAAACTTCCTCTAGCCATCAAAATAAAAAAGCATCATAAGCAGTAAAACTTACCTCTTGCATTCATGAAACAGAAAAAAAGACTCTTAAAAGCCCTCAGCTATGAACTCAAAGAGCTGCAGCAGTCATTTCCAGCATCCTATAAACTCAGTTTGAAGTTTGTGGAACAGCAAGAAAGAAAACAATCTCAGTGTGTGAGGTGAAGTGAAACCATTCCCTTGTGGATGGTGTTGGGCCCCTTTCCAATAACAGCTCCTTGAATGTAAATTAAGCACACCAAACTGATGGATTTGTATGTAGAAAGTTCTAGAATAAGACCACAAATGCTGGCATCGCCATCTCAAGAATCAGGGCCTGGACAGGAAAAGATCCTTGTGATAGGACAACAGCAAAAAAAATCCCAGGAAGCGAGATGAAAGTTCAACCTACCCCTGTTAGGCTGTATCCCTGAAATACCCAGGTTTTATCTTCATTGGTGGCACAACACAAAGCTGCAACACCATGTCCAACTGCACAGATAGGCTCTAGAGAAAGATTGAAACACATTTAAGAAACTGTAAGCATCTTCAAACTGCCAAAAATCTTAATCTGTTGGGGCATTAATGACTAATCTGGTACATCCCACATTTGGCTTCGAACCGTGAATCTTATCAACCAGGAGAGAAACATTTCTGTCTGAGAACCTTCCCACACACACACAAAAAAGTTATTATTTATTTGCACAAAGGAGATGCTTTTTAAGTGAAGATACATTTTTCCAGTCCCCCTCCTTCCCCAGAAAGCTACCTCTTTACAGATGTGGCCTTATCAGAGCTGAGTACAGAGATATGATTACCTCCCTGCTGGCTGCACTATTTCTGTGACAAACCAGGATGCCAGTGGCCTTCTTGACCACACTGGTGGCTCATGTTCAGCCAAGCACAGACCTGGTGGTGTTGGTCAGTTTCTTCCATACAGTCTTCCAGCCACACTGCCCCATGCCTGTAGCACTGCCTGCAACTGTTGTGACCAAAGTGCACAACCTGGTACTTGGTCTTCTTGAACTTCATCCCACCATCCTCAGCCCAGTGATCCAGCCTGCCCAGATCCCTCCGAAGGGCCCTCCTACTCCCAAGAAGATCAACATTTCCTCCCAATTTCATGTCATTTATGAACTTAATGACAGTGCACCTCATTCCCCTCATCCAGATCATCAATAAACATTAAACAGGATCGGTCCCTGTACTGAACCCTGGGGAACACCACTCATGACTAGTTGCCAGCAGTACTTAACTCTATAACATCCACCCTCTGGGCCTGGCCATCCAGCCAGTTCTTTACCCAGCAAAGAGCGTACCTGTCCAAGCCACAGACTGCCAGCTTTTCCAGGAGAACACTGTGGGAGACAGTCAAAGGCTTTGCCAAATTCTAGGCACACCACATCAACCAGGCAGGTCACCCGCTTATAGGACATCAGGTTGGTCAAACAGGACCTGCCTTTCATATACTCATGCTGATCAGGCCTAATCCCCTGGCTGTCCCACACATGCTGTAGGATCTCGCTCAAGATGGTCTGCTCCATAACCTCCCCTGGCACCAAGGTCAGGCTGACAGGCCTGTAGTTTCCCAGATCTTCCTTACAATCCTTCCTGTAGCTGGGAGTCATGTTGGCAAGCATTCAAACCTCTGAGACCTCTCCAGGAACGCTGATGGATGGTGGAAAGCAGCTTGGTAATCAACTCCACCAGCTCCCTCAGCACCCTTGGCTGGATCCCATCTGGACCCATGGTCCAGGTGGAATAGTAGGTCTTTTTATTGTTTCCACCTGAATCATGGGGGGGTTTATTCTGCTCCTCGTCCAGGTCAGGGGTACAGTACCCTGAGAATAACTGGTCTGACTTTTAAAAATAGATGTAAAGAAAGCATTGAGAACCTCAGCATTTTCCTTATCTTCAGTGGTCATGTTCCCCACTGCATCCAGCAAAGGATGGAGATTCTCGTTAGCCCTCCTCTTATTGTTAATATATTCATTAAAGTTTTTCCTTGCCTTTTATTAGTGACCTGGTTGAGTTCAAGCCGGCCTTCTGCCGTTCTCATTTTCTCCCTGCATATCCTAGCAACTTCTTTGTATTCTCCCCAAGTTGCCCATCCCTTCTTCCACAGGAGGTTAGACTTTTTCTCCTGGAGCCTCAGCACAAGTTCCCTTTTCATCCATGCCAGTCTTATTCCCCACCAGCTCATCTTGAGGCACAGGGGGACAGCCTGCTCCTATGCCTTTGAGACTTCCTTTGTGAAGAACGACCAACCTTCCTGGACCCTTTTTACCTTTCAGGACTGAATCCCAAGGGACCTCCCCTACCAGTGTCCTGAACAGTTCAAAGTCCACCCCTCCAGAAGTCCAAGGCAGCAGTTTTGCTGACCCCCACTCCTGACTTCACCAAGAATAGCAAAATCTACCATTTCATGGTTGCACAGCTCAAGACAGCTCCCAACCACACCTCCCACCAGTCCTTCTCTGTGAACATCACATCTAGTGAGGCATCTCCCCTGGTAGGCTCCCTTATCAACTGCATCATGAAATTATCTTCCACACACTCTAGAAACCTCCTAGACTGCTTCCTCTGTGCTGTATTACATTTCCAGTACTACATGTATTACATATTCCAGGGAATTCGGAGTTCTCTATGAGATGATGTTCACTTACTGTTCTCTGTGCAGAAGTGCTGCAATATCTTTGCCAGGTACCCACTGTTTGCAAGGTCAGTCACAGCCCCTGGGCAGTTTGGAATCAGCAGTGCGTGGTATCTAGCACCTAGTAAAGAGGAACAAAAACTAACATAACTAAAAAACTAAGCGACCATAAATTCATGTCAGATTCGACAAACTTCAAACAACAGTATATAAGTTTTGTAGACTGAAAGAACTAAGGAAACTAAATGTTCTATACTGAATAAAGGAGAAGGAGGTAAGAATTCTTTGTCCTAGGATACATTTTTAATGAGATATTTCTTATGTAGACAAAGCTTAAAAGCTCTGTCTGCTAGCTTCTGCTTTTTTAATAAGCATTTCCCCAAGATACTAGATAAAAGTAAGAAGGAAGATAAAAAGATGTAGTTGCTATGGCTTCCTCTTAAAACAAACGCTTTCATGCCTTTTCTGTACCCTTCTTCTCTAAGAGCACAAGAGGAAGAAACTGTTTCCCTGATAAATTGAAATAACACACAAGCCAACAGCAAAGACCTTACCATCAATTGACTCCAGCTTGGCAGGGTTTGCATATGACTTCATACGGAAGTCCTGTATCCAGCGCATGTTGCTCTCATTCACATCCACAAAATCAATCGACTTCCCCTAGTGGAAAAAAGGTTTGCAGACTACAATTTGCATCAGCACACAGATTTCTACCACATTTCCTGAAGGACAGACATGGGCGATTTTGAGATACTTCAGGAATAGGGCACCTGGCTTCTTCTGGTAGCCTGTGCCAGTGCCTCACCATCCTCTAAGCAAAGATTTTTTTCTTCACATCCAACCTAAATCTCCCCTTTTACTCTGAAAGCTTCTCCCTTGTTCTATTACTACCTACCTGTGTGAAAAGTCAGTCTCCCCCTTGTTTGTAAACTCCCTTTAACTACTGAAAGGCTGCAATAAGGTCTCCCCAGAGCCTTCCCTTCTCCGGGATGAACAAGCTCAGCTCTCCCTCAGACTTCCTCATTGGAGAGATGCTCCAGCCCTCTGAGCATGCTCGTAGCTTCCTCTGGATCTGCTACAACTCCACACCTTCCTTGTGCTGGGGGCCCCGGGTCTGCACACAGTAATCCAGATAGGGCCTCACAAGGGCAAAGCAGAGAGGGAAAATCAACTCTCTTGCCCTACTGGCCACCCCTCTGTTGATGCAGCCCAGGATACAAGCCTGTCCCTCTGGATGGCATTGCTTCCTTTCATTTTATCAGCTGCACCACACAGCTCGGTGCCATCAGCAAAGTGATGAAAGTACACTCCATCCCACTGTCTATATCACTGATAAGGATGTTGATGAGCACCCCTGGGGGACGTCACTCAGTACCAAAGAAAAACAAGGAAAAAAAACAAAATATCCCAAGGTGGAAGGGACCCAGAAGAATCAAGTCCAACTCCTGGCCCTACACAGGATCACCCAAAATCCAAACCCTATGTCTGAGAGCATTGCCCAAACACTTCTTGAACTGCAGCAGCTTGGGGCCATGACCACTGCCCTGGAGAGCCTGTTCCAGTCAGCGCCCAGTCACACTCTGGTGAAAACCCTTTCCCTAATGCCCAGCCTGACCCCCCCCCCCCCCCCCCCCGCCCCGATGCAGCTCCATGCTATTCCCTTGGGTCCTGTCACTGTCAACAGAGAGAAGAGATCAGTGCCTGCACCTCTGTTCCCCCATGAGGAAGCTGTAAGGCTGTCAAAGAGGGGGACCAAATAAACCAAGGAACCTCAGCTACTCCTCATACGTCTTACCCTCTACACCCTCCACCTTCTTCGCACTCCTTCTTTAAATGCTCTCTGATAGTTTTATGTCCTTCTTACATCGTGGTGCCCAAAATTCCACAGGGCTCCAGATGAGACCACACGAGCAAACAGCAGAGCAGGATAATCCCTTCCCTTGCCTGACTGGCAGTGCTGGGCCTGATGCATCACCCCAGGGTATGGTTTGGCCCCTTGGGCTGCCAGGGCACGCTGCTGACTCAGCTTCAACTTGCCATCAGCCAGAACCCCCAGATCCCTTTCTATGGGGCTGCTCTCCTGCCTCTTGTCCCCACGACTCTACATCTGTCCTGGATTGCCGCAGCCCAGGTGGGGAATTTGGCATTTGCTCTTGTTCAATAACTTGATGCACTCAGCAACTGCCCAGCTCTCACCTTTGTCAAAGATCCTTCTGCAAGGCCTCTCTACCCTTGAGAGCCAACAGCTCCTCCAATTTAGTGATACCCTCAAACTTGCATACACTCAAATCTTGCATCAAGACACCATCTCTAGATCAAACCTTTCCTTTACAGATTAAGCACATGATCCTACAGAGAAGGGTGTGATTTAAAAGGCTTGAAGAACATAACTGATTTCGTTAGCTTGCTTCCTAAAACATCAAGCAAAAGCACAGGAACCATAAGCATCTCCTGTTTATGCCATCAGCAAAATGGATGTAGTGTCTTTTTCTGGTTGGACCTACAAAGCAGTTGTTGGGAGACTGCTGAGCATCACTTGTGTACACAGCTACTCCCTTGCAGAAGCTGTGCTACTGAAGTCAAGGAGCATCTGCAAAAAAAAATGGAGACAAACTGAGAAAAGATTGCTATTTGCTTTTGTTAAATATTGCTTGGGAAACTGATTTCTAGAAGAGGAAGAAGCTCATGAAAAGGTACATCAGTCGCTCAACTCATAAAGCAACTCTCACCACATTCTGTCAGAAGGGATGGAGGTTCCAATAAAATGAGCAGTAATAGAGGAGATGAGGATGATAGTAAATGTTCTGATCTTCACTTCTTTGTCTGTTTCAAGGTATTTTAGAGGTGGTATTGCTGAGTAGTATAAATATGGATAAATGAGATTTGGGCTCTATCCAAGTTTGAACCCATGGAATAGAAAGAAAAGTAAAACAGGATATGCTGAGTTTTTTTGATTTTAAGTATTTCCAACACAACTTGTTTTAGTCAGCCTAAACTGTAGGATTAATCTGACTGATAGTCTTATTTAATAACCATGTTTGTCTCTAGCAATTTAAAGTCTTAGTTCCTGTATTTCGCTGTCTTTCTGTCCCAAACTGAGAGCAACTAACTCTTCTCCTTTGTATTCTTTTAGTTACTTTTCTACTATCACCTGTGCTTCCAGAGAGATTATTCACAACAGCTTGAACACCCCAAGTGAACAGTTGGCCTGAAGAGATGAGACACAGACATTTACACGGTGGAACAGGTTGCCCAGGGAGACTGTGGATGCCCCATCCCTGGAGGCACTCAAGGCCAGGCTGGATGTGGCTCTGGGCAGCCTGGTCTGCTGATTGGTGACCCTGCACACAGCAGGGGGTTGGAACTGGATGAGTATTGTGGTCCTTTCCAACCCAGACCATTCTGTGGTTCTATGATTCTATGGCTGCCCCTGCTCTGCAGGGAGAGATCTGAACTAGAACCACATGAGGAGCAGCACAGGTGCCCAGCTCATGCGGGGAGCAGCTACTGGGTAAGAGAGAAGCTTGCTGGCAGCAGAAAACAAAGGTCCAGAGACCCATGGGTTCCCTACCACTCAATCATCCTAAGAAAGCCACTACCCACTGCGTCAACCCAGCAAGACTGCTGCAGCAGCAGAAAGGGAGTGGTGCCAGCCCTCTCCCCGCTGCCACCAAGCAGCAGACAGGCTTCAGGTACCACTCCTGCTCCTCCACCTTAAATAGTACCCAGTTTTACAACTGGCCCACCTCAGCAGAACCTTCCCCAGTAACAGTGTGGCAGAGGGCCCTGCCTCTCCTTACCTCATCCCTTGCAACTCATAGTGGCAGCATCCACGCTGATGCAACCTGATGGGCAGCCCCACGCTTCCCAAATTGCACCCGCAGCTCTCACAGGGCACATGCGGGCAGTGAGCTGGCACACACAGCGCCTCGGTACCGAGGGATTTAGCCTGAAATCACAACAATTACCGTTCTTACTCACCCCGGGAGTGGCGACTTGCAGGTTGAAGGCAGAGCTGCTCAGCGTGAAGCACTGCAGGAAGGACTGGGCTGACACCCCTGGAAAACAGAGCCCAACAGCCGCATTGTACCGCCAGCCGTGATTTTACCTACCAAGGCGCGCAAAGCCGCTTTGGGTCATTTAAAAGCTCAGGAGATCGTCGGAATTCAATTCAATTCAAGGCCCGGCGCGGGAAGCGGGACCACACGAACACCATAGGGCCGCGCACCGGGGAGGGGAGGAGCCGGGCTGACAGGAAAAGGGGCCGGAGCACCGCGCACAGCCGGGCCGGGAGGGAGGCAGGAGGGCGTCGGGCGACTCGGGGCTGCCCCCAGAGCGGCTCACCCGCGGCGGCGGCGCTGGCGACGAGGAGACAGGTGGGTTTGCCGAGCCGCTCCGACATGGCAGGGACGGGCGGCGGCGCGCGGAGCCGTCTCCTCATGCAGCCGCGCATGCGCACTCGGGGCAGACGGAGCGCCGCGACCGTTGGGCGGGAACGTTGAGGGGAGCCGCCATGATGGACGTTGCCCCGCGCTGCCTTTAAGCCACTCGGCGTCAGCCCATCCGCCTGTGCCGTAATGCGCAGTGGCCGCCGTGTTCAGCTTCCCCTTCGTAGGCTCTGTCTTTCCTCATCGGATTTTGTGTTGATATTTGGCTTTTTATACCGGTTTTATATCCCGCCCTTTTCAGATTTGGTTGGGCTGAAACGCTGTGCGCTTACGCTGATCTCCTTGTGCCAGCGATAGCGTGTTGCAAACGAAAAAACAGAATGTAACGTCGATGTATCGCCTGATTTTCAGTGCCCAGCCCAGTGGCTGAGATAGTGGGTTTCCAACCTTCTAATTCTCGAAATCCCTCTTCACCTGAATACCAGACCCTCTCAGTGGAGCCCTGTGGCATGTTTCTAATACACGAGATAAATAAACTCGTCCAAACCTCCCACAAAGTGTCTTTCCCATCCTTCGTGTGTCTCCCGGTTCATCATCTTTGTGTTCAGGCTTGGATTTTAGTAACACTTTTCCTCAAGGGCAACATTTATTGCAGGCATTGCTGCTCTTGGTGATACGGCGGTGTCATTTCTGTGAACCCTAGATTTGCATTTTTCATCTCTGTGTTAATTTCATTGGTCTGCCTCTTGATGGTTGTGAGTGTGTTATGAAGAAACCATCACAAAGTGATAGGTTATAAAATGAGAAGAAGACGATTTTGCTGCTATTTCTGTGTGTTTATTGGAAGGGATCTTATTTCCAGCCTGGTTTCCTATAGGAAAGGCAGCTCATGCCGTCTGGCTACCAACCCATTTTTTTTCCTCAAGTGTTCCAAACCCACAGCCATGTTACATGTGGAGGCACCTGGATGCTCCTGTCTGTTCCATCTGAGCTCCCAGGAAATGATTAAAACCCAAACAAAATGCCTTATTCACTGTATCCACCTTGCAGAGGACGTGGTGCTCCTCCAGCAGCCTCAGCCCTTATGGTACTGAGCTTTGGATTTATGGTCCTTCTTCCTTACGTGTGGATCCATTTTAATTTATTTTCCATATCCAAGAGCAGAAAGCAAACCGTTGCCTCAAATTCTGCTCCATCAGCTCTTCCCGTCCTCCCTAGACTGCCCAAAAATACAAAGCATGGAAGGACCCGGCAGTGATTTAAGGTGAGAACATACAGGGGAAAAAAAAAAAAGCATATGAGAGCTCCAGTTTCTTAGAAGTTTTGATTATAGGGTGACCTCAACTCTCGATCTTCCAGTGGCAGCATCTCAGCTCTACCAGAACACGTAGAGAGAGGTTTTGTAAAAGCTCTTCTGTTCATTTCTCTTCCAGTGAGCACTCTGCTTAATTTGGGAGGTTAGCAAGCAACTAGCACTGCTGTAGAATCACAAGGATGATGAAAAATGTTTGCTACTTTGTGCAGTTTGCTTTGGTAAAGCCTGGATGTTGCAGTTGTGTTGAGTTAGCTGAGTGCTTCCTCTTTGGGTCTGGGGTGGTACAACATAACCACAGCATTTCTCAGGAGCGCGGTGATTTTGTGTCATGTTGTTTGGGGCTGAATGATGGCTAGAACTGAAAAAAGAGGGGAAAAGCAGTCTGTAGCTTAAGATAGTTGCAAACATAGCCTCTGCTTTTCACGCTTATATATATATATATATTTAATAAGGAGGGAAAAAGGTAGAGGAAAGACAGGAAGGATGATTTGCCCAGTCATGGCTGCACACCCACTTTTGCTAGAAGGGCCTCTCACTGGAAGGAGGATGCATTTCACCCTGCAGCAGTGCTTTTGAGCAGCCCAGGGAGGGCAGGAGAGGTTTCCACCCTGCCAGACACTCACCCCTTCCTCACTGGCCCAAGGAACATTAAGTTTCACATCCACTAGCTGGAAGAGCGGGCATCTGCCCGTCTCAGTTCCTCAGAGTCAGGATTCTGATTCAGAAAAACCAGCCTGCAGAACTGGGATCAGAAGGTGTTGCCTGGGTGGCTCTGGATAAATCAATCAGCTATTCTAGAGCTCAGCCCCTATCTGGGAATGATAATAATGATAATCTTTCCTTTGCCTGTTTCCTTCGGGTAGGCTGGAGTTTATTCTGGGCAGGGATTTCATTTTGCTGTGGTTCTTACTGGGATCTCTAACCCTAACCGATGTTCAGCCTTCAGGACACATGACCATGGCTGAGGAGTAAGAAGAGGGGAACCATTTTCACTCGCATACCCGCATACACAAAGATGCTCACAGGAGGAATTATACAATATATCTATATCTGTATATATATCTCTATATATAGTTTATTTCTCACAATCCTGGTAAGAGTTACAGGTGTATTGGGAATCATTTACAGTTTCACAGCATATGGAGTGGCCATACAGCTTCTAATGTGAGTAACATACAGTGTGTAGAGAGCACACGTTTCCAGCCCATCCATCCACCATTCATACAATGGGTTTTCAAAGCTAATACTAGATTCAGCTACGTGGAAAGCCTGGAAAATGTTAGGGTACAGCGTTGGGTGTCATACAACACTGTCAGTCACAACGGGACAAGCTAAACTACTTTAATTTTCAATCTAGTATTTCTAGTCTACCTGCATTATTGCATTTATACGCTTTTTTTTTTTTTAAGTCAAAGTAAATAGAATACTATATGGGAAAGGAAAAATTCTTGACTATTTTAGGATTTGAGCTGCAGCCCGTACAAAGTGTCCATAGAAGCATAGACAAGGTTATAAATTCAACAAGGTATAAATTAGCTCTATAGCTTTGTGTGTAGGTAGGTGTCCATTTCCCTCCGGGAAATGTGTCTAGCAGCATATTGTTTCTGAAAGTTAACAAAAGATAAAAACCAACCCAAACCTGTATGTCGAACACAGGTAAATACGTGTAAGTGACAAGCAGGCCTGTTTGTACCGGGAAGAAAACAAAATGTCACTCTGGAAATTATTATCAACTGGAAAACGCATCCAGGGGCTGATGCAAAACCCACGGGTGTCACAGCAGGCATTTCCCTGCTGCTAGTGGTTGAGCTTTCCATCTGACTTCCAGGGGCTTTGAGTCAGTCCCTGGCAAAGTAACAGAATAAAAGCAAACCAAAAAGAAGAAAAGAAATCCCCTGTAATCGGACCTTCGAGTTCCCTTTCTACAATTTTAGTTTCTCCACAAGTTTATAGGCAACCTGCACCTACTGCTAGAAGGGAGCTGGTTTGTACTGGAGAATTGAGATTACACCTTTTAAAGACTCGGACTGAAAGGGTCGTAACCAGTGACTCAGAAAAAGGCATCAGGCTTAAGGAGGGCTGCTCAAAACTGGATAAAGCCAAATGATTCACTTGTTTTTGAAACGAACTGTATGGCACCCTTGTTCTTAGCAGATATTGGCCCAGAAACTTGACTGCTTGAAGCTGATGAGGCAAAACCAGGGATACAATGCAGGTCTTTACTGTTGCAGGGTTGATTAAAGAGTCCTCTCTTCCTGCTGGGAGTTTAGGTACTGGAGCATCATCATGCACAGGCAGAGGGAAGCAATAACTTTATTCTTGGGATCTTGCACTGCTGATTTGCATTATGAGAGATTAAAAACTAGAATGGAGTAGTCTGGGAATTTCAAGCTGGTAACAACTGGAAAAAAAAAATAAATGAGAGCAAGAGTAAAATAGCCAAATGCTGCTGGTCCAAATCCTACTTAATCCAAGTTGTATTTTTCAGCAAAAAAAGACCTATTTAATTAGAAGAGCACAGCCTCCAAGAGCAGAGAATGTGTCTCCCTACACACTGCTTGTCAGTGCCCAAACAGAACAAACACTTGGAATCATTTTGGTTGGAAGAGATCAAGTCCTTCACAGAGCAGCCAGCAGAATGAGAGTGCAGGGTAGAGCCAAACTCACGCGTTGGAAAACCAATTACTGTGATCTTTTCTGCATGCACTGAGTGCTAGCTTTTTAGTATGGTTTTGTTGAATGAGATGTGAATTTTCCAGGCCCAGCTGTCTCGTGTAACTTCGTAAAACTCGAGCAGCCCAGTCAAACAGAAACATTTCCTGCAGTCTTCTGTGTCCTCAGTCCTGCAGCTGGTGGAGAATGGAGGCTGCAGTGCATTCCCTACGTATGGTCTGATTCTGTAAGGCCAGCAAAAATACAGGTCCTTGACTTCAGCTGGGAGCCAGCTCTCTTCTCCGCCTGTATTTCTGGTGCTCCAATGTGTAGAGTACCAAAGCATTCAGCCAGGTATAGTGTTTGCATACACTGCGTTAGCATCTCTTGAATAGCCTGAATACCCTCGCATCCAACTGGCAGGCAGCTCCTGGGTCTCCACTCCCAGGAAGAGCTTGCAGTCATGCAGTGTTTCTCTGGGTAAGGACAAGAACATGAGCTTTCAGCAATGGTTTTCTTCTCTACTGAGCTCCTGTGGCAGGCAAGCACTTGGCGTCTTGCACCTCAAACCCCAAAGCTTTAGCAACCAGGGTAAATGAATACTTGGTATTTCCCTGCTGCACCACACAGTCTCTGCATTCCCTTTAGGTGCTGAGAGGCTGAACTTTGGCTGTTTCTGTTAGGTGAGGCTGCCCAAAATCTGCCTCTGCACTGGGGCAGGGTTTCTGCCCCACTGTGGAGGGGTCACATCTGCAGAGTTGCCTGGGAAGACAGTTCAGTAAGTGAAGCAGCAGTAAAGTACAAGCAATGAACCAAATTTCTAGAAACCATTGGAGCCATGAAGATCTGGTGTGACCAGCCTAGGAATCTGGGCGTTTAAAAGGAAAGCAGGTCACACGGCTCGAGTGATGAACTAAAAGAGGAAGGAAGTCTTCCTCATTAAGAACCCTTCACTCTACAGATTTAACTCTCCAGGGCCAATCGAGGTAATGTGATCTGAGCTAACTAATGCAAGAAGCAATAAAAGACTAAAAAATGATGTTGGAACAGAGCTGGCCAAGTCAAGCTGAGTGGTGCGTGGAGCGTGCTCCGAGCCAATGACTCAGATAAATTGCTGTCCCCTCAGCAGCACCTTGCATCATCATCTGGGCTGCTAAATTCAAGCTATCATAGCCTAGCTCAGTGACAGCTATCCTCTGGACAGCCGCATTCAGTAGGATGGACTTAGATTAAGCACTCTCTATCTTGTTTTTGACAGCCAAGACTGTCATTAACCTTACTAACCTTATTCTGTGCTCCTTGCCCTTAAAAATAGCTTCTCATTAATGATCAGCACTTCAAAAAGATAAACTTTGCAATAGTACTCATTTCCAGTTGAAGTCGAAACAGGAGATACTTTAGGATAAGAAGGCCAAAAATGGTTATTGTAGGACAAGAAGCACTTTGGGATAGATTATGGGCTGAAAAGAGCAGCAGTGCACTGTGTGAGGCAGACACTGCTCACATTGCCCTCTTCTGACTTCTTTGTAGCACACAGCATAAATCCTGATGTATGTGGGTGGTACAGCGTACCCTGGCCCAAAAGAAGTGGATAGGGTATAAAAATCCAAAGGTGCTAAGCTAACGATGTCATGCTTTTTGCTCTGCCCTGGTTCTCTCACCTCCTTAGCAACACTGACCCAAAGCTCTGTGCAGAACTGACTGAAATTCCTGGAATTTCACTCTTCAGGTACTCTTTTCATCGCCTCCATTGTTTGCTTTGTTTCTTGAAGAACATTTTCTTTCTCACAGATCTTCAGGATTGCTCTTTCCAAGCAGTTCTAAGAATAGTTAGAGGAAGGCAGATTTCTGAACCCTCGTGGCATTTCCAAGAAAGGAAGGGAATTTTAAGCCGGCAATCATCTCTCACCAGTGAGTTTTTTGTTTGATGGTTTTTAAAGTTATCCTGCTGGTTATTCGCAAATATTACTGTCCGTATAGGCATGGTTTTGCAGATAAAGACTTTCCTTATGCTCAGCAGAGGACTAAGAAGCACTTTTGCCAATTCTGTACAAACATGACACTGAAATGCCTTTGAATCTTCCAGTGACCTGCCGTCATATCCCTGGTGCCGATAAGACCCCAATGCCCGATCACAGCATGTGAAATTGATGGGAAAATTCCCTTTGTTTGCAGCAGCCTGTGGCTCAGCTGCTAACCTTTGATCCGACAAAGACACCGATCCATTTTCAATTTGTCACTAAACCTAGTGGGGCTGGGAAGTGCTCCGAGGCAAGCAGCTGCCCAGTGCTTGGCATCCCGAAAGCGCTGCTATGTTATCCTTTTCTTCCCAGGTTTGTTTGCATCCTGCTGCAAAGCTGTTGGCAGTAGCAGGACTTACCACAGCCTATTAAACCAGCGGAAAGTGGAAGCAGACCTGTAATCTCTTCCATCTTTCTGAAAGCTAGAAGCGTCAAATACCTTCTAAAAAGTTGCCCGAGAGAGCATACAACAGCTTTGAATCCGACCAAAACTTATGGATCAGGTACAGGTATTGAATCTCTAGCTTTAGTGATAAGCTGCAATGTCTGTGAAGTCAAATTTCTGATTTAGACTTTATCAAAAGAGTAAACTAGCAATCTAGATCTCTTCAAAACCCAAGCGCAGAATCTTATTAGTTTTAACAGTTAGCTCATTCTCCCCACGGAGATATCACTAGAAGGACTTCATATCACAAACACCACACAAAGAATAACATCAAGCAAATAACAGCATGTGCTCAGTACGAGAAAAGACAACTATTTATTTAGCACAGCGAGTTCAGTCATTTAAGCCTTCGGCTTCTCGGCAGCTTTGAGTTCAATCTCGCTTCGATGCTGAGAGAGAAGAATTTGCTCTTCTCAGCCTATTTCTCACTGGACATTTTTACTCAGAACGAAACCACCGCACAGCCTGGCACGTTAAGGCAGAACGGGAGGTGTTTGCTAAGAGGAGGTCACTTGCAAGTGCGTGGTCCCAGCAGCATGCCTGGGAGCTCGTGTGGCATCTACGCTTCATCTGCCTGACTCAAGCCAACGCTAGACCTGCACTTTGACAAGTGCTACACAGTCCATACAGTTCAATATAGTCTAAAAGTACCTTAATTTCAAGCGGGTAGCCCACATGACTATCCAGGGAGAGGAACAGCGGTTTTGAGCTTTTAGCATAATGGGCACATGATACATTCAGCAGTTCACTAGCCATACATTCTTTGCGCTGAGCAGAAACCAGGACCAAATAAAGAAATGTGGGTGCTGAGTGGTGTGATGCGTGGCACACAAAAGACATCATGAACACTTTGTGAGAATGCAGGGGAACAAATGAAGTGTCGCCTCCAGGTTTTGTTTTGGTTTTCTCTACAAGGAATGTGACTTTACTCAGACTGCGGTAGTATAGATATGTAAATACACAGACATACACAGAATATTCTTCAAGGCAGGGTGGTGGTACAGACACGCTCACATGCACACATAAACAGAGGTGTTTCTCAAACCAAACCAAAGAGGTGGGCTCCAGGTGATAGATCTGGACAACAGGCAGTGTTGAGTTACGGCAGTAAGCAGAAGATCCCTTATGGACAGGACAAATTACAGTCCCTGTCTGGGAAGGGCTGCATGTGGTTATAAACCCAGAGCGTGAGCTGCCGTCCCAGCACTGCCTCTGTGGGGTGTTTCTGGATGGGGTTACTGGCCTTGCACCCACATGCCGTAAGGGCAAGGAGGGGTCTGATGCGGACAGAAATGGTTAAGGCCCACGTTGGCTGAGAATTATTTTTCCCCCTTCTGTTGCCAAACTTTAAGCAAAGAAAATGAAAACGCTTCAGAAATAAAATAAGATACTCAAATGAGGCAGGCTATTTATTTTTTCCTCCCCCTGCATCTATCTGTGCTGATCAGTGCAGAGTAGATAAATGCTGCATCTGTAGTGTCACACACTGCTAAAAATATCCAATGCCAGGAGAAGACAGGACAGGTGGAAATATCTCTTAAAGGCAGGAGTTGAAAATAGAGGCATTGGTCTGAAAATCACCAACCCTGCTTTGGTAAAACATGAATCAGAACAGGGGTGGCCAACTTCCCTTCCTCGTAAGCAGCGCAAGAAGAGTCCCTACAGCCAAAAGCTTTGTGCTCAAAAGGAAGCACAGCCCAGGAATATCCATGCCTGTATCCAAACACCATCGGTTTGGATATGTTACTCTGTACCCGGTGGGCAGTAACGTCAATGAGGTTCCTGGCTGGGCTGTGCTGCCTTTTGCTTCTGGCTTGTGCATGAGGACATGCCAAGGGCACTGCCAGAGTCTGGGTGCTCTGCATCACCCCCAGGCTCTTGGATGAGGTGCAGGCAAGGAGGTGCAGCAGCCCCATTGCATTCTCTTGCAAAGCTCTGCTGCAATTGCTGCAAAGGTTCTGTGCTAGGACTGCTTCTGAGTTACTTTGTGCCTCACGTCTCTACTTTCCCAATTCCTCTCATACTCCTCTGCTGTTGTTTACCCTCACTTCACCCCCCCCGAAAATGAATGACTGAACTGCAAAGCAGGATGAGGGGAAATCCATTCTTTAGACAGAAGTGACGTTATGGAGGCGCCCAGCCACGGACCCTTCTGTTCAGCTCCAAAACATTCTCCAGGCTGTGACATACTGCTACTTGAAGACATATCCACAGTGCAGGGAAGGAGTGCTTTGAACCACCAGGATTTCTCCTGGGCTGTTAGCACTCTTTCCAAAACCACTGTGAACTCAACATACACATCTCCTCTCTCTGTACTGGTAAAGGTAGAGGTAGACATTAAACTCATGCTGCAAGCAGCCTGTCGTTCGTCAGAAGACAGCATCTGATACTCCCAGAGGTTGTGTGCCTTTGGGAATATTTTATGAGCCTTGGGGAAAAGAGGGTGACCATAGGAATGGCCGTGCTGTGTTGGAAAGGCTTTTTGTCTGGGGAAGCTGTATGCATTCAGCCAAACAAATTTGGAGGTAAATAAAGAAGACGTGAGCCAAGAGAATTACCGGATAGGGTTATACACATCTGCCATCCTATCTAGTAATTTTGCCAGAAGCTGGTACTGCAAAGACAGCACCCAAGGAACACATGCCTTTCTCTGGTCTAGTACAGAGGGACATCTAGAGTACATCTGGGCTCAAAGACACATCACATTGGCTCCTTAGCTGATTTCTACTGAACTTACCCCACCATCTCATGACCTTTTTCTAAGCATCACTCAAAAATCCCATTGGCTGCAACTGCTGTTGAGCTCCAGGGAGTCTGTGGTTCTGACCTCATCTAATCTCTGACATCGTCTGAGCTCTGACCCAAGTTAAAAAGACAGTGCAAGATAAAGTGACCCGCTTCTTGGTGTCAGGGGAAGGGCATCTGCCAAGGCACTGAATCCTCTCATTGCCTGCCTTCCTTTTTCTTCTTAGAAGGTCTGGCTTTAGACCTGAGGTACTCACCAGTGAAACCAGGCTGCTCCCCAGTGCTGGGAATTTGTTTCCATTTCCAAGATGTGGAGGAGTCACAAATCCCTGCTACTGTCACAGGCGAGGAATCACTCTAGGACAGATGGATCTTTCCAGTGATTTTGATCAGGGTTTCCCTGGCGTGATGCAGGCCAGTGTTATTTTTCATGGGGTCCCAGCTCCTGTCCACCCCTAAAACCATCTTGTGTTTCCCTTTGTTCCTACCTTCTCATGTACAGAAAGGCCATAGCCTCCAGTGGGAAAATACCAGCTGAACAGCTTTATCCAAAGCCCCAAGAAATTAACACGAAGAAACCACACTTGCCCCATGCATAGGGACAGGTGAACTGGGTCTTCTCACTAGGCTCCATCTCTTCCCTCAAAACAAACTGAACGGAAAAACCAAAACACAAAGCAGGGACTCTGGATGGGACGAAGAACACTTTGGACTTGAAAACAGGGGACCGCAAGAGAAGTGGGGGTGGCTCCCAGGGAGGACAGCAGGGGAGGGGAGGGGACACCGTCATTTACACCAATCAGGAGAAGCTGTAATCTATACACAGTGGTATAAGCCAAGATATATTACACGAAAAGAACACACTGAGTGCATGGAGTTACCCCACATCGGGTCAAACTGGCACAGTTGTCTTGAACAAGACTTTTGGAGTTGCGGTTGGTGTTTGACATTGACCTATCTAGCTCGCTCTCTCTATATAGATATGTATAGAATTTTTCTGCATGCATTTGTCTCAAAAGGAGCTGTACAGCCAGGTTGGGTTTCTCAGCCCACCCCGTCTCAGCCTTCATTTTTTCCGGGCTAAGAACGCCACTCCCACAATCACCGCCAGCGCCGCCACCGCCACTCCTCCAACGATGATCAAGGGCTTCAAGTTGTCGAAGATGCTGCCCGGTGACTCCTCGGAGCCATTTCCCTTGTGGTCAGAGTCAGGGGACTGGCCAGAGGCCTCTTGTGTCTCCGTGGCGGCTGCGCTGGGTTTCAGGTTGCTGTGGTTGTTTGCGACGGCAGCGTCGCTGCCCACCTTCTTGGGGGCAGTGGCAGGATTTGGCTGCTCTTTGGGGGTCTCCTTCTTGTCTGCATTCATGGCAGGCCCAGGGCTGGGCTTTTCTGGCTTTCCAGAGCTGGCGGCCTTGGCATCGGGTTTGTTTCCACTTCGGACGTTACCTTTGGACTCCATCCCTACGAGTGCTGCAGGTGGTCTGGATGCCACGCACAAGGGAGGCAGTCCTAGGTCTTCTTCGCCTTTGCCTTGCTGCTGGGTGAAACAGGAGCCACAAGAGCAGGACTGCTCAGTGCCTTGGGGTGATCACCTTGGGATGATGTTCACGCTGGTGGTGTCCTACCTGGACATGATACAGCACCTGGAAGAGAAAGGAAAGCAATGAGAGCTGGGTGAAGGAGAGAGAACAAGCTACTGGCATCCCACCTGAAGAGGAGGGCAAAACTGTGGAGAACTGTGAGCTGTAGTCAAAGTATCTACTCTAGTGCCTGCACTTGAGAAAACACCAAACGCATCACACCAACCGTCACTGTGGTCTACTGTATCTACAAGATACATCCCTGGCTGTGTATGCAATGTCCTTTATCTGTGACAGGATGTACTCATGTCCAGCCAAATTTTAATTCCTTGCTGCCTTCCTCCTGGATAAGGGGAGAACATGTTGTTCCATGGGAAGGAAGATCAATAGCTTGTCCCTGACCATAACTCACCCTCTGCCCTTTTTGTTTTGTAGAACTATCCCAACGGAAGTTTAGGAAGTGGTTAATGTGATATTGTCTGATATCTTCATCCACATAGAGACTAATAAATGGATTAGGTTCTCAGTTATCAAAGCTGCTGTAAGGCAAGGTAAGGGCCAGAACCTCAGCTGTAGCTGTGTGGCCTATGGGCTCCAGTGAATCTTTTGCATTGAAAGGGACCTTGAAAAGTCATCAAGTCCAACTCCCTTGCAATGAACAAGGACACCTACAGCTCAGGGTGCTCAGAGCCCCATCCAGCCTGACCTTGAATGTTTCCAGGGACAAGGTATCCACCACATCTCAGTGGCAGGCTCCTGTCTCTTCGCAGTGATTAGCTAGGTTTGCCTACAGGCATCACCCATACTGCTGACAGAGATGAGCTGGAATCATTTTCTCCAAGGAGCTGATGAAAGCAGCATGTCTGCATACTGATAATTCAGCAAGTTCACCTAAGCCAGCCTCACTAGGCAGCCATCTGGGCAGGGTGAGGTGGGAGATGGAGCTCCCACAGCTACCTCTGTGCGTGCAGGGGACAAGGAGAGGCCTGCCATCAGAACCACATCAGGTTTGAGCTTGGGAAATGATGAATAAACAAGAGAAAGCCATCAGATCTGAGTCACCTGCTTCATTACCTCCCAGCCGACCTCTGGCACTGCCGAGGGCTCTCTGCCTGCTAAGTGAAATATAAACTCAAAAACTGTCTGGGTTTAGAAACAGAGAAGCTCATCAAAAGCCTCTCCAGATAGATGTTGCTTCCATAACAGCTCAGAGGACAGATCTCTCCTTTAATGGTGGACAAAAAGAAGGTGCCAGGGTTGCAGCAGTGCTTTACACTGTTGCCTCTTCTGGGAACCAGGCTAACAAATGCTTTGTTTTAAATTTCTGCTTAGGCAGAAATGCTGGACTGGAGGAGACCTACTCAGAAATGCTAGATTTGGGTTCAGAGCAAAACCGGGCGACAGTTTCCTGCTTGGTGCGAGAAACTGCCCTCTCTCCTCCTCTCTGTGGAACCATTTCTTGTTCTATGGCCAGCATTTCCTCCAGCATCAGTGAACTGGAGTTAACTCGGGGAGCTGCAACACCGAAATCATTGGAGTCCATATCACTCATGGTACACCGTGCTTATGGTCATGGTACTGGGATGCTGTATACTTCCCTGAACAGAGAACATTTTCCCATTTGGGTAAAGGCCTTGTAGCATGGAGATAGGACATGACTTCCAGGCTTCTCATCTACCTCATATATCTCCCTTGGGGCAGATGAGTTGTAGCTGAACAGTGGCCGGCGAGATGGAGCCTGAAGGCTCCAAATGACTTGAGGTGATCCAAGCTGACTAGTTTTGAAATAAATAATTGAAAAGAGGCAAATAATCTGCACAAAGGGTTTTATAGCCAGCATCAAGCAGGATGTTTGCTAGCCTTCCCCGTGGATTTTCAATTCAGTCTCACTCAAGCTTCTCCCAGGGAATAGAATCAAACCACCTCTTCACTCAATTAAAACACAGCAACCAAATGCCCGTGTAGCTGCTCTACATAGGCCAGGTCTACTTTGTCTGTAGCTGAGCAACACTTGCTGACATCACTGAATTTGATATTAGATCATTTTGGGAACCCAAGCTACCACCCCTCGTGCTTCACTGAAGATTTTCACACACTTGAGCGTCTTGTACCACACAAACCTAATTGCAGATGCTCACTAAGATTAAGACCTTCCCTGTGGCCTGGGTGTTTGTAGGTAAGCACATACATTTGGCCAGGAGTGATGTTTTCCCTTCCTTGCTCATTTTGCAATATCTCTCTCAATGGCGCCTGCCTCGTCTTTTCCTTCCTATTGCCTCCAAAGAACATTCATAATCCAACCCTGGAGGCATTTAAAGGTGTGTAGATGTGATGCTTAAGGACATGGTTTCACGGTAGGCTTTGCACTGCTGGGATAACGGTTGGACTTGATAACCTTGGAGGTCTTCTCCAACCTGAACGATTCTGTGATTTCTTAGTGGAAATGCCAAGTATATCCAGAGGCACATTCCTATGTCCTACAGCTCCCGTCATTTGCAAGGCTTTTCTGGTTTGAGGAAGAATTAATTCTCAGTTTACATCTGGTGCAGTGATGACACAGGCCACAAAGAGAAAGTGAGGCTCACAACAGGAGCAGGCTTTGAGGTTCAGGCAGGGAGAGTCAGATTCATTGTATCATAAATATTCAGTTACCTACATAGCGACTTCAGTGGCAATTAGCTGGGCTGCTGGCACTCCCTAGCACTGTGCAGTTATACTGTATTCTGCTAACTCTAAATATTTGCTGTTTTCCCCTTATGCAGATTCCAAAGGTTTTAAAAGATTTGGAAACCAAACTAAATCAAAATTCACTATCAGCTGTTCCTAAGTGTGCATGTGAAAGGCTTTCGGCCAGCAGTTTTCCACTGCTGGGAAGCTTTGCCTACGCTCCTTGCTGGACTATGTGAATGTGCAGAACACAAGTTTTGCATTTATTTATTCCTGCCAAGCCAGGTTCTAAAAGCATTACCCTGCATTCTGCAGAACTGATCCCAAAGCTGTCGATATCCGTCAGACTCCCTAATTTTTTCTCTCCTCTTTCTAGCCCTGTGCTTTCAAGGGCTCAAGAGCTGCTCGTTTCCAAGCACCTCTGTAGCCCTCATCAGGCTCAGAAGAACAGCAGTTTCCTCATTTCTGAAGGGTTTTTCTTCTCCTTACTTTTCCTTATTAATTTCATCCCATTAAGTTTTCCCTCTCATGGCCCATCTCTCCACCTGTACTTTCCTCTCCATAGCTCATCACGTCTATTTATTCCTCCTCAGCTCCTGTCTCAACATCTACCCATTGCTCCCCCTTCCAGCTCCCTTCTGCCTCCCGTACAGACAGCAGCACTGTAGAATGAGGTTTTGTGAGAAACAGACTTCATTCCCTCTGTCTCCTTGATTCTATGCCTTTATTTAACAATCTTTGCCCCTTGCAGGAAGTTTTCCACTTTTCACCAGCTCCTCCCCAGGCTGGGGAGGGGAAGCAGAGATCATGACAGCAATTAAGCAATTAAGCAAAAAAAGGAAAATAAAAGTGCTGGGAATTCCTGCCCAACAAAGTCCTTGGCTGGTTCTGCTTGCTGCAGCTCAAGGTCAGTGCAGTCAGACCCGTTACAACAAACCCCAGCCAAAGCAACAGGGAAGGAGCAGCTCTCCCTGGCTCCTTGGAGGGCACCTTTTCTGCTTCAGCCCCCCTCCCTGCCCACCACATTAGCAAGTGCATCTGTTCAATCTGTCTGCTGTGTGTGCAGATGAAAGCTGCATCAATTCTGCACCAATTGGAGCAGATGAGTCATTGCTGGCTTTGCTGTAAGGTATCACTCTTAGACGGTCCTATTCCCTGCCTCATTCCTATGCCCTATAATCTTCCCCTCACACTTTTGAGTTAGAAAGAAAGCCGAGAAAATCTGCAAGGAAGAGCCGAGTGCAGGATGCAGTGTGAAGCTGCACCCCACATCTGTAGGGGGTCTTCAAACATCACACTGACGGACTTGTTCCATATCAGCAAAAAAACAATTCAGCTTACACAGTGGGCTTATGCCTCTGAATTCATACTTGCAGCCAAAAAGGTCCATCCACAACCTTCAGGTGTCCTCCAGCTGCAAACACAGAATCATAGAATATCCCAAGTTGGAAAGGACCCGTAAGGATCGTTGAGTCCATTCTCAGGGATAGCTACTGACTTCTATCAAGGCTGTGCCAAAAGAGCCTGAGTTGGCAGAAAAGACCTTAAAAATCCTCAGATCTCCTTCCTTAACCTCCCCTTCAGGTCTTTGTCTTTCTCACCTGCCTGGAAAAGCAATTACCCAAAAGTTCACTTTTTCAGAATAAATAAGAGGGTGATAAATACTGAAGTTCCAAAGCCCCATTCTCCTGACTGTGAGTTAGCTGTCTTGGCTTTTGGGCAAGGAATTAAATGGGTCCCTTGGATTAGGCAAGCATTAATGCTTCTCCCTGCCCATCCCCATTGTCCAACAACACAGGGAAAATATTTCAGTGTACAAGGCAGACGCAGAACACCAGTTGGTTTCAAGAGCTTCCCAGATCCCTTTGCCAGGTTGGGTAGGTCTCAGCTGCCATACCTGTATTTGATCATTTAAGACCAAACTGACTTTCTAAGGAACAGAAAGTGGCTCTTTACTCAAAGAAAGCTTCCCTTTACTGAGTGCAGTTTTCACCTGCTGACACCAGCTCACAGGACTCAGTTACCATCACAGATTCATCTGTTGGCACCAGCTGGTAGATTATGAGCAGGTGATTTTAGCCTGAAGTCTGCAGATTTTGTTCCGTTATGGCAGACTGCACATAAACAAGGAAATGAGAATTTAGCCACTTCAAAGAGGCACCTGAAAACTTACAACTGTATGACTTCCCCAAAAGGAGGAAATAACACCAAAAGCAGCATGGTTCTGAGTACCAAAAATAGAGCAGCTGAGGGACCAGGCTGTTAGAAACTGGGTGCTACTGGGGTATCGGTGCTGTTACTGGCTTCCTACATGACCTCTGCATGTCACAAACTTGTGGAAACGGGATTTATGTCGTACTGGAGGCTGAGCTGATTGATGCTGGATCTTCAAATGGAAGAAAGCATGGTTATGTTGATTACTGCCATCACCAAGAGGCCTTGGCTTAAGTGGCCAGGGGGAAAGCAGCTGGAGCCACGAGAATGAGAAGTGATGGCTTCAAGTTGTGCCAGGGGAGGGTCGGGCTGAATAGTAGGAAAAAAATCTTCTCAGAGAGTGGTGCTGCATTGGCACAGCTGCCCGAAGGGGGGGGGGGGAGGGAGTCACTGTCTCTTGGAGACATTCAAGAACCATGGAGATGTGGCACTGAGGGACATGGTCAGTGGGCATGGTGGGGGATGGGTCAGTGGTTGTCTTGATAATATCAGAGGTCTTTTCCAACTTTAATGATTCTGTGCTTCTAAGGTTGTGAAGCCTGAGACCATTCTTACCACTGTTTCTTCTCCCAGAAATAGCCCACAGGCAAATGCCCCCACGCCACCAAGGTGGCTTGGAAATGCATTAAGAAAAAGCAGGGAGCTCATTTGGTTTCCCAGTGCTCCAACTCCGCAGTCCTGATGGAGCAAACAGCCCTTCTGCCCCTTTCTGTGCTGCTGAGGCAACAGGCACATCAAAGGCAGCAAGATGCCATGCCAGCAGCCAGGCAGTGTGACGGCAGCGTACTGTGACTAAGCCGTTTCCCATCTCCAAGAGGTGCTGTGGTGGTGGATGAGGTAATGCGGTACATCTCAGTATTGCCATAAATCTCAGAGCAGCTTTACGTAAGGAGTTTGTGTCATGTAGCTGGGAGCCTTTCAGCCACCTCCACTCTACTTTGGACCGACGCAATGCCCGGCGAATGCGATAAAACAAAGTGAATGCATTCAGAGTGGGAATCGCTTTCTGTAGAAGCTCTTTAGCCGGCTCGGTGCGCCAGGGCTGGGCTGTGCAGCCCTCCCAAAGCACAGCCTGGAGGCAGCAGCACTGAGCTGCAGCACATGCTGCTGACCCACTTCCCCGGGATGAAATATTGATGGATCCTTTTCCCAACATGCTCTTCGCTGCTTCTTGCATCCCAGATTAAATGCTTCCCACCCAAGGAGCCCTTTGAATTTTGAGCATCAAGGAGCTGAGAGGCTTTTAGCTGGCAGCAGCAGCCTCAAATCGCTGCTGTCAGAGTGTCTGCATCAGCCCTGCGGCTGCGTCAAGACCTGGAATCTCAGCCATCACATCCACGGTCCTTGAGCCTCACAGGGTCCGTGTAAACTAATGCCACATTTCTGCTTTGTTACCTACTCTTACCCTATGTGAAAATAACTCCAAGAGCCCTAAGAAGAACGATAAACCTGCTCGCTGCCTGGTGCAGACAAACCCTTCTTCACGTGCCTTGCAGCTGCCCTGGAACACGGCAAGAACAGGGAAAGCAGCACCGAAACAGCCCCAGGACACAGAATTTCGCCTTTGTGGTGGCACTGCATAAGGCCGTGAGACTGCATGAGAAGTCACTCCATATCTCCATTACTGGAACAAAGCTGTAGCCCTTACCATTCAAAACTGCAAGGCCTTAGATCCCAAGCCTTTCCCTGAGACAGCTTTGCTCAGCCATCCACCCAGAGGGCTGCCTGCTCCAGGATGGAGGCCACTGCCTCCCCATAAAGCCTCAGGGTCTGCCCAAGGAACAGAAGAGCAATTCCCTGTTGAATCCATCCAAACTCCTAGCTGGGACCTCAGCAATAACCCAAACGCAGAAGTGCTTTTGGTTCCTCCAAGCTTTGCAGTTCCATTTCCTCTATTCTGTGCCAAGAGGGGAGATGGGGAGAGGATTCACCCTCCTAACGCTGCTTTTAAAGCCCCATCTTGACAGTCATCGGTCTCATTTCTCTCTGAAGAGCAACAGACACGAGCAAAAAAAAAAAAAAACAAAAGGAAAGGAAAAAAAAAAAAATGAGAAGAAAAACCATAGGATGAGAAAAAGAAAAAAGGAAAAGAAAAAGAAAAAGCCATCTCTGACACAGTGCAATAGCCCCAGGGACTGCAGTAAGCAGCAGTGGATTTGGCAGCTCTCTTCATCTTATAGGCATCCTGATAGACCCTTCTGATGGAAGCCTCTCATTGGCATCACCCCCTCTGCATCTCAGCTGTGCTCAGAAAGATTGCAGATTCCATTCTGCAAGATCTGAAAACTGTTGCTTTGCAGCTGAAATGTGAGGAGCCCCTGCAGGTGGATGGGGAATAATTCAGCAGTGACCTTCTGGGGATCAGGGATGTCTCCAATGCAGGAAGGCTGCCCTATATCCATCCTTCCTCCCCGCGTCCCACCACGGATGGAACCGCTGCCCTGGGCCGTGCCCGCAATTGTGGCCACCCGCCAGCCAAGGGATGAATGTGTGCATTTAGGGGGAATTCTAGACTTTTCTTCCTGCTGCAATTGCATGGGTGAGGGGCTGGAAAGATGCGAACTGCTGAAGGTCGTGGCTGTGAAGGTCAGAATGTGGAGGTTGGTCCCTGTTTGGAGCAGGGAGCTCCGTCCAGCTGCGTCCTCCCATTCCTGACAGCATCCTGCCCGAGGCCCACCCAGGAGAAGAGGCTGCCACCACCTTCCTATGGCCCCAGCACCAAAGTTCTCCCAGGCTGACCTCGGATACAGCATAAAAAAGCCTCTCCCACCTCCTCAGTGGTCACCAAGACCTCAGGCAGAGACCAAGCTAACAGGTCTCTCAAACATGGATGCAAAAAGAGCTACGCACAGAGGTGCACAAAATGCTCCAGACACCCCTCATGCATTTCATTCTCATCTGGTGTCCACCTCCCGTTTGGTACACTAGCTGAAAATAGGCACTAATTTCTCTCAGCTCTCCATGAGGGGCTTGATTTTGGTTTTGGTCTGTTTCTCTTTGTAAGCAACTTTTCAGCACAAAGCAGGGAACAATATCAAATGCTATCCATTTGGTATCAGAGATATAGCCCACCCCAGCAGAACAACCTCCAGCTCCTAACATGGAACAAGGAAGCATTTAACAGCCAGAGCTATTAATTACCAGCACTGCTTGCTCTGCATAGCCTCCTGCCTGTGGACTGCTAGCAATTAGACATTTAACGTAGCACTGTGCAGGCAGAAAGGGGCAGGGACACAGCTGGGAACCTAGCAAGAGCCTTCCAGGGCTGCAGCCTCCACCCTGCCTCTATCCCAGGTCCCTACCTCCATCTCAGCTCCCTGCCTCCATCGCAGGGCTTCAGACTCCATCCCATCTCCCAGCTCCATCCCAGCTCCCTGCCTCCATTCCAGATCTGTAGCCTCCATCCCAGCTTCCTGCCTTCATCCCCTCTCCCAGCCTCCATCCCAGCTCCCATCTCTATTCCAGGGCTGCCTGACCTTGAAGGACATGTGTAGAGATCCTTGCTATTTTGGGTTAAGACACACTGTTATTTATTAACGGGGAATTAAAATCTCCCTCCCCTCTCTCCAACCTCCCCCCCCCCCAGTTAGTGGCATGCATGGGGAAAAGCAGCAGCCTTACCTCTGTCCTCCAGAGCTGGCTCTTGCGCAGAGAGGAGGGATGGAGGCAGAGGAAGGAGGGAGGGTGGGGGAGTGGAAAAAACTTGGGAGTTTCCCACAATGCACCTCTGCAGACCGCAGGAAGATGGAGAGCAGGGGAGGAGGGCAGAGAGTGCTCCAATCCGGAGGAGAGGGCTGGGACCACGTAGGGAAACTGGATGCCAAGGTGGGGGATGGGGGGGGAGGGGGGGCCCTGTCTGACACCCCCTCATCTCAGGGTTGGGTGATTTGGGGCTGTCCCCACAGCACTGAGCATGCAGCAATTGCAGCCACCAACTTGGAGCAGGGGGGGAGAGAATGGGAGGGGGCAGCCTGGCAATCTGAGATGCTTCTGTGCGTAGAGAAAGGGAAAAGAAAAAAAGAACAAAAAAAGGGGATTTGGGGCCTCACGGCGCTCAGGATTTCTGAGAATGTTGTTAGAAACGCTGTCACACGAGAGATGCTCTGCACAGCACAGGAGAGGAAGCTAAAATGTTGCACAGAGGGGGGGTTGTGGCACCTCTGTTCTCTTTTCCCTGAATCCTCCCAGGTTAAAACCACCTCGCAGCACATCACTAGGGCCAAACCTCTCATTTCCCCGTGGCCAGGTCCTGGGACACCTTGTGGGTCTTTTAAGCTGGATTGATCAGGAAATAAGGGCTATGATGCTTGTCCATGTTTGAAGCAAACTGCAGAAAATCCATGGCAGGAGAGCGCAGGAGGGAGCCAAGTGCCAGCACAGCACGCAGTGCTTCAGCTCAAGATGCAGCAAGGTGAAAGCAGCTCCTTCAAGGTCAGAGGGAGACCTTGTCTCTTGTATGGACCTTGAACGTTTGCCATAGTCTTCATGCAATAACTACAATAAATAATGTCTTAACAGGCTAACTCTGCAGTCATCATACTTATAAGCATTTTACCCCTTCGGTATATTATGGTTATCATAATTCCGCACCTCTGCTGCTGGTCCACCTGCTCCTCTGCAACTTGTTGTCCACCAGGACTGATCCTGTACATGAACAGACCCGTCAGCATTACCAAGTTGTTATACCTTTAGCATGTTTTTCCAGTGCTGAGTCCCCAGCCCAGGTGGATGCAGCTTTTGAATGCCGGAATTCTCTGGGTTCCATCAAGAGCTGTCACAGCTTATAAGAAATCTCATTTTCATCTCCTGTTACATGCTTTCTATCCTCCTTTCTCCAACCACGCCTCCCCTGTTTTATTCCATTATTAGAAAAATCACCGTCCACAAAACGATGCAAAGGATTCTGCTTAGATATTTCTTCTCCTAATAATGTTTATAGTACCCTATACTCCCAGTGAGAGGGTTTTTTTTTTATTGTAATAGTTCCCACGTTATTTATTCTGTTTGCCCTTGGTCATGTCTGGCTCTCTCATCGATGAAGCTTGCCTTTGGTTTATTATTAGAATGCAGCATCCATGCCCCATGATCACAACTGGTTTCCTTCTGAACGGTGTGATGTGCACCTTGTTCAGCCAGAGCAGGAGAAGATCTGGTTGTTGCAAGGTCTGCATGGTAATTCTTCTGTCCCTTAATACTGATGCCCACTGCCACTCGCTGGGCACACCCCTGGGCAGCCTGATCTAGTAGTTGGTAACTTTGTGCACAGCAGGGGTTGTTAAATGAGTGATCTTTAAGGTCCCTTCCAACCCAACCATTCTATGGTTCTATGATACGGTTCTGCTGCTCTGGTTGCTAGCACAGCATCCATTAAGGTGACTGTTTTTCTTTATTCTCAGGAGACAATAATCTGAGCAAGTTGCTGAAGTCAGCCCGTGTCCTACAGGTGCGTTAGGAAGCCCTGGTGTTGCCAGGGAAGGGTTTTATCTCTTCTCTTGAAAAAACAAAACCAACTCTGAAAAATGATTCTTCAGTAATCAGGGTGGCAAAGCAATGGTTGGAGCTATAATTGAAAACCACTTGTTGTCTGCTGGTAGCTTAGCAATAATCGCTGCCTTGCTAAAATAGGAGCCGTTCTCATGGTGAACGCGTTTATTTCGCAGTACTCCATGGTCATTTGTCAGGATTTCCCATCAGCCTTGCTAATGGGACACAGTGAAAAATTATACAGGTTTATCATTTATCAAGAAATGTTGTTTAAAACAATCCTCAAGGATTTGGCTTTGGCTTCTTCAGGGTGTGACTGGAAGGTGCCTGACTTCAGCTTGGGCAGTGGATTTTCCCCAGGGCCAATCCTTCCGCCATCCCTTCAGAGTGGCTGGTAGAGTACTGGGAATCTGACTCTCACTGCTTATATCTGTCCTCAGGCACATTATAATGGCCTTCTAATGGTTTGTTTTTTTGTATTACCTGTACAGAAATCCATTTCTTCTGGTGTTCTACCCCTATCATCACCATTTCCATCCATCCTCTCTCTGCTGTTATCCACTTCCCTCCTTGCTGAAAGCCACTCGTCCCACGTTAAACTTTACCCTTTTCTCCTGAACCTAGCTCATAATTACTAGCAACCCTACGAGATCTCTGCCAGAGAATTTCCCCAGGTTATGCTTTTGGACAGAACCTTCTTGTGCTTCATTGCCAGAGCCTCACCAACAGTGGGTTGGTGGGACCTGACATCATATCCCACCAGCAAGGTTTGTAACTATGCATTGGCTCATAAAGTCTGCTCCCAGTCTCTAGCTTTGAGTGACACCCTGTTCTTCTTCCCTCAGGGATTTTCTGCCCTTCTGTGTCAGCGTTCTTCCTCCTCACTCTCTGAGCCAGCAGCAACCCCCATCTGAGCAGCCGTGTCGCTGTGAAGTTCACACCAATACCCCTCACCTGCCCTTTCTGAATGGGTGTGAGACTGAGCCTCAGATACCCCTCTGGCTCCTCTTGGTGTTTATGTATTCTCAGGGATGTCTCAGAACAACATTGAAAGAGCACTGATTTCCAACTCTTGCTTTTTTCAGGTGATTTTCCATATCCTGCGATGGCAGGAGAAGAAAGCACCATCCTCTTAGAAGCACTGGAAGGTCTCACACTTGAAGACTTCCAAGAGTTCAAGAAGAAGCTGCCACACATTGATGTCAAAGGAGGCTGGAACATTGGCAGGGATGAGCTGGAGGAGGTCACCCATCCTTCCACACTCATCCATTACATGGACGACAGCTATGGGGAAGGCGCTGCTGTGGACATTGCCATCGGACTGTTGGAGGAGATGAATCAGAGGGACCTTGCTGAAAAAATCCTTGATGAGAAGGTGAAAGGTAAGCAGACAGGGTAAATTTTGGTTTCCTTTGTCTTTTGAGTGCTGGGGACAGAGAGAAGCCAGTAAAAGAGCAGGTTTCAGCTTCGTGGTGAGGCTGGAACGGTGAGGGTGTCCCGCTGATCCTATCAGGGTTCCTCTTCTCCCTTGCCCCGTAATGCAGTGAGGCCACAAGCAGAGCAAGGCCTCTGGGGACAAGGCCAGGGTGCCTGGAAGGGGTAACAGTGTGCCTATACAAGCAGTCACTGCAGCCACAAGGTCCAAGCTGGCAGATGTTTGCTAAGCTGGAGGACACAAGGGACACCTTGGGGACATTCCTCAAGGGCCCAGGAGAAGAAAAAGGGGCTCAATGGATGGCACATAAAAAGTGCATAAATGAATTTTATATTGAGGCACAGCACTGAAACAGATGTCCTGTGCCGTTGCTGTGTCAGGAGCATGGCTGTGCTTTGGAACTGACTCTACTTCTGTCTGGTGCAGAGTACAAGCAGAAATACAGAGAGCACGTGGCCAGAGAGTTCCTGCAGTACAAAGAGGTGAATTCCTGCCTAGGGGAGAACCTGTCTGTGAGCGACCGCTACACCAACCTGACCACAGCCAGGAAGTCTTGGAATCAGCATGGAGATAAGCCTGGAGATGTCAGCTCTGACACCGTCACCACACAAACACTCTTTGAACCCAGCAAAGACGGCCGAGTGCCAAGGGTCACGGTGCTGGTGGGTGCCACTGGCATGGGGAAGACGATGACCATCAGGAAGGTGATGACGGAGTGGGTGGAAGGAACCCTCTGCGCACCATTTGACTTTGTCTTCTGCATAGACTGCAAGGAGCTTTCCTTTTCCAAAGAAGTGAGCATGGTGGACCTGATTTCAAAATGCTGCCCTCAACAGCGAACGCCGGCTGGAAGGATTTTGGGTAACCCAGAGAAGATCCTGTTCATCTTTGATAGCTTTGAGGCCCTGGGATTGCCCTTGGCTCAGCCCAAGGACCAGCTGAGCACTGACCCCACAGAAGCCAAACCACTGGAAACCACCCTGCTGAGCTTGCTCAAGAGAACCGTCCTCCCTGAGTCCTCTGTGCTCATTGCCATGAGACCAACAGCTCTCCAGAGCCTGGGGCAGTGCCTGGAGGGCGAGCGTTATGTGGAAATTCTGGGGTTTTCACCAGCTGCAAGGGAGGAGTATTTCCACAGGTATTTTGGGAATGACAATAAAGCAGATGCGGCCTTCAGGTTTACCAGGGGAAATGCGGTCCTCTACAGCTTGTGTGCCATCCCTGTCATGAGCTGGACTGTCTGCACCGTCCTTGAGCAAGAGCTGTACAAGAGGAATCAGCTTCTTGCGTGCTCTAAGACCACCACGCAGATGATCATGTTCTACCTCTCCTGGTTAACGAAGCATAGAGTCAGCAATGCCTGGCAGAACCTGCAGCAGTTCCTGCGCAAGCTTTGCTCCTTGGCTGCTGACGGCATCTGGAAGCACAAGGTCCTCTTTGAGGAGAAGGAAATTGAGGACCGAGGCTTGAATCAGCCAGAGCTTCTCTCCCTCTTCATCAATGAGAAAGGTTTGGAGAAAGGCACAGACCATGGGAACGTCTACAGCTTCAGCCACCTGCACCTCCAGGAGTTCTTTGCAGCCATGTTTTACGTCATGGAGGACCAGGAGGAAATGGTCGATGACTCACGGATCCTTGCAAAAGATGTGAATTTGTTGTTAGAAAGCTACAACACGTCTAGGATGGATTTAAACGTGACAGTGCAGCTCCTGTTTGGTCTGGTGAACCCCAAGTCAGTAGAGTACGCAGATGAAGGAATCGGGTGCAGAATTACATTGCGACCTCGGGAAGATCTGCTGAGGTGGCTTCAGACAAGGCACAGAGACCTTTGCCATCCCCGCGAAGTGACGACGGTTGAGGATTTGGACACTTTCCACTTTTTATTTGAGACAAACGAAAAGAGCTTTGTGCAGAGCGTGTTGGGCAGCTTCACGGGAATAGCCTTGCAGGACACCAAGCTGACGCTGTACGACCAGGTGGCTCTTTGCTTCTGCATCAAGCAATGGGCTGGGTTGCTCAGTGTCACCTTCCGGAGCTGCTCCTTCCACCAGCAGCATCGCAGGCAGGAGCCAGCCAAGGGCTTGCCCTGGTGAGTACTGACTCTGTGCTCTGTATCCACAGAGGATTCCCCTTTTCCCTTGCAAAGTTCTGGAACGTTCCGGAATTGCGAATGCCTCTTTCTATTCAAACACCACCTCCTGGTTTAGTCCCTCAGTGGAGGATTTTACCTATTCTCGGTGAGAACTGTGGGACAACGTGGTCATTCTCATCCCCTCCTTTCTAGGCAGAGCTGGTGGCAGGAGGAGCTGCGCTCACCTCTGAGCCCACTGTGCCAGGCACTGGGGCACCCAGGCAGCTCACTCCAGAGCCTCAGGTATGGCCCTGCCACGGAGCACCTCCAAAGGGTGGGTGGCTGCACTCCCCGCTTGCTGCAGGGCAGTGGGGTAAGATACTGCCTCTCTCCTGCAGGCTGCAGTGGTGTGGGCTGACAGAGGGTGACAGCGAGGCGCTGGGGACACTGCTGGCCACTCTCCCCAGCCTGGTCCACTTCGAGCTGGGTGACGGAGCGCTGAGTGATGATGGTGTGAGGATGCTCTGTGCCGGGCTGCGCCAGCCCGGCTGCCACCTGCGTGTCCTGCGGTGAGCAGTGCCAGGACGGCCGCCTTCCCTGCGAGTCCCCGTGGAAGCGTGTCCCCAAGCATCCTCCAAGGCGGCCGTGTCCCTCTGCCCCACTGCGGCTGGGAGGCACGGGGGGACTGGCACTGCTGAGGCTCTCTCCCACAGGCTGCGGTACACGCACCTCACCAGTGCCTGCTGCCAGGACCTCGCCGTGGCACTGGACACCAGCACGTGCCTGAAGGAGCTGGACCTGTCCTTCAGCGCCGGGCTGCGGGATGATGGCGTGAAGCTGCTGTGTGAGGAGCTCCAGCACAGCAGCTGCCAACTGCAGGTGCTGCGGTAAGGGCACGTGGCACCTGCACACCCAAGCGGCTCCAATGCCACCACTGTGTCCCCAGTGCTGCTGTCTCCCCTTTGTTCTGCAGGCTGGGGAGCTGCAGCCTGACTGGCGCCTGCTGCCAGGCCCTGGTGACGTGGCTTGGGCACAGCCGCAGCCTGAAGTGCCTGGACCTGAGTGACACCGAGCTGGGAGCTGGGGCCACGCTGCTGCTGCGGCAGCTCCGCCAGCACAGCTGCACGCTGCGGACGCTGGGGTGAGTGTGGCCATGCGGACCCGGGGAGCGGGCAGGTCCTGCTGGTGCTGAGGCTGTTTCTCTGCATTCCCTGAAGGCTGAGCACATCCACACTGAGCAAGGATGCGCTGCAGGAGCTGGCTGCCCTGCGGGCGCTAAAACCCAGCTTGAAGATCACAGACCTACTGGAACACGAGGCCCCAGAGACAGGTGCCATGGCACGGCTGACCTTCCAGCGCAGCGTCTGGGCAGGCAGGGGGGCGGCTGTTCGGGGGCGAAAGGGGCTCCCCTCTTCTCGGGCAGCCCCTCCCCACAGCAGGAGCCTGTGCTAGCTGAGCTGCGCCCTGCTCTTCCTGCTGGTAACATTCTCCTCTGGTGCCAAAGGAAGGTCAGCGAGTTTCCAAGCAGTTTGAGGGCTTGAATAAAAAGGAGACGTTCACACTGAAAGACTGTTTTACTGCTTAACAAACACAGGCCCTAACGAGATGCGTGGGGGCAGAAAGAGGAGCGGCCACGGAGCCACTCCTCTGCGGTTCCGCAAGGCCGGGTGACACCCCACACCAGGGCCACCCCTCCCAGAGGGCAGAGCTGTGTCCCCCAGCCAGAGCTTCCTCACAGCAGTGGCCCTGGGGAGCTGACGTCATCGTACCCCATTTCCCCGAGGGTCTCCTCGGGCACAGCTGTGGCATCATCATAGTCAGCACACAGCATCCCTGCAGTGCTGCTCCCCTCCTCCTCGTCCCCGGTGCGAGGTGACAGCTGCATCCCCGAGCCCTGCAGCAGAGAGCCTGGGGGGAGGACGGGCGCTGGGGGCACAGCGGGGATGGAGCAGCCCTGGCTCAGGGGACGAACCCGCTCCCACCTGCACAGCTGAGCCCCTCCCGGCATTCGGGCACCTGGCTGTAGTCCAGCTCCTCGTACACAGCCTCGGAGCCGACGTCCTGGCTGGGGCCTGCAAGCAGTACACGCGTCACCGGGTCCCCAAGTGTCCCCAGTGGGGAGAGACCCCGAAGCGACGCCCACCTGCACGCCGAGCCCGAGCGCGGTGCGCCTGCAGGGCCAGGGCAGCCAGGGCCAGGCTAAGCAGCATCCCCAGCAGCGCGCACAGCACCGTGGGCAGCGGCACAGCTCCCAGCGGGACAGCTGAGGGGACAGCGAGGGCAGCGTGAGGCCTCTCCGGGACCACGCGGCAGCGGGGGCGGAGGGCACGGCAGAGCCACCTGCGTAGGCGTCCCCGTCCCGACGGCCGCTCCCCGGGGCCGGGCTGCCGGCCACGTCGCTTCCGTCCTCATCGCAGGCCACGTGCGTGACGCCGCCGGGGCCGCAGGACCGCAGGCGCCAGGGCGTGGAGGAGCAGCGCCAGAGCGAGCGGCTCCCTTCCTCGCAGCGCAGCCGTCCCAGCCAGGCGGGGCCCGAGCCCCGATCCGGGACGGCGTGCAGCGTCCCCGAGGCTCCGCAGCCCAGCTGTCGGCACACGGCGGCTGCCGCGGCGGCGCCGTCTTCGACGGTGCCGTTGGCGCAGACGCGGCCCCACGCGCCGTCGTGCAGCAGCTCCAGGATCCCGCCGCAGCCGCCGCCCTCCAAGCGCAGGGCCCGCAGCGCTGCCAAGGGACGGGGCGCTCACGGCTCCGCATCGCCGGCGGCACCGCGACGGCAGCGCCCGCCCCGCGCTCACCTGCGCACGCCGCCCCCGCTCCGCTGCCGCCGCCGCAGCCGCCCCGCGCCGGGCAGTCCCAGAGCGTCGCCTCCGTCCCCGCGCAGCCGCCGGCGCCCGCCCACGGCGTCCCGGTACCGGAGCCGAAGCGCTCGGGGCCGGGCGCCTCCAGGGCCGTCCCGCAGCGCAGCTGGCGGCAGACGACGGCGGCGTCCCGCAGGCTCCAGGCGTCCCGGCACGCGGAGCTCCAGGCGCCGTCGACGTACACCTCCACCCTGCCGGCGCACCGCCCGGGGCCGCCCGCCAGCCTCAGCCGCCGGCTGCCTGCACGGGAGGGCCGGGCTGGGGCCGGGCAGCGGACGCGCGATGGCCGCGGCCCTTCCCGGGACTCCCACCTGAGCAGATCACGGCCAGCGCCGAGGGGCCGCGGCCCTCCCCCGAAGCGTCGCACTGCGCCAGGAACTCCTCGCTGCCCTCGCACCGCAGTTCCGCGAGGCCGGAGCCGCCTCCCGGCGCGGCGTAAACCTTTTCGGGCACGCCGCAGCCCAGCTGCCGGCACGCCACGGCCGCGGTGCCGTTGTCGCGGAATCCCGCGGACACGCCGGTCCAGACGTCGGGGCGCGAGGCCACCTCCAGGCGCCCGTCGCACCGGCTCTCCCCGCCCCGCAGCCGCAGGGATTCGGCGGCTCCCGAGCAGATGACGGCGGCCGCCTGGCCGGGGACGCAGGCGGGCTCCCCGAGCACCGCGGCCGGGCACTCGCCGGGGTGCCGCTCGTTCCCCACGCAGCCGAGGCGGTCGCGCCGCAGCGGTCCCTTCCCCGCCCCGAAACGGCCCCCCGGCTGAACGGAGGCGGCCGGGCCGCAGCCCAGGTGTCGGCAGAGGACGTGGGCGTCGGGCAGCTCCCAGGACCCGGCGCACAGCGGTCCCCACGTTCCCCGCTGTTCCGCCTCCACCCGCCCGGCGCAGGGCGAGCCGCCGTCCGCCAGTCGGAACCCGGTGTAGGCTGCGAGGAGGAGAGAGAAAGAGGGAGGGCGGCCGGGATTGCGGGCACGGGCTGCAGACTGCCGGCCCCCGGCCCCACGCTTACGGGAGCAGACGACGGCGGCGGAGTCGGTGCAGCGGTGCTCGGGGGCCGGCCGCGCTGCGCAGGCGGCCAGGAGGGGCTCGGAGCCGTCGCACTCGAAGGCGCCGTCCCAGAGCGGCCCCGAAGCGGCCCCGAAGCGGCCGGGTTCCGGTAGGTCCAGCACCGCACCGCAGCCCAACTCCCTGCAGAGCACCCGGGCGCCGTCCGCGTCCACGCGGCCGTGACAGACGCCCAGCCAGGCCCGGCCCCGCCGCACCTCCAGCCGCCCCTCGCAGGCGCCGTCCCCTCCGACCAACCGTGAGAACCCTGCGAAGGGCGCTGGTGCGTTCGGAGCTCGGCGCTGGGCTCCCCTCGGGGCCGCCCGCCCGCGCCCTCACCTTGGCACACGACGGCGGTGTCGTGGTCGTGATGGCCGTCGTAGGGACCCCAGCCCTGAATGGCGCAGTCCCAAAGCACGCTCTCGTTCCCTCTGCAATTAACTACTGCCAGACTGACGGGACCTTCCGCCGGACCGAATTTTGAGCCGTGATAGGCGCCGGCCGCCGAGCCGCAGCCCAGCTGCTGGCACACCACCTCGGCGTCTTCCACGGTCCAGGCGCCGTCCGCCACCGTGCCCCAGCGGCCCCGCAGCTTCACCTCCACTCTCCCCTCGCAGGGTCCCCTGCCGGCCGCCAGCCGCAGCTCCAGCGCCTCTGCACCGCACGCAGCATCAGCCACGGCCGCAGCCCCCCGCCCCACATCCCCGGCGGGGCCTCACCCGTGCAAGTCACCCCCACGTCCCACTCGTGGCCGCAGAAATGCCGTCCCCAGCCGAAGTTGTAGCAGTCCTGCAAGGCCTCCTCCGTTCCCCGGCAGTTGAAGGGGTGCAGCCAGATGCGTCCCTTGCCCTGCCCGAACGGGGCGAACGGGGATGCCCTCACTGCGGCCCCGCAGCCCAGCTGCCGGCACACCACACCGGCCCCACGGGCGTCCCAGTCGAAGTCGTAGGCGCAGACGGAGCCCCACTCGTCCTCGTGCTTCACTTCCACCCGCCCGGCGCAGCGATGGCCGCCGTCCACCAGCCGCAGACGGACGGGTGCGTTGCTCATCTGTGAGGACGTCGCTGGGGCCGGGGAGGGCTGCATCACGGCCGCAGACCCAGCGCTCAGCCCACACAGCTGCGTGCAGAGCAGCAGCCCCAGCACCCTGCCAGGCTCCATCCCACCCCACAGACCCAGCACGCAGCCCGGGCCGGGAGGGGAGATATAGGCAGCCCCCGCTGCCAGGAGCCAATGGGTGCAGCGGAGGCCCCGCACAGCCGTTATCAGCGGGGTTATCTGCCTCCTGTCGGGGCCCAGCCGCCAATAACCTGCGCTGTGCCCAAATATGAACCTGAGCTCCGCTTCTGCCCTCACACAGCCCCGCTGGGGGGGCTCAGTGCCCGCGCGTCCCCAAGGGGAGCCACTGGCATTGCATGTCCCAGAGCTGGGGCTGTACCCCGGGGACAGAAGCATCCCCAGACGGGGCCTCGCTCTGCACACCCGGGTCTGCTCTTTGACCCCCCCCGGGCCAAGGAGGTCCCCATGCCCAGGGCAGGTGCACACAGCACAGGGCCGTCCCCGCCCGCAGGTGCGTGGCCCCACTGTCCCCCCTGCAATGCGGCCAGGGATGGGGCGGTTCCGCCCTCGGGGACCCCGTGTCAGCACCGACTGCGCGCAGCCCCCGGGACACCTGCAGTCCCACAACGTGGTGATACGGGGACGCCGTCAGGGGGCACAGAGCACAGGCGGCCGCTTCCAAAAGTGAAACCTGGCCATCTGCACTGCGCCGCGCTGCCCCTCCGTTTCCTCCCACTCTGCACTTCCTGCCCCGCAGCTCCAGCCGGGCCTCAGTGCTGACTGATGGATGCTCTGAGCCTCCTCTTGCTTGGCCTGAACGGCCCCAGCCACACCGGTCTCTTGCCTTCCTTTCCTGACTTGCTGCACCTGGGAACGGAGAGTTTCCCTACAGACCTGCCAGCTCTGCTCCACACCCTTGCCCACAAGGACAGATTCCCAGGGTGTTTTGTTGTCTAAATCCCAGCAGAGCTGGAAGCTGGCTTCCCTAAAACTTAGCATCCTGATTTTACTCTGCCTGTCCCACACCCCTCGGGGAGGCGATACAACAGAAGGAAGGGATGCCATCCAGGGGGACCTGGACAGGAATGAGAAGTGACCCCATGTGAACCTAACGAGGTTCAACAAGACGAAGCACGGAGTGTTGCACTTGGGTCGGGGCAATCCTAGATATGCAAACAGACTGGGAGAAGAACTCAGTGAGAGCAGCCCCGTGGAGAAGGACGTGGGGGTTCTGGAGGACAAGAAGCTGGACAGGAGGCAGCAGTGCGTGCTTGCAGCCCTTTAGGCCAACGGAATCGACAGCAGAGAGGCGGCAGCAGGCAGGGAGGTGACTGTCCACCTCTGCTCCGCCCTCGCGAGGCCCCATCCGGCGTACGAGCCGTGGTGTGGGGCGGTCACCCAGCCCCGCAGGGCGAGGCCCTCCGCCACCAGGGGGAACGTTCCCAACGGGAAAGGAACGGCACAACCCGGGACCGGACCTTCCCGCTGGGAGGAGCCGCGCGCACCTCCCGCCGGCAGGGGGCGCTGTGGCGCAGCCTTCGTTCTCCGGAAGCGGCCGAAGAGCGGCGGAGGCGACGGACGATGGCGGAGCAGCTGCGGGCGGACGGCGTGCACAAGGAGGTGCTGCGGGAGGGCACCGGGCCGTTGCCCGACTTCCGCGACGGCACCAAGGTCAGCGCCGGGCCGCGGGGCGGGAGAGGGGAGGGGGAAACGCGCATGCGCCGGAGCGGAGCCGGTCGCCATGGTGACGCGCGGCCTACACTCAGGCCACCTTCCACTACCGGACGCTGCGGTGCGGACCCGAGGAGACGGTGCTGGATGATAGCCGGGCGCGGGGCAAGCCCATGGAGCTGATCGCCGGAAAGAAGTTCAAGCTGCCCGTGTGGGAGGCGATACTGCGCACCATGCGGCCCGGCGAGCGCGCCCGCTTCCGCTGCGAGCCCAAGGTGCGGCCGGAAGGGGCGGGGTTTGCTGGAGGGGGGCGCGCCGCTTTTCCGGATGGGGGCGTGGTCCAGTCCCGATCGGGGCGTGGCTTAGTCGGCTGTGGGCGGGGCTTGATGCGGGGGCGGGGTTTGTTCAGTGGTGCGGCTGCAGTGAGGGCGCGGTCTGTTGATGACGGGGCGTCGCTCGGTGCTGGGCGCTGCGGTTCGGCGCTGCTGGGGTTGCGGTTGGAGCACGAGGGGCTTGGTTTTATCATGGGGGCTTGGTTTTATCATGGGGGCGTGGCCTGCAGCCGGGCCCCCTCTTGGCCCCGTGCCTGCCCCCTGAGCCCCCCTTGCCTACAGCACGTGGTGCTGTACCCCCTGGTGGCCAAGAGCCTGCGCAACATCGCGGCGGGGAAGGACCCTCTGGAGGGGCAGCGGCACTGCTGCAGCATCGCCCAGCTGCATGAGCACTACTCGCTGGGCTACCCCGACCTGGATGAGCTGCAAAAGAATCCCCAGCCCCTCATCTTCGACATGGAGGTGCTCAAGGTGAGCGGGGCCCTGGGGTCACGGTGCTGATGGGCTCTGCCCCACGGCAGCCTTTGACTGTGTGCGTGCAGGTGGAGGAGCCTGGCTCCTACCAGCAGGACCCCTGGGCCATGACGGATGAGGAGAAGCTGCAGGCCGTGCCCCTGATCCACCAGGAGGGCAACGAGCTGTACCGGCAGGGCAAGGTGCAGGAGGCAGCCACCAAGTACTACGATGCCATCGCCTGCCTCAAAAACCTGCAGATGAAGGTGGGCTCCCCCGTCCCTTGCGATTCTGCCGTCCTTGTCAGCACTGGGGCTCACTCTGCCCTCCCCGTCCTGCAGGAGCAGCCCGGCTCTCCGGACTGGATCGAGCTGGACCAGAAGATCACCCCACTGCTGTTAAACTACTGCCAGTGCAAGCTGCAGAGCGAGGAGTACTACGAGGTGCTGGACCACTGCTCCTCCATCCTCAACAAGTACGAGGGTAAGGAGCCGTGCCGGCTGCATGCACCGCGCCGGGGAGGCCCGCGTGCTCCCCAGCTGACGTTTCCTTCCCCGCAGACAACGTCAAAGCCTACTTCAAGCGGGGCAAGGCTCACGCGGCCGTGTGGAACGTGGCCGAGGCGCAGGCTGACTTCGCCAAGGTGCTGGCACTGGACCCCTCGCTGCGCCCCGTGGTCAGCAAGGAGCTGCGCAGCCTGGAGGCGCGCCTGCGCCAGAAGGATGCAGAGGACAAAATCCGTTTCAAGGGCATCTTCTCCCAGTAGAGCCCGCCACGCTGTCCGGGCCAGGTTCTGTTAGATATTCCACATGTGGAATGGTTACCCATGTTTATTAATGTTTAATACAACGTTTATTGGAAGTCAAGCGGAAGGCGCGGGGGATTTCGGCGCTGAAGGCGCGGGGTTTCGTGCTGGACCATTGGATGGCAATAGAAGCGCGGAGCTCGTCACTGAGCCCCAGACTGCGCCCAGCTGCACAACGGTGGGAAATCCAGTGGAGGAAACGAATCCAGGCCGACGCTCTTCCACGCTGCTTTATATTCCTTGTTTGGTTTTTATCCTTTCTGTTGGGCCGAGCTGTGCTGCGTGGGTCTAGGTGAGCCCGTTAATGGCTGCGAGAGCTCCAATGCTGAGGCTGTGCCCCATCTCCCGCCCTTCTGTGCCACATCCTGCATCGCCACTTCGTAAGGCTGCCGCTGCCAGCTTGCAGCTGCGTATCCTCTGTACTGCATCGCAGCAGAGCCGTAAACTTTTTATCTGAACTGCTTGTTTTCCTCTGCGTATCTAAAGCCATGATCATGCTATACCGAGATAAACACAAGTAAAACTCGTCAAAGAAAGACATCTGGTCATGTAGAAAAAAGTGCTGTTAGAGATAACCAAGTAAAACCGAAGGGCAAATAAGAGCAGTTGGGTGCCACCACCCTCCGTGACACCTTTGGGGCCCTGGGCCAGCATCTCCCTGAGGCTGTGGGGGTACAGAGCAGACAGGCAGCCCCAGCAGCTCTGCTTTACATCGCTTTATTTCACAGTGAAACAAACAGAACAGAGGAACCATTTCTTTCGTTTTGTTGTTGTTGTTTGTTTGTTTTAATTTCAGCCCTTCCCTTGCCCCCACAACACTGAACAGAAATAAATACAAGGGTGCAGGGAGGGGGGCTCTGCGCCTGCCCCACCACTTCTCACACCTAGGGCAGAGAAAGGTGAATGGGAGCCTGGGGGCAGCACCCCAAACCCCAGAGCTGGCTGGGCGGCAAACCCTGCAGGGCACTGCCAGCAGGGACTGGGGCAGCAGGGTAGAGGCAGAGCTGGGGGGCAGCAGGCAGGACCGAGGGGGGCTCAGCCCAAATGGGATCATTCCAGCCCCCAGGGTGGCTCAGAGCAGCGTGGCTGTGGCCCACAGTTCCAGAGTGCAGCACCTTCCTCACCCTCAGCTCCAGCTCCACGTTGGGAAACGAAGGTTGTGTCTGGGAGGGGGCAAAATGGCAGGGGCTCACTCCTCACCCTCCAGCTTGAGGCTGACACTGCGGGGCTTGACACGGGCAGGCAGGGGGCCCCCATCCCGCTCTGCCTGGCTGGAGCCCCGCGAGCGCAGGAGCTGGCTCTGCTTGCGGAGGAAATCGACGGGCGCCGGGCAGCCGTAGGTGCCTTTGCCCAGCACAGGCCGAGGGGGTCCTTTGGGGGAGTGCACCTGGGCAGCGGCCTCCAGCTGGGCCAGGTGGGCCACGTAGCCCTCAGACAGGAACTGTGAGACACAGGGACAGCATGAGACCCCAGTGAGGGCATGGCACCCCTCCAGCAGCTCCAGCCCCTTTGCCCCACCTGGCACTGGTTGTGGAACTTCTTGACGGCACGGCCCACAATGTAGATGTGTGCCGGTGCCAGCCCCAGGGAGCTGTAGACAGAGACGTCCTTGGTGGAGCCGTAGCCAGCGACGATGGTGATCTCTGCCTGCACAAGGAGAGGAGCATGAAGGCGGGGACAGAGCCTCCCCACCACCCCGGGGTCAACGTCCCAGCCTCACCTCGGAGCGTAGGCTTTGCAGGAAGGCTGCTTTCTGGCGGAGGGGGTCGTGGGTGAGCCCATCGCAGAAGGAGACGGCACCGTGGGGAAAGTTGTGCTGGGAGAGCCAGGCCACCACGCGGTGCTTCTGCATGTCGGGGCGCCCCGTCACATAGATGATCATGTAACCCGAGTCCTGCCAGTGTCTGGTACACCAGGGCACATATGATACATATTGTCACCAGGGGCCCACCTGAAAAGCGGGCTGGAAGCCACCAAGCACCTCCCAGCTGACTGAGCAGGTTGCAAAACTTTGGTCTGCAGGCCAAGCTGTATCACGTCACAGCAGGACACCCTGGGATGGATCTGGTGCTCCCATGGGGTTGTCACTGCACAAAGCTGGTTGTCCTTGTACAAAGAGCACTTACCGTACGACATCGACAGCTCCCGCCCGCACTTTGGGGTCACTGCCCATGATGGAGACGCTGGCAGTGAAGGAACCATCGATGCTGAACACCACTGACTCAGTGCCCCGGGCCACCACTGTCAGGTACGCCTCTGCGTAGCTGTGGTCCCCCCTGGGATGGGACAGCAGCAAGGCTCAGTACTGGCTCTGTCACCTCCCTCAGCCCACTGGAGGGGAGGTGGCTGAGGTGACCCCTCCAGAAGCATGCGGCCAACATCTCACCTGACCACCATGCGCACAGGGTAGATGCCAATGGCCAGGGCCTTGTCCTGAGGGATGGTGAAGGTTAGGCGTCCACTGCCACTCGTCACCTCCGTGCCATAGTACAGCCACTTCCCCGACAGCGGCTGCGTCATGATGTAGATGTCCACCTGAGTAAGGGCAAAAAGACCACGATCCCAGTCCGTAAGCCATCACTGTCCTCTCCCACCATCCCACAAGGTCCTACGGAGTCCTGGTCCCTACAGCCCTTCCATTTAGGTGCAGTTAACACCAGCACTATCCTCTTCTAGATGTCCCTGCCATTCACCAGGGCCCTGGGGATGTCCCCTCAGTACCTTCTCTCCTGTCAATGTCACCACATCCAGGGGGCCATACATGAAGCGCCCGCTGAGGACTTGCGCTTTGCCCTCACAAACGATGATGTCGCTGGCCCGGTGGTTGGCTGTCACGTTCTGCAGGGACACACAGGGCTCAGCAGCACGTGGCAACCAGAAAAGCCCCCGGAAGCGGCACGTGGAATCCACCAGGATGGGAGCAAACCCTCCTGGCTTCATCACCCCGCAGCACCTGGGGACAGCTTGAGCCCAGTGCAGCCCTAGGGTGCTCATACCCGGATCTTCACTTGGGTGCGTTTACGCTGCCACTTCTCCCGGGGGAACGCGGGGCTGTAGATGGAGCTCTCCTCACTCTCAGCCGGCTGCGGGCCCTCCTTCTCCATCACCTGGCCAGGGAATGCTGCATGGCTCAGCCCGAGCTGGCTGAGCACACTGCCTGCCCTGCCACGCGTGCCCTACCTGGCGTAGGATGAAGGCCACCACATCGGAGGACTCCCAGTAGCTGGCGTGGAAGAGGTGAGGCAGGGTGATGGTGGGGAAGGCAGTCAGCGCGTCAGGGCAGTACAGCGAGTAGTCGATGCGCTTCAGGCCCCACCAGCGCTCCAGGACTGTGCGGAGAGCTCCCATTAGTCCATCCCTGGGCCTCACCCCACAGAGCTTGGCCCCATTTCAGGGGCTCAAGCCACTCCAGTCCCTTGTGCCTATGGATGGTGGTGATGGCACTCACTTTTGACGACTTCGCTGGTGCTGGCAGGCGTAGGGGGGTCTCCCGGTTCGCTTCCCCTCCAGAAGCCCCCCCCAAAGCTGCCGGTGGGAGTGGGAGGAGCAGCCAGGTCCACCTCGGGCAGGAAGAGAGCAGAGTGCATCTGCAGGGCCTCCGCTGCAGACAGCACTGAGTCAGGCCACCCATAGCCCCCCACTATGGGCATGCCAGACCCCCAAGGCCACTCACCCAACAGTGAGGAGGTGCCGTCACCCAGAGGGTACTTCTGGTAGCGGGGTACGCTGAGAGGTGGCACAGCATGGAAGGCTTTGGCCAGGAGGGGCTCCAGGCGGGAGGCGCAGGGGTCGGCAGCGTGGAAGAGGTTGTAGATCTGCTCACAGGCAGGACGCAGCTGGGCCACTGGGGGAGAGAAAGGGGTCAGGGCAGGGTGATGCGCAGTCAGGAGGGCTAAGGGCACAGGGAGTTGAAAGCAGGACCCAGCGGGAGGAAAGGACGAGGAGACAAAGCCAGGAGACCAGTGGCACAGAGGGGATGCTCAAGGCATGCGCCAACACTGAGATGCATACAGCCACAGTGCGAAAAACCCAAGCAGAGCCATCTGGGGAGGTCCAGGGGGCTCAAGCAGGAGGGAGCATGACTCAGGACAAGGGCTTGAGCCCCACAGGGAGGCGTGGGGGCTTGCGCCACAGCTGACGGGGCTCCTCACCATCCAGAGCAGGCATGACGGTCTTGCGCAGCGCGAGCACCAGCCCCAGCGGGGAGCCGAAGAGGAAGAAGCCGGATACCTTAAAGTCAAGGCGGGTGCTGGTGCTCTCTGCCACATCCTGTGCTGCAGCACTGTTCCGTGGTGCCTCTGCCTCCAGTAGGGCATCGCCAGGCTGTGGGCTGCAACAGCAGAGCCAGTGGGCACAGGAATGGCAGCACTGTGCCTGCTGCAGCCCGTTTAGTCCAGAGGAGCTGCTGGGAGCAGGGGAGCCCCAGCACGGCACTGCTGCACCTGTGCAATGCTTCCTCCAGGCACAGATGGGGAATTCATTGTTCACGCAAAACACAAAGTTTGCATGGAGGGTGCTCGCGCTCCCACAGGCCCCTTGCTCTCACCTGCACGAGGAACCTGGATGCTGGCTGTCTCCTGGCTCAGGGCTGGCCTGGCCCAACCCCACTGCCGTGTCCACGCCGTCGGCCAGTGGGTCCCGGGTGCCACACAATTCAGGGGAGATGGGCTCTGTGCTCTGCGGGTGGACAAGAAGAATCAGCGAGCAGACAGATGCTGTCAAGTTGGTTGGTAGTTTTAAAGAAGAGGCACCCACCAGGCTGCCACGGCGGCTGCTGCTCCGGCTGCCCCCAGCACCTGCCCGGCTTTGGCACAGCGCATCAAAGCCCAGGATGCCTCCCACACAGTCCCCAAGCAGCACAACCTGCAGACAGCACAAAAATCATCCCAGTGGGAGCTAAGCCCCAGCCAGAATCCAGGGCAAAGCCTCCCCCCAAGCCCCCTACCCCTCTCACCTGGCCACAGAAGCCAGTGCCCTCAGCAGAGTGCAGGAATGTGGCATAAGCCTGGTTGGCACGGGTGATGACGTTGCCCACAGCATGCTGGTAGCTCCCTGAGGAGGTGGCCAGCAGTGGGAGGGCCGCCAGTGGGATGTGGTCCTGACTGCTGGATAGGCTGTCCCGGTCATGGCTGTAAGGGCTGAGCCTGGGGGAGACATGAGGATGGGTCAGCCGGGCTGCCCCGTGTCCCCAATCCATCCCACAATGCTCACTTCTCTGGGAAACCCCTCTCTGAGCCCACCACCTCCCTCCCGGGGGTGACTTGCGTGGGGACAGCCCTCTCTCTCCATCCTCACTTGGAGACCAATGCATATGCAGCGGCACAGATGGGCGGGCACGGCACCAGGCGCAATGCCACATGTCCCAGTGCCTCGGGGAAGTGGACACGGGTGACAGCATCGAAGGTGGCAGCCAACGTCTGCACATCTGCCTGCTTGGAGCCCAGTTCTCCCCCTCCCTGGTCCAGGATGTTGCCACTGTGGAGGATGAGGAAGAGTACGTGGATCCGGCACGCCTGCGCCGTGCTCTCGGCCGAGCCGCCCTGCAAGAGGAGAGCACTCCTGTCTGCACCCATGCCACGGACCCGGCCAGGGGCTACAAGGGATGGGGTGAGCAGCTCACACACCTCAGAGAAGCTGGATGCTGGCTGTTCTTTGCCATCTGTCCTGGAGGTGCTGGGTCCTTCCCCTGAAAGCACACATCAACGGTGAGCATGCTGGGGTGTCCACACAGGGTTCGGGTAGACTGCACACATCCTGCTCACCCAGATTCTCATCCAGCTCTGCTGGCCGCTCCAGCGTGTCCAAGAAGTCATTGGAGCTCCACTTGGTCATCTCTTTGGCAAAGACCTCATCGCTGTCAGACAGATCCTCTGTGACGGCAGGGAGGGAGCCATGGGTGAGCTAAGCAATGCCCATACCCCCCCTGTGCCCCACCAAAACCCAACAGGGCAAATTTAGTACATTGCTGTGCTGCAGGACTGCTCTGCCATACCGTGGGCATCAAAGAACTCCTCCTCGGAGCTGTTCTCGGAGTCACGGGCGATGTTCTGCATCCGCCACTCAGACAGGCTCTGAGGAGACACCCCACCTGCCAGCAGCACGGAGTCAGCACTGAAGGCAGCAAGCCCCTACTCCTGCCCGACAGTGCTGCTCATGCACCCAGAGCCACCCAGAGCTTCAGGACATTCAACACCACCCAGTGGGGCAGGAAAGAAGGGTCCTCGTGCATCTCTGTCAGAGACGAGCAGCAGCCACAGGACCCAGGGGTCCCTCACTCCTCCTGTTCTCACCTCCGTGCTGAGAAGAGTAGGAAGAACGCGAAGATGTGGACCACTGCTTGGCAAAGCTATCATCGGGGGAGATGTCAGCAGCCCCCTGAGCCTCGGCGCCCTCCTGCCCGCTGGCACCTCCTGACTCCGGCCGCCCCTCAGGGCAGGGCCCAGCAGTGGAGGGCTCCTCAGCCTCACCACACTTGGCCATTTTCTGTGCCAGCATCCGCGCTGTCTCCTCCTCCAGCTGCCGGATGTCCTCCATGGTCAGGTCAGTCCACTCGTCCTGCCAGCACCAAGCCTGGCGGTGGGCACGCAGCATGACTTTGCGCAAGCCTGAAGCAGGGAGAGTGAGCAAGGCATGGCCCCCACCTACCAAAAACCCACCATCTCCACAGGGCTCGGGCTCACCGCCATCGCCCCACGCTCACCAACATCGTGGATGAACTGCTCAATCTTGGATTGCATCCCCCAGTAGCGGAACTCCACCTTGCACAGCTTGTAGGCACACATCAGCGGCCCGCTGCTGGCTGCCTCCAGCCAGTTATCCCCCAGCGGGCCCCGGCCCGTCTTGGCTGAGCGGTAGAGTTTGGGGTCCTCCTCGGGTTTATACTCCCCAGGGGAGATGGGGTCACGCACAATGTCGATGGTATCTGGGGTAGAAGGAAAAAAGGGTGAGGAATAAGGCTGGCGGCACCCTGCGAATCATTTCCACACACCGTGTGCTCGAGATGGGACACCTCTCTGTCCCCTTGAGCCTCCGGGGACTGTCCTCACACTGGGGCCAGACCCGCTGCCTCAAGGAGCAGCAGCAAGAGGTGGCAGCGGGGGGGGTGGTCAGGCTAAGAGCTGGGCTGACACACATAGGCGCATTAGCATGGGGATTTGGCAGCTGGAGAACGGCGGCGGTGACCCCAGGGGCACGGGGGGGTGTGCCGATGACAAGGCCAAACAAGGCGGCTCGGAACTCTGCTCACTGCCTGCTGGTGATGGCAGCAGGGACAAAATTTGTCCTCCGCCTTGGCTGTGCCACCAGCGTCCCAGCTGGACATCCCCAGTGCTGTGAGAGCCAATGAGAGAAATAGGTCAGATGAATCATTTCCTCCGAGTGCCTATTTTAGGCCTCCATTTTAGGAGTAGAGCATGACGCGCTGCGCTCCAGCGCCCAAAACAACCGTGTCGACACTGCCAGGAATGGGAACAGGCAGCAACGGGGGACAAACATGTCCCTGGGGGGAACAGTCTGCCCCAGGTACCCAGCATAGTGGGGCTGGGAACGGGGAACGACACTCTGCAAAGCCCTGGGGGGCAGGAGAAACAAAAGACAAAATGGGGACACGATTCCCTAGCTCCCTGTCTCCAGCTGATCCACAGGACTGGGCAGGGAGCTCAGGGTACGGGCACTTTCCCTTACAAGAATAACTTAACCTGTCCCTAAAGCACAAGGTCAGCAGAGAAAGCCCTGGATCCTGCCCCATTCCCCTGCTGCACGCACCCAAGATCCTCTGCCTCTTCTCAGCAGCACTCAGGTTGAAGATATTGGTCTGCTGGCCAGCATCTGGCCGGTAGTACGTCTCAATCTCAATGGAGAACTTCTCCACGAAGGGACAGGTGTACCTACAGGAAGCACGGGGGTGAGGCTGAGTCCAGCAGGCAGCCCCCAACCTACATTTCCCATGGGGTCCCACCTGGTGCGGGTGTATGGGTACGCATTCCAGGACTCCTCCTCCACCTGCAGCGCAGCTTTGGGCAGCAGGGCCCGAAACCAGCTGGGGATGTGGGAGCCCACATGGTAGATCTTGTGGGTATACTGCCCGCTGCCACCGGGGCCGTCGCTGTAGGGGCGGTTAGCCAGGATCTCCACCCCGCTGCCCTCGCCACTCGATTCCTCCCGGCTTTTCTTCTGCAAGGTGAGGGTGGGCTGAGTCCTGGCACCCCAAATCCTGGCATCCCGCCAGCTCCAGGTCTAACCCCTCTCCCCCGCCCCCCCGCAGTCCATTCCAGACCCTGCACCCCCACCCCATAGTTATTCCCAAGACCCCCGCTTCACTCTGCACTCTGAAAAACAGGCTCAGTCCCGTGTCTCCACACTCCATTTCCACAACAACTCCATACTCCAAGCCACCAACCCCACAGCCTCCTCAGCCCCCAATCCTCAGCTCCACATTCCTGCACCCCTCAGGCTCCACACTGCCCTCATATCCCTATACTCTCAACCCCCACCACCTCAGATCTCCAACCCCACAACACGCTGACCCCCACCCTCAGCCCCACACCCCTGCTCTCCATACCCCTCAGCCCCGAACCCCCCCGCAGTCTCCACCCTCAGCCCTAGGCTCCCATACATTCTCAGATCCCACACAACTCCCAGGACCCCAAGCTCCATACTATCCAGAAACAGTCCCTCCAGCTCTGAACCACCCCGACCCCCTCTCTCAGCCCCATACTCCCATAGCTCCCCAGACTCCATATAACCCCCCACACCTCCCCAGACCCCCACAACCCGAAGCCCCCAGCTCAGCCCTAACCCTCACTTTCAGCCTCATCCTCCTGCACTCCCCCCCAGACCGTCCTCAATCCCCAAGCTCCACACTGTCCCCCATACCCCTCAGCCTCGAGCCCCCTGACCCCTCAGCCCCACACTCCTGCACCCCCCAGGCTCCACACGATCCCGGGCCCCACACAAACCGCACACGACCCCCTCCTCAGGCCCTACACGACCCCCCCGGGCCGCAGCCCAGGCCCCAGCCGCACCTGGATCATGTAGAGCTGCGCTACCTGGTACTCCTCCAGGCTCATGGGCAGCAGGATGTGGTACTCCTTGATCAGCATGGCGCCGGGTTTGGGGGAAGGGGCGAGGGGGGCTCCGCGGCCCTCCGCCGTTAACCCGGCCCCGGCCCGGCCCGCTTCGGCCGGGCCCTCCCTGCTGCCATAGCAACGCGCCCCCCGCCCGCTCGGCCGCGCGCTCGGTTCCCTTCGGCTCTTTCCGTAACCGTTCGGCAGCGCTCAGCCCCTTCCGAACCTGCGCCGCTCTGAGCCTGCCCCGCGTTTTGTGACGTCACGGTGTGGGGGGCGCCCGCTGACGTCAGGAGGTGGTACAGCTGGGGGGGGGGGGGGGGGGAGGGGGAGAATGGGGTGACATCAGAGGGGACGTCAGAGGCAGGGGGGCGGTGGACCGGGAAATTAAAATGGAGCGGTATATTTGGGGAAATTGGGGTTCTTCTTTTTTTTTTTTTGGAAGGAGAATTTTCTTTAAGGGGGGGATGCAGCACGTCCTTTATTTATAAAAGCTGGAAGGTTGGGGGGAGGGGGGAGCCCCGGAGGTGGCCCCTCTCGGGGGGAGCCACCGGCGGGGCTCGGGGGGGCGGGGGGGCTGCTGTCACGTGCGGGCGTTGCGCTCTGTCTCGGCCAAGCACTCCCGCACCAGCGCCCGCGCGTGGATGATCCCTGAATGAGGGGGGGGGACATGAAGTAAGGCACTGAGGTCCGGGCTCGGGGAGGGGGGGGGGGGGGGGGGGGGGGGGGAGAAGGTACACAGGGGGCCACTCCCCGGCTCGGTACCCCGCTTGAGCCGCTCCATGGCGCTCTTGCTGCCGGCGTAGGTGGGCCGGATCTCCCTGCCCATCTCCTCGATGACAGAGAGAAGGTCGCTGTAGGTGCTCTGCGAGCCCGGCGCGCCGGGCGGCTTCATGGCCTGACAGGGAAAGCACGGGGGGAGGGAAGGGCTCAGCGTTGCCCCACACCGCTCTCCCCTCGTCTGCCCCTGCCCCACGGCCTCACCTGCACATAACCCATGGAGGGCGGCCCGAAGTCGTTGAAGAGTGGGCGGAAGGCAGACGGCGAGGGGACGCTGGGAGCTGCGGGGAGCGACACCGGGTCCGGCCCTCCTTCAGACTGGGTCCGGCCCTCCTCCGGGCCCCGTCCTCCTCCTCAGGCCCTGTCACCCCCTCAAGCCCGACTCTCCTCAGGCCCTGCGCCCCGCTCAGGCCGCCCAGGCGCCGTCCCCTCCCTCCCTCCCTCCCTCCCTCCCTCCCTCCCTCAGCCCCTGACTCCCCGTGTCCCCTGCTCAGCCCCCGTCCCTCTCCTCTACGCCCTGCTCAGGCCCCGACGCCCCCCTCAGGCCTCGTGCCCCTCCTTAAGCCCTCTTCTTCCCCCACCCCTGCTCTACCCCCAGTTCGCCGCCCCCCGGGGGCTCCTCTCACCGGCGGCCGTAGCGGCGGGCCCCGGGGCGGGGCTGGCGCTGGGGGCGGGCGCGATGGGTTTGTAGGACATCCCCGCACCGCTCCCGAGCGGCTCTCCGTCCCGAGCGGCGGCCGCCGTGTGGAGAAGACGGAAGCGAGCGGCCTAGCGGGGCGGCCCCGTCCCGCCTCCTAACAGCTGATTGGCCAGGCGGCGCGGCCCGGCGGCGCTGATTGGCCAGCGGTCCGAACGGAGCCGGCCTGCGCTCTCGGCGGGGCGCGGCGATGACGCCACGGCCCGCACGCCGCCAATACGTAAACACGGCGCGCCGTTCCCTCATCACCATGGAGACGCGCGGCGTCCTGCACCCTCTCTCCTCCCCCCCCCCACCGCGAGGGCCTGAGGCCTCCCCCGGCACTCAATGGACGGGCACACAGCACCCGACGGCACAGAGCTTCATTGGAAACCGGCAAAGCTGCCAACCCACGACCCCAGGGGGCCACGACCGGAGCTCCCCCCCGGAGGGGCAGCGCAGGCCCAGGGAGGCCTCCTCCTCCCGGTAAGGCACGGCGGCGGCTCCCGGCCCTTCAGCGCGACATCATCCGTACAAACTCTGCAAAGAATCACAGCATTAACCCCCAAATAAAGCTGGCAATAGGGGGTCGCCCCCCCACCCCCCCATCGTTGACGCCGTCATCCCGCAATTAAAGCTGGGGTCGGGAGGGTCTCCCCCTCTTCACCCTTTCCCCCATTACCTTCAAAGTCCACCAGGCCGTCCCCATTGAGATCCACGTCCTTGAGGATCTCGTCCACCTCGCGGTAGTTGAGCTGCTGCCCCAGCAGCTTCCTCATGGCCTCCCGCAGCTCCGCCATGCTGATCTGCCCGTCCCCATTGGTGTCAAACTGCCCCGGGGGGGACCCAGCATCATCACCGTGCTCCCAGCACTGCTCCCCTCCCCCCCCCCCGGCCCTGCTGTCCACACCCCTCACCTCGCGGAAGGCATCGCGCAGCTCCTTGATCCCGATCATGTCCGCCGTCTCCGCCAGCATCTTAGGGCCCATCAGCTCCACAAAGTCATCAAAATCCACTTTGCCACCTGCTGGGGGACCAAGGGGGGGTTGCAGGTCAGTGGGAGTGGTACCACCGTGGGAATATGGGGTTCCTCCCCCCTGCCCTGGCACCTACTGATCTGCTGGGACAGCTCAATGAGCTCCATCTCAGTGGGCATGTAGCCCATGGTGCGCATGCACTCGCCCAGGTCCTTGTAGCTGATGTAGCCATCACGGTCCTTGTCAAACTCCTTGAAGGCTTGCTTCAACTCTGGGGACAGCGCAGGGAGAACGGTGACACCCAGGGACAGCCCTGGGGGCACCCCACAGGTGGGGATGAAGGGAGCAGGCACTCAAGCAGGGACTGAGAGGGACGGGTGCTCAGATGGGGACCAGCACAGGGGCTGAAGAGAATGGGTGTGAAGATGGGGACTGAGCAGGAAAGGTGACACAGTGGGAACTGGGATAGGGAGCCAGTGGAATAGGTGCTGATATGGGGACCAAGATGGGGATGAAGCAGGAAAGGTGGCACACTGAGAACGTGGGAACTGGGGTAGGGAGCCAGTAGTAAAGGTGATGAGATGGAGACTGGGATGGAGACTCAAGGAAATACGTATCAAGATGGCAACCAAGTTGGATGGGTAACACAATGGGGACTGGGATGGGGACCCAATGGAACGGGTGCTGAGAAGGGGGAGGCTAGAATGGGAATTGATGGGAATGGGCAGAGAGAGGGGGACCAGGATGAAGACTAAGGGGAATGGGTGCTGAGATGGAGACTAAGATGGGGACCGAGTGGGATGGGTGACACAATGGGGATTGAGATGGGGATCCAGTGGAAGAGGTGTTGAGATGGGGACCAGCATGGGGAACAAGGGGAATGGCTAGTGAGATGAAGATTGAGTGAGACAGGTTGCAAGATGGGGACAGAGCAGAATAAGAGGCACAATAGGGACCAGGGTGGGGGACACAGTAGAAGAGGTGCCAAGATGGGGACTGGGATGGGGACTGAGAGGAACAGGTGGTGAGATGGGGACAAAGGGAAATGTGTGGCAAGATGTGGACTGGGATAGGAATTAAGGGGAATGGGTATCAAGACAGGGACCAAGCAAGATGGATGGCACAATGGGGACTGGGATGGGGACCCAAAGGAATAGGTGCTGAGATGGGGACCGGGATGAGGACCAAGGGGACTGGGATGGCAATGAAGGGGAATGGGTGGTGAGACAGGGACCAGGACGGGAACTGAGAGGAACAAGTGCTGTGATGGGGACCAAGATAAACAGGTGGAAAGACAGAAACAGGGATGGGAAGTGAGGGGAACAGGTGCTGAGATGGGGACCAGGACAGAAACTGAGGGGAACATGTGGAGAGATAGGGACCAAACAGGATGGGTGGCAAGATGGGAACTGGGATGGGGACCATGGGGAACGGGTACGGGTGAGACCCCACACCGGAGCAGCACCCCTGGCCCCACAAGGACCCAGCCTGGGAACACATCCCCACACTTCACCTTCAATCTCCTCCGGCCGCAGCTCCCGGTCCTGGCAAAAAGAACGGAGGCTGGAGGATGGCTCCCTCCCCACAGCCACTCCAAATCCACACCAGTGGGCAGCTGTGAGGGTACTGACCCCAGAGGACCGGGATGCGCACCAGGAGGGTACAACACTCACATACCAGCTGTGTGATGGCAATGCTCTGCCGGAGGAAGATGCACGCCGGCCCCACAAGCCCATGCAGCACTGAGTAGCTCTGTAACGGCGGTGATTGCGCAGCCTCTGCCAGCTCCTCACCATCCTGGGAACCGGGGGGACCGGAGCGCTGCTTCCCGTCCTGCAGGCAGAGCCGGAGGGCAGTAGGAAGCCCAGCACAGCCCCCAAACACCCCCCTGCACTTCAACCTTACCTTGGAGAGCCTCCGCTCAGGGGTCTTGGTGCAGTTGCCCATGGCCGGGGGGTACCCAGGCATAACCGGTTCCCCCCCGGGGGGCCGCCTGGCACAGTCCTGGGGGGCCGCCGCTCTGGCCCGGCCGCGCCAGGACGGGGTTTTTTTATAGTAACAGAGGCTGCGTGGGGATTTACGGTTTTTATGGAATATCTCGGGATATGCAGGGCAAGGCGGGGGGGCTGCACGCTGCCCGCACACACACACATAATCCCCCGGATTATGCCCTGCTTGGCCACGCCGCTCCAGATGTGGGGGAGCCGCCCAGCTGTTCCCCTCGAGGGGGGATGGCGTTACTGCCCCACCCCTGTCACCCCCCCCCACGTCCTTCCCATTCCCCCCATTACCTGCCCAGCCCCATTACCTGCTTGGAAGTGGGAGGTAGCTGGGGCTCCTCGGTGCTCCGCCGCCCCCCCCCAGCGCTCCGGTGCTGCCCCCGGGGGTTGCGGTGGCCCCGTTTCACCCCCGGAGGAGCTCGGCAGGGGGAGGGCAGAGGGCTGCCGGGGGCGCGGCGCTGGGGGCCGCGGATGAACAGGAACATGATGGCTCCTGCCCGGTGCTCAGGGCTCACTACCCTCCCTCCAGGCTCCGAATCCGATCCCCCAGTGCCGGGGTGAGATTGCAGCGGGGAAACCGGATCCGGCGGCCGGGATACACGAGCCGAGACATTGACACCGGCCAACGAGACCGTGGGGGCCCGCCGTGGGAGCGCTGAGGGGCCCAGGGATGGGAGAAACGGGGTCCAAGAGCCGGGGTGAGGGCTGCAAGGATCCCCAAGCACGGTGCCGTGACCTTGGAACGCGGGGTTGGCCGCGGGAAGGCCGCGGCATCCTCGGACCGCTGAGCGCGGTGCGAACCCCACCACCTCCTCCGCGCCCCCTGACCCCCGGCCGGCTTCGGTGATGTCATCAAAGCGCGCCGCGGCGCTCTCCGATTACGTCACACCCGAGCGACGCAGCGGGGGGCGCCTGAAGGTGGCGGCGGAGCGTCATGGCCGCCTGGCAGCTGAGGACCCTGCGTCGCCTCCCCGTCTCCGCCGCCGGCTTCTCGGTGAGCGCTGGAGCGATCGCTCAGCCCGGTTCCGAGCTCGGGGCCGCGCTGAGCTCCTCCGTTCCCCGCAGACAGCGCCGAAGAAGACGCAGTTCGGCTCTCTGAAGGATGAGGACCGCATCTTCACCAATCTCTATGGGCGGCACGAGTGGAGGTGGGCAACGGGAACCGGGAGCGTGGGAGAAGAACGGGGGCTGCGGGGGGGGGGGGGGGGGGGTGCGGGTGCTCACAGCCGTCGTGCCGTGCCCGTAGGCTGCAGGGAGCGCTGCGGCGGGGCGATTGGTACAAGACGAAGGAGATCCTGCTGAAGGGCGTCGACTGGATCCTGGGTGAGATCAAGGCCTCGGGGCTGCGGGGCCGCGGGGGGGCCGGCTTCCCCACCGGCCTCAAGTGGAGCTTCATGAACAAACCACCTGATGGCAGGTGGGTGCTGGGAAGAGGGGGTGGGCAGGGCGAGGACGTGGAGGATGCAGAGAGGATGGCGCTGAGTTGCTGGGGTGATTGGAGATGCAGTGACAGGGATGCTGGAGGGTCAGGGAGGTCGGGAAGGGGCTGAGAGCTGACAGGACTGCTTGGGAACAGGGACATGAGGGGCAGGGGACACAGCTTAGGAGATGGAACAGCAGTGATTGCAGACAGTAGGGACAGGGAGGTCTGGGGACATGAGGACAGGGATTACAGGGAATATCATGCGACTGGGGTGCTTGTTAACAAAGTGACATTGGGGTGCAGGGTGTACAGGTGTAGATAGGATGGGGGTACAGGGACATGAGTGACGGGGAACAAAGTAATCGGGACGTTGAGGACAGAGGGAGGTTGGGAGGGGGCTGAGAGGGGATGGGATTACTTAGGGACACCAGGAACGTGGCGGGGACAGCAGTGGGTCGTGGGGAGATGGAGCAGAGGGAACACTGGGGACATGGAGCTGGGAGATGGGACAGAGTGCTGACACACCGCATCCTGTCAGACCCAAGTACCTGGTGGTGAACGCAGATGAAGGGGAACCAGGCACCTGCAAGGACCGTGAGATCATGCGACACGACCCACACAAGCTGGTGGAGGGCTGCCTGGTGGCTGGCCGTGCCATGGGTGCCCGTGCTGCCTACATCTACATCCGCGGCGAGTTCTACAATGAGGCCTCCAACCTGCAGGTGGGTGCCACGGATGCAGCGCGATGCACGTGGGGACATCCCCTGCTGCTATCTGCCTGTTGTCCTCTCCTCAGGTGGCCATCAGGGAAGCATATGAGGCTGGGCTTCTGGGGAAGAATGCCTGCGGTTCTGACTATGCCTTTGATGTCTTCGTGGTGAGGGGTGCCGGGGCGTACATCTGTGGCGAGGAGACGGCACTCATCGAGTCCATTGAGGGCAAGCAGGGCAAGCCACGCCTGAAGCCACCCTTTCCTGCTGACGTGGGTACGTCCTGGAGCCTTTCTGCCCATCTCCACTCCCCTAATTCCCTCTGGCACCACTCACAGCACTTGATTCCCTACAGGAGTCTTTGGCTGTCCCACCACGGTGGCCAATGTAGAGACGGTGGCTGTGGCCCCCACCATCTGCCGACGTGGTGGTGCCTGGTTTGCTGGCTTTGGGCGCGAGCGAAACTCTGGAACAAAGCTTTTCAACATCTCTGGCCACGTCAACCACCCCTGCACAGTGGAGGAGGAGATGTCAGTGCCGCTGAAGGAACTCATTGAGAAGCATGCTGGTAAGCACCGTGCTCAAACCCAACGGGACGGTCCTGCCGGGCCTGGTTCAGTGTGTCCCCTCTTTTTTGGCAGGCGGTGTCCGTGGTGGCTGGGACAACCTGCTGGCTGTCATCCCGGGGGGCTCCTCCACCCCGCTGCTCCCAAAGTCGGTGTGTGAGACTGTGCTGATGGACTTCGATTCCCTGGTGCAGGCGCAGAGTGGGCTTGGCACGGCTGCTGTCATTGTTATGGATAAATCGGTACAGGGTGAGCCCTCCCCAGGCTGCCCCCTCCCCTGATTGAGTGTCCCCTGAGTGTCTCCTTCCTCCTCAGACTGACATTGTCAAAGCGATCGCTCGTCTCATCGAGTTCTACAAGCACGAGAGCTGTGGGCAGTGCACCCCGTGCCGGGAAGGTGAGCATGGGGCTGTGCCACAGGTTTCATCACTGTGTCACAGGGCCCGTCACCATGTCCCTGTCCCCACAGGTGTTGACTGGATGAACAAGGTGATGGCACGCTTCGTGCGGGGCGACGCACAGGCAGCTGAGATTGATGCACTGTGGGAGATCAGCAAGCAGATTGAAGGCCACACCATCTGTGCTCTGGGTGATGGTGCTGCGTGGCCCGTGCAGGTGAGTGCAGGGCTTTGGGATGGCAACGGGACCTCGGGGGTTTGGCTCTCAGCGTCACTGACTCCACTTTGTTTGCTCAACCCAGGGCCTCATCCGCCACTTTCGGCCAGAGCTGGAGGACAGGATGCGGCGCTTTGGAGAGGCCAAAGCACGAGCGGCCTCAGCATGAGGAGGTCAGGGTGGTGGCAGCAGTGGCACCACACATCACTGCTCCCAGTGGGTTCTTGCCCACTCTTGGGGCTCCTTAATAAACACTGCTGCAACTGAAGTGGTTTGAAACATGTTTTTTTACTAAAATCACAACATGAAACATCGACCATGGGTGCAGTGGCACAGAGAGGGGGGACGGTGGTGAAACCATGCCACTCTCCACCCCAAAACCTTCCAGCCCCAAACCCCTCACCCTCAGAGCCTTGGCTCCTTCCAAAATGCAGCTCAAGCCCTTTTTTGGGGAGCAGTGATGCCACGGCCAGGCACGTGGGTCTTTCTGCAGTACAAGTCGGGTGCCAGCAGCTCCAGAGTCAGCTCGGTGATGATGGCTGTCAGCCCCCAGATGCGGTGGGGGCCGTTGAGGAAGACAGGCAGAGTGTAGCCATAGCGACCGGCAGTGCGGAAATGGGTGTAGCCCTGGTTCTCTTCCAGCAGGAGGTGTTCCAGGGGCAGCGTGAAGACCTCTGCCACCTGCAGAGGCAGGAAGAGGGGTGGGGAGACACACATGGGTGGCAGCAGGGATGGGGACGAAGGGTAGCGGGGTCACCCACCTCGTCAGGGTTTGGGGACAGCATCAAGTCCTCCAGGGGTCCCAGGTTGGCCACCACGGGGACCACAAGCATCCCGTGCTGGCAGGGAGCATGTGGCAGAGGGACAGGGTGACAAACGCCACTGTGCTGCAGCCACCCCACTTCCCTGTCCCCAAGTCCCATCCCAAACCCTCAGCTTCTACCCACCACGTCCCTGCCACCCTATCCCCAGCCACCCCATGCCCATCCACGTGTCTCCACTGCCCTGCTGACCCCAGCCTGTCACCCTGTTCCCAGTCCCCGCTGTCCCATCTCCCAGCCTCTCAGCCCCTTCCTCCCTGAGCCCCAATGTCCCTGTCCCCAGACACTCCATCCCTGTATCACCACCAACTTTACCAATCTCACCCCATCTCCACTGTGTCCCCAGTGTCCATGTCCCTGTCACCTCGGCCATGATCAACTCTCTTCCACTTCCCAGCCACACGGTGTCCCCAGTGCCCCCGGTTGCACTTTGTTCCCAATCACCCAGCCCCATCTCCCAGCCCCGTGTCCCCCGATCCCCACATCCCTGTCACACCCCCATTAGGCCTTGTGACCCCACCACACCTGTGTCCCTGCGCTGTTCCCAACATCACCCCGTGGACAAGGATAGCTATGGGGATAGCTGCTGTTGTCAACTTATTGCCAGCCCTGAGCTCAACAACATCAAAACAGCACAGACATGTCCCATGTGCCCATTCTGTCCCCATGTCCCTTTGCCATCTCTGCATTGTTCCCAGTATTCCCCACACTGTCTCCATATCCCAGCATTGTCCTTGTCCCCATTCTGTCCCCATATCTCCCTTCTGTCCACAATGTCCCTCCATCCATTATGCTACCATTCTGTCCCCAATGTCCCCATGCTCCGTGTCCCACTGCAGTTCCCCCATGTCCCCAAGTTATCCCCACATCTCCATTCTGTCCCCAGTGTCCCTACACTGTCCCCGTCCCCATTCTGCCCCACGCACTGTCCCCACCCTTCGTTCTGTCCACGCCCCCATGTCCCACTGCTGTTCCCATGTCCCTGCGCTGTCTCCACGTCCCTGTTTTGTCCCATTTCTCCCTTCTGTCCCCATGTCCCTGCGCTATCCCCAAGGCCGTCCCTCTGTCCCCATGTCCCTGCGCTATCCCCAAGGTCTCGGTGCCGCCCCTCTGTCCCCGTGCCCCGTGATCCCCATTCTGTCCCCATGTCCCACTGCCGCCCCTCTGTCCCCGTTTCCCCATGCTGTCCCCGCTCCGTACCCTCTCGGGCAGCCCTCGCAGCCGCCCCCAGACTCTCTCCTCCCGCAGGTTCAGCCCCAGCTCCTCCCGCGCCTCTCGCAGCGCGGTGCCCTCCGCTCCGCCGTCCGCCGCCTCCCGTTTCCCCCCGGGGAAGCTGCAAGGGGGGGGGGGCGGCGCTGCGGCAGGGCCGGTTGGGGGGGGGGGGGCTCCCACCCCATAACCCCCTTCCTCCCCCCGCACTACCTCACATCTCCGCCGTAGGGCCCGCGCAGACGGCTGCAGCGCAGCGTGTAGAGCAGCGCGGGGCGGCCCCGCACGGAGCACAGCGGCACCAGCACGGCCGCCCCCGCCTCCGCGCCTCCCCCCGCCGCCCCCTCCGCCAGCAGCCGCCGGCAGCGCCGCTCCGTGGCCCCGCACAGCGTCACGCGGTGCGGAACTCTCCGCGCCCAGCTGCCCACCCGCATGGCTGCACCGCCCCGGGACGGAGGGAGGCAGGGACCGCCCCCCCCCGGGGCCGCAGCGCTCCCAGCGGCTGTACGGCGTGCTTATGAGGAGCGCGGTGCCACAGCTGGGCGAGCTGAAGGGTACAGCCCTACTTCCTGGGCGTGCAGTGCGCCCCGTGGGCTCACAATCCCATCGCCAGGCGTGCAGCCCACACACTGGGGGTGTAACACTGACAGCAGGGGTGCAACCCTGGCACTGAGTGTGCAGCTTGACCGCTGGGCTTACACCTCCCCGCAGGGCGTGCAACCCCCTGAGCAGGTGTGCAACTGGGTGTACAGCTGGGACACGAGGACTGCAGCAACACTGCTGGGCGTGCAGCTCTACCAACAATCCTAACGTGTGCCTGAACCTTCCCTCCTGCCCTACAACCTTGACACAGCATGTGTAAGCCTCTTTGGAACACTGGAGATCAGCCAGGCAGGGCAGAATCCCCCCCCCCCCCCCCCCCCAAAAAAAAAAAAGCCCTCAGCCCCACAGCAGACACTTTCACACAGATGTTTTCATCGCTCAAAATTAAATGATTTAAAAAAAAAAAAAAAGTATAGAAATCACCACTCTCTCATAATTCTTTCTCAGTAGAGACCAGCACGGGTTTACAGCTCCACTCCCGCCTTCAGCGGAACCTCCTCTCATCCCACACGTATCGCTTTCCTGCGGGCACCTTGCGGAAAAACAGGCTGTTCCCTCGGCTCATGTTGCCCTGGAACAGAACGAGGATCAGCACAGGGGGTCGTTCAGAGCTGCCCTTAGCCCCATAGCAGCCCCATAGTGGCAGCCCATCGTGGCACTTACTTCCTTGTGCAGCTGGCTCCAGCAGTCCAGCCAGGAGGAGTAGGCGGGTGCATAGGGGAGCAGACCCCCAGCCAGCCTGGTAAGGAGAGCACAGTGTTATTTCCATCCAGGGGCAATGTAGGACTGATCGTTCTGCAGCCCGGCACAGCGCTGAGCTCCATCTGTAACACTGCTTTGGCTCCAGCTCCCACCCCGCACCTCCCCATAGCCAACGCCTGCTCAGCCTTGGGAGTTGGAAACCATTCTTGCCCTTTGGGAGCTTCCTTTGGGAACATCTCACGTGGATCACACGCATACATGGCGAGTGTGGGAGACGAGGGAGGTGGTGGTGGCAGTGCGCTCACCCGCAGTTATTGACAGCCATCAGGTTGGAGACCAGCACGAAGGGGTACGTCAGCATGCTGGCGAAGAACTGCAAGGCAGAGCAGGGCTGTTCAGTGGGGAACAGCATGAGCGTGCCAACACGTGCCTGTGGGTTGTACTCACCCCGGTGACTGCCTGCGAGTAGCTCTTCATCTCCGTCATAGAGACCTGGGGGGAGGAAGGCACTGTGAGGCCCACCCTAAGTGGAGACCTGAGCATCCCTTGAGACTGTGATCACCCCCAGCCCGGCACAGAGCCCATACCCCGTTCTCCAGCGCATATGTGTTGATGAGGTAGGCCAACATGTTGCAGAGCCAGAGTGAGAGGATGTCTCCAAGGAGCCGGGGAACAAGGCCGCTGGAAGTGAAGAGACAGAGGGTTTAGGAGCAGGAGGCAGCAGATCTTCACTAAATAGAAGAGCTCACAGCCTCAGGAATGTGGATAACCAGGAAATAATGGGGTGCTCAGGCACAGTTTTATGGTTCCACAGGCACCAAACAACAGCAACACAACAGATTATCCAAGGAAGATGCGGGTGCCCCATCTCTACAGGTGCCCAAGGCCAAGCTGGATGGGTCCCTGGGTAGCATGATCTGCTGGGGGGGTCTGTGGTCCCCTCCAACCCAACCATTCTGTGGCTCTATGAACACACGGCAGGTGCTGTGATTACAAGCCATTAGCTTGCCCAAGGAGTACATCCTTTTGGTACCACGTATCAAAATGAAAGCAGAGCACTATGAAGAACAATGAGCAAGAAAACGGGAAAACAAAGCAAGAAGCAACACCCGAGGTCTGCGGGTTCAGTGGGATAACCCTACTGCCCCCTACAACCCCACAACCCAGAGCACTCACGCGAAGAACCCCAGGATGCCTTCTTCTCGGTAAATCGTGGCGAAGGCGCTTAGTGTTCCGCTGTGCCAGGAAAAAGAAGAGACAGCATCGGTCACACCAAACAGAGGCATGGGGACGTGGCACCCTGCGGCTGCCCCCCGTACCTGTACTTGGTCTCCCTGCCGATGAACTGCACCATGCATCGCAGGGTGATCACTGCGGGCAGAGCCAAGCTCAGTGTGGCACAGTGGGATGGCAATGAGGCCGTCACCGTGATGCCCACAGAGCCAGCGGTGGTTACAGGCAACTGCAGGGGTACGTACCGTGGAAGGGGTGGGTGATGAGGGTGGCAGCAGAGCGAGCGACCATCTCTCGGGAGGTCTAGAGGAGAGAAGAGCTGTCAGAGGCAGGGAGAGAAGGAAAGGGGGAACCCTGCGGCACCCTCCTTCCTCTCACCTCCTTCAGCACCTGCTCCAGTGAGGACACGGGCTCCTTCTTGCTGGCTCCTGGCTGGAGAGAGACAAAAGCATGAGGCAACCCCTTGAAATACACCCCCCAGCCTAAAAGCCTCCACATACCTCAGCCTTCTCAGCCTCCTGGTACCGCTGTGGAGAGAAGCACACGGTCAGGAGTGACCCACCGGCGGCTGCAAACGAAGGCACACAGGGGGCACAGTACCTGCAGCACTTTGCCGTGCACCACGGTGCCAATGGCGCTGGAGCAGAGACGGGGGGCGAGGCCCTTGAAAAGCCCCGCTCTACCATCCACTTTCACGATATGCTTGGCTGGAGGAGAGACGGGCAGCGTCAGAGACCCACCACGTGCCCACCGCACCTGGACGGGGCTGCGCTGTGGCACTCACCGTAGGCGAAGAGGCCTGGAAGTTGGTAGACCTGGCGGCCGAAGATGTTTCTGCCCAGGGTGGGCGGCAGCGGTTCGTATCCCACCTGCGGCGCGAGAGCACGGATGCTCGCCACGGCCCCGCCGGGACCACTCTCTGTGCCATCCCCCGAAGTCCCCCGTAGCGCTGCGCTATGCCACAGACGAGCCCCGCCGCCCCCGGCACCCCCTTACCTGCACCAGCACCTTCACGTACATGAGAGGCTGCGAGAGCACGGTCAGCCCCGAGCCCAGAAGCACCTGCGAAGCCTCGTCCGCCATGCTGCCGCCCCGGCGCCACGGCCCAAAGGACACCTCCACCGCTTCCGCTTCCGCCTCGCCGCGACTTCCGGCGCGCTCTCAGCCCACTTCCGGTCTGGTCGCCATGGCAACGCGGCCTACGTAACTCTCGTGGCCTGAGGTGCGGCGTCGAGGCTTGCAGGCCCGAGCTGTCGTCATGGCGACGGGGCCTGAGGTCACACCATGGCAGCTGGCGCTCGGGAGCCCATCTCCCCCCACGGGCCGCGATGTGACACAAATACGGTGCAGCCACGACAAAGCTGCCTTTAATGGCGAGTGCAGGCAGAGCAGCGCAGCACTGTGAGGCCGGGCTGCCTCCCGCAGCCTGCAGCAGCAGCAGCCGTGTGCAGGGACAGCCCCACTCTGGAGCCCCGTGTAGAAGGCTTCACTCTGCCTTCCCGTGAGGAAGTAGTGCTGATGCTGGTGGTGGTGGTGGAGATGGCGGTGGCGGCAGCGATGGCACTCCGTGGTGCCCCGCGGTGCCCTGCGGTTGTCACGTACCCCTCCATCCGTGTGGCCATGGCAGTGGCGTGGTGGTGGCATACAGCTGTGCATGCTCCAGGGACTGCTCTGTGCAGCTGCTTTGCTGCCCCACGGCCTCTTCGTGTGGGGACGGGGACAGATGGGGGCATGGGGGACCACGACTGTGGCTGCTGGGGCACAAAAGTGGGGCTGCAGGCACTCTGAGTCCCACTGTGGCAGGCAGAGGGTGGCTGAGCCACGCTCACCGGGTCACCACCATGACTCCATTGGGTGGCATTGGGCCTGCGCATGGCATTCCTCACTCTGCGGCTTCGTAACCGCTTCCTTCTCCTCAGCTGCAACTGGCCTGGTGCCACCCTGGCACCTTGTCCCTTCTGTCCCCAGGGGCTCTCCCTCCTCTCCAGAGACCCATCAGACACGGAGCTGTCGGAGCCGCTGGTGCTGTGTGAGGGAGAGGACAACTGCAGCCAGTGCCACCGTCACTGTTCCCACAGATGGCACCACTGGGACACACCTGGACTCCAGCTCTGAGGTGGGGATGTCACTCCAGCTCTGACCAGAGCCCAGCCGCTGCTGCAGCAATGCATCCACCTCCTCCTGGCACTGCTGGAACTGTATGATGAAGTCAGTGTCACTGTCACTGCTGTGCGGGGCTGCTGCTGGCTGCAGTCACCCACCCACCTTGGCTGGATTGGGGTCGCAGAAGTCTAGCAGCGTGTCACAGAGGTGGTAGCCCAATGATTTGAGGTCCTCCACAGTGAAGTGTGAATTCCTCCCACCTGTGGAAAAACAAAATTAAGTGGCTGCATCCCTCACCAGGCCCCACAGCTTGTCCTTAGGGCTGGAGTTGGGTTTCTAAGTGTGGTGCCATTGCCAGCGCCGTCCCTCACCCAGCGTGGAGCCGCCGAAGGCCGCCTCTAAGGTGTAGCTGTTGGCAATGCCCATCCGCCACATGACCACCCTGCCCGTCCCCTCCTTGCTCTTTTGCACCTTGAACTTGCAGCTGGAGAAGGAGAACTGCGCCCCCACGGAGGCACCATGACAGCAACCGATGTCACCATGCTGCTGCCCGGTGCAGATTACCAGATGCCGAACCCACCTTGTCAGGTGCGTTTTTGCTTAGCATCAGTGGGAAAACGCGCTCCCACCACCGTGTCTCTGAGCCATCCCGACCACCGTCGCAGCCATACATGAAGGCATTGTTCTTGCGGCTGTGCCCGTGGAAATCACAATACAGCGCCACCTCCCGCTCCGCCAAGAGCCTGCAGGTACCTGTCAGGATACAGCAGCCAACACCCCGCCGGCTGCCCTCACGCCACCGGCCTCACCTCTCCACCATGGCCCGCAGGTGCCAGACGGCTGGGAAGGAGCCCCGAGACCCCGTCCTGTAGGCACGGTTGGGGTCACGGCCAGCCAGAGAGCAGCGGGAGTTGCCCACCACAACCCCATCGGGGTTGAGCATGGGCACCACCTTGAAGACAAAGAGCTGGCGCAGGAGCTGAGCGTCAGGAGCAGCGCTGAGGATGAAATCGAGGAAACCCTGCATGGCCCACGAGCCGCCGCTTTCCCCGGGGTGCACGCGGGCGCTCAGCACCACCGCCCGCTTGGCTGCACCGCCAGATGGCGCAGTGATGGTGAGCATGTAGACGATGTTACCGGCCAGGCTGCGGCACAGCGCCCGCACCGCGCAGTACTGTGAGCGTGCTGGGTCGCCCACCACCGCCCGCAGGTACCGCTGCAGGTCCGAGTAGGTGTAGGGGTAGGAATGGGCGAAGTAGCACGTGTCGCTGTCGTGGGGAAAGCAGGCGCTCCAGGACAGGCGGAAGGCAGCCGGCTCCTCCCCGCTGTTCCCTCGGTAATAGCGGATGTCGGTGCCGATGCGGCGCCAGCCGATGCCGTGGCTCTGGGCATCCTTCTGTGAGTAGAACAGCGGGCGCATGCCCTTGCCGTAGAGGCTCTTGGGCTTCGCCAGGTTGGCAATGGTGAAGCAATAGACGGTGTCTTTCCGTGTGTTTTGCACGCGGAAGTAGAACCACTGGGTGTGCTTGGCAGTGTACAGGTCTGGCCGCAGCGTCAGCACATACTCATAGGGGCCCCTGGTGGGCAGAAGGGCCGCGCTTTGGCACCTTGGTGTGCCACTGTGTCCCCTTGCCCGTTCCCATCACCACCCTTACACCTTGACAGCTTTCTGGAGGTTGCCACCCTCGAAGCGCGACTCAAACAGCAGCGTGTTGTCCTGGGAGCCCTCCAGGGTGGCTGCTGGTGAGGAAAGGGGGCCTGGGGCCCCCCCAGCCCGAGCACGGGTGAAGCAGGAGCCTGAGGGCACTGGGAACAGCTGGGCTCAGCACCCCAGGGATAGCACAGGGGTGAGGAGGGGGTGAGCAGCATCACCCTTGGGCACTACCTGGGTTGAGCTGGTAGACAACGGTGCCCTGCTCCTCAGCCAATGGTAGCCACTGGTGGTCTGTGGGCTGGCAGAAGGGTTCTGGTTCAGGGGGTATCCACTCTGGGGAGGGATAGAGACACACCCCATTGTCATCGCAGGGGTTGGCCTTGGGGACAAGGATAGGAAAAGGCAGAGCGCTACCTCACCGATGTGCTTGATGGTCTCCTTGATGACCTCGCACTCAATGGGCCACCGGGGAGCAGTAAGGGGTCCTCGTGCCGAGGGAAGGGCAAAGAGAGCCCGTGGCTCCCTGGGTGACCCATAACCCTGCAAGGGGACCATCTGCGGGGCCCTGGAGGCTGCAGAATGGCCTGGGAAGCTCCCAGCCCCGTGGTGCAGTTCCAGCAGAGAACAGGCAGCACAGGCTGGAAGGGTTGGAGACAACGCTCCTGGTGTCAGCCCCAAAGCACCTGTCACCCCGCCAGGAGTGCTGCCACCCAGTGCTGGGGGTTTACTCACAGCTTGGGTCCTTCCCCATGCCCTGCTGGGTGCCAGAGTCAGCACAGTGGCATTCGCTGTGTCCCCATGGAGACACGGAACTCTGCTGGCTGGCTGTCTTCTGGCCTTTGGGAGAGCATCACTGGAGCCTGACCGGGGGGTCCCACAGCCCGGGGGACAAGAAGGTGACGCGCAGCTCACCTCGGAAGTAGCCGTAGTAGCACAGGTGGCCATGCATGAAGCTGTCGTAGGGCTCAGGGACAGCCTGGGCAGAACGGTGCTATCAGGCCCTGCTCACTCCCAGAGCTGGCAGCCACCAGTCCTCCTCCCAACCCCCCTGGCAGCCCCCAACCTGGGCAGCGGGGTGCCTCAGCAGCCACATGGCTTCGAGAGGAGCTCAACCCTCTTCTGTCCCCTTCTCCTGTTCCCAGACGCGGTCGCTCAGCAACCGCAGGCAGCGGGGATGGACGGGGCGGTCCCAGAGCAGAGCTGGGAAAGGAGCCAGAGGAACTGAGTTGTTCGCTGTGCCCTGGTGGACACCAAGGGGAGCACTGCCATGGCAGGGCCCTCTCAGTCCCCATACTGCAGGTGACGTTCCAGCCCCAGCCCACAGCATCACCCCAAACACGTGAGTCCCAAATGTCCCTCTTGCCATTCAAGCAAACAGCACATCCCAAACTGCTACAATTTATTGGACAACAGTTGAGTCATAAAGGGCTCCAAACTGTACAACTGTAAAAAACAGCGCTCCATGTACGCTTCATGTGCTAGATGCAGTTTTCCTCCGCTTCAGCCGCGCTCTCCAGTCCTCTGGCAGCGCTTCGAAGTTGGCGTTCCTCTCCGCCATGCCACTGCAGGGACAAAGCAGGGTGTCAGCACCCAGGTGGTGCAAAGGGACACCCTTCCCACCTCTCTCTCTCTCCCAGCCAGAGACTCCAGATCACACTCCCTGCCTCTAAGGGGGATGAGGAGATGGCTCTTGACAAAGCTCCCGTGTCCATACCTGAGCAGCTGTTGCTGCTTCCACTCCTCAATGCGCCTCTGCGCCGTTGTCTCCCGGTCCTCCTCACTGGAGCTGGAGTTCTCCTCCTCATCGAGCTCCCGCTGGATGCTCTGCCACTTCTTCACCAGTGACGGCATCTTTGTTTTGCCCTTCTTGCTCTGCAATGGAATTAAACGGACTGCAGTTAGGCACAGCACCAGGACAGCAGGCACACAGCCAAAGGAACAGCCCAGGAGCATCCTCCTACCTTCTCCTTCCTCCCCTTCCTTGGCTTTTCAGGTTTATCTGGCGGCGGCGGTGCTTTGGGTGTAGGAGGTGGGGGTGTCTGGGGTGGAGGTGGGGGAGGCGGTTGCTCAGCAGTGCTGGTGGCAGGCAGGGAGCCTCGTGCTGGGGCTGGTGGCACAGCAGCAAGGCCGGCAGGCATGGCGCACTCGGAGTAGCTCATGACGGACGACGCAGCGGGTGCTGTCACGCCCAAGTAGCTGGGCTGCATGGCCATGCTGGATGGCTGGGGGACAGCATGTCCTGGCGGCAGGCGGAGGTTGGCACGGCTCTGCATCTCGCCCTGCAGGCGCTGGCGTGGCCTCAGGGAGGCGAGGGGCACAGGCGAAGGCTGGTACTTGCCAGCGGCCATCAGGGGCTGGCTGTAGATGACGGGGCAGCTGCCGATGGTGGCCGTTCGCTGCATCAGCTCCGGGTTCATCTCTGCGGCTTTCCGCTTCTGGGGCTTGGCAGGGAGTAGCAGGGCAGGGCTGGGTTCTGCAGCGCCCTGCAATGGAAAGCACTGGGCTGAGAACTTGGACAGCAGGCATACAACCTGATGGGACCACGGCTTGCTAGTTGGAGACACCAACCAAGGCCCAGCTTTGCTCACCTGGCTCCTGCTGACAGCCGGGCGCAGGAGAGGCTTGAGCAGAGCGTCTTCCTCCGTCCCCGGGGCAGGTGGCTCCTCGCCCCCTTCGTCTTCCATCTCCACTTCCTGGATCTCACCGTCTTCTCCAGGAGGTGGCGGGGGTGGCGGCGGCGGCGGCGAGTCAGGCGGAGGCGGAGGTGGCGGAGGCATTTCCAAAGGCAAGGGAGGTTGGAGGACCGGGACAGAGGACTGAAGCAGAGTCCAAAATGGAGTGAGCGGCATGAGAGACGTAGCAGGGACTTGGCCTGAGAAGGATTCTTTACAAAGGGAGCCTGAAGAATACATAGTGACACAGGCTTGAAAACCCAGGCTACTGACCGCGCTGCCGCTCCGCTGCCAGCATGGGCGCGTGCTGCCTCCTTCCAAGGCCCTGCTGCCGAACAGGGAGGCTCACCTAAAGCTACCGCCACCGCCGCACGGACGGGGACCCGCTCCCAGGGCCGGGAGTGCCACGCCAAGCTCCCCCCCTCCTCTTCCTATCCCCGCGCCATACCTGTTGAACTCTCAGTGGCGTCGCTGGGATGTTCTCCTTTCTCTCTGGGAGGTGGTTTGGGAGGACCGTCGGCTTTTCTGTCGGCACTCTGCTGTCCTTCATCTTCGTCCTCTCCGTCGGGGAACTCCCACTGCGACTCTCCTGAGTGCTCGTTAACATAGAAATAGCGCCTATGCTCCCTAAATCACAAGAAAGAAAACGAAGCTTTAAATTCCCTTCCCGCACAGCGACACTCCAAGGTGGGCCCGCCCACGACAGCAGTGTGCTCTCGCAGGGAAGACCCTCTGCAGCTGGGCTGCCGCTCCCAAACACGACAAACAACTTTGAGGATAGAGGCAGGAGAGGCCCAAGCCAGCTTGCTCCAAGCTAGCGGCCCCGCTGGCTCCGTGAGCACTGCCCCGAGCCCCCTGCTCCGAGGGAGGGGAGGGCTGAGAGTGGGCCAGCGTGCAGCAGAGCCACGTCGCACTAGCACCGGGACTTTGAGCCGCCACCTCGGCTTAAAGTTGCCCCTCCAAGAAGGGGCACCAGGGAACAGCCCAGTGAGACGCGGCTGCCCCCCAACCCCGCGGTGCGTGGAGGTCGCTTTTATGATACTCTTGGTGTCAAACATACAGTGAATGCTAGAGAGAGGGAGCGGATCTGGGAGCTGAAAAACAAAAGAGCAAAGATTTCAAATAAAGGAAAATTAATCGAGAAAGCCAAATAGACAAAGAAATGTTTGGGTCTGACCTGCTGGCAGGAGACAGAAATCTTGTTCTTCGTTCCGGCGATGAGTTGAAGTTTGTCCTTTGTCAGAGCTGTTGGTCAGAAGAGGTGATCCAGAGATCCTGCAAAGTTCACAGAGCTCTCGCATGCGCGACCCCCCAGGCCCGCCCAACGCAGCAGCGCTTTACACTCGTGAGAGTGCCACCAGCTCTGTCCAAACAGTGGATCGGCTCCGTCTCAAAGCACTGAGCGCTCGCTCTGCATTTCTCCCATTTGGCGGCCGGCTCAAACTCTGTAAGTGCCGCAAGTTGCTCTGCCTGCCCAGCACCGCTAATGGAGTCTCCGAGAGGGACGGCGCCGCGTCGTCAGGTGGTGATGGTCACAAATCATGTCTGAGATGTCAGAGATGAAAGGTGAGAAAGGTAGGAGAGGGCGTACCTGTCCCAGTGGCAGGACCAGCCTTTAGGGGTGGCGTTTATTTCGTATTGTTTTAGCTGTTCGGCTGCATCTTGGAGTTTGCGTTTGAGGTAGTTTCCATTGAGAGCACCTTCTCGCCAGTCTGCAATGCGGGTCTAGAGGGGCAAGAACCGGGGGGAAGCTGTTGAGGGGGGGAGCTGCCGGCAGCCCCGGGGACGGGACTCGAGGTCTGGGAGAGGCTCCCTTATGGCACAGGGCTCGGGGGGCCGGGAGGAGGAGCCCGCCTCTGCGCAAAGCCATGCTCGCGCCCCGCCGAGGATGGGCCCTGCGGCGCCGGAGCCACGAGCTTCGCGCAGCGCTCGAGCGGCGCACAGCGGGATCCGCTTGGAGATGGAAGGCCGGAGCGAGGGGCGAAGGCTCGGTTACCTCTGTCTGCAACAGCAACATGTGGAAGTTGGAGACAGATTGTCTGTTGATGCCCAGGAACTCCAGTTTACTAGTCAGAGTGTTTGCCAGCTCTCCGATCTGAAACTGCCGGGGAGAAAGGGGGAAGAGTCAGCAGCCGCACTCGGGCACCGTCGCCAGGCTGCCGTGCCCACTCCGGGACGTCCCTGGGGTCCCACTGCAGTCCCACGGTGAGGAAGCATGCCCTGCTCCCATGCTGGTCGCTCCCTCTGCCCAGCCCGCTCCCCCCCGCAGCCTCTGCTGCTTCCTGGGGACCATTCCCTACTCCTAGCTGCAGCTCCTGGCTCCAAATCAGCCAAAGGGCCTGGCGTCACAGCAGAGCAAACACAGATCGCTAAATAATCGAATACTTCAAGCGCTTCCCAAAGGAAACGGGACAGGATCCGTTTATCAACTTTTGTAAATTGCTGCTTTCCAGAGAGCACCAAGAAAGGCACCAGCTCCAGATTTACTCCTGAGCTGAGGCAGCATCTGCGTTACAATCCAGCCCACAGTGAGCACGGCTCAACCCCAGCACCCCATGGGAGCTCTATGAGGGGACGTGCCCTGGGGGAGCAATCTGAAGGCGAGGGGTAAGCTGAGAAGCAATGGAGAGCAGCAGAGATGCCTCCAGGGGACATCACAATTGCTTCGAGGAGGACTCTGAAACATTTCATTTTCCATGGTTCTTCAGAAGAGACCTTGGAAAGTTCCCAAAGCCAACAACAGGACCGGGCTGATGAGCCATATGATGCTAGAGGAGCCCGAGGCAGGGAAACAAATTCCCGCACTGCAGTCCCTATGAAGAAGGCAGGAAGATCTCAAATGAGGGGATGGCTCCGCAGCGCAGGATCTCCTACAAACCAGGCTGAAGAGGATGACCCCGAACCGACGAAGCGAACGGAGCAAGTTACCCAAGGAGCCGGCATTCCTCCAACAGCGCTAAAGGGATCCTGCACGTGAAATCACCACGCTACGGCACACAGTCCATCACACAGAGCACCTCCAGCACCAGAAGAAAAGGTGACAGCAAATGTGACACTTTAACAGGCTTCCAGCAGCTGGCTGGGATGCAGCAGCCAAGGAGAACAATCCTCGCCACAGGCTTTGTTTTCTTTAATCATAAATTAGAAAACCACGAAAGCCTCGTGTATACGCTATGCTGGAGGAGGTTTTGTGCACAGAACGTCACATCACACCTCAAAACTCTGCTAAGAGTTTTTTTTGACAGAGGTTAAACGTGGCACAAGGATGTTAAAGCTCTTTCACGCTGTAAAAGTGGTTAAATTAGGGGAAATAAGGGCAAGGTTAAGCGTGAGTTTTCTCAGCAGAACATTTCCTGGGGGGTTCTACTGTAAGCCAGTGACTCCCCGTCCACAAACTATCTGGCAAAGGGAGGGATGCAACCTGCTAACGAAGCAGATCTCGGTAATGAGCGACTGAGGAATGAAGGGGACAGGTTGCAAAGGACAAACAGGGAGATGGCCCCTGTCCTCCTGCATAGCCATCAGCAGAGCCTGAAGCTCCGTGTGCAAGCATTATGGCTCAGGAATCAAAGAATCACTAAGGTTGGATAAGACCTCTAAAGATCATTGAATCCAATGTTAACCCATCCCCGCCGAGCTCATTAACCACGTCCCTCAGTGCCACAAGTCCACATTTCTTAAACACGTCCAGGAAGGGGCTCTGGGAATTGTTTGCATGCTTAGAAAAACGGACTGAGCCTCAGGAAAGAAAATATCAGAGCAATGGTGTGGGAATCCCCAGTTTGCATCCAGCAGCCCATCGCTGCTTCATAAAGCTAAGCATGGGACAGGAGAACCAGCACTGGCAGCCTCCGGACACAGAGCGCTTATGGACGAGGAGTCTTCAGCCTGGAAACCGATGGGGCATTGAGAGAGAACACTGCAAGACCATCACAGTGAGAATTTAAGGCAAATGTCTTTGCTCTCTTTCGTGGGAAGACCGGGAGTCATTCTTTCTGCCTCCAGCCCCCTTTTCTCTTTTGGAAAAGCTCCTTCAAAGCCTTTGCTGCTGGCTCCTGCTGGAGAACAGGGCATGAGGCTACAGAGATGCTGGCCTGATCCTGCACAGCTGCTCTGCCACAGGGTGAGCTGGCCCCACTGTCCCCTTCAGGACCCCAGGACCTGCTGCCATCCCCGCCGCACGATGGAATATTTCACACGTCTGCATAGTTCCATACCTTTAGGTCCTGCTCCTCCTCTTCTATTTTTGGTGCCACTTGTGCTTTGACTTTCTCCTGGGGCTCTTCAGACTCTGCCTCTTTGTCTGAAGGCCCATCAGCTGCTTCTGTGCTCACAGCTGCAGGAGAAAAAAATGAGAGGTGAGCCTGTCTGCCACAGTTCTGCCCGTGCTCCTCGTATCACACCGGGGAGCCAAAGCCAGGGGCCTCTTTCCTATGAGAAAAGCCTGAAATTAAAAAGCAGAGAGGGTTGCAGCCCCGGTACGTCAGGTGGTCAGTATCCTTCTAGAAAAAACACACAGGACTCAGCAAATGGCAGCTGCCACAACACAAGGATGAGGAAGAGGAACAGAGAGGAAATGCTGAGCGCCAGCAGCCAAGTGACCAATCGTTGAACTCCTGCAGGTTAATTATTTGTTAGGAAGAAGCATCAGGTAGTAAAAGATTGAGACAACCGTCAAAGGAGATCACAGAGCTCCCCAAAGCTGTCAATATGGTAAGGTTTCGTTTGGGCTACGTTGCAGGACAGCAGCAACTCAGTGCCTGCCCACGTGCCAGGGAGGAAGTTTTGCAAGGAACTCCAACCAGAGCCATTGTGTTACAAAAATCACACTCCTGGTGCATCCTGGTGTTCAGCTCCCTTTGCTACCCGACAGCATCAGGGTGCAGGTTAAAGTAACAGCTTCCCGTTCCCCAGATGCCAACTGGGAAAACTTCAGTGCTGCAGGAGAGCTGGCTCTGGGCACCATTTGCTCTGAGCCTGTGAGGCAGGAGGAAAGGCCCTCCAACCAAACCCTCCCTCCAAGGGCAAACGCCACCACCGACCATCACAACTCAGGATCGCAGCAGCCCCTGGTTGGGCTCGTGCTGATTCCTGCTTCAGCAGAACACAGCCTGCTACAAGCGCTTCTTCTACACCTGTTTCTGTGCTGTTCCCCAAAACACAGCAACAGAACTGGTACATTTTGGGGAGAGCTGCTCCAGAGGGGCCAGGTGAGCTGGGGAGCTTCCAGCAGAGTGCAAGCTGTGGCAGAGCATTAACAGCCACGAGCACAGAATCTCCACCAGGCTACAAGTTTACACGATGCTCTGCACCATCTGGCTGATACAGGTCTCTGAAAGACCATGGCTCAGCATCTTGCTGCTGTGTGGAGAGCTAAGGGGAGTGAAAGCAATGCCACTACTGCTCAGGCATTGAGCTCAATGCACCTTGCATAGCACAGTTCTTGTAGGAAGAAGATGCTTCTCGCAGCAAGGCTCAGTCTTACATTTTCTACACACTAAATGCAGAGCCAGATGGTTCTCAGGGGCAAATGAGCTGTGTGAAACGTGGCTGATGTTACCCACGGATGAAGAAACAGAACTTAAAAAGTGAGGTAACAGCTCCTGGCGTATCACTGCTAGGGTTAATAACACTGTAAGAGAAGCTGCAGGGCATGAAGCCACAGTTACGCCTTTGCATTCTCTTTTCTACTGACACATTATATGTTAGCGCTCTCCTAATTACTTTACTAAAGTAGAGACTCTCTAAAGGAGAGAATTTGGCAGAGTGGGAGTTATCCCTGGAATGCCCACTGGCAGCTGCGCTGAGTGACACCACTGCCAGCCAGCCCTGTGCCCTGTCACCTACCTCACCTCCTGGCTCCACGTGCGCCGCAGGCGAGCCCCATCTTCGGGGAGGAGAATCCCCAGCAGGAGAGGGCTGCAGCGTTTCCGAACACCCGCTCCTCCCTCTGAAGGGAGCCTTTCAAATTACCTGCTTCTGCTGCCTCCGGGCTCTCCCGGCCCGTTTTGCTGGAGCCTCGACTAGCAGAATCAGGGCTGGCTGCTCCCGCAAACAGTTTCCATTTCCCCCGCTTTGAGGCCAGCCTGCGGGTTGCATCCTGCGAGGCCGACTGGCTCCCATCAGAGAGCGGGCTGCAGCCTGAAACACTGCCATCTCCTTCCTCCAAAGCACGCAGCTCTGCCTGCAGAGACACGAGACAGTGAGCGGCACATCAGGGATCCCAACTGCCCCAAATACGTGTCACGCTCATAAGAAGAACTACTCTAATTAGAATGTGGCGTTAACGGAAGCAAACAGGAAGCAACAGCTCTGGAACCGCCAGCAGAGCATCTGCGTGAAGCTGTACTATCAGCTCCCAGCTTCGTGAGCAGTACAGGACACAAAGAGCACCCCTCCCAAAGGACTCAAGAAGGGATGGGAGCGGCTACTACTAATGCCTAGTTTATTTACTGCTAGCTATCTTTCATTATTTTTTCTGTACCAAATTACCTTCTTTCTCTCCAGCACTATCTCCAGCTCAAGTGTGTCTTGCTCTTCCTCCTCCTCCCCACTCTCCCCTGACTGCACTACACTGCACAGCTCTTCCTGCAGCATGTCTTCCAGGGGATCCTTGCCCAGCTTGGGCTCTTCAGAGGCAGCTGGCACCTCCTCTGCTTTCACCTCCTCTTCTGGGGGTGGCTCAACTTCCTCTTTGCAGATCACCTTTCTCCTCCAGCGCTCCTCTTCCTCCTTTACCACATCCGGCACAAGTGGTGCCAGGAGGGCTGCAGCCACCCCTTTCTTCTCCTCTTCACTGTTGGAGAGCGCCTGCACGCCTTCATTTACTTCCTGCGGGGTTTGAGCGCTGCGTCAGTGGCTGCATGCACCCCCAGACTCGAGTGGGAGCTCAGGGGCAGAGCAGAATGATTGCTGCTTGGCTGCCTAACTCACCTTCTTCACCTCCCGCTTAGCCCCGGGTCTGGCAGCACTTACTGGACCCGTTTTCTCCTGTGCCAAGGGCTCAGCAGTTGCTGTGAAGCTCCCATTGGTACCTGCTGCCGTGCTGCTGAGGAGGAGAACGAGTGAAGAGTCAGCACAGGGATGCAGCCCCCTCCTCCCCTCCCAGCCCGGGTGCACTCTTACCTGGGCTGGTAGTGCTGCAGGCCCTGCACCTGGGCCGCCAAATACTGCGGCAGCTCCCAGGTCACCTCATTGCTCTGCGTGTTCCAGTAGTAGTAGCAGCCGGTGTTCTCATCCCACACCTCCTGCCAGTCACCCATCTCCAGTTCTCCCACTATCAGGGAACAAAGCAGGTCACTCACAGGACCAACATCCTTACACCGTGTATAAACCACCCCACGTGGAGCTCACCTCCTGCCAGCGAGCACTGCGTGTCGTACTGCCACTCAGGGGCCACGGCTGCATCCGTGCCATTGGCGGTGGTGATGCCGGTGGCCGTGCCCGGCTCCTTGGGCTCCGGGCGGGGCGGAGTGGGAGGCGGGGCAGCGGCGGCAGGGGTGGGCTCGGCTGGCTGCGGGGGGGCTGTGATGGCGTCAATCTCCTTGAAAAATCAGTGCAATGAGGGGGCGTGAGGGAGAGCTGAAGGGCGCGGGGCTGAAAGAAAGGAGGGAAGCTCCGCGCTTACCGCCAGGAAGTTGGCCAGCGTGCTGTCGATGTCGGTCGAATTGTTTCCGTTGGTACCGGCGGGGCGTGCCGGCTTCTCGGCGCCTTCCCCCTCTTCATCGTCGCTATCGGCGTAGGCGCCCAGCAGGCACAGCCCACCTGCAGCGAGGGTACCCTCAGTCGGGCGCGGGGGGGCCCATCCGAGCCCTCCCGGCACCGTCGGAGGGGAGGAACGGTCCCTACCTGTGGGTTTGACGGCAGCGGGCGCGGGGGGCGGCGGGTTGGGAGCGCTGCGGGGCGGCTCCGGCACCGCCTCGGCTTCGTCTGCGAAAGGAAAAGAGGGAACGAGTCCGACGAGGGCCCCAAAATCGGGGAAGGGCGGGGGGGGGTTAAAGGCGGGGGAAGCCGCCCCGGCCCACGGCCGCAGCCCCGCTCGGAGGCCGCGCTCCGGGCCGCGCTAGGCCTCCGCCCCGCCAACAAAGCGGCTCCTCCTTTACCCGGCTCCGAACCCGACTCCGTCCCCTCCGCCGCTTGCCCCGAGGGCCCCGCGTCCTCCCGGCGCGGCCCCGGCGGGGACAGCTGCAGGATGGGCCGGCGGCCCGGCGCGCTGCGGGATTTCTTCCCCATGGCGGCGGCGCGAAGGGAAACGGCCGCGCGGAGGGGAGCGGCGGAGGCGCTGTGCGTCACGGCGACGTGTGACGTCACGACGGCGCCTTGCGTCATGACGTCGCGGTGCGTCACCACGGCGCCGGGGACGGCGCTCCCACCCCGCCCTGCAGCACCCCAGAAGAGCGTGCCCCACACCGCCCTTAACAACACTTGGCTTTTATTAAAGTTCATCCAAAACGACAACAATAAATAAAAGAAACACGGAGAGCTTCCACGGATGGTGCAGAGAGCAAGAGAGGGGCAACCCCAGGGCCTCACCGCACCCTGCTGCTCTGCCCGAGGGCACGGCCATGGTGATACCGCACCAAACAGACACCGCGGCACCCCAAAATGGCCCCGGAATGGGAAAAAGGAGTAAAAATAGCACCGCCAGCTGCCATCACCTCACAAGGGAGCTGTCCCTGGGCATTGGGACAACGCTAGTTGCGCCGGTACAGGCGATCCCGCGTGGCCACGCTGACCTTCTGCTGGTACTCCTCCATCTTGTCATGCAGCTTCTGATAGAGCTGGGCAGAAGGAGAGCAAGGCTGCTCTATGAGAGTCCCCCAGTTTATTCCCCATCTGCCCACCAGTGGCTGCACCTACCAGGATGTTGTTCTGGTTGGCAGAGCTCTCCCGCAGCGCCTGCAGCAGCTGGTCGATGGCTGTGTAGGGCAGCCACACCATGGGGGCTGTGGCTGACAGTGGGAACTGCAGGGAGGAAGAACCTTTGTGCCACACTGCCCCAACTTTGTAGGAGAACAAAGAACCAGGAGCCACGTGGAGATGCCCAGTATTCAGCTCAGCTCACCTCAATACCAAAATACTGGTGCCCTTTGCCCAGCACAGCATCCACATACTCCAGGACCAAATCCACTGCCTCCTCCAGCAGATCGTAGTTCAGGTAGAGACGCAGCAGCTCGGCAGCATCCACTTTCTGCAAAGAGCCCAGGAACCCCTTCTGAGCTCCTGAACAGGCACAGAGCCCCGATACATTCCCAGGGCCGGGAGGTAACACAAAGCTTGTGTCTCCTTCAGGAGGTGCCTCTCTGGCTGCTTTTTTGGCCAAAGCAGCACACTCTCTGCAGTGAGGCCGTGCCTGTTCTCACCTTGTAGCTGTTAATGAGCCAGTTGGGCAGAGGGATCCCATGTGCCAAGAGCTTGTTGATGACGCAGCGATGGTACAGGCTGTTCTGGGACGGGTAGCGCTCCAAATAAGATGAGAGCAGCCGCCAGGCTTCATCTGTGGCACTGCAAGGCAATATTTCCCTCAGCACCATGCCAGCATCCTCTGAGAGTGCCCGCAGTGCCATGAACCCGCCCCTGCTGCTCAATGTCTGCCTTCTACAGCCACCTCAGGCCCTCAACACAGTCACCACGCAGGATTTTAGGAGCCTCTGGCCTTCCACGAGACTTCAGACTCCAGCCTTTGGGGTAAAGAAGCCTCTCCTCCGTTCCTCTCCCCCGCAGCTGAGGATCTACCTGGACTCCTTGGTGGTAACCAGTGCCGAAAGCTGGTTTGATGCCAGCCACTCCCAAGCCTCTGCCTGTGCTGCCTCCCCTCCCAGCTGCAGCTTGATGCACCTGAAAAACAGGGAGCAGTGCAGACAGTGTGTCTTTTGGAGCTGCAAGCAGAGCCCGAGGCAGGAGCTGGCTACATACTTGAACGTGAGCCCCTCAAAGACAGGTGTCAGTGGCAGCTTGAATGTTTGGCACAGGGTGATGGCGGTGTCGAAGAGGCCAGCCCGGATCAGGAGGGCAACTGTCTCCTCAGGTGTGGAATTGCCTGTGGGAGGCACAACCAGGTGAGCACCTCCACAGCCACTGGGCTCAGTCCCATGCAGTTCCATCGGGCAGAACTCCAGCAGTACCATGTGGGTGACACAAGGAGGCTCCTCTGCAGCCCTCTCACCTGCCACCGCGGCTGTAGACAGGTCATGCTGTACCAGAGTCAGACGGATCCGGGCCAGCACACACTCCCTTTCCAAATCCTCCAGTTCCAGGATCTCAATTTGGCGCGTTGCTGTAACAGATGGATGCAAAGGGACCTCAGCATTTAAAAAAAGAACAACGGAAAAAATCTCCTTTGGCAAGATGACATCTACACCCCTCTGCCATCCTCAGAGCGCTCACACCACGGAAAGTACCCAAGGAGGGACCGGGTTTTGCTGCCCTAAACTGTGCATGTCTCCTTGCCACAAACCTCCCAATCCTCATCTGTCAGGGACACAAATTCCTGAGTTACCTTGTGTTTAGAAACAGCTGCTGCTCTGCCTGTCCAGCGTGTGCTACAAAGGAGTTCATTCAAAAATTATTGTTTTAAAAATACCCGACCTGAAACTTTTCTGGAGTAATGCTGAGGTTTACGAGTCCAACCAAATGCCCTCCCACCCCGTGCTTTGGCAGACACGGGACAGAAACCACACCAGCAGAGATGAGCCACACCAACAGGGCTCCCAAAAGCACGAGCAACATGAGTTACAGAGAACTAGGAACTGCCTCAAAAAGGCTTTGTTACAACTTATTTCCACCGAAAGCAAAACCACATCTACCTGCAGAGAGAGGAGGAACACAAAGTCCTTGGGGAAGAAGTGCTACATAGCAGCACATTGCAGCTAGGAGATGCAAATGCTGGGTGCATGTGCTTACAACCCCCAGATTAACCCACCATAGATGAGCTCCCAGGAGGCAAGAGGAAAAGCTGTGGGAATGCAGGAGATGGGAAGAAGTCAGTACCAGGCACTTACTGGGGACTGCAGTGCACTCCCCATCGTGGCTTCTCTTTGGGGATGCTCCAGGCCTCTCGTACTTGCAGGAAAGAAGCAGAAAAAAGGTTGATGCCCAGCTGGTTTCTGAAGGACAAATCAGCACAATGCACTCCAGTCCTCAGCTCTCCTCTCAAGCCTTGATTTGAATGAGAAGCCATGCAACTGCTTATCAGTTCAGGTTACATTTCCTTATCTCTGGCTATCAAACACAGCGCAGCGTTGGCTGATCAGGCTACAGCCACCTCCTCTCCACAAAGAGATCGGAAATACAGACCGTGTTTCTGTAATTCTCCCCTGGACTGGAATTTCAGCTGTTTGGTCTCCCCGAGATTTGACTTATCTTTAACAAGAGGTGCTACGTTCCTCCCTGTGGAACTCGCAGGAGGTTACAAATACTCTTTGCGCTATCGTAGCCACGTTTCTCATCGAGCTGCACTGGGAAGGATTTTGGAAGCAACCTCCCCCAGCACAGCTCTGAACATCTCTACAGCCAAAAGCTCAGGGCAGAGGGCTGGTGACAAGCTCACAGATCCCCTACCACAGCTCCAGACGCTGGCTGCACTATCCAGGCGTACTCAGGTCGGATCAGCCGTAAGCAGTTAATGGCTGCGAGGAAACAGTTGCCCTGCTTCTGCAGCCCTCGGAGCGTCCGCACCTCGCGGCCCAGGCGCATGCCGTACTCAAACATCACCGTGCCAGCTGAGGAGAGGAGGGGATGCATCAGCTGTGCTGTTGTTGGAGCAAGATGAACGGGACAGGGCCGCTCCGTCCCACGCCTCACCCTTGCGGTAGTTGTGGCGGTAGATGTGGAAAGCGTAGAGAAGCTCATAGTAATTGTGGGTCATCAGGTCCACTGCTCGAGCATGGGACTCTATGATCCCCACAACCTGTGATGCAAAGAGGCTCAAAGAGGTCAAAAATCCTCTATGAAGGAGTTGTGCTGCCCCCCCCCCCTCCCACCCCCACTCCTCCCAGCACAGGTTAATTAATTACCTCATTATGGAGATTGACGTAGGGGAACTCTACCAGGTCCTGGAGCTGGGAGCGCTCGCAGAGCACAACCACTAGCTGGCGCAGACAGTCCAGCTGCCTGCGGAGGGAAAGCACAGCCCTGAGCTGACCCACCACCAGGATGCAGGCTTTGAACCACCAACATGCTCTGCCTTGGGACGAAAGCCAAAGGTTTTACTGGCTTCAAACCAAGAGGTCCCTTCAGGTTTCTCCTGTGTTGCCAACAAAGATTAGCTGAACGTCCCTCCGCACTGCTTGTGATGCTCAGGGCAGCCTCCCACCCCCAGCTTTGTTTGGTGAAGCTTTCTGTGGCCTCCAAACTAAATCACATCTCCACTTCCCTGGAAACCCCAACTCCAGCTTTTAGCCCCTCCTGCCCACTGCACTCTCCCTGGCTGCTGCAAAGCTTCCCCTGCACAGCTCACTTCAAGGAGGTACACAAGACAAAATTCCATCCCAAGTCTCTTTCCTTTAGTAAACTAAGTTAATCAGACTCCCAGAGCCCTCCCAAATGTAATGCCGCATGCAATTCTTCAGCCATTTTGTTTCTGTTTTCTCCCTGAATAAGGCCCCGTGTTTTCTTTCAGTTTCCACTTCGGACATATTGGCAATTAAAACTGCTCTAAGAAAAATTAAGTATGCCTCTTTAAAGGCATCTTTATACACAACCTCTCAATGCAGCAGTCATATCCCACCCTGCAGTGCCAGCTTCCTTCTGCTTCAACACAAAAACCGAGGAAGGCAGGAGCTCCAAGACAATCGAGCATCTAAGAGACAAAGCTGTCACCTACCTGCTTGGATCTGGGTTTTGCGTTAAGGCGACGTATGCGTCACTGTTGTGCCCTAAATCCAAGTGGTGTTTGAAGATGCAAGTCCTCAAGGTAGCCTGAAAACACCACACAGCACAAAACAGCACATTTCAAGTTATGCAACTAAGAAATGACTCCCTGAAGAAGCACCTCTATGCAGAAGAAACCTGTACCTGGGTTCTCCAGTCATCTGCTGATTCCATGATGGCCAGAGAAGCCAGCTGGATGACCAGCTCTGGTAAGCCAACCATGTCCAACAAGCGCAGAACCTGCAAGTGACAACTCTAGCCATGTGAGCAATCAAGATACTTGGCCACTGAATCTGAGTGGCTAGAGCAAAAAAGAGAAGCAGTTTTGTTAAGTTGCAGAGGTGTGAACCAAATCCAGCACAATAGGTCCAGGCCTCATTGGATGAACCACCTCTGCAGAAGTGTGAGCTTCCTGGACACTCGATGGCTCCAGGAAGCCCTTGCAACACAGAGGTGAACGATGCTGTCCCTGAGCAAAACACACTGCTTGACAGAGAGGAAAGTTCCCTCTCCGGAGGTGCCAGACAATCCCTGTGCTTCCTGGGCTCTAAAGGCATGCAGAATCCCTTACAAGGAGCCTGGGTCCAAGCTTGCAGTCTGCCTGAACTACAGCATTATGTGAGAAGACCCCATCTCAATTTAAAGACATTAATTTTAAATTGCCTCAAAACTGAATAATCTTCCCTTAAAGCAGCACCTTACAACAAGCCTGGACATGCCTGGCCCCCCTTTCCAGTAGCTGGATCTCACAGTCCCCTGCTGTTAGGAAACCAGAAGGTGGAAAGTACCTAGCTTTTGCACTCTAGTCAGTATCCTCACAGTCATCCCCGAAAACTAAGCTGTTGTTTCCCCCCCAAAAATGTGTTTCTCATGGCTGAAGTCACCTCCCCAAAAGCGGGGAGCCTCTCCATAGGCAGCGCTGGTTTGGAACAGCTCTGCACTGGTGGGGGCCACACTTGCTGGGTGGGCTGAGCCATACCTTGCTGTAGTACTGCAGGCGTGGGGTGGAGACCATCTCGCCCTCCTCAGGCTGGATCAGCCTGTCCAAGAACTCCTCTTTTCCCACTTCGGAAGCAGCTTGGCAGAAGCAGTCCAAAGCCTGGAAGCACAGCAAAGAGCAGCTGAGTGTGTGCCTTTGGGGAGTGCCCCAGCCTGCTGTACTGGAGAGGACAGTGCTGCCCATTTCAGCTTCATCCTACAGGTCCTGCTGGCCTGAAGCTGCAAAAAGAACTGCCCTGGCAGCAGGTCCCACTGCACCCCCCAGTCCTGCTCCCTGCCCAGAGGCAGAGCTCAGATCGATGTTCCCTGAACTACACAGCAGAAACAAGGCCCTAGCAGCAAATAAAACCACAGTGCCTTACCTTATGGCCCTCACCCATGACGAGGTAGCACCTGCCCATCATGAAGCAGCAGGAGCCCATGTTCACATGGCACCATGGCTGCAGCAGGCGAATGTATTCCTACAGGAAAGGAAGAAGTGGAGCTTTCATCACCACCCCTAGTAGGATCATTTCCCAACCTCAACATCTCCTTGGTGTGCAGAGACAGAGATTCCCTATGGCTTGCTTGAAATATCTCCAGTATCTGTAAGAAGCACACCCAACTGCACCCAGCATCCCACAGAATCATGCAGAATGCCCACTACAAACTTGCTGTAGGAGCAGGGCAGGAGAAGAACAGCAGCCACAGCACTGATTACAAGCTGCCAGGCACTGAGTGGAGGGCAGATGGCACCAGGCACACACCGCAACTAAAAACCATAGCACAGGGCAATATAACTCACCCCGGCCCTGTGCCTGCTTCATCAAGATAACATAAAGACTGAAAAATGTCATCATCATCGATCAGGAGGGAGCTAGAAGACACGATGAAGACTCAGTAGCTGGGAGAACGATGGCTGTTCTTTGCATTCAGAGAAGCAGAGCTGTGCTAAGCTTGCTGGGGTGCAGCAGGGAAAGGCACAGGGGAGCCAGAAGCTTGCAGCAAAGCCCAGGTTTTGCTGTTCCACCCCAATCTCTGCAAGCGCAGCTCTGTGAAATGCCAAACATGCTCTGAGCCGGGATCCCCTGCTCAGATTAGCCACCTACAACAGATAAATCCCACCCCGGACTTGTTCACATACAATAAGCACCAAGGAGAGCTTTGGCACCCACTCCAGGGCAGCACTTTGGTCACTAGACTTTCTCTGTGCCCGCCTGGCACTTGCAGGGCACTTCTTGCATCTCCATCTCTATTTGGGTCACTGCATGCACGCTCAGTCAAAGCTGTCGTTAGCTCTGAGGTCAGTGCACTTAATCCAAGTTTACGTGACTGGCTGGGATCAGCGAGCCTGACAGAAGGCAGCGAGGAGGAGAAGTGCCCACTCCCGCAGAGTGGAAGCCTCTTGTATCTCCTCGAGGCAGGACACGAGCGAGGCAAAAGCAACGTGAGGAAATTCAAAGCGTGCTCACACCACACGTGCACATATGCCAGGAGCAGAGCAATGCTGCCTGAACCAGCCTGGAATTTCCTGGCTCAGAAGAGCTGCAGAATTGACATTCTTCTTAGCAGCACAACGAGCACAAAATAAAGTAATTTAGCCCACAGGTAGAGAGGACTGTGAGAACGAGAGTTCTGCTAAACACAGGAGAAAACACCTCATTAATAGCAGCCTGCCTAGTCCTGAATGCCTCAAGGACTACTGTCAGTAGGGGAACGAGGAGCATCACGTGGCATTGCAGACAAGAAATCATGCTCTTCATGAGAGCACACGCAGCTGCAACCACCAAAGCCCTACAGCACACAAGAGGAGACAGCACGAGAAATTATCCCTGAAACACAGCTGTGGAGACACCCAAAAAAACAAAAAGAAGACTAGCAGGACGTGGGAGAGCACAGTTGGTGATGGGAAGACGGATGTTTCTTACGCTGCTCTTCACCAGCAAGGACACTGAAGAAATGAGTGAGGCTTCCTGAAAATGCATTTCTGCTGCATTTCTTATCTGGTGGGCAAGGTGCTTGCCATGGAACCACAGCTGCCTGTGTGCAGCTAACAGCTGATGAGGTCAGGGGCTTGCTGTGACAGCCAAACAAGCTCCACAGCATCCTGCTCTCAAGACTGAGCTCCTCCTTCAGCAGGGCACGTCAGGACCCTGAGCACTTCTTGTGCTTGAATTTTCTTGCAAAAAGATGCAAGAGGAAATGAGTAAGAAGACTATCTTAAACAAATCCACCATGGAACTCTGCTGCATTTTCCAAGTACAACATACTCAGCTAAAAAGCCCTTCTCTTAGCAGAGGCTGAGGTGGCCACTTAAAAGGACAACAGATACAAGATGGAAGTTAATTGTAGAGGCAGATTTGTGTTGATTCTCCTCCAGAAACTTGTTCCTTGCAGTCTACTTCCTTCCCAGGACAAACTTCCAGCCCATCACCTCCAAACTGGAGACGTGGGAACAGAGCACGTGGAAAGATCATTCTGCACCTGACTTCAGAGGGCAGCAGCTACAGGGAAACAGAAGCTCAAGACATGCGGATGGTTCTCCTGAAGGGGCTGTAGGTATTAAAGATCAAAAACAAGGCACTCACCTGCAGCTGGGTGTACTGGCAGCTCCCTATCAGACACTCTGGGAAGAGGAACCCAGGATTGCTGGGCCATCTGAGCCGGAATTAAGGAACAGGTCTGGTCCAGAGAGCTCAGAGCACTGGGCTAAAACTCTGCATGTGCTTTTCTTCCATTTGTGGGGGGAAAGAAGATTAACCTGTATAGAAACCATTATTCTGTAATAAGATTTATCCATATTAGACCCAAACCATCAGCACATCTAATCCACGACTGCCCAAAACTCGTTACCCTTCCAAATCTCCCAGCATCACACCCTGCCAAGTGAACCTGCCAGACAGAGCTCAGGGGCTTAAAGTCAAAAACTCAAATCCTTCGCTGCGTACCTCAATAGAATGGATTCCACGAAATCTTAAAATACCCACAAATCCCATTAATGCTTACAACAGCCACTTGTTTAGGAGACTTGACTTTGAAATTTGGGTGAGGAAAGCTTTTGGAATGAGATGACCAACACACTGCCTCGGCTGTTCTCCTGACACAGCCTCAGGACAGGGCCACAACACGTTTTGTTTTATACAGAACCCCACCTCTTGTTACAGCCCCAACAGAAAGCACAGCTCACAGCCAAGGATACAGGAGGGGCAGAAAGTCAGCCACTATTGCGGTAATGAGATGGGGCCAATTCAAACTCGTTTCAACCAAAGAGGCGTTTGGTTGCAGGAAGAGTCGGGAGACGATGTGCCTTCTGGCCACGTCCCGAAAGAAGAGCTCCACGATTGTCTGAGGGCTGGATACTGAAATACAAGGTAGGGAAGTATTGAGAACAGGGCATGTAGCAGATGTCCTGGGTTTTTACGCTGAGCTACTATGCTGGGCTCATCAGCTCAAGTACCACAGGTTAAGCCAGAGCACAACAGCAAGGACGTTCAGTGCTCAGACTTGTGGGTATAGGATTTCTCTCAACTTGTAGTTAAATCAGAGGGAGCAGCAGGAGAGCAGAGAGCCACACGCTGCAGCGTTTATTAACTGCAGCTCCATTACAACACAAATAGAGGGGCTGTGCTCTCTCCCCAGCTGTGCTATTCGCAATCCATCTGCAGCCTTCCCCAGTGTTTAGCAGGGCAGGGCTGAGGGAGTGCTGATTTTGCTATCTGCCTCTCTCCAAATGCCTCCCTCCTCATTCCAGTCCCCTAAGCAGCACGATCTCTCATGAGCTAACTGTTTTCAACGCCTCTTCCCAAGCTGCCACCTCCTTTCTATCTTCCCCACGTCTCACATATTTTTCCTGAAGCACAGCGGCCAAACAGGACTTTCCTCATGAATAGGCCAAGCAATAACCCACAACGCTGGCGAGCACACAAAGGATGTTTTCAATTTTGCTTTCAGGCACTGACATTTACGTCAAAGGCAACCGCTCCCAAACTGAGACACCGATGGAGTGTTTGAACGCCGAAGATTGCAGCCCGGTTACAGAGAACACAAACCCTGCACGGCTGTCAGCAAATGGAGAGAACTCCTAAAGTCCCTGCAGCCTGCTGCCTCCTCACTTCTTTTTGCAGCTCCCTCTGAAGCTTTTCAGCCTTGAAGCACCACACAAATTAGTCACAGGCTCTGACTGTGTGTTCTCCTCCCTATCCTGCTCATCACCTCTCTCTGAAGCCATTTCAAGGTACCTATCCCCCTAATTAAGTTGCTTCATGTTCTCCCCCGTTCTGATTCTTTCCTGAAGCTGGTAGCTGAAAGCACAATGACTTCCTCTGGGGATTGTAGCAAGACATAAAACGTGAGCAGGTTATCAGCTGCACTTTCCCACTTAAGCTACTGGCTGTGAGCAGCGCTCACACCTGAAATACAAATTCCTGGAAGCACGAGCACATTCTGGGGAAGCATTTTCCACACTCTATACCTTCCATAAGCTGCTGCTCCTGCTTGATAAAGGCCAGCGAGCAGCACAGGCCTAACATGACTACACTGACTCCAATGTTGCGAGAGAATTTGTTGTTTTTAGTGGACAGCATCAACAGCGAAGCAGGGCTGCCCAAACACACCATCCATTGGCTCTCTGCCTTAAGCATTTCCCTTGGGTGGCAGATAAAAAAAGAGTTTAAGATATCTACTTAACAAGAAGCCGAGAGCTGGCAAACTGTAAACATCTTACCTAGCCTATGGGGTGTTAGAACAGTGGTGTCTGCTAACTCCAACACAGAGAGGTGCTGCAGATTCGATTCCCTGGAGAATAAAAAGCCATCAGCAAAGAGACAACAAAACGCCTCCTGCTTTAATTGCGCTCATTGTTCAACTCAAATCACTCCTACTGCTCAAGAAGGCAACAGCGCACAGAACAGGGAGACCTCGCAGAGCAGATTTAGCACAAGGCAAGGAGTCAGCTCAAAACACAGAAGATAAAAACCACCCTAGCACAAACTAACTCCGAGAGCGATACTCCCACAGCAACCACCACCACGTACTGCTGGAAAGGGGGATTTCAGGTCGATTTTGCAGCAGCCTACAATCAAAGAGAGAAAGGGACTCACAGCGTGTCGATGGGGATGTCCGACGCCAGACACTGGCTGGCCCACCTGATCAGGTAGTAGGAGAGCAGCAGAGGGGAGGTGCGGTGCAGCAGGTCCTGCTGAGACTGGAACAGCTGTCCCCCTCCCAGAACCATCTGCAAACAAAGCACAGGGGCTGACATGTCGAGAGGCTGAGCAACAACCCGTGCCCCTTGGTGCCAAGGGGTGAGGTAAGGATTCCGGAGGCCCAGATGCCATGGGGAAAATCTGACAAGCAAAGTGACGTGTGAACCAAGGTGCTTGGCACTGCTGCAATGAAACACAGAGTGAGATCACAGCTTTGCTGTGGCCACATCCAGAGACTGCATCCCTTCTGCTTTAGCCAAGGACGACACAGACAGCTGATACAGGAAGAACAGCGATCCAAGCTTGTGAAGGACAAGCATTTCAAGGTGGCAAAACAGCAGCTTCTGACCATGCCACGTGTCTGGCTCCAGAAGGGCACCTTGCAACATGCTTTAAATGCCAGCAGGACAAGCTTATCCAAGAAGAAGGGGAGAAGGGGATTTCTTTTCGCTGAATGACTGCAGCAGCGTCCCCAATAACACTGGTCTAAATAACTGCCCCCTTTATCCTGGGGGCTTACTCCCCTCAAATCACCAGCACCATTGCTTGCTCAGCGTCCCCAGGCAGCAGAATCAACCCTGCCTGGGTTACCCTATAAACACAGCTGCCATCGTGGCAGCTGCTGGCACTGGCTGGAACAGCCTCGCACGGAAAGCAAAACCACGGCCTCTTGGTAAATGCTACTGCTGTGAGGCAGAAGAGCTGTGTGCTGCGTTGCTGAATAACAAGGCTGCGATTGTCAGCTGTGCTGTGGGAGGGACGGGATGGGAGAGCTGTGTGTGCTCAGGCAGCCCTGGTTTGGATGGAGGGCTGGAAATGGTGCCCTCCTCCCTCACAGAGTTTTCCTTCCTGGATGTGCAGCACGGAAACAGGGAATTTGGGTGAGAGTGGCGCACGGCTGCTTTGCTCAGGGTGACAAAAGACACAGGAGGAGAGAACAGGGCTTGCCCAAGCCTCAGGCTAGTTCCAACAGTTGCCAGTGTTTTGTGGGAAGCTTGCAGTCTTGGCACCAGGCAACCCAGATCCAAAAGTTCAAAGGGTGTGCTGGATAGCTTGAAGGGCTGTACTCACAGGATCGCCCAGCCGCAGCAATAGCTGTTGGAGGATCAACAGGTCCCGACAGATCTGGAAACGGATCGTGGCAATCTTACATACCCCCCAGCACACCACACTGACGGCTGTACCGCTGCCATAGAGCTGGGTGAGGTTCAGACGCATATTTAGAGGGTGAGCTGAAAGAAAATCATGGAGATAAGGGGAGGAACCAGCCCAACAGGAACGCTGGCTGAGCGGATGCTTTCCCAGCCCAAAGTACTGCCGTAGAGCCTTCACCTCTTTCCATGTCAGTGTCAGTCTCGTAGTCCATTTCTCGGATGAGCACTCCGATGGCATGGATAGGGTTTCTGATCTCCTGCAGTTTGCTATGTATATCCTCCATCACATTTTCCCTGTTTAAAAAAAAAAAAAAAAAGCAAAAAAAAAAAAAGCAAAGATGAGGTTTAAACTGAAGAGGGAGGGCTCCCTCTTTGCCCTTACTGATCCTCTCTGGAAAGGAAAGCATCCAATCAGCTTGGATGTTCCTGAAGGGAATCCTCTTCTGGCTCACAGTTTTATTACAGCGCCTGCAGAGACTGGGCTATTTATTCTGCTCCCCCGGGGCACTAGGAAATAGCAGTCAGATATCTGGCGTTCCACAGGGAGTGACTGGAGGAAGTCAGCATGTAACCACACGGCTTGACCATGGCTCTGACCTCTAATAAATGTGCCTGCACAATCAGCTAACGAGAACTTGTTCCTCTTCCACCCTGCCTCATCTCAGAACTACATAAATTTCTGCTCAGGAGAGCCCAAGGCAACAGCAAAGGGGGCTGGGATGGAAATGCCTGCTAACAGGACCAACACCCATGCCCAACATCTCCCTCTGGCAGCACAGGGAGATCCCCACGCATCCCCAGTGAGAGAGGATTGCTCCAGGCAATCCTTGATCAGCCATCCCTGCCTGTAGGAATGCTTCTCCTTACGTGTCATTAGCTATCAAGTCCTCCAGGATCTGCTCTGCAGCCTTTTCTGGAGGCTGGAGTCGGGAGCAAGCCATTTCCATAATGAATGCTATTTCCATGGAAATTGATTCTCCGATCAGTCGAAGGCACTGGACAAGACAGACAACATCACGAGACATCTCCAAATCTGCAATGAAAGAATCTAACTGTATATTTACAAGAGATTTCAACAGGAAGGTGGGAGGACCATTCTAAACAGATTAGTCCAGATCACCATCAGCAAAGCACTAGCAGTGGATTGGTCTCAGTCCTGCATGTCAAACTGACCCTGCCCTGCAAACGTGACCAAATAAAAATGTGGCAGTTGACAAAGAAAAGATCTGGACTTTTTCATTCGGGAAAAAATTAACAACAATTAACCATCAATTTCTCCTTAAGGCTGAAGGAAAACACTTAACAAAGAAACCCAAAGCATAGGGCTCATACAGCTGAGCTCCATTGGATCTGCCAAGGAGCTGCCAATCCTGCTGCAGCAGTTCCCCATTTGCAGCCCTCTCTTGCAACCAAGGAGGTTCTCACATTCTTAGAAATGATCTGAAAATTGACCTAAGGGCCAAGGGTTTACAGAATAAATCCCTGTTTTCCAACACAGTTCCTCGGGTGTGTATTTTTTAAAGATCAAGTCACTTTGTTTGAGAAGCTTGAACCAGATGGAGCAGGCAATGTCAGCCTCTCCAAACCAGCCCAGGCCTCCAGCTTTCCTTCCACAGGAGCCAGAAATAGCTCAACCAAGTGGAGGATGATTAAAAATAACCCCCCAAAAATAAAAATAAAATTACTCAAGCACGGAAGTAGAACTTAAGTAACATTTTCCATTGCCTTTTTCTTGTTCCATGACCAGCAAAGCATAGAGGGCACTGTGGTGACGATATTAATGACAAGTTTTGCTCTCTCTACCATTCACTTCTGGAGACAAGCTGCCCAGTCCCTTTCCATAGCCTACATGAAAATACTCCGCTAAAAACTAAGCTAACAGTCTCAGATGCCAAAGTGCTTGAAGAACTACAGGTTTCTTTCTCATCTGTCACTTCTTCAGGGAGTTTACTCCACCAGCACAACGCGGAGACTGGGGAATTTTATGAAACAGAATGGCTTGCCATGAGTCAGAGCAGTTCCTACAGCTCTTGGTGAGAACTGCAAAGCCAAAAGGGGTTCACACCGGGGTGTCACCCATAAGATCCTTTTGTAAGGGGTCACCAGCTGGTATGATACAAAATTATGAAGTATTTCTGATGGAAATGCCCTCCTGGCTTGAGTTTGCATTCACCTGGTAGCTGTTAAGAGACTGATTAAACAAAGCAAAGGACAGAAACACAAGCTTCTGAGCCCCAGTAGCACACCGTCAAGCTTCAGTCTGGCAGGGCTAACCCATGAAGTGCGTGTGAAGAAGGCACCAGTGTGCGTACTCAGAGTTCAGAATGCCACAAGGCAAAGGATCACACCACTGCGGATGCCTGTCATTAAGCCCGAAATCTAGGACTCTTCAAGCTTTCTGAAATGATTTTTGGCAGATTTACAGCCCTGACACCAATGTTTAATTCCCAGTCTAGCGCTCGTGAAAGATTTCCCAACACACAGCTTCCTACAGATGGGGAAACAAGAAAACTGTGTAGAGAATTACAGTCAGGAGCACTTCAGAGGGCAACTACAGGAACTCCCGCATTCCCCTCCGCTGCAGTCTCTCCCAAAAGGCAGCATTTCAGCCTCCGATAACGGAAGAGCTCTGCATCTCCTCACTTACCATCAAAGATGGCAGCATCGTCCTCAGTCAGCAGATGCTCATTAGAGAGGAGATAGAGATGGTCCACCAAGGAGCAGGGCACAAGGAAGGACATGGACCCCTGGAAAGGCAAGGCGTAGCAATTACTTGAGTTCCTTCAATCATTCCTCAGTAAGAAGGGCATGGAAACATGCAGACCAATTGCCAAAGCACCCAGAGCACTGCTGCTCAGCCTCACCTTCTTCAACACGCAAACCATGTTGGTGTAGGGGTTCAAGAGCAAGGCCAGGGGCCGCGAGAGCGCTTCCTGGTACTGAAGGCAGCAGGCACAGAACTTGGACCAGAAATCCACCTGCAGCTGACAAAACTCCTCTGGAGAGCACTCATACTCTGTCACGCTGCCCTGGAACTAGCAGGACCAAAACAGCTTCAGATGGGAACAGGAAGGGAATGAAAAACTAGTATTTGCACTGATATTTTGTCCCTTGTGATCAGCATCACACAATCACACAGTTAAGGGCTTATGAAGACCACTTGCAGTTCCCTTCCCTATCACCCTACAGGCAAAGTTTATTTGCTGCTAACATTTTCTCCCCACAAAAGACACAAAAAAAAAAAAAGAACGGGGAATGAAAAAACAGGCAGGAAGGGTGAAGATTTTATTTCCTCAGAACGAAAAACACAGCTTATATAACTCCTCCAGAGAGACAAAGGATAAAACATGGCTCAGGGTCACGTTGCTTTTAACCAACTCCACTGAACCACCACAACACTACGTAAAAATGGATGCAAGAACAGAACATCACAGGGAAAAAGAAACCCTACCTCATTTTCCACAGCTAAGGTAACCTCTTTTTTTAACTCATCCCACGTCAGGTCCATGTGCCTCTCTGCTCCTTGAGAAAAGATCTGAAAAGCAACACAGCAAACCCTTCTTTAAACCAAGAGAGCTGTCTTGGAGAGGCATTCAGCAACGAACAACAATCACAATGCATTATCCGTTGGTTTGTGGGGTGAAAGTGTGAAAAGATAGGGCTGGGTGCTAAGTGCTTCAGCCAGCTTTACTCTAACTTGCTCCAGTGGCCCCTGACAGGCCTGTAGGCTGTCGAGCAAACTGATGCCATCCAAGGAATCCTGCTGCCTCACATCTGAACTGTGAGGAAGAAGCTGAACAGAGAGGGCACCAAATGCTCTCCCACGAACCTGCAAAGCTTTCTGGATGGCTGCATTTGAGAAGCGGCCAGGCATGAAGAGGTACTCCAAGTAGGTTTCCTGTGAAGAGAACAAGATAGCAATTTACAGAAATGACGTGTATTGGGAGGACAATGTTTAAAACACTGCTGCTGGTATTAGCTCCTGTTCTCAAACTCACCCCTCTTCATCTGTATCTCTTTCCAGCTCCAGTTTACACTCACACTCTGTTCCAGCCTCTCTTCTTCCCCACCCTCTGCAGCTCTCACAGCCAAATACGGCTCCCCACACACTCCAGACCTTCTTTATTCATACATTTTGACTCAAGGCTTGCTCTGGACTGACTTGAAATTCTCCCCTTCCCTCAAACTCAGGCTTTGCAACGAGGCTTAGTGCTTTAATGCTGTGATAAGAGCCCCAGGCTCATCTCCTTTAATTTGGAGCAATTTCAAGAAGCGTTACAAGATAAATTGTACACTTCAGCAACCTTAACATCTTCCTTGGGGCAGAGAAGCTTCATTAGTTCTTGTTGCTTTTCTAGTCAGCTCACCCTGGGGTCCTGGTCATGTCGAACTGTCACCTCCTCTTCAGGCAGCGGCTGCATGAAGACCTGGTTCCACTGTCCCGCCACGTTTCTGGAATAATTAAACAAATAAAAACAATCAGTTTTGCATTGCAACACTCCTAGAAGCTGTCACCTGAACCCAACCTGTCGCTTGCACCAGCTGACAGACTGACAGCCCCTCGGGATTGGTGACAGGGCTTTGAGTGGTGACAAACAACAGATTGAGCCAGCAGAGCTTCGCACTGCTATCCCCAACTCCAAGCTAACCTGAATGCTCAGCATTTTTTATTCAGTATTCAACTCCCCGCCTGGTTACATGCCAAAAGAACTCTCTTGGCTTTACAGAAATAAAGGCAAAGCTTTCATGTCACTGCTCACCTCAAAACATGATCGTACTTGGAAAAGAGCAGCCAGACCTGCTTTGGAGGAACTGTTGGTGAAGTGCAGCCCTCCCTCACTGCAAGCCTAGTGCCTGGCTTCTCACATTTTTCACATTCCTGCAGCTGAGCTGTAGCATTATACAGCAGAACAATGGAAAAAAGCATCCACGTGATCTGCGCTGCAGGAAGATACAGCTGTGCACGTGACACAAACACTGTGATAGCAGGAGGTGCTGGAGCTTCCAATGAGCAGAGCAGCATCTGACAGTTCCCCACACCAGTAAGTCAGGGCAGAAACTCACTGCTCAAAGTTGATGTATTTCACGATGGTTTGGTTCTCTTCGTTATGCCACAGCGCCCAGATCTCAGCCGAGGTTAAGGCAAAGTCGATGAGAGTCTCCTGGAAGAAGGGCACAGATTGACTTTATCAGAAACGCGAGCACAGCAGAGACTCGAGTGGTTAAAAACAGCAACTGTCCCTCATGCCATTTGCCCGTATACTGGAGAGAATTCTTGACTAACAGTTAAATCCAGCAGGGAACACTCCCTCCTTATTTTGGAAAGACCTGCCCTGGCACTCACCTGGGAGGAGAACAGTGAGGATATGTGGTCAAGGCTGTAGCGGTTGCTCTCGGTGCTCACCAACTGGAAGACACAGAACTACCAACACATCCTGTAAGTCATTTGCTAAAGAGGAACACCAACCTGTGTGCTGCAGGGAAGCCTCTCCTTGCTCCCTGCCACCATCCACAGGCTCCTGGTGTGGCAGCTGCCTGGCCAAAGGCAGCAGAGACCGGACTGAGCCAGCATTCCAAACTCCAGCCAGCCTTGTCGGCAGGACAGCCTGATCCCTGCCTGGACTTGAAGGGTTTCTTCTGAAAGACTGAACCAGAAAAACAACAACACTGCTGGTTCCTGCTAGTGACAATACGATGCAGGCAAACGGAGATGGAAAAGACTGGAATCCTCAGGCAAGCTACTGCAAACAAAGCCCTGTGTGTTCTTACACAAGTGAGCTAGCACTGGAGAGACAGCAGAAGCCACAGTGTGCGCTTCTACTGAGCTTCAATCCCCTGGAGAACTGCGAGAAGCTGTGCAAGAGATGAGGCTGCCCTGTGCTGTCAGCCCCCTCCTGCTGGATTCATTATTTACCACACGACACGGAGTTGTACAGAAGCTAACATTTGGCAGTGCGCTGTGATGCACTTGCACGTTCCCAGGAGCCCAACATAAACACACTCTCAGTGCTTCCATGTTTACGGCTCCTTTCAGACCTTTCCCATGGCATGTACGTACTACCAGAACAGAAGGTGAATGAGTGGATCAGCACTTGGCTTAATCACACGGAGAACTCTCCTCCCAAAGCAAGGACACACGTCCTACAGTGCTGAGGACAAAAATGTTTACTCAAAGCACTGCCTTCTCTCTCTGTTAGGGCAGACTTTTTCCTTACGCGTACTCAGCTCCAAGGAAAAATTACGTATTTTCTGCATGGGCCAAGAAAAACGTGCTTATAGCAAGGCAGCCCTGCTGCTCCCTACCTGCCCTCGCTTGGGTGCATGCATGTACACGCCGAGGTAGAGCCCCAGGGACTGGGAGAAGGCCAGGCGCAGGCGGTGACCAGTGCCAGCTGCGAGCCGCAGGTCCCTGCTGACCGGCATGAACTCCAGGAGGTCTGCAACCATCAGGCACATTTGATCCTGCAGGAAGCACAAGAAAGCAGCATGAAAAATAAAAAGGATTGCAAAGCTGCCTTCAAGTCTTTCCCAGCAGCAGCATGGCCAAATCCTTCCCTCCAGGATGCCAGCAAAGCATCTGTACGTGCACCATAAGCATTCTGGTTGCGGTTTAGCTCTCAGCCAGCACACAAAGCTTCCCCTCCCTCCAGTAGCAGACATGCATTCCAACACAGCCGAGCCGTGAAAGTACCTGTGCTGGCTGATTAGCTCTGAAGCAAGTGACACGCAGCAAGCAGAGGCTTTTAACAACTTCTTGTTGACAAAGAGTCACGTTACGTTACCACTCAAGCAGCAGAACACCCGTTCTGGGTGCTGCCTCATCCCTTGGGGTACTCCCGCTTGCCTACCAGTTAGTTTGGAAAGAACCCAATGCCACCTGTTCAACTACACCTGCATCCACGCTGCTGCCCTGAATGCAAGCCTCACCTTGTAGGACCACATCCTAAGCTTGTGGTCCTGGCAGAGCGCGAAGAGAAAGGCATCGTGGTCCAGGCAGTGAACTGCGAGGCTGATGGGCACGTCTGATGGGACACCGTCACCTCTGAAAGCACAAGTGGGTTAAAAGGAAGCCAAGGTTAGCATACAGACACTGGATTTCTATCACAACGTTTTATCCATGAGCAAAGATGAAGGTCTGAGGTGGGAAAGAAAAAGGTGCCTGGCCCAGAGCAATGCACCTCCGGTGATCCAACTCACTCAGGGTGCTGCAGGCTTGCTCGTGTTTCCCAGGAAGGGTTTAACAGGGTTTGATCATGTGCTTAATGCTGCTGTAAGACTACAGTCCCCAAACAAGCTGCCTCTGCCTGTCATCTGCACATAACCTCTGCTGGTCAGAAGGGAGCCTGACATTTTGGAACAAGGACAAGAACACACAACTGTTGTAATCCTTAATCTACCCTGGCTGTGAGCCACATCCTGGGCAAATCCTGAGAGGCCAATTACTCGACGTAACACACTCACAGACACCAACGCACAGAATCAGCAGGACCCCGTTAAGATGAACTAATCCAGCCCTCAAGTCTCACTGTGACGGGGCCTGTGACCCAGTTAACATTTCAGAACACATCTGCAAATGCTGATTTGCCCACACTGGACTTCAACTAGAAACACCGCCTCCTCCTATGCGAGGGAATCATAAAACAAAGCGAGCTCCCTGCGTCTGTCCCCAAGCACCAACCTGATGGCTGTTGGCATCCAACCGGTGAGGAAGCGCTGCACCACCGAGCTCTGTTTCAACTCCACAACTGAAACAACTCCTTGCAAAATAAAAGCAACACAGGGAAAACACGCTGAGCGCTTGTTAACAAAACATGTGCTGCCAGCAGGGAGGCTGATGCACAAGAGATGCTGCGTGTGCAGCAAAGCCATAAGACGCACGTGACAAAACCCAAACCCACTGAGGTCCAGAGCTGGAGGAGGGGATACTGTGCTCCACAGGAGGAGGTGTGAGGATGCAGCCTTACCAGGTACATCGTGAGGAGGCAGCTTAATAACAAAGATGCCTCCCGCCGCAGAGGGCAGAGCAAAAAGGGCCTCCCCATCGCTGCTCAGCCAGGCTGCTGAGGCCACTGAGTTGGCTGCCAAGCCCGGCACGCTGGGAATCAGGTAGTAGCTGGATGGATCTCTGAAGTTGATTTTGCCAATGTCTGTAAAGACGGACTGCATTTGGCTCTCTGTTATCAGATCCTGGAAGAGGCAAAAGGAAGAGAACAAGCTCAAGCACATACACGAGCCGTGGAGGAAATAACTCAGCGCCTACGGAGCAGCACTGCTATGTAATGAAAAGGGTTCTTCCTTCCAGTAGAAAAACTCTCACTCTGCTCCCCAAAAGGAGATGTAAGTTTTAAAATCTCATTTTCCAGCAGCATTCTCTCCCTCCTCACATGCAGTAACGCTTCCAATGGAGTCACTGACCACAGGGACAGGCTTTAAGCCCCTCATAAATCCCTCTATGCCACTCACCCCGCGATAGGCATGGGCTGGGTGGGGCAGCAGGACGCGGTGCACACTCTGCACAGTGACCAGCAGCAGCACCAGATGGTTCTGCACCTCACACAGGTGCACACCACCCGGCAGCAGCGGGCAGCCCTGGATGCGTAAGCGCACAGCATTGTTCAGCAGCTCTGTGTCCAGCGATTCCTCCACCAGCTCGAGGGTGTCCCCTGATGTTGTCCTGAGAAGAAAAGGAAAGTGTGGGACACAGGGGACAACTAACTGGGGCACACGAGGACAGACAGGAGGGGCTGGGGGCAGGCAAAACCATCCCTGCCTGCCCCACACCCACCCCCATCCCCTCAGCCTCCTCTACTCCCGGCTACCCCAAAATTCAATCACTTCTATAACAAAATCCCTTCCTTTTCTCCCTGCCTGCTCCAGTTCAACCCCCACTCCCCATAACCCCACCTTCCACCCCTATCTGCCTCCAAACCCATCCTCACCCTCCACAATGCCACCTTCCATCCCTACCTACCTCCAAACCCATCCCCACCGCCCCTTCATCCACCTCCAGCCCCAAACCCATCCCCCTGCTTACAGCTCCACCACTCCATCCCTGCCCCAAAATTAATTCCCCCCAACAGCCCCTCCATGCCCCAAACCCCCCTCCCACACCGTCACAGCCCACCATTCCTGCCCCCCCACACCCAACCCCGCCCCCTCACAGCCCCGCCCGCCCTCACTCACCACCTCACGCAGCGGTTCCGCGTGGCCGCCCCCAGCTGCGCGCACTCCCGGTAACAGAACCCCCCAGCGCTGTCCCCGTAACGCCCGGCGGGGACTGGGGCAGTGCCCGGCGGACTGAAGGACACCTCACGGAGCCGCCGGGGCGGGGCACGAGGTTCCGGGCCCAGCTCCATGTAGCTGCGCTCCGCCAGCCCCGCCGCCATCTTGTCGGCACCTTCCCGCCCGCGCGGGGCAGCACGGGAAATGGCGGGCGGGGAGGAGGCGGTGCCCCCTGCCGGGTGGGAGGGGCGATGGGCGGGCTGGGCGGGGCGATGGGCGGACTGGGCGTGGCCGTGTTGGCGAGGCCACGCCTCTTGAGCTCAGGCCACGCCCCCCGGGCTCGCCCGCTGCTTCCTGCGGGCACGGCCGGGACGGGGCGGCGGCGGAGTGCTGAGAGTGAGTGATTGCGGGAGGGGGAGGGCTCTATGGGGCGGCAGCCGTGGGGTGATGTGGGGCTGGGGCGCGTAGAGCTGTGGGTGGCTGAATCTGGGGCTTTCTATGGGGCTGTGTGACCGCTGGGGCAGGAGCTGAGGGTCCCCGTGGGGAGGGAGCCGGGGTTTTCTATGGGGCTGCGGCCTGTGGGTCGTGGGGTTCCCCGTGCCGTGGGCCCCTGTGGGGATGGGGGTCGCGAGCCCGTGTGGGGCTGGGGTCTGTAGGTCCTGGGGTTCTCAGCGCTGTGGGTGCCAGTGGATCTGGGGACTGAGGGCTACAATGGGGCTAGGGTCCCGTGGGGTAGGAGCCAGGGATCCCTATGGGGCCTGGGGACTGTGGGTCCCAATGGGGCTTAGGTCTGCGGGTCCCGGGCTTCCCAGTGCCGTGGGTCCCCGTGGGGCTGGGGACTGTGTGTCCCTGCGGGGCAGCAGGCCACGGTTCCTGGGGGTCACTATGGGGCAGGAAGCTGTGTATGTCCAAAGGGGGGGGGGCAGGATCCAGGAGAGAGAGCGTGCATTTGGGACAGCCGTCGGGACCCCAACCCCATGGCGTCAGCCCAGCGCTGCTCCTCGGCCGCGGGGCCGCCGGAATCCTGGAAAAAAAAGCAGGGAAATGGTGAAGCGCCTGCCCTTATATGGCTCCGGCCGCCCTCCGACGGGCTCGGCAATTCGTTTCCCACGCGGGAATTCCCCATTGCCTCAGTTTCCCCATCCGCGGGGCGCTGGGGGGGCCGGGCGTGGGGGGTTGGGGGCATCCGGTCGGTCGGGGGGCTGAGGTCGGGGTTAAATCCCCCGACGGAGGCTTTGGCAGCACAGGGAAGGGGGGGCACGGCATCACCCCCCGCCCCGTGACGTCGGTCCCGCGCCGTAATCCCGGAGCTGAGCGGATTATGGTGGCCGTGGGGCGAGCGGAGCTGTGGCTCGGAGAGCCCCAAACCGCCTGCGAAGACGGCTGCCCCACGGCCGTGCCCTCCCGGGGGGCACCGATCCGAGGGCGGCGGTGGAACGCGGCCATGCGGCACGGGAGGAGTCGGAGGGAACCGGCCGGACCGGTTCGAGTCCCGTTTTGCGCCCGTTCCGGTGCCCGGGGGGAGGACCTCGCCACCGGCACGTGGACGTGGCTGAAGGTCACCGTCCAGCGTTTGTCCAGCGTTTCCCGACTGTCGTCACCGTTGTTCCGGTTGTCCCCTCCTTTTCAGCCCTCTTCCCGCTCAGTGTTTGGGTTCTGGGTGGGCTGGTGGCACTGGAGGGCAATGGACGTGGTGACATGGAGTGGTGCCGTGTGGTGGCACGGCGAGCATTGGCCATCAGGTCAACCCTGGGGCACCCCATGCCGTCAGTATTTTGGCAGCCTCCCTCCTTAGCGTTTGGGTTTTGGGTGCTACGGTAGCTTTGGTAGCATCCAGTGGGGCATGGTGACATGGAGCAAGGTTCCCCATGGTGGTGGCACGGTGAGCACCGGCCATCAGGTCAACCCTGCCATGACCTTGCCCTTCACCCACAGAGCCTGGGGATGCCGGTGCCCACCCTCGGCACGGGTCCAGATCCCAGCATGGAGGAGGAGGCATCAGGTGATGGCAAGGAGCCCTGGTTGGGCAACAGCAACAACAACGCGGCGCCGGTGGGGTGGCTGTACCGGCGGGGCGAGGAGCCCTCCTACCTACAGCGTGTGCTGCTGGAGATCGTTGAGTCGGAGCGCACCTACGCCCGTGACCTGCGTGGCATCGTGGAGGTGAGTGAGCTGCAGGGTGGGCATCGTGATGCTAAGTCTGGTCACTTGATGCCACTGAACGTCTCTGTAGGGCTACCTGGGGAAGATCATCGATGCCCAAGAGCCGCCGCTGCGGCCAGAGCAGGTCAGCGCACTCTTTGGGAACATTGAAGACATCTACGAGCTCAGCAGGTGAGTGGCACCGCGGTGGCACCAACGCCTGCCATAAAGGGGATGCTCCGGTCACCCTCATGGTCACCTGCTGTTCTCTGCGCCCAGCAACCTGCTGCAGAGCTTGGAGAGCTGTGCCTGCGACCCAGTGGCCGTGGCTGTCTGCTTCGTGACGCGGGTAAGGGGACGGGAGGATGCAGGGGGATGTGTGGGGATTGGGACGCAGAACCCAGCTCTCACCACATCCCCACTGCCCGCAGAGCCAAGAGTTTGACATCTACACACAGTACTGCAACAACTACCCCAAGTGAGTGGGTGCTCGAGGTCGATGGGGTTGGGTGCCGTGGGGGCTGGGTGCTATGGGACTGGGTGCTGTGGGGCTGAGCCCCTTCTGCACCCCGCAGCTCAGTGGCGACGTTAAGTGAGTGCATGAGGAGCAAGCAGCAGGCACGGTTTTTCCGTGAGTGCCAGGAGGAGATGCGGCACGTGCTCCCACTGGGTGCCTACCTGCTGAAGCCGGTGCAGAGGATCCTCAAGTACCACCTGCTGCTCCAGGTGAGCACACACGGGGCGGGCAATGGGCATAGTCCAGGCACCTGGTGTGCTGGGAGCACGTGGCATGGCATTTGGCAAGGTGTGGGGCATGGCCGGGGCACCTGGTGTGACAAATCCTTGTGGCACGGTCCATAGCTGGCATGGAATGGGCACCCATCGTGTCTGATTTCCACAGGCACCCTGCGTGGTGGGAGCTCATGGCGTGGCACAGGCATCTGGCACAGTGAGGGACGTGGCACGCTCATTGTGGCATGTCTCTGTGGCACAACTTTGGCACACTTTGATGCCATGGGCGCTTGACGTGGCACATCTCCATGGCACGTGTCCGTGGCACTAGGACTTGATGTGGCACGTGTCCGTGGCACAACATGGACATATTTTGTTGGCCTGAGCATTCGGTGTGGCACATCTCCGTGGCACAGTCTGGGTGCATTTTGATGGCACTTGGCACATTTCCATGACGCAGAATGGGCACATATCCATGATGGCATCTTCATGACACAAGACGGGCGCCTTTAGATGGCCTGGGCACTTGGTATAGCTTGTGCCCATGACACAACAAGGGTGCGTTTCCATGGCACGTGTACCCATCACATCCCTGCAGGAGATCGCTAAGCACTTTGAGCACAAGTCGGGCGATGACTACGAGGTGGTGGTGGAGGCCATCGACACCATGACCTGCGTGGCCTGGTACATCAATGACATGAAGCGCAAGCACGAGCACGCCATCCGGCAGCAGGAGATCCAGTCCTTGCTGCTGCAGTGGAAGGGCCCCGACCTCACCACCTATGGAGAGCTGGTACTGGAAGGCTCCTTCCGTGCGCAGCGTGCCCGCAGTGAGCGTGCTGTCTTCCTCTTCGACAAGCTGCTCCTCATCACCAAGCGCCGTGGGGACCACTATGTCTACAAGAGCCACATCCCAGTACGTGTCCGCAGCCAGCGTGGGGGGCATGGGGGTGGGCAAAGGGATATAAAGTTTGGGCACAAGTCCCAGGCTTGGGAACTGGGTCCTAGGGGTGGGTACTGGGGGCATAGCGGTGGGTATGAGGGTCTCAGTTGTGGGCACTGAGGTCCTGCGGCATGGAGATAGGCGCTGGAGTCTTAAGGGGTGGGGCAGGGGTCCCAGAGGTGGGCAGTGGGGTCCAAGGGTGGGCACAGGCCCTGGCAGTAGGCGGGTGGGGGTCTAGGATGGGCATGGGGTTCCAAGGGATGACCGTGGGTCCCAGGGTTGGGAAGTGTGGTCCAAGGAGTGAGTGTGGAGCATCCAGGGGGTGGGCTGGGGGACCCTGGTAGAAAGCAGTGGATTGCAAGGCATGAGCGCTGGGCGCACGGGGGTGGGCACATGGATCTCAGGGTTTGGAACTGTGGTCCAAGGGGTAGGTTATGGGGTCCTGGAGGTTGGTAATGGGGTCCCAGGTGTGGACACTGCTAGCACGGGGGTGGGCATGGTGGTTCTTGGATTGGGAACAGAGTTCCAAGGGATGAGCAGTGGGGGCATGGGAGCGGGTATGGGAGTCTCAGAATGGGCAGTGGGTTCAAGCAGTGGGCACGAAGGGGGCACAGGGGTCCCATGGATGTGGGCAGTGAGGTCCCAGAAGTGGACACTGAGGTCCTGGTGGCGTGTGTGGGTGGCACACACAGAGGTGGGCAGGAGGTTCGAGGTGCTGAGGTCCTCAGCATGGGTAGAGGGATCCAAGGGGTGGGCACAGGAGTTCCAGGGGTGGCCATTGATGGCACAGAGGTGGGCACAATGCTGATGACACTTCCTCCTCAGTGTGCCTCTCTGATGTTGATTGAGAGCACACGGGACTCACTGTGCTTCAGCGTGGCACACTACAAGCACATCAAGCAGCAGTACGCCCTGCAGGTAGGCGACGTGGGGCGTATGGGGTGGTGGGTGTGGGGACCCCCTCCCACCTAATGCTGCCGTTGCCCCCACCCCAGGCTAAGAGCGCGGAGGAGAAGCGGGTGTGGACACACCACATCAAGCGGCTCATCCTGGAGAACCACCACGCCATTGTCCCCCAGAAGGTGAGGGCACACACCCCTGTGTCATCCCATTTCTGTCTTGGTGATGGGGACACCCTCCGGTGCCACCCTCTGTCACTGACTGACCCATGGCTTTTTTCCCCACCAGGCCAAGGAGGCCATTCTGGAGATGGACCTGTTCTGTGAGTGCCCCTATGTCCCCTGTTGTCCCCTTGCCTCTCACTATCCTTCATTGTTTCCCATCATCTTCCTTGTCCCCATGCTCCCCATTGTCCTCACTGCCTCCTTGTCCACCACTGTCCCCCCACCACTCCCCACTGACCCTGCATCCATTCTGTCACCATTGTCTACCATTATCTGCATGTTCCCCACTGTCTCTATGTCCCTTATCATCCCCATGTCCCCCACCATCCCCACATCCCCCGTTGTCCTCTTATCCCCCACTGACCCCATGTTCCTTTACCCCTCATTGTCCCCATGTGCCCAGTGTCCCCGATCATTCCCCACTATTCCCATGTCACCCGCTGTCCCCTTGCCCCCCCTGTCCTCACACTCCCTCATCACTCCGCTGTCCATGCAGACCCCCCACGCCTGCCCCGCTGCAGCCCTGAGCGCCTGCCCCGGAGCCACTCCTGCCAACCCTTGGAGCCACCACGCCATGGCCGGCGGCAGTCTGGTGAGTGTCCCCACATCCCCATATCCCTTGTGGTGACAGTGCCACGCTGATCTGTGTGTCCCCCCTGAATACCCTCCGACCCAACAGAGCCCTTCCAGTGCCGTGACCGTGCCGAGACGCTGCCGGACCGGATGCAGGGTCATGTAGGGCGCAGGCAGTCGGGTGCGGATGGGGGCTGGGCATGGGTGGGGGATGTGGGAATGGTGCCACTGCAGCTCTGTGACACTCCTGTGTATCCCCACAGAGCCCGCCAAGCAGATCCTGCAGCAGCTGGGAGGGATGAAGGTAAGGCTTGGTGGTGGGGGGCTGCCCCCTGGCGTCTCTGACCCCAAGTAGGTGCTGAGCCCTTGTTCCCCCCCCAGCATGCAGGCAGCGAGGGGACCCTCCTGGATGCTGGGGAACCCCTCCAGCCCCCTAGGAGCTGGGCTGAGGGTGTCGTGGAGGAGGAAGAGGAGGAAGAAGAGGAGGCTTTGCACAAGGACAGCTATGAGGATGGAGACAGGGACAAGAATGGGGACATGGCAGAGAAGCCCGAAGAGGAGCAGGTATCCTCACTCTTGGGATGGCCCACATCATTTAACGGGCACACCACAAGTGCTGTGATCCTCACCCCTGCCCCTCCCGCAACCTTTCCTCTTGCAGGAGACCTGCGAGTGGCACCACGAGGCCACTGTCCCCCCCAGGTCCCCTGTGTCCCCTCCGTGCCACGGGGAGCTTGAGGGGCTCGGGACCCCCACTCCCCCCTCTCCATCGGGATCCCTCCCACCGGCGGGGCTGCCTGACGAGGAGGAGCAGCACCTGGAGACAGGCACCGGGGAGGACCCACGGGCTCTGAGCAGCGAGGAGGAGGAGGAGGAAGAGGAGGAGGAGGAAGGCCATGGGGGCGGCAGCATCCTGCCCCCCTCCGTGCTGGACCAGGCCAGCGTCATCGCTGAGCGCTTCGGCAGCAGCATGTCACGCCGCGGCAGCGTGGTGCTGGATGGACGCAGCGGCAGTGCCCTCAGCCTCGATGGGGTGACCTCTCCGCAAGAAAATATGGGGTCCTGCAGCCCCCTGCCCTCCCCGGGCTCCCCCCAGAGCTGCCGGCGCCGCTCGCTGCTCTCCACCCAGGACCGGCTGCTGCTGCGTAAGATCCGCAGTTACTACGAGCACGCGGAGCACCAGGACGCCGGTTTCAGCATCCGGCGCCGTGAGAGCCTCTCCTACATCCCCAAAGGACTGGTGAGGAACTCGGTGTCCAGGATTAACAGCTGGCCTCCTCTGGAGCCGGGCAGCCCCAAAACACCCACGGAACCGGTGAGCCCCAAAGTCCCCCTGGAGCCAGGGAGCCCCAAAAGCTCCCCGGAACCGGTGAGCCCCAAAACATCACTGGAACCAGCGAGCCCCCAAGTGTTGCCGGATGGAGGAGCATCACCTCCTGTGTGCCGAGAGAACGGGCTGCCCGAGCCTCCCGCAGAGCCCACAGAGCCTCTGATCATCCTGGAGGAGGAGGAGGTGCCCCCCCCGGGGGGGCTGGCACTTGGGGCTACCCCCCGGCGTCTCACCAGCAGGGTGTACCAGTTGGCACGCCAATACAGCCTACGCATCAAGAGCCGGCGCCGTGCCATTGCTGCGCCAGGGGACAATGCCAGTCACACCCCAGCACCAGGTGGGATGCGATGGGGGACCGCAGGCATCATCCCGCTGCCGCCATCCCGCTCTCACCCCACTCCTTCCACCCCAGGTGTACCAAAGCTGCCGGTGTCACCCAGGGATGGCATCACCGTCCTGGCCCCACGCAGCCCACCCAGCCCCAGCGGCACTACCGAAGCCTTCTCCTGGCCGGATGTCCGGGAGCTGCGTGCCCGTTTTGGAGCTCCACGGCCCCCACCGGTGACACGCAGCCGCTCTGCGCCTGAGGGGCCAGAGCGTGGGGGGAGACCAGCTGCCAAGGAGCAGCAGGGCGGGGGCCGCAGCCGCAGCGCCGAGGCGGGCACCGGGACCCCAAATGTTCTGCATGGCGATGACCACCAGCATGCTGCGGGGCTGTGGGTGACGGCGCAGGCACCCCTGGGCCCTGGGGGGCAGCGGGTGCTGGTGTTGGAGCGGTTGCCCCCTGCCGTCGCTGCTGAGCCCCCGGCCTTTGTGCAGATCCGCTCGCCCACCACCCGGGAGAAGATCTGCCTGAAGGCGGTGGTGGAGCGCTGCAAGGCTTACCAGGCCTCCGAGGAGTACCGGCAGCGCTGTGCCTATGGGCAGGCTGAGGCCCCCGAGCCCCCCCGGCATGGCCTCGTCAGGGACCTGCGGCAGAAATTTCAGACCCTCGACACTGCCAGCTAGGGGGGGCGGCTGGCAGATGGGGCATCCCATGGACCAGCAGGAGATGGGACAGCCCGTGGATCACCGGGAGATGGAGCGCCCTGTAGACCACCACAAGATGGGACATCCCATGCACCACCGGAAGACCGAAGGCCCGTTGTACTACCAGGAGATGGGACATGTCATGGACAACCCCCCCCCTCAGCTCACTCAGACCAAAGGGTACCCAGCTGACCTGGGAGAAGTTGCACACCACGGACCCCACGGAGGGGCGTGCAATGGAACCCAACTTGCTCAGGAGATAGAGCACCCTGTGGGCCACCGGGAACTGGGATGTCCCTTGACCACCAGGAATTGGGACACCCCACTGAACACCAGCAGCAGTAGGATTCCATGAACCTTTTGGTTTCCCAGGATAAGGAGGACTTCATGCACCATCAGGAGAGGAATCACCCCACAGACCACCAAGACATGAAAGAGCCCATGGTCCCCCACCCTGCTTCCCAGAAGGACCCCCACATTGCACAGCCCCGGGCCCACCTTGCTTTGACATCTTTATTACAAAAAAAAACCCAAACCAAACCCAAAGTTCTCCCTGCCCGCGCGCTCCCCCCCCAGAGACGAGTGGTGCCCCCCCACCCACAGCAAGGGGCCAAGCGTTTGGGGAGGTCGTGCTCTTCGTGCTCTTTGGTTGGTGCCCATGGGGCTGAGGGCACGCTGGTGGGGGGGGGGGAGGAAGGGGCTTATGGCTTAGAAAAGGGGGTGGGGGGCCAGGATGTGCCCACGTGGGGTGGATGCACGTGCATGCATGCGGGGCCACGCGGTGCAAACACACGCACGCAGGTGTGTTCCCCGGAAGGGGGGGTGGGGGACGTGAGCACACATGTGTGCGTATCTGTGCGTGCACCTCCACTGAGGCGCGTGCATGCCCTGAAGCATGGAGATGTGTGTATATATATAAATATAAATATCTATAAATATATATATATATATATACACGTGCGCACTCGCGTACGTGCCGGGCTGTCCCCCCCCATTCCCCCCACGTTATTTCTTCTTGGGGAAGAAGCTGAAGCGCTTCTCCTTGTCCCGCCGGGGCTCCGGAGGGGCGTGGGGTGGGGGCAGGCTGCGCGCCTTGGCCGGCAGGTTCTGACAGGAGGTGATGGCCACGTGCAGCCCCTGCAGCCACGTCTGCATCTCCTCCTGGAGGGGCACGGGGCTGTTGGCACCCCCATGGTCCTGGTGGTCCGCCCCACAGCTTGACCCGGGAGTGCCAAGACACCCAGTGTTCCCCCGGGTACCACCAGCCACCACCGCGTCCCTCTTGGGCACCTCTGCTCAACCCAGTGTCCCATGGTCATACCGTGTCCCCCTGGGCACCATCGTGTCCCTCTCGGGTATTTCTAATCACCCCCAATGTCCCACGGCCACCTTATGTCCCACTAGGCATCAGTGACCACCGCCAAGTCCCACTTGGGCACCTCTGGTCACCCCAATGTCCCCCTGGGCACCACTGGCCAACCCTTATTCCTTTGGGCACCTCCAGCCACCCCAATGTCTCACGGTCTACGCGTGTCACCCATTGCCCCAGCATATTCCTCTACACACCTCTCATCACCCTCGCATCTTATGTCTGTCTGGGCACCACCGGCCACCACTACGTACCTCTGCACACCTCTCATCACCCCAATGCCCTCCGGCTACCACTAGTCAACCCAGTATCCCCCTGGATGTTACTAACCATCTTTTGTCCCCTTGAGAACCATTGGCTACACCAATGTCCCATGGCTGCCCTAATGTCCCCTTGGGCATCACAGGTCACCTCCACGTACCCCTTTGGCCACCCTAATGTCCCCTTAGGTGCTGCTGGTCATGCCAGTGTCCCTCTGGCCACCCTCCAGCCCCCTGTGCACCACTGTGGAGACCCTTTACTTGCTTGGGCACCTCTGGCCAACCCATTGTCCCCTGGCCACCGCTGGCCATTCTTTGTCCCCTTGCCCACCCCAACATCCTGTCGGCCACCCCATGTCCCCAGGGCACCCCTCACCTCATCCTTGCCATGGAAGAGCCACTCGCTGCCATTGCTGAGCCTGGGGGCAGAGCACAGCTGGTGGTGAGACATCTGCCGCCCTGTGGCACGCCGTGCCGATGCCATGCCATGCCACAACCATGCCATACAGTGCCACAACCATGCCGTATATTGCCATAACCATGCCATATCGTGCCATAACCACGCTGTATCATGCCATAACCACATCGTACCAGGCCACAACTTCACTGTGCCATACCTGAGCACAAAGACGTGCTTCTTCTTCTTGTAGCCAGCGGCCACCTGGCAGCGTGCGTTGCGCAGCCCCAGGGGCTCCTCACCCTGGCAGGGCACCCCCAGTGCCCGGCTCTTGGCGTCCTTGAAGAAGGCAAGCTCCTCACCCCGCAGCACGCAGTACCGCGTGCTCCACGACCTGTGGGCAGCCCCGTCACAACTGGGCCACCTCCACAGCCATGGGTGGCCACTGTGCTGTGCCTACCTGTTGGATGCACGCTTGGTGGCCGCCTCCAGGTCGTGCTTGCGGCCCAGGTAGCCCTCCAGCTGAACGTGGGCAGGCTGGGCGGGCAATGTGGCCACCTCCTCCCGCGGTGCTACAGGCTCCTCCTCGGGCACTGTCAGCTGTTGCGAAGCAACAGCCCCGTCACTGCCCATCCCCACTGCCGTCACCTCCCAGAAAGCCACCCCCCACGGGGACCTCTCCCCACTGTGCCATCCCCAGTGGGGACACATTGAACACAGGTACCAATGTTGAGGATGGCCACCCCATGCTTGGTGACGCATGGGAGCTGACAGCCATTGGGAGCCACCACGGCATGGGACCCCTGAATATGATGCCAGTGCTTGGGGACAGTGGCACACGGTGGATGGAATGCTCAGGGTGAAGCTTTGGGAAGAGGCATGGTTGGATCCCGAGCATGGCGATGCCATGGTCATCGTATCCTTCACACAGTGATGGTCTCAGCCCTTTGCTGGAGATGGCAGCAGTGAGCCACGTGGAGTGCCTGTGGTGTGTCCCACCAAAGGGGACAGGAGACAGGAGGCTGTCCCCAGATGACTGTGTCCCCAAGGAGGCAGGCAGAGAAAGATGGTGTCCCCAAGCTTGCAGGAAGCGGTCTTGTCCCAAACCAGGCAGACCCTGTTCCCAAGGAGTCAGAAGTTGTCCCCAAGCAGCAGAACTAATCTTGTCCCCCAGAAGGAACTTGGGGATCCCCGTCCCCAGGAAAGTGATCTTGTCCCCAACGAGCCAGAAGATGTCCCCAGAGAGCCAGAAGATGTCCCCAGGTGGGCAGGAGAGGCAGAAGGGGTTGGTGTCCCCAAGCAGGCAGAACAACCAGAAAGCAAGTCTTATCCCCAAGCAGGCAGCAAGGAGCAGAAAGAGTGGCAGCGAGTGTGAAGTGGCAGCACAGAGGGTGGCAGTGCCTGTGGGGTGATGATGTCCCATAGGGTGATGTCCCCATAGGGTGATGTCCCCATGGGGTGATGATGTTCCATAGGGTGATGTCTTCCAGGGTGACGTCCCCATGGGGTTACAATGTCCCATAGGATGACATTCCCATGGAGTGACGATGCAGCATAGGGTGATGACATCTTGCAGGGTGACATCCCCAAAGGTTGGTGATGCCTCCAGGGGTTGATGATGCCTGGGTGACATCCTCATGGGGTGACGATGCCTTGCAGGGTAGTCAATGCCTTGCAGATCAGCAATGTCCCTTGGGGTGACGATGCCCATGAGGTGACATCCCCTTGGGGTGACCAAGCTCCAAGGACACAAAGGAGGGAGCCGACACAGGCACATCCAGCCACCAGCACCATCACCACGTGCCCTTGTCCCCAAGAAGCCAGCTGTCCCTTCCAAGCCAGGACAGAGCCAGCTTGAACAGCTGGGTGCCATGTGGTGGTGGCCATGCAGAATCCCTGTGACTTTTGGGTTTTTCCTGGGACAAATGCCAGCAGGGATCTGCCTGCTCCAGAGTGTTTGGCTCTGTCTCTGCCCTGTGCAACCACCCTGACCCCCACCCTGGGCTCCCAGCCATGGGGATGCACTGTGGCAAAGGTGCTGCCCTTGTGCCTGCCCGATGATCTGGGGTCATTCAAAATTTATTCAATTCAATGCAAGCAACAGCCGAAGGGCTGGAGGTGTGGGTTGTGTCTGTTCCTGCTGCAGGATGGGAGGGAAAGAATAAAGGGATGGGGACCAGGGGATATCTGCAGGGGCATGTCCAGGGGCAGCAGCTCGTGCAGTGGGGCCATGGGGTCCCTGGTGCTGGGGAGGGAGAAAGCTAAAAGGCAGAACTGACCGGCTGGGGTCCATCCACAGCGGGTGGAGAGGCTTCCTGAGGGATCACCCCCTTCCTCTTCTCCTCCTCCTCCTCAGACCTGCAGCATGGAGACGGTGCTCAGTATCACGAAGGGTGGAGGGGGGAGGAAGGGGGAACCCCCAAAATCAGTGCAGCAGTGGATTTGGGAGTCAGGGGCATGAATGTGGGACTTTTGTGTTTTCTTCCAAGAATTAAAAGCCCCAGAAAGGAGCAAGGCTGCTTTGCCTGCATTGATTTTGCTCAGAAAAGGCACATTGCTAAAAATTCCCTGCTTCAAGGGAGGGTGCTGCCATTTGGGGATATGGGAACGACGCCCCTTACCCTGCCTCCAGCTCTGCATCCAGATCCAGATGATGTTCGGGAGCAGTGTCGTGCACCACGTCCTCCTCCCGCAGCGTCCGCCCACCCATGAGCTCCAGCTGCCCGGGAAGGGGACACAGAAATCAGTGGGAACCCAGCTGTGTCCTCTCACCACCCAAAGGGCCACCACCTCACCGTCGTCAGCTTCCTCAGGGCAGCGATGCGCTCCTCCCACGTGGCTGTGGACTTCTCAAAGGCTTCGTGCCGTTTCAGCAACTTCTCCACCGCATCCACCGTCTGCCCGTAGTCGCTGCTGGCCAGGTACGGCTCCTGTGCCATCAGCCACGACTCGGCCACTGAGGCATCCCGGGAGAACTGGCACACCTCCAGCACTGCGGGAAAAGGGTAGCGTTCAGCACCCCAGCAAGGGGGACCCCAAAAACCCCACAGCCCACCCAAACGCCATCACCGCACTCACGCAGCCGCAGCCGGTCCCAGCGCTGCTGCCACATCTCCATCATGGCCTTCCTCTTGTCCAGCAGCTCCATCAGCTTTGCCTTAATCTGCAAGAGGTGGCTGTCAGGAGGAGGTCCTTTCCCACTGTCTCCCCACCCCAAGGGGCTGTCACCCACCTCAGGTGACTCCCGGTGTTTGCGCTGCAGCAGCTTCTTGCCTAGTTCAATGCAGGCAGCAAAGTTCTTGTCACGGGCATCTATCTCGGCACGGATGCCTTGGTGGTACTTCATGAGCAGCTCCACTGAGGAAACATCCCTGGGGGGAGAGGTTGGGAATGGCGTTGTTGAGGATATGGAAGTGTCAGGGATATGGAGGTGGCAGGGGATGGAGGTGTCGGGGGTTGGAGACATGAGGCATGGTTATGCTGGGGATATAGAATTGTCAAAGGGATGGAAGTGTCGAGGATGAAGATGTTGGGAGTGATGGTATTGGGGAATAGAGACTTTGTGGGTCAAAGATTTGAGGGGATGGAGAAGAGGAGCGGAGATGTTGGAGATGGAGGTACAGGAGGTTGGAGTTGGTTGGATGGAGACAGTGGGGGACGAAGATGTTGGGGGATGGAGATGTCAGGAAATGGAGACGTCAAGGGATGGAGGTGAGGGATAGAGATGTTGGGGGTTGGAGATGTTGGGGGTTGGAGATGTTGGGGGTTGGAGATGTTGGGGATGGAGACGTCAGAGGACAGACATGTAGAGGGAAGAGATTTGGGAGAAGAGATGAAGGATGGAGATGTTGGAAATGATGGTGTTGAGAGTTGGAGGTGTCGGGGCGATGGAGATGTTGAGGTTGTGCCATACTGACGAGCAGGGAAGTGGGACCCCCACCCATCTGCTCCTACCTGGGTTTTTCCTGCGTCTGGATCTGCCGCACAGTGCTCTCCATCCAGGAGAGCAGGTCACGGGCCATGCTGAAGAAGCGGAACTTGTCGGCCGTGTCCACCAGCTGCGCCCGGCGCCCGCTGCACGCTTCCAGCAGTGCCTGCAGTGCCCGTGCCACCTCCTGCTCCTGCTGCTGGATGCTGACTGCCTTCTCCCCAGCATAGGCAGTTTGCAGGCGAGCTGCCACCTCTCGAAACTGCTGCACCTGCCCCTCCAGCAGCTGGAGGTCACGCTCAAAGGCGCTGTGCATGCGGTGGAAAGCCTCCACTGAACCCGAGTCATCGCCCAGGTCCTGGGGCAGCTCCTGGTGGCGGGCAGCAATGAGGGCCAGCAGCTCAGAGCCATCATAGAAATACTTGTGCAGGTCGTAGGAGGCGGCCAGCAATTGCATCCGTGTGTCAATCAGCTCCAGGAGGTCAGCCCAGCTCTCGTTCAGTCCATCCTTCCACTCAGCCATGGTGGCAGCCTCAGCGTGCCCCGCATCGATGAGGTCCTCGATGGTCAGGTTGACCTGGTCCACACGTTCCTGCCCTACGCTGCCTGTTTCCCGTGCAAACTCCCGAAACTTATCCCTCAGCATCTGAGGTGGGGAAGAAAAGATGGGTTCACCACCCAGAAATGACCCACTGTCATCATTTCCATCACCATCATCTCTATCACTACCCCCAACGCCACTAACATCTCTGTCACCATCTCCACCACCATCACCATCTCGATCTCCAAATCCAACTCTGTGTTCAACTCCATCTCCTTCGCTGTCTCCATCTCCACTACCACCACCACTTTCATCACCATCTCCTCCACCATCTCCATCATCACCACCACCACCATCACTATCCCCACCTCCAGCACAACCATCACCATTTTCATCTTCATCACCACCTCCACCACCATGCACATGCCAATGGGCTCACCGTGACATGGTCCAGGTCCTGCCCCAGCTCCTGGGAGGAGGCTGCCACATCACGCTCAGCAATCCACTGCTCCAGGTCCTCCACCTCACGCTTCAGCTGGAAGAGGTGGCACATGTTCTCCAAGCGCCGCCGGCGCTCCTCGGCCGCCTCCTTCAGCCCCGCGTAATACTTGTCCACCTGGCCCTGCAGCCGGATGATCTGCTCCCTGCGTGGCCCCAGGCACACAGACATCTCAGATTGCACCCAAACCTGCCGGTCTCACCACCTCTCAGGGCTTTTTTTCAGGAGGAACCCCCACATAGATGGGCTCCCCACGTCCCTCCACCACCACCACCACTCAGGGCAGTGGCTGTCACTGAAGTGCCATCTCACCCGGGCACTGCAGCCATGGGGCTGTCCCCAGGATGGGGACATGCATGGTTACACCTACCCCTCAGGGTGGCCAGCAGAGAGCAGCTGTTGAGCCCTCCCTGCCAGCTCCTTGATGGTTTGCCCATAGTCCTCGATGGAGCGCTGCTGCCTCACGTGTCTCTTCAGCATCACCAAACCACTTTCCTCGTCCTGCAGCAGGAAGGGCACCACGAAAAGTCAATATATGGCATGGTCAAGAGATGGCAACTGGGGTTCAACCCTAGTGCCCACCCTGTGGGGTTGTCCCAGTGCAGCAGGGAGCAATGGTTGGCTCAGCGTGGCATGGTGTGGTATGCAATGGATGGCACAGAATGGTGTATAATAGCACGGAATGCGATGTAATGGCATGTAATGACACATAATGGCATGTGATAGGGTAGTGTGTGTTGGGATGGGATGGCATAACACAGCATGTGTCAGAGTGTAAAGGCACATAACAGCATGGGGCCGGATAGTATAATTACATGGTATAGATACCACGGCATGGCAGGAGATGGCATATAATGGCATCGGATGCCACGACATGGCAAAGCATGGCATGGCATGGGATGACTTTTTATGGCACAAGATGACGTGTAATAACATGGTGATGGTGTGGCATGGGATGATGTGTAATGGCATGACACAGTGTGCCAATAATAGCAGTGCATGGGACAGCACGGACGGCGCGCAGTAGCACATCATGACATTCCATAAGACTGCAAATAATGGCACAGCATGGCATGGCATGACACTAGAATCATCTCATGGTATAGGATAGTGTGCAATGGCATGGTGTGAGATGGTATGGCAAGCTGTGGATGGTACAGCATGGCATGGGATGGCATGTATTGACATGGGATGGACAGATGGCATGCAGTGACACATGCCATGAGATGGCATGTCCTGGCACAGCACGGGATGATATGGCATGGGATGGGGCATAATAACACAGGATGGCACGTAGGACATGGCATGGGACGGTGTGCCCAGAAGACACTGGCAAACAACACAGAGCCACGCTCACCTTCGGCTTCTCCTCATCTCCCATGAAAAGCTCCTGCTCACTGACCCACGCCTCAGCCTCACCAGCATCCAGGTAGTACTGCTGGGCCTCGCTGGCCTCCTGCAGCCTCTGCTGCCGTGCAGCCACTTCTTCCCTCAGTGCCTCCCACTGCGCCTGCAGCACCCGTGCTCTCTCTGCCAGCTCTGGGCAGGGTCCCTCGGCAGCTGCCTCCCCACGTTCCAGCACCTCGGCCAGGCGGGGGGCATGGCCCTGCATCTCCTTCTGTAGGGTCTGCAGTGGGGTCAGGGGCTTAGGGGTTGTCTGTGGTACCGTGCACTCCTGGGTAGGGCAGTGGGTGCCATGGCGGCACACTCACCTCATTCCTCTTGGCCAAACGCTGCACACTCTGGAGGTTGGTGCCGTGCTCGGTTGACCTGGCCCATGGCATCCTCTCCTGAACCCATAACTGAGGACAAGAGCACCTGCTCAGCACTTGCATCCTTAGCCCTGCAGCCCCAGCCCCGTCGCCCCCGCTGCCACCATGGTGCTCACCATCTCGTCTTCCAGGTCCCTCCCCAGCTGGTACATTGCCTTGGAGGTTTCCAGCTCCTTCCTCTTCTTCCCCAGTGGCTCCAGCAGGTCAAGGAATCGCTGCTGGAGCTTCTCCTCCTGCCCATCAGGCTCTGGTGCAACCCCAGCAAGTGGTGCTTTCAGCTCCGCCAGTTCCTCCTGTCGTGCCGCCACCTGCTCCTCCAGCCGCTGGGAGGGGAACGCCATCAGATCCCACGTCTGAGGTCATTCCTCATGCCAGAGGAACATCCCATCCCCATGCCACGCACCGTCAGCTTCTTGAGCAGTAGGTTGGCCCCGGTGAGGTCCTTGGCACGCTCAGTGGTGCGCAGCTCGCCCTCTGCCTGCCCCAGCCAGCGCTCCAGATCACTGTAGCTCTGGGCATACAGCTCAGTGCGGTTGGCCTCAAAGAGCTGCTGGCCCTTCTCCTTGGCAGCGCCGTGCAGCCCATTCCACAGTGCCTGCAGCTCGTCCAGCCTCCGGCCCACCACCGCACCGTACTGTGGTTTGCAGCTCGCCAGCTCCATGCCCTCCTATTGGCACAGTGGTGAGCTCAGTGAGCACCACATCCCCAAGCCGTGCATGTGGCCATCTCGCCTCACCGGGACTCACCGCTTTGATCTTCTCCAGCCATGCCTCATTAGCTGCCAGCTCTGCCATAAAGGCTTGGTGCTTCTGCCACTTGCCATGCAGACCACGTGCATCTCCGTAGGATGCATCCTGCACTGTCAGCATCTTCTCATCCACCCAAGCAGAGAGCTGCAGGCGGGGTGAGCGTGTCATGGCTCGGCCACGGGCACCCCACTGTGCCACCAGCCGTGCTGCTCACCCACCTCCCGGCAGCTCTGCAGGAAACTCTGCAGCTTGTGGTTGTCCTGCAGCAATCCCGCCGCCTCCTGTGCCTTGGCCACATTCACCTGGTGCCTGGTATGGGGACACAAGCACAGACATCACCCCAGTGCCACACCACGGCGCTGCCCATCAGCCCCTTGCCCACTCACCGCTCCTGAATTGCCTGGTTCTTCTCGCTGATCTTCTCAGAGAAGATGTTGCCCTCTGCCATGAGCCTGGAGCCAGTGGTCACCACACTAGGGATTTTCTCAGCGCTGCTCTCCATGGAGGCATGGAAATCCTCAAAGCGGCGCAGGGCAGCTGTGGAACCCTCCAGTGTGGGGGGTAGCTCCAGGTGGGCCAGCGTGTACTCCTAGAGGGCACAGGGGGCTCAGCATCCTATCAGGGTGCCATCAGCCCTCCCCTGTCATAGGGAGAGACACTGTGCCCATTGGGGCTCTCCACTGCATGGACCCAACCCCAAGAGCACGGACCCAATCTCAAGAGCATGGCACAATCACACCCTGGATGCTCTCTGCCACATGAACCCAACCCCAAAGGCATGGCACAACCATGCTCTGGGTACTCTCCGCTGTGTGGATCCAACCTCAAGCACGCAAACCTAACTGCAAGAGCGTGGCACAGCTGTGCCCTGGGTGCTCTCTACCACACATCCCCAAGTCCCTCACCCACCTGGTTGGCGAGAAGAATCTCAGCCTGTCTGGCATCGCGCAGGAACTCCTGGAAGCCCAAGCACTGGGCAAGGAAGCGCTGCCGGGCATCCCACATCTTGTGCAGGGCTCCCCAGCCCGCCTCCACACCCCGCAGCCGCTCCCGCAGCTGCTCGTACTCAGGGTCCTCCTGGTTGCTTGTCACCCGCTCGCCTGCCTCCAGCAGTGCTGTGAAGGCAGCTGCGTGCCCCTCGGCATCCTCACGGGCAGCCGCATGCTTCCGCAGCAGCTCTTCTGCCTCACCCACTGAAGTCGGCACCTCTTCAGTGGCTGCCACGGCTTTCTGCACCCTAAAGAGCCACGCTTGGAAGTCATCCAGGTCCTGCAGGAAGCTCTGCAGCTGCCCCACTTCTCCCAGTGCAGCCGCTCGGTCCCGCAGGGCACCCTGCAGCCCATCCATGGCATCCTGTGCCCCCGCCAGACGCCCTGCCGTGTCCTCGGCCAACTCGGGGCGCTCCCGGGCCAGGAGGGCGGCTTGCGGACGCAGGGCATCCAGGCGACTCTCGGCCGCTGCCAGCTCACGTTCGATGCCATACAGCTTGCGCTGGGTGGCCAGGACGCCAGCCAGGTCACGGCCGAGCTCCCTCGTGGACTCCACCACCCGCGTCTTGCTCAGCAGCCAGGCACGTGTCTCCTCACACTCCAGTTGAAAGCTGAGCAGGTTGAGCGCCGAGCCCACTGACGCACGTCGCTGGGACACCAGCTCCCGAAAACGGTCCCACCTGCATGGCCAAGGGGGTCAAGGTGGGGGGCATGGTGGGGTGAGGTGCCCTTGCTGCTCCGGCACCTACCGCTCATTGAGCTGCTGCTGGCACTGCCGGACCTGTGGGCTGCGCGGGTGGCCACTCTCCAGCAGACCGTCAGCTGAGCGGTTGACAGCGTCGATTTGAGAAGCCACGCCAGCCATCTTCTGCTCCAGCCCATCCAGCCTGCGGGAAGTCAGGCTGAGAACGGGCTGCATCTTGTGACACTGTGCTGAGAACTAGCCAGAGCTCACTGCATGGGGCTGAGAACCGGCTGGAGACTGTGACACTGTGCTGAGGACTGCTCAAAGCTCGTGACATGGGGCTATGAATCGACCAAATCCCATGGCACCAGGCTGAGAACTTGCCAGAGCTCACGGCACTGGGCTGAGAACTGGTCAGACCTGGTGACATCAAGCTGAGAACTGGACAGCACTCATGACACCTGGCCACATCTTGTAACACTGGGCTAAGAGTTAGAATGCATGGCACCAGGCTGAGAATTGGCCAGATCTCATGGCACCAGGCTGAGATTTGGCTAGATCTTGTGGCACCGGGATGAGAACTTGTCACATCTATTGACATTGGGCTGAGAACTGGCCAGAACTCATGGCAGTAGGGTGAGAACCATCCAGAACTCATAGAACTGGGCTGAGAACTGGCCGCATCTCACGACATTAGGCTAAGGATTATCCAGAGCTCATGGCACTGGGATGAGAACTGGCTGCACATCATGACATCATGCCGAGAACTGGCCACATCTCTTGACACCGGGCTGAGTACCAGAGAGAACTCAGGGCACCAGGCTGAGAACTGGCCAGAGCTCATGACAGCAGGTGGCAGCACATCCCTACCTGTGCTTCACCACATCCAGGTCTTCCAGCGTGCTGGGCACCTCCAGCTTCTCCAGCCACCGCTCCTTGGCGCCCATCCAGAGCTGGCAGGCTTCACTCTCTCCAAAAACAGTGTAGAGGTTGAGGGCATCCCGCAGCCGCTGGCCACGCGTCTCGGCCAGCGTCCTCACCTCATGGTGCAGCTCCTGCAGCGCTGCCAGCCGGTTGTGCGCCTCAGGGCCAGCCCGCAGCTCTGGTGGGAAGCCCTCTGCTTGCTGACCCAAGCGCTCCAGGAGCCGCTGGGCAGCTGCCAGCTCCTCCAGCAGCTCCTGGTGCTCCCGCAGCAGCGCCTGCGTGTGGACTTCATCGTGACCCAGCTCCTCGCTGGCCGCTCGCTGCCGAGCCTCCGCCAGAACCTCTGCCAGCTCTTCAGCCTCTGCCTGGAACTGGAAGAAGCCCTCGGCCTCCCGCAGCCCACGGCGGCGGAAGGCTACCAGCTCCTGCAGCTGGTCCCACAGTACCCGCACGGCAGCTGCCCGGTCCCGCAGCCGCCCGGCCTCACGCCCTGCTGCCGCCAGCTGCTCAGCCATCACCAGCGCCTGCTCCAGCCGGGCTCCCCGTGCCTCCAGCTCAGCCTCCAGTGCAGTGTGACGGCGTCGCAGCAGCAGCACACCTGCCAGGTCTTTGCCGTAGTCCAGCGCTGAGTAGATCTGCTCCTGTTCCTTGATCCAGCTCTCTGCCTCGTCCAGCTCCTGCAGACACTGCCAGACAGCCCGGGACTGCTCCAGCAGGGCTTTACGCCTCGCTGCCAGTGCCTGCAGCTCCCGCCGGCACATCTCCAGGTGGTTCACACGGTCTCGGATCACTCTGGGGTCACAGGGGCGGTAGCCTGGCCAGGGAGTGGCAGGGGCATGCATTAGTAGGGCTCCTAGGGTGTGCTGCAGCTTCCTGGTTCACTCAACCCTGAAGGCACATGCGCATGTACCTCTGGAGCAACTCTACCTTTGAAAGACCCAACTACTGGAACACTCAAAAACTGAAGAACCTTGTAACACCCAAACACTGGAGTACCCACCCTTGAAGAGCTCAACCTTTTGACCACCCAACCCTTGGAGTGCTCAATCAGTAGAAACACTTGGAGCACCCAGCCCCGGAGCAACCCTACCTCTGGGGGACACAAACCCTCGTGCAACCTCCCTTGGAGCTCCCAACCCTTTGAGTGCCAAACCATTGGAGCATCCCATCATTGAAGATCCTTGGAGAGTCTAATCATTGGAGCACCCACTGTTGGAAAATCCAACACTGGTGCAGCCAACCCTTGGAGTGCTTAACCACTGGAGACACTTGGAGCAATCACTCCTGGGAGAAACCTCACCTTTGGAACACCCAACCAGGGAGCATCCACCCTTGGAAAATCCAACACTGCACCCTCGGAGCACCCAATCACAGAGTGCCCAACCCTTGGAAACCTCAAGCCTTTGGAGCATCCGACCCCTGGAGCACCCCCAACCCCTTGAAGCACACCTACCCTCAGCGTCAGCAAATCGCAGGGCAGCAGCGCTGACGGCCCGCACCTTCTCTGCCTGCAGGGCCATGTCACCTTCCAGCAGCCGGTGGGTCTCCAGAAGCTCCTCCACCTCAAGGAGGTGCTTCCCAGATTCGGACGAGGCCAGCTGCACCTGTGAGAGACCTGGAGGTCACCTGCATGCTACGAGCAGGTGGTAAGCACTCCAGCACGTGGGGCTGGTAGCTGCATGCTCCAAGCACCACATCTTTCTCCAGCGCCCAGACACCCCATAACCACCTGTGACTCCCCAAGAAGCCCCACCGATCCCTTGTGTGGTGGGGCCAAGGCACTGTACCCATGCTGACTCCGAATCTCTTGCATCCACCTGCAGCTCACCTTGACCTCATCCATCCAGTTGATGCTGTGCAGCATCTCCTGGAAGAGGTGCTGCAGGGTGAGGTTCATCTCAAGGCGCTGGCGCCGGTTGCACAGCAGCTCCTGGAGCTGCTCCCAGAGCCTCAGGATGTTGTCCTTGCGCCCCCTGATGCGTTTGATGTCGTGGTAGCCCTCTCTCTCCAGCTCCTTCGCCACTGCATCAATGGCCTGCACCCGTTCCTTGTAGGCAGCTGTGTCCGTCTCAATGGCCTCGTGCTTCTTCTTGGCCGCCTCCACCGCTGTCAGGTCATGGCCAAAGTTATCCTGCGGGGAGCAAAGCCAGCAGTGAGGCAACATTGCGGTGCCCCAGTCCCCGCAGTGGTGCTTGCTGGTCCCACCTGTGCCACCAGGCGTTGGTTCTCACTCAGCCAGGCCTCTCGCATGGCTGCTTTGCGGTCAAAGCGCCGCGCCAGCTGCTCCAGTTTCTCCTGCCGGATGAGCTCATTGCGCAGCGCCAGCTCCCGCTCATGCTCCGCTTTCTCCAGCTGCTCCCATGCCTGGGAAAAGGCAGAGCTGGGTGGTGGGACACACGTTCCGCATCCCACTGGCCATGCCTTGCTCTGCTGATGAGCCCCAGTGTGCCACAGGGGTGAGGGAACTTTGATGCAGAAACCCAATCTGTCCCTAGATGGACCCACAATGCACCAAGATGAACTTAATCCAACCCAAGATGGACCCAAACCACTTTAGGATGAAGCCCAAATGTCCAAGGCCCTAAGTGCCCCAAGGCCTTCATTGCCCCAAGGGAGACCCAACCCATGATCAACTCAACCTGCTCCAGGAGGAAACTCAAATGACCCAAGTTCTTAATTGCTCCCAGATGAACCTAACCTTCCCTGAGATAGGCCCAGACTGTTTCAAGATGAAGCCCAAATTCCCCAGTATCTGAACAACTCCAGTATGGATCCAACCTGCCCCAAGATGGACCCAAAATGTCCCAGGACCTGAACTGCTCCAGGACGGACCCAACTTGAACCAGGTGCACAAACACACAGGATGGACACATTCTGCACCAAGGTGGACCTCACCTGGTCCAAGAGCCTAAATGCCACAGGATGGACTGAAAATGCCCCAGGATGGACTCAATATGCCCCAAGACCAAGTCAAAATGCCCCAAGACCTGAACTGCTCCAACATAGACCCGATCTGCCCCAAGATCTGAAATGCCCTCAGATGGACCCAACCTACCCTAAGTTCACAAATGCCAAGATGGGCCCAAACTACACAAAGCTGGACACAACCTGACTCAAGGGCCTAAATTACCCCCCAGCGGACCCAAAATACCCCCCCAGTGGACCCAGTACGCTGTGTGTCTCCATACCCGGTTGATGTCACAGACCAGACGCCCCTCCTGTGGTGTGTAGACGCGCTGGTTGTTGGCTCGCATCCGAGACTGGATGGTGAAGAGCAGCACCTCCAGGTTGCCCTTCTCCTGAAACCTGACCCGGCGAGAGCTCAGCCTGTGGCACCCATGGGTGCTCACCACGGGTGGGAGGTCTGGGGAGAAATGCTTACTTGGGGGGCTTCTCCACCGTGCGGTAGGTGCTGAAGGCCTGCAGCTGGTGCTGCACACCAGCCAGCGAGTTGGCGAAGCTGCGGCTGTTGAGGGAGACGATGGTCTGCTCGATCCAGGTGAGCAGGTTGGAGGCCAGGCCCCCGTAGCCCTCAATCATCCGCTTGGTCTCCTTGGCGTGCTCAATGACCTACGGCACAGCCAGTGGTGAGCCTGGGGCATCTCGGCACTCACCAGTGCCGTGCCATCCCAATTCATCATCATTCTGACCTTGCCCAGCCGCCTGCCCTTCACCTCCAGTTTCTTCATCTCGGAGAAGTAGTGGTAGAAGGCCACCACGTAGGTGATGATGGACTTCTCATCGGGGTTCTCCGTGAACACATCTGTGCAGTGGCAGAGAGGTGTCAGCCCCAACCAGCACAATGGGATGCCACTATCCCACGGTGTTGATGGGTCCCCACATTCACGTCCCACCCAGAGCCACCTCTGGGGTTGTTCCACCTCTATCCCTCCATGGGTATGTCCCAAGGGGGGAAAAATGAAGCTTGGGGACTCACCTTCAGGGTCGAGGAGTGGGGTGATGCCCAGGTGCCGCTCGGCCACGCTGAAGGCATGCTCCAGGTTGTGCCGGGCGTTGGACTTGGTCAGAGTTTTGAAGTCAAACAGCTCAGGCCTGGGGACAGAGAGCACAGGGACACGATGACACAGCTGACACTGCTGACACTGTACCTATGCCAACGGCTGTGCGATGTACCTGTGCTTGTGGATGAGGGCGTTGAAGGCCAGTCCATCCTTCCAGCTGGAGGTGAAGTTGGTGACATTCACGTGGGGGTAGCTACGGCGAGGACAACAGGGTGTCACCATCACCCTCTGTGCATCCCTGGGCCCCAAAGCCACTCACTCCACCGCCACCTACCCTGCTGTCTTCATTTGGCACCAGAGCAGCAGCGCGTCCCTGGGTGAGCGTGTCTCTGGACCCTCCTTCATCTCCTTGATGACATCTTGCACCTGCAGGACAGATTGACAACCCAAGATGGTGGAGAATGGCTCCTGCCGGGGCACTGAGCCTGTGGGTGCCACCTGCCCTTGTTACCTGGAAGCGGAGGATGATGGTCCAGATGAGGCCGAGGATGAGGCGGTGGTTGCCATCCACGATGTCGTGGGAGCCCATGTTCTCCAGGTGCACCTGCTTCTCCTTCAGGAACTGCAGTGCCTTGTCCACATTCTCCAGGCAGTGGATGCGCATCCGGCCCTTGGTGGGCTTGGGCTGGGGCATGATAGCATTCAGTGTGCTGCCCTCACTGCCTGGCATCCTGTGCCCTGCCTAGGGACACCCCACTGCCATCCCCAACAGTCGTGGCGCAGCACAAGGGGTGGCTTGGCATGGCATGGTGTGGCGCAGGATGGCACGGGATGGCAGCACAGTGGGGTATGAAACATCGTGGTATGGAATGACATGGCATGAGACGGCATGGCATGGGTTGGCATGGCATAGGGTGGGATGGTACAGCATAGGATGGGATAGCAAGGGACAGCACAGCATGGGATTATACAGCATGGAACGGCATGGGGTAGCATGGAATAATATGACATGGCATAGGATGGTATGGTATAGGATGAGATGGCATGGAATAGCATAGGATATGTGATAGCATGGAAAGGTATAGCATAGGACTGCATGGCATGGCGTGGATTGGCATGGCATGGGATGGCACATCATAGAGTGAGATGGCACCAGATGGCAGAGGATGGGATGGCATGGGATGGGACAGCGTGAGACATAGCATGGCAAGGGATGGTATGGGATGGCACAGGATGTTGCAGAGTGGAATGGCATGAGATATCACAGGAGGAAACAGATCAATGTGGTATGGAACGGCATGGGATGGGATGGCATGGCACAGCATAACATAGAATGGCATGAGATTGCACACACAGCATGGGATGTCATGGCATGCGATGGCACGGGATGGAACAGCATGGGTTGAGATGGCATGGGGCAGGTATGCAACGGCACAGCATGGCACATCACAGCACGGCACGGCACGAGATGGCACAGGATGGACCCCGGGGTTTCTGTCTGGAGGGCACTCATACCAGCATCTCTTTGGACAGCACCTCCAGCAGCTTGATGAGCATCCGCCCGTCCCGGAGGTCCAGGTAGAGGTCGGAGATGCGGCAGGTGACGCAAGCCAAGTGCAGGTTCACCCACTTGGTGAAGGTCTTCTTCTGCACCGCCTCCCGCTCATCTGCAACAGGAGCAACCACAGTGACACCATCTCCAACCCATAGCGTCGGGACCCCAGCGACCCAAACCCCGCCCCACACCTGCCAGCGCTTTGATGCGGGAGCGCTCAAAGAGTCGCGCTGAGCTGTTGTCGTTGTCCAACTCATCATCAGAGGCATCCCAGTGGCTGTAGGACTGCTGCAGCTCCAGATGGTCGTAGTCATTCTCAGAGGTCATGGTCCCGGTGTCCCGCGGCTGTGCGGCCGGCGGCTACAGGGAAAGGACCCTCGTTGGGCAGTGTGGGCATGGGCATGTCTACCCCGCTGTGCTGTAGGATTTGCAGCTAAGACCTGCCACTTAATCGGCTCAGTGGGATTTAGCATCGCTCCCAGGTGTTTGGGCACTCCTCACGGCTGTCACCCCATATGGGTCCCACAGCATCCATGGGTGGCACCCAAAGGGACTGGCACTGACCCACGCCTGCGCTGGAGGGGCTTTGGGCAGACAGCAGGCAACAGCTGCTGGTTCGGGGGGGATGGGGAGGGACGTCCGCCCTCAGGGACATTTGAGCCGCAGATAGGACCGGCTGGTATCTAAAAATGCTGCCAGCAGCTGCCGGCTGCCCTGGGGCCCCTGAAGGGTGTGGGGAGCCAAGCTGGGGGCCGCCACCTCCAGCACCCAAAATCCTCATACCTTCTTTGTGCTATGGGGTTTGCCCAATTGGGACCCAGCACCCGTGGGGATGCATGGGACACTGAGGTGCCCCCCCATGCAGTGACCCAAGGAGCTGTGTGGGTTTTGGGGGGAAAACTCCTGTGTACAGAGCGGGGGGGTTATCGGGGCTAGCCGGACTGGGTTGGGCGCTGTGCTGTGCCCTAATCTTAGTGGTACACATGTGAGTGGGGCTAGGGAGGGGTGTACATGCAGAGTGTGCAGGAGCAGAGCGCACAGCACCCCAGCACCATGCCAGACAGCACCCCAAAAACACTCCAACCGTGGGGAATCCCAAATGTGGGAACCCTCTTGCACGTGCTGCTGAGCTGTGCCATGTCTCTGCGCCTGCAACGCCAGCGGGCAGCCAGCATCCTCCTGCTCCTCCCCAGTGCTGGCAGGGCCCCCAGCGTGCCGCCAGCACACGTTGGCAGCGCAGGGAGCGCCGACCCTTCAAAACTGCCTCTGCCGCCACCAGGAAAACACAGAGCCCTGTGGGATCGCGGTGTGGGGCGTCCCACATGCCCCCTGCTGCCTTCCCCGTCTGCCGCTCGGTGCGGTGAATCAGCACTTCCCGGCCCGGGTCTGGCATTGAGCTGCCACCACAGTGCCCATATTGTGCCCAGTGATCCCGCCGCTCGGTGCCCTGAGCCCCTGCCCCACTCGGTGGGTATCCCGGACATGGGTATGGGAGAAGAGCAGCGTGTGGGATCCCCATGCACCCCAAAAGAGTGAGCCCATGGGGTGCCAATGCTCAGCATCACTCCAACTCTCCATGCCCAAAGTGGGCTCAGAGCACTGCTGCAGGTGGAGGGATGGCACTGTGTCCATCGGTGGCACGGCATGGCACGGCACAGAATGGCATGGCATGGCATGGCACAGCATGGCACGGCACGGCACGGCACGGCACAGCTTCCCGGGGCCCCACACTGTCTGTCCCTGTCCCCCTGTCCCTGCAGTCGCCCGCCGGTGGCACACACACGTGCTGCCACGCTGCGTGCATTGCCAGCTATAAATAGGCCTGGGCTCAGCCCCACTTTCTCTCTAGAGCGGGGGGCACCCACAACCCAAGAGGACCCCAAAACTCCGCAGCAACATCCCACAGCGGGGATATTCACTCTGGCGCCGAACCCAGTGCAGCAGCGGTGAGCAGGGAGAAAAACACCCCAGTTTGAGCAAAATCGAACCCAAAGGATTGGGATACCCCGATCGGGGCACCCCAAATGGCAGCACCCCGCGCTGGAACACTCTACACTAGGGCACCCCACATCGGGACGCCCCACATCGGGACACCCCATGGCTGCATCCTCCCCCAAGGGCACCGGGCGGAACCCCACTCCCCGTTGGGTGTCCCCACGGTGCTCGGGGACCGTCCATCCCCATCGCCCCCTCGGTCGTCCCCCCCGCCCCCCGGTGCCGCACTCACCTGCGCGGGGCGGCGGCGGTTGCGGGAGGGCGAAGGGCGGCGGGTGCGGGAGCGGAGCGGGGCGGGGGGAGCGGAGCCGCCGGGCGCCGTGCTATAAATACCATTATCGGAGCGCGCAGGGACATTCCTGCCCGGGGCCCGGCGCTGCCCGCCCCGATAGCCCCGCTCCCCCAGGGCCGGTCGGAGGCGGGCGAGGACGCGGTGCCGCCCCGCAATGCAGCACAGCGGCCCCCCCCGGCCAACGCCGCCGGTACCGGGAGCGCCGGGAGGGAGGAGCGGGGCGGGGAGGGAAGGGATGAAGGCGGGTGAGGAGCGTTCCCGATTAGTGATGGGCGACCCCAGCCGGTCCTAGGGGCCCCCCCAGTTAGGGCTGGGTGAGCCCCCAATAGCTTTGTGTGTCTCCCAGTTAGTGCTGGCTGCCCCCAGTTGGCCCTAGTTACCCACCTCCCCTGCCCCGATGTGTCTGGGGAATCCCAGTTAACCTTATGATTCCCCCCAGTTTAGCGCTGGGTGCCCCCCCCCCCCATAGCACTGGCTACCCCCTCACTTAGCACTGGGTGCTCCTAAGTAGTGCTGGGTGCCCCTAATTAGTCTCAGGCGAACCCCCCAGTTAGGGCTGCCCCCCAATAGCCTTGGGAGTGCTGGGTGCCCTGGTTGGTGCTGGGTGACCCCACTTCGTCCTGGATGACCCCAATTAACCACGGGTGACTCCCCACTTAGCGCTGGGTGACCCACATTGGACTTAAGTTCCCCCAGGTGAGCTCTGGGTGCCCCCATTTAGAGCTGGGTGCCCCTAATTAGCCCTAAGGGCCCCTAATTAGCCCTAGAAACCCACTCACTTAAAGCCGGATGCCCCCTCAATGGTCTTGGATGCCCCCTAAATTATTCCTGGGTACCCCCCACTTGGTCCTGAGTGCCCCGCTGGGTGAGCCCAACCAGCCCTAGGAGCCCCATAGCGCCAGCTACCCCTAACGGCAGTCCGTAGCTCCTAATGCCCCCCACCGCCCCCCACTAACTCGGGCAGCCCCCACCCGGCCCCGCTCGGTCGGGAGGAGCGTGACCAACCGTAACCACGCCCTCTCAGCACAAGCCCCGCCCTCTGCGCGGCGGAAATCTCGCGAGAAGCTGCGAGATGTGCGGGGGCTGTGTGGGCACGGAGTACCCTGAGCGGGTGGGTAGGCCGCGGCTGGGCCGGGGGGCACCGAAACCTCGTAAGCCCGGTGTCGAACCGTGTGGTGTCCCCTCGTAGGGCACCGAAACCTCGTAAGCCCGGTGTCGAACCGTGTGGTGTCCCCTCGTAGGGCACCACCTGCCTGGAGGGCGGTTCCTTCCTGCTCAACTTCGTGGGGTGCGCGCGATGCGGCCGCCGGGACTTCGTGCTGCTGGGCAACCGCGCCGCCGGCCTGCACGGCGACGATGAGATCATCACCTACGACCGTGAGCCGGGGGGGGGGGTCTGGCCTGGTGTGGGGGCTCTGAGGGTGTCTGGGCGTCTGGAAGGGGGAAATGAGGGTCCTGGGGGTTGTTTGGGGGGTCTGGTGGTTTTTTGGGGGTGGGGGGATGTTGTGGGATCTGAGTTTGGGGGGGGTGTGTTGGGGGTCTGGTGCTTTAGGATGGGTTTGTCTTGTGTGTAGGGAGGTGTTGTGGGGGGGTCTGGGGAGTGTTTATGAGTTTCGGGCTCTGGGAGGGGGATCTGGGGCTCAGGTCTGGTGTCTGAAGGGGGTAGTTGGTGGGGTTTGGTACTGTAGAGGGAGGGGTGTTGGGAGGGGATATTAGGAGCTGTGAGGAGAGTGTTTGGGTATTGGGCTTGGGGGGGGGTACTGGGAGTCTGGTACCTTAAGGGGGCAACTGGGTGGAGTCTGTAGCCTTGAGGGGAATATTGAGGGTTTGGGGCCTTATGGGGGTGATTGCCCACTGAGGTGCTGGGGGGGGGGGTGCTTAGCCCCATGTAAGGGCTGAGGTGGGTTCAGGGGGCGAAGCCAAGTGTCCCCAGTGAGCACTGCGCCAAGGCTGGGCACATCCCCATCCCTGAAGGCCCTTACCTGGTCTCCTCTGCAGACCTGTGCAAGAACTGCCACCACCTGATTGCACGCCATGAGTACACCTTCAGCGTGGTGGACGACTACCAGGTACATCTTCCAGGGGTCGGGGGGTTCTGCTGTGCCGCACGTCTCTCCCCTGCTCTGGGAGTGCCCTTAGCCTTGCTAGTGCCCACCTGCCCTCAGCCACTGGAGGGAGCTGGAGGCGAGCAGCAGCTTGGGGCCACCTGCAGCGCTGGCGCTGGTCCCGGTATCACAGGTGCGCAGCTCAGGAGCTCCCTGGCACACGTGAAAGCGGCCACCCAGTGCTCCCCATCCCTCTTCCCTGGCACATTGCCCATTCAGCAGCAAAGTGCTGGAAAATGGGCTCTGGGCAGCCAGTGGGGCAGGGTCCTGGGGGGGGGGGGGGGCGAAACACAATCTGTTGGGATCCGATTGCAATCGGGGATCAGGTGTCAGCCCCAGCTCGGGTTTCCTCGGTGGTGGAAGGAGGGGATAGCATGGCCTGAGCCCCCTCCCTGCACCGTGCTCTGCTGCAGGAGTACACCATGCTGTGCCTGCTGTGCGGCCGCGCTGAGGACTCGGTCAGCATCCTGCCTGACGACCCACGCCAGATGACCCCACTCTTCTGAAGGCAGTTTTGTAACCCTGAGGTGGGAGGGGGGGGGGGGGGCTTCAGCCCTGACCTGTGACCTCTTAGTGCTGAAGAAAGGGAAGGAGGGGCCCAGCCTGTTGGCACCCTGAAACGGTTCTGTGCAGCACAGGCGCCCGAGAAGTGTGAGCAATAAAGGTGAATCTGGTACAGCTCAGAGCTGCATTCAGGGGCACTCTGTGTTTGTTTCCCCCTCCTCCACCTCCGCAGTGGGAACAGGGGCTGGGGGTGATGCCATCCCCCTGTGCTCCACCTCCCAGTGCTTGCTCTGCTCCCAGCCCCTCCACCCAGAGCATTCCCCCTTCTAGGGCTGTTGCCTCACCATGCCCGCTGTGCTCTGCCTGGGGGCACTCATTCCTGTTGTGGGTTGGGCAGGATGGCACACCCTCACTGTGAGACTGCAGAAATTGCTTCCACCTCTCCCCCTCCCCCCCATCGTGGGGCTGCCACCGTGCTTGGCACCGTTCCATCCCATGCAGCCACTTACTTCCTGCATCCCATGTGCTCTGTGTCTCAAAAACCAGGAGGGGGGGGCTCGGGTGCTGCCTCCAGCTCATTTATTGCTGCCGGCCCCATCCCAGCGGCCCCAGCCCTCCACCCCATCAGGCCCCATCCCCACGGGGGTTTCGGAGGAGGCCGTCACCCAGCAGAGGGCAGGGGCTATCTGGGGGGGGGGTACAGCCCTACTTGGCCAACTTGAGGAGGCGCTGGATGTCAGGCTCTATCTGGGCGGTGGGCAGGCGAGGGCTGTAGCGACGGAAAGGTTCCCCCTCGGGCCCCACCAGGAACTTCTCAAAGTTCCAGGAGATGTCGGAGCGCCTCACGGGGCTCCACACCAGGAAGCGGGGTTCGGCCATCAGATGGTCTGCCTCATCCACGGGGGCGGGCAGGTGGGCCTTCAGGTAGGCGAAGACGGGGTGGGTGTCCTTCCCGTTCACCTGGCACTTCTGGAACAGGGTGAAGTTGGGCTCAAAGCCGCCCCCCGGCCGCACGTGCTTGAGGCAGTTGAGGATCTCCTCGTTGGTGCCATTCTCCTGGTAAGGGTACGAGGGGCTGAGCCGCGTCGTCCGCCACCCCGCATCCCCTCGTTCCCGTGGGTTTACCTGGTAGCCGAACTGGTTGCAAGGGAAGCCCAGCACCACCAGCCGCCGTGGGTAGCGTGCCTGCAGCTGGTTGAGCTGGGTGTAGTCCCTCACCGTGGTGCCTCAGAGCGACGCCACGTTCTCGATGAGGACCACCCGCCCTCGGAAGACGTTGAAATCCACCTTCTCCCCCTGCAAGGAGGTGGCGCTGAGGTCGTAGAAGGACTTGGCGATGGGGACGCTCATGGCTGCGGGCGATGGTGTGCTCTGCCGCCCGCCTGCCCGCCTTAAAGGCTGCCCTGCACCCACGTGACGGCGTCCACGCTGCGACTGGGCGGAAAGCAGAGCCGGCCCACCTGCTGGCACCTGCCCAGGGACGGGGCGGGGGAAGGCCGGGGCAGCGCTGCCGGCCTCAATTATTGATGTGGCTGCCACAGCGTGGAGCTGGAAGCAGCCAGGGGGTGGGTGGGTGAGTGGAGGGTGCTGGCTGTGTGTGCCCCCACGTTGTCCTATTGCACACCCATCCCGGTGCTCACCGCTATCCTGATGCCCACATGTTCCAGTGCCCATCACCGTCCCGGTGCCGCCCATAATCCTGCTGCCTACGTGTCGTCATCCTGGTACCCGTCCATCCTGATGTCCAGTGCTGTCTCACTGCCTGTGACCATCCTAATGCCCACGGCCACCGCTGTTGTGATGTCAGCTTGTGCCAGTGCCCACCATAATCCCAATGCCCACTCATCCCAGGAAGTGACGGTGTCCTAAAACACACCCATGCCCACTGTTGCAGTGCCTATAACCACCCTAACAACCACACGTGCCAGTGGCTGCCATCATTCTGTTGCCAACCCATCCCTCTATCCTAGTGTCCCCCCATCCCACTGCCAACCATCATCCCGATGCTCACATATGTCAGCACTCACCATCCTGGTGTCCATCAGTTTCAATAAGCAACAGCATGTTAATGCCCAACCATCCAGGTCCCTGCAACCACCCCACTGCACTTCCATCCTAGTGCCCGTGACCATCCTGATGCACATATGCCCCACTGCCCGCCACCCTTCTAGTGTCATTCCCAGTGCCCACCACAATCCCAATGTCTGCGTGTGCTCGTGACCATCACCATCCTAATGCCCACCCATCCCATCAAGCAACCCAATGCCCAACCATCCCAATGCCCACCACCAAACCACTGCCCACCCAACCATGTGCTCACTGCCACCCTGATACCAACGTGTTCCAGTGCCCTCCACTCCCCTGATGCCCACCACCATCCCATTGCCCGCCCATCCCAGTGCCCATTGCTTGGTGCCCATGGCCCTGTTCCTGCTGCGTCTCCACAACCTTGTCCCCACCCTGGGAAAGGGGACACTGGCCGGTCCCCTCCATTATTCATCACTGCTCGGGTTGCCGCAGTGCTGGGGACGCCACGGTGGCACCGCTGGGTGACACCGCTCCCGGTGAGGGGGCTCCAGTATCTCCTTTATTATGGAAACAGTGTGCAAAACAGGGGTGCAGGGTGTGCAAACAGTGCCTGGGACCCCCCCAAACACCAAGGGGCTGCGGTGGAGTGGGGGTAAGTCCCCGTTCCTTTTGTCCCCCCAGCATGCCCCCTCCGTAGCAGGGCTGGGGGAGGCCAGGCTTCAACACCAGCAGTTTTTGGGGTTGTCGTTCCCCCCCGGGGTCTGCTGCTCATCTTCCTCCAGCTGGGCTAGCTCGGGGGGGGCCGTGGCAGTGCGCAGCCCTTCCAGCTCCTTGCGGTGCGCCTGCAGCACCAGCTCCGTCAGCCGGGTGAAGGACTGCGGGGAAACGGGGTCAGCCTTTGGGACGGGGTGGGAAGCACCCCCCTTCAGCCCCACACACCTCCTTTATGTTCAGGTTGCTGCAGGCACTGGTCTCATAGAAGTCCATTCCGTACTCCCGTGCAAGCTGTGAGGCAAAGGGCTCGGCGGTGCCCATGAGGGGTCAGCCCCCATTTCTCACCATCATCACCCCCCCCCCCCCCCGGCCCTTCTTGCTCCCAGCACTGGGGCAGACAGACGGTCCCATGGGGTGCAAACTCTGGCCATGCATTGGGGTGGGGGACACTGGGCATTTTAAGGGAGGCTGGAGGTGGGGGTGCATTTGGAGGGAGATCTTGGGTGTTGCTGGGGGGAGCACAGGGGTGCAGGAGTGGGGGGGGGTCCTGGTGCCCCGGGGGGAGCCCTGGCCACGCAGGGGGTGCCACCCCCCCATCTCACCTGCAGCCCTTGCTCTTTGGCCACTTGCCTCTTGTGCTCCTCGTCCGCTTTGTTCCCGATGAGGATCTTCTGGACGCCATCAGGTGCATACTAAGAAAAATGGGGGGGGGGGTGGGAGGGGTTGGGGGTGGGGAGAGATCACATCAGCACCTCTCACCTCACCTCTAAATGAGGGGGACCCCCCTCCAAGCCCCCACCTCGTCCACGTCGCTGGCCCACTTGACGATGTGCTGGTAGGAGCGCTCACTGCTGATGTCATACACCAGGAAGATGCCCTGCAGGAAAGGCACCAGGGAGGCGTGGGGGGGGGGGGGGGGGGGGAGGGAGCACTTTGACCTCCCCGTGCCTCAGTTTCTCCCCCTTGTGCTCCTATTACCTGTGCCCGCCGGTAGTACTGCTTGGTGATGGTCTGGTACCGCTCCTGCCCTGCCGTGTCCCTGGGGTCATAGATGGGGTTTGGGGGGGGGTCATTCCTCACCCCATGCCTCAGCTGAACCCTGGGGGGGGGCACCATGCGGCGCGGCCCCCCCAAGCACTCACCAGATCTGGATGCGCACCTTGATGCCATCCACCTCGATCGTCTTCATCTTGAAGTCCACCCCTGGATGGGAAGAGGGCAGCTTTATCATCATTACTTTTTTTTCTGGGGGTTGGGACCTTTCCATGCCCCCTCCCTACATTCAGCCGGGACCAGGGACATCCCCCCACAGCCCCCTTCAGCCCTCCTGGCCCACAGCAAGCTGTGCCGTGCCACACACTGAGCCCCCGCGGAGCTCCTTCTGCTGCCCTCAGCACTGCAGCTCCCCACTGCTCCCCGTGCCCAGCGTGGTGGCTCCCGGTGCCCCCGGTTTCCCCACTGTTTCCTGGTGCCGCGATGCTCCCAGCGCTCCCAGTTTCCCATTTTCCCATAGCTTCCGTCTCCCCATTTTCCCAATTCTCCCAGCTCCCACTTACCCGGTTTCCAGGTTCCCCTGTGCTCCCAGCCTCCAATTTCTCCTCTTCCTGGTGCTCCCACCTCCCGGTGCTCCCAGTTTCCCATTTTCCCACTGCCCGTTGTTCCCGGTTTCCTGTTCTCCCATCGCTCCCAGCTCTCGCTGCTCCCTGTTTCCCGGTACCGTGATGCTCACAGTACCCTCCGTTTCCAGGTTCCCCGGTATTCCCAGCTCCCGTTGCCTTCGCTTTTGCTCTGCTCCCAGCCCCCCTCTACCCCCGCTTTCCCACTGCTCCCAGCTCCCGCTACCCGCCCGGTTTCCCGTCTCCCGTAGCTCCCCACCCCCCGGCGCCGCGCATCCCCGGTGCGGGTACCGATGGTGGAGATGTGCGCCGGGTGGAACTCGCTGTCGGTGAAGCGGCACAGCAGGCACGTCTTGCCCACGCCCGAGTCGCCGAGCAGCAGCAGGCGGAACAGCACGTCGTACTGCTTGGCCATGGCGGCCTCGCGCCGCCGCCGGGCCGGGGGCGGGGATCCTGCGGGATGGCACCGGGGCGGGGCGCGGGGATGAGCCGGGCACCGGGAGGGAGAGGCGGGAGAGATGGGAGAGATGGGGATGTTGGTGGGGGGGGGGAGGCAATGAGGGACGCACCATGGGGGTAGGAGGTGGAGGCACGCACGGTTTTGGAGCGGGGGATGCAGGGAACAGAGCACCCAGGGATGCGCGGTGGGACATTGGGAGATGGCCCTGGGTCTTCGGGAGGCATCGTGGGGATACACGGGGGTGTATGGGACAATGAAGAGTCGTGAGTTCAGAGCAGGGGATGTGGGTGACAGATGAGGACGCAGCAGGGGACAGACAGGGATGCCATGGAGGACACCAATAGGGACAATGTGAGATGTCCTGGGGCACAGAGAGGCAGCACTGGGGTGTATGGAGTGGAGATGTGCCTTGGGACACCTGGAGATGCAGCCAAGGCACTGGGAGAAACCACAGTGCATTAGGGGGGTAGAGGGGGGACACACACAGGTTTGGACCCAAGGGACATGGGTGACACGGGTCCGGCACGGGGATGCACCAGGGGGGTGCAGGGAGCACACACATGGGTTTGGAGCAGGATACGTGGGTGACAGGTGGGGACGCGGCAGGGAACACCCAGGGATGCACTGGAGGACACCGATGGGGTCACCAGGAGATGTCCTGTGTCACTGGGAGGCAGCATGGGGAGGAGCTGGGGGGGGGGTATGGGACAAGGAGGGGGTCACGTGTTTGGTGTGGGGGATGTGGGCAACGGGTGCGGACATGGCAGGGGACAGCACAGGGGTGACCTTGGAGGGGACACTGGGGGATATCCTGGGTCACAGGCAAGATGCAGCAGGGGGTATGGGGTGGGGACACGCATGGGTTTGGAGTGGGGGTCGTGGGTGACAGGAGGGGACACACCACAGGACATTGGCGGGGACAACGGGAGATGTCCGCAGGTCACTGGGATGCCCCACCGAGGGGTTGATGGGGTGGGAACACCCAGAGCCAGCACAGGGAACACCCCCAGGATTGGGGGTTGGCCCGCGCGGCCCAAGCGTCGCAGCGCCTCGAGGTGACACCGCGGCCACACTGCGACACGGCGTCACGTGACCGCGCAACGCCACCGCGCCGCCACGCAGCGCCCTCTGCCCCGGAGTGGGCGGGGCTTGGAGTGATGTGGGCGTGGTCAACGACAGAGGGGGCGTGGGCAAAGTAAAAGGGGCGTGGTCTTATGTCCCCGCCCGGCCGCCGTCGGCCCGGCCGGCAGCAGCATGGCGGGGGCCTGCCCGCACGGCCCCGGTTCGCACGGCCCCGGCGGGCGGCGGCGGCTGCGGGACGACGGCGTGAGGACACACACCTCCGCCGAACAGGTGCGGGGAGGGAGGCTTTGGGGCCGGGGCGTGAGGGATTGGGGTCTGAGAGGCTGTGCGGCCGCCGCTGAGGTACTGCGGTGTGAGGGGCCCGGGGGGTCTGAGGGGTTGGGGTGTGGAGGTGGTTAGGGGGCCGGGATCGGAGGGGGCCTTGGGCCTGGGGGTTGAGATACTGCGGGCTGAGGGGGTTGTGGGGCTGGGATCTGTGGGACTGGAGGCTGAAGGGCTGGGATCTGAGGGTTTGGTGTCTAAGGGGGCTATGGGACTGGGATATGAAGGGGCCTAAGATTGAGAGCTTGCAGAGCACGGGGATGTGAGGGAGCCACGGAGCTGGGGTCTGAGGGGCGGGGGCTGAGACTGGGGTCTGAGAGGGCCAAAGTCTGAAGGACTGAGGTCTGAGAGGAGGTGGTTGGAGGATGCTGTGGGTCTGGGATCTGAGAGTACCAGGGTCAGAGTGTGCCATGGGGCTGGGTGTGAAGCAGTGGGGGGGGTGAATTCCCCTGCTCCAGCTCCAGGACTGCCCCTGCCAGGGTGCACTGCTTAACTCTGGGGGCAGGAAGCCCCAGCTGCACTTCTTGCATAAGCTCCCTTGGGCCCTGGGGTGCTGGGGTGGGACAGGGAGGGGTCTGAAAGCTTTAACCTTAGACCTAAAATGAGTGGAGGTTGCATGGCGTGGCAGCTCTTGGCACTGACTGTGTGCTCTCCTTCTTGTGCTACAGAGCAAAGTGGAGGACATTGTGCAGGAAGTGTTCGACGCCTACAAGACGAACCACCACACTGTGCAGTAAGTCCCCCGTGAGTGCTCCCACAGCATGCTCTGGGCTGGGGTTCCTCTGCTGAGCCCTACCTGCTGCCTTGCAGGTTTGTCCTGCAGCGGGAGAAGCACTTCCACTACCTGAAGAGAGGCCTCCGGCAGCTGGGCGAAGCGTATGAGGTACTGAGCACAGCCCCAGGGCTCCCTGATTAGCCCTTCAATTGTCACCGAGTTCTTCCTGCCCTGGAGGCTGCTCCTGTGCCATGGGGTGTCCCAGGGCGGTGGATTTATGATTTGCCCTTCCCGGAGTGCCTGTAGCCCCTCGTGTCCCCCCTGTCCCTGTAGTGTCTGGATGCCAGTCGCCCCTGGCTCTGCTACTGGATCCTGCACAGCCTGGAGTTGCTGGAGGAGCCCATTCCCCAGTCGGTCGCCTCTGAGTAAGTCCTCCCCAGCCCTGGGGGGCACTGAGGGGTCTGCACCCCATGAGCCATGTCAGAGCTGCACAGCGTGGGTGCGCCCACTCCCAGAGGTGCCCGCTGCCCTGTCCTCTGGGGCCACCTCCCGCCGTCCCCGTGTCCCTGGCGCCAACACAACGGTGCTTTGTGTCCTGTGGAGCCCTCAATGCTGCCTATTCTTGCCGGCCAGCATCTCGTGACAGAGGGAGGTGGGGGAGATACAGGAGTCAGCATCTACCTCCTGGGGTGGGGGGCTCCCCGGGGTGGTTAGGACACATCACCAAGGTGGGAATCCCCCTGGAAACACCTGGGAATGCTGAGCTGGGGCTGGAACCTTTTGCTGCTATGGAATGTGCTAAGGGAAGGCTCGGTGCCACCCTGGGAGCCTCATCCTCCTGCCCACCCCTCCCCAGTGTCCTTCCCTGGTCGCTGTTGCCAGCTGTCCCCCTTATCCCTACAGTGTCTGCCAGTTCCTGAGCTGCTGCCAGAGTCCCCAGGGTGGCTTTGGGGGGGGCCCGGGCCAGCACCCCCACCTCGCCCCCACCTATGCTGCTGTCAACGCGCTCTGCATCATTGGCACAGAAGAAGCATATAGCATCATTGATAGGTACAGGAGGGTGGTGTGGGGCTGTGGTTGGGGTTGTATGCGGGGGGTTCTAGCTCCGTGCTGCCCCACACACCCGCATCCTTTTGCAGGCAAAAGCTGCTGGAGTACCTACACACGCTGAAGCAGCCCGATGGCTCCTTCCTGATGCATGTGGGTGGTGAGGTGGACGTCAGGTGGGTGAGCTGTCCCCTCTGTGACCCTATGCAGCCCTCCCCAGGGCTGGGGATGGAGGGACATTGCCCCCTTCTCCCCCAGGAGTGCCTACTGTGCTGCTGCGGTGGCATCTCTGACCAACGTCCTCACACCCGCGCTGTTCACCGGGACGGCCGAGTGGATTGCCAGGTGGGTGCTGGCTCAGAGGGGGCACAGGGTTGGTGGCCCTTCTGTCACTGTCCTTAGTGTTGTCCTCATGCAGGTGCCAGAACTGGGAGGGTGGTATCGGCGGGGTGCCGGGTATGGAGGCTCACGGTGGGTACACCTTCTGTGGGCTGGCAGCGCTGGTCATCCTGAAGAAGGAGCATCTGCTGAACCTGCGCAGCTTGCTGGTGGGTGTCGGAGGGTGCCATGGTGCTGGGGGTGGGTGGGGGGGAATCCCGATCCTGGTGGTGAAAGCCAGCCCTGGTGATGAAACCTGCTGTCCCACACAGCATTGGGTGACCGGGCGGCAGATGCACTTCGAGGGTGGCTTCCAGGGCCGCTGCAACAAGCTGGTGGATGGCTGCTACTCCTTCTGGCAGGCAGGGCTGCTGCCCCTGCTACACCGTGCCCTTCATGCACAGGGTGAGTGGCCAAAATGGGGCAAACTGGGGCTTCGTCTGCCTCCGAGAAGTGTCTGTTTGTGGAAGGGGAATGAATGAGCTTGAGCAAGGAAACAAAGCGTGGCATAACCCTGGAGGGTGCAGCAGGACCTTTGGGTAGAAAGAGGCATCCCTGGGGTGGTCTTAGGGTGTTTTAACAGCCCCTCTTTTTTCCCCCCCCCCCCCCCCTTCCCCTGTGCAGGTGACTCGGCGCTCAGCATGTCACGCTGGATGTTCGACCAGTCGGCGCTGCAGGAGTACATCCTGCTCTGCTGCCAGTGCCCAGCTGGAGGGCTGCTGGACAAGCCAGGAAAGTGAGTACTGAGGTGGTTGTTTGGGGGGCAATGCACCCCCAGACCTGCCCGCTCAGTGTGCCCCCCCACCCTGCCCCCAGGTCACCGGGATTTCTACCACACCTGCTACTGCCTGAGCGGGTTGGCCATCGCCCAGCACTTTGGCAGTGGAGATCTGCACCACGAGTTGGTCCTGGGCATCCCTGAAAACCGCCTGGTAGGTAGAGGGGGGAGGGGATACAGGACTCCCACTTTAGGGCTTCTTCAGGCTCAAAGTGCTTTGTCCTTCACTCTGGCAGCGGCCCACACATCCCGTCTACAACATTGTGCCGGAAAAAGTGGTGAAGGCGGTGATGCACTTCTTGCAGCAGCCTGTGCCCAGCCTGGAG